>JALIGW010000002.1:207411225-208611225 GCA_023053685.1 Diadophis punctatus similis
CAACTGGTCTAGGGAAAATGAGGATCCTCTGGTGGAAACCAGATCTGAATCTCAACCGTTTCAAAGTTTTGTTGATTTGTAAAAATTGTTGATGTGCAGAAACGGATACATGTCACTGAGTACCCTATATAAGGAATTATCAGAATAGAAAGAAAGAGGAAAGGATGAGCGAGTCCCTATTTTTAATTGACATTAGGCAACCCATGACCCATGTTGGGTCATTTTTTTTTTCCATGTATAATATAGACTTGTATCATTTTCCCCCCCACACACACACTCATGACCCTTAGGAGAGCCCTGGTGAATCATCGTCCTCCTCCTCCTCCTCCTCTGGCCCACAGAACTGCCTGCTGCTTTGCTGGGAGTAGGGGGAAACAAGGATCATGAAGAAAACTGCACCCCTCCTTCCCATTCTGGTGCATCACCAAGAGTCTCCTCCATCTTCCAGTGAGGAAGAGGGCTCACATTTCCATCAGCAGCTGCATCAGTCAGCCCTATTTATCAATCTGGCATCCGAGTTGCCCCTTCATCCTTCATCCTTCCACATGAAGTATTGGCTTGCACCATTTCCCCTTCACTCATGATCTTCAGGAGAGCTCCAATAAAGCCCCGTCCTCCTATCTCCCCCCCCCCCGATCTGTGGAAATGCTTGTGACTTTGTTATGGGTAAGAGGAACTAAGGAAGCCATGGGCAATAAGAAAAACTGCACCCTCAGCCCCAATTCTGGCATGTCCCTAAGGGTCTCCTTACTCCAGGGAGGAAGAGAGCTCACCCACGAACTGCTGGGCCCCAGTGGGCAGTCCTACCCTTCCAGCAGTCATCTGAGTCGCTCCCTTATTCTTCCATCAGAGGCCACCACCATTAAGAGATTTCAAATTTCAACCTTGATTCCCAAAGCATCCAATGGCTGTTTGTCTGTCAAGTTGGCTGACTGGGTGCAGGAGCCAGAGGGAGTTAGGAAAGAAGGTGAGGATATATGCTCCTCCGATCTTACCTTTTGCCATGCAACCTGTGAATTTCTGGGTAGTCAGAAGGTGTGGTGTCTCTGAGATAGTCACAACTTTGCCAAAATTCAATCCCATGGGAGTGATGGGAACTGGATTTTGGATGCATTCTGTATGTGAGGTATGTTGATTCAAAAACGTTGCTCTGTGATGCACCATTCCACCCAATTGAACATTACGATGTTAGGGTCTGGATGGGAATGAACAGGCTCAAGCTCAACCCTGACAAGACCGAGTGGCTATGGATACTGCCTCCTAGGGCTTATGTTGACTGCCCCTCCTTGGTTCTTGGGGGAGAGAAATTAACTCCCTCAGAACGGGTTCGCAATTTGGGTGTTATCCTAGGCCCACAACTAAAATTGGATCAACATCTGTCAGTTGTGGCTAGGGGGACCTTTGTACAGGTTCACCTGGTGCACCAATTGCAACCCTTCTTGGAGAGGGAGGCCTTACTCATGGTCACTCATGCCCTCATCACCTCACGGCTGGACTACTGTAATGCGCTCTACATGGGGCTACCCTTGAAGAGTGTCCGGAGACTGCAACTAGTTCAAAATGCAGCTGCATGAGCTGTGGTGGGTGCACCAAGATACACCCACATAACACCTATCTTCTGCCAGCTGCATTGGTTGCCCATTAGTCGCCAGACGCAATTTAAGGTGTTGGTTATCACCTTTAAAGCCCTATATGGCTCAGGACCAGGATACCTTCGGGACCGCATCCTACCACATACCTCCCTATGACCGGTTAGGTCCCACAGAGTCGGCCTCCTCCAGGTCCCGTCAACCAAGCAATGCCGGTTGGCAGGTCCCCAGGGGAGAGCCTTCTCTGTGGCGGCTCTGTCTCTGTGAAACCAACTACCGCCGGAGATCCAGACTATCCCCTCCCTACTGGCCTTCCGTAAAGCCGTTAAAACCTGGCTCTTCCGGCAGGCGTATGAATGATGGGAAATGTTTTTTTAATTTTTATATGTATTTTTAAGCGTTTTCTATGGTTGTTTTAAATTCATTGTTCATCTTTATGTTGTACGCCGCCCTGAGTCCCGCGGGAGATGGGCGGCCTATAAGATCGAACAAATAAATAAATAAATAAATAAATTACAAACTATCAAACAGACGCATTTGAATAACATATCGATTCTAATTTCTACTAACCCTAAATGATTTCAGAATGTGAGTCAAATGGCAGGGAGGATGGATGCATTGGAAATTAATATCATAATCGGTGCATACCTCTGCTGAAGATCCTTGAAGATTATCCCTGAGCTGAGATTTCAATGAGGGATTCCAGGTCTTAATGTGACTGTAGCACTTTCATCTGCTGCTTCAAAGAGCTAGACCCCATTATCACATCTGTCCAATTCTGTTTTATTTTCTATCTCCTCCACTTAACAATGGGCACCGTACAAAATGAGATAATTCTGTTCAAGGCAACTGGGAGACGGCATCATTTTGCCTGAATAAAATCTAAAACTGTAATCAGGCCACCCTGCAGACTTCAAAAGAGGCCCTCCCATGATATTAGAGAAAGGTTTCTCCATCCCCCTGAATGTTTGCCATGTTAAGGTTTAATCAGGTTAGCAGAGTTTTCTCTCTTCATTTCACAGCTTCCATTCGCTGCACCCGATTACAAACTTTCAACACGTAATTGAACCTGACTCAAGGAGCCAATTGTATTACAGCAAACTTTAAAATGAGGAATAGCAAGGACTAAAGTTTTCTTTCAATGAATGCAATTTTGATGTGCAGAAATCAATTCAATTGACATCGGTTGAGTTTTAATGCTGAATTAAAGAGCTGCCAGGTTTCCCCCGTGGGGTTTTTATAGTCTGGGCTTTATGAATTCATTAAAATGCACACACAAACTTTTAGGGAAGTAGTATTACACTGTAATAAGAGCTACAAATCGACAATATTCCTCAGAGAGATTACTCTAATTTGAGTTGCCTAGTTGGCAAAATTGTTTTCCATTGCTTTGCATCTATTAGCACAGGGTGTCATATTTTCCCTTGTTCTTGTTTCCACTTCCTCACTGTTGGCTCAGCAGGGAGAGCATTTAAGAGCGCCAGAGGAAAGCAGACTCTTTTAAGGGAGCTGTCACCTTTGCAGGCACAAGACCAGAAGGAGAGATGCGCAATGCATTTACAAGCTTTGTTCACAGAAAGAGAGAAAGAAAAAAAGAGTGCTCTTTTTCAAGAAATAGTCAATTGATTTTTGTCTCTGCTACATTTCAATAGGAAACACAGTAAAAAGCCCATTTTCTGGTAAAAGCACCAAGGCTCAGTGGAGACTGAGGCCATTTCTCCATTGGCAGGAATTTTCATCACCTCCTAACTAAGGCTTTCCTTCTTACTTAGAAGGTCTAACTTCATGTGAACATTTCTTTGCTCATTTAATAAATGGAGCCAAGAAATTGTTGTGTAATACCTTGGCAGCTTTGCAGCTGCTTCCCAATTTTGAATGCTCAGATTCAATCCCTTTTTTTTTCAATTTTTCCAATGAATAAACAAATTCCAGAATTCTTTTCTGGAGCCTTGGTAATACAGTGGTTAGAGTGCAGTACTGCAGGCTACTTCTGCTGACTGCCGGCTGCCTGCAATTTGGGCAGATCCAATCTCACCAGGCTCAAGGTCGACTCAGCCTTCCATCCTTCCAAGGTGGGTAAACTGAGGACCCAGATTTTGGGGGGCAATATGCTGACTCTGTAAACCTCTTAGAGAGGGCCATAAAGTACGGTGAAGCGGTATATCAGTTTAAGTGCTATTGCTAAGTGCTTTTCTAAATCTAATTTCTTGCGTCCTGTTATTTGCAATGTGGTATTGTATAAATTGATTTCTTCTATGGTTAAGATTCTTAATGTAACCACATGTCCTTTCTTGGAGATGGAGGCTCTTCATTTGGTCACTCAAGCCCTGGTCCTATCCCATCTAGACTATTACCATTTGACTACCTTTAAAAAAATATGGAAGCTTACACTGGTACAGAATGCAGCTGCGTGAGCAACCTTGCACACCCCAAAATAGCATATATAACATCTCTGCTGCACGAACTTCTTTGGATGCCTACGTTTGCTTCCTGGTCCAATTCAAGGTGTTTGTTATGATCTATCAAGCCCTACATGGTATAGGGCCAGGTTAACTATAGAAGCACCTTTGTTCCATTACATCAGTCTGCCACTTGGTCAGAAAGGGAAGGAATGCCCATCAGTTACAGAATTTCAACTGGTGGGATCCAGAAGAAAGCCTTCTCTGCCATTGTCCCCATTCTTTGGAACATTAAGATCCCTGGTGGTGCAGTGGTTAGAAGGCAATATTGCAAGCAAACTCTTCCCACAACCTGGAGTTCGATCTTGCTGGGGCTCAGCTGTTGACTCAGCTTTCCAACCTTCCGAGGTCGGTCAAATGAGGAGCCAGATTGATGGGGGCAATATGCAAATAATGCTTCTACATTGTAAACCACCCAGAATGTGCTATAAAGCGCTATGGAGTAGTATATAAGCTAAATGCTATTGCTATTATCTCCTCAGAGGTGGAAAGGACCCTCACTCACCTGCCAATTTTGGAAGTGTTTGAAGACCTGCCAACTTACTTGGGCTCCACAGAGGAGAGCCATCTGGCTGGTTAGTGTCTTAACTCTGCTTTTTTTTAATTTTAATTATTTTATTGTTGTGTTTAACTTTTATTGTATTTATATATAGCTTTCATGTTTTTATGTCTATTTGTATACCATCCAGAGTCACTCTATGAAGGAGATCAGTTTCTAAATGATAGATAGATAGATAGATGGATAGAAGGATGGATGGATGGATGGATGGATGGATGGATAGATAGATAGATAGATAGATAGATAGATAGATAGATAGATAGATAGATAGATAGATAGATAGATAGATAGAAAAATAAAAGTTCCTCCAAGCAGACAACACCTACACAAATGCATAAAGTAATGTGCTCCAAATTTGTCATGTTCTCACAGAAAACAAAAATATGCCTAAAATTTAATAGAAATGAAATTAAATGAAAAGGCTTTAAAATAAATAGCAGTACACTTAGACTTTTATACCACTTCATAGTGCTTTACTGCCCTCTCTAAGCAGTTTATAGAGTCAGCCTATTGACCCCCAACAATCTAGGCCCTCATTTTACTGACCTCGGAAGGATGGAAGGTTGAGTTAACCTTGAGCTGGTCAGGATCAAACTCCTGGAGTGAGCAGTAAGTTAGCCTGCAGTACCGCATTCTAACCACTGCGCTACCATGGTGCTTTTGGAGATTTCATTTTTACAAATTGTCAGTTTCATTTTCTGAGAAGTAGCTACACTGCTTACATATTTCACTCTGATCTGTTAAAAATTTTTAAAGGGCCAGGCTTTTATCGTTCTTGATAACACACTCCCTTTTCCAATAGAAATGTGACTTAATAGCATTTAACAGCAGTTCTTATTAGCTAAAGAAAATTACTTTGTACTTCTGTAGTTCATAGCAAACCATGATAACTTCAAAATGATATGTGCACAGTGATGTCATCACACCAACACCTCTATTAGCAATAGCACTTAAACTTATATACTGCTTCATGGTGCTTTACAGCCTTCTCTAAGCAGTTTTGCAGAGTCAGCATATTGCCCTCAACAATCTGGGTCCTCATTTTACCGACCTCAAAAGGATGGAAGGCTGAGTCAACCTTGAGCTGCTCAGGATTGAACTGCTGGCAGTCAGCAGAGTTAACCTGCAATACTGCATTCTAACCACTGTGCCACCACCGCACCTATTACCTACTTGTAACCTGATGTTTGAAACACCTGTTTGCCATGTGCAGGATTACATTGAACACATATTTTATCTGCTCCCCTGGGTGCCCATACCTAGCATTTATCTTCTCCTAGCATTAGAATAGAATACAGAGTTGGAATGGATCTTGGAGGTCTTCTAGTCCAACCCCCTGCCTAAGCAGGAAACCCTACACCACTTCAGACAAATGGTTATCCATTGTGAAAGCCAAAATCAGACTTTGCCATAGAATAAAAGTAATACAACTTAATTGTCACTGTCTGTTGCAAATACTCATGAATGTGTTTTGAGGGCTAAGATGTGCATGTGTTTGCATGTATGAGAGAGAGGGGAGGAGAAAGACAGAGGGAAGGAGAGGGGGAGAGAGGGAGAGAGAGGGAGAGGGAGAGAGGAGTAAGGGAGAGAGAGTGAGAAAGAGAAAGGGAGGGAGAGGGAGGAGTGATGGAGAGAGAGGGAGAGAAAGAGAGAGGGAGAGAGAAGGAGAGGGGAGGGAGGGAGGGAGGGAGAGAGAGGGAGAGAGAGGAGGGGAAAGAGAGGGAGATAGGGAGAGAGAGGAGTGAGGGAGAGAGGGAGAAAGAGAAAGGGAGGGACAGGGAGAGGGAGGAGTAAGGGAGAGAGGGAGAGAAAGAGAGAGGGAGGGAGAAGGAGAGGAGAGGAGAGGAGAGGGAGGGAGGGAGGGGAGAGAGAGAGAGAGAGAGAGAGAGAGAGAAAGAGAGAGAGAGAGAGAGAGAGAGAGAGAGAGAGAGAGAGAGAGAGAGAGAGAGAGAGAGATTTGTAGTGATATCCAGGTGCAAAAGGATCAGAGGGTGATAAGAAAACAGAGACAATGATTTAGCTATTGATTAACATTTTGTAACTTTAAAGCTGATAGCTATGATAGTTCAGGACATGAAATTGCAAAGGTTAACTAAAAAAGAAAACCCTGAAAGTTGCATTCAACAAATTGTTCTCTTCCTCATAAATATTGAACAAAGGGATTAGAAGAGAGAAAGAGAGAGGAAGTGCACCAATTTTTGCACCTGAGAGTTCCCGTCCCGCTCTTGTGAAAGTTCCCATTGTTTCTTCGGTTGTGAAGCTAATAGAACTATGTGAAGTAGTGCTGATTTGAATCAAAGCATTGCCTTGACCCAGACCGTTGTAGCATTTCAATTTGAGATGTTGTATTGACTTAGAAAATTGAATTTATCTACCTCAGCACCTTGATTCTAAGGTCTGAAGCAAGCTTACTCTCTTTGTCTATCTACTTGACTTTAGGAATGTGTTCTGCATATGAAGAAAAGACTTCTGAAGCAATCAGGCCTAGGCAATACAGCTATTTTGATCCAATCTGGGGACGATTCTGATGGTGCAATCCACTGCGATTCAACCAAGCATTGCTAGGGAAAATTACCTCATCGAAAAATGTATACAGCCTTGCAAGCTAATAGCAGCCATACACGTTCCGTGATTTGCACAGAAGTAAAATACTCCTTGGACCCTTTGGCAATTGCTGTGAGGATCTTATGCACAGGGTACAGAATGAGCTGAAGAAGTCCAAGGAACAAATGGGTCATGAGAATCTCTATTCATTGTTTGCCTATTTACTACCCGTGGCTGTGGATTGGTACAATTAAGTAGCTTCAGACATATCCAGAATGATATGTCCCAGAAAATGATACCATGAGTTTAAAATATGCTGCAGTATTCACGATTTTATTTGCTGCCATAGGGCATAATGGTGGCCATCCTATACGCATGCACACAATGCTCCAGAATAACTATATTCTGAATGTTCCAGAATAACTCCACTATAAAAAAGATGTTGAGACTCTAGAAAAAGTGCAGAGAAGAGCAACCAGGATGATCAGGGGACTGGAGACATATAAAGAGCGGTTGCAGGAACTGGGCATGGCTAGTCTAGTGAAGAGAAGGACCAGGAGAGACATGATAGCAGTGTCCCAATATTTGAGAGGCTGCCACAGAGAGAAGAGGGTCAAGCTATTTTCCAAAGCACCTGAAGGCCAGACAAGGAATAATGGATGGAAACTGATCAAGGAGAGATTCAACCTAGAAATAAGGAGAAAATTTCTGACAGTGAGAGCGATCAACCAGTGGAACAGCTTGCCTTCAGAAGTTGTGGGAGCTTCATCACTGGAAGCTTTCAAGAAGTGACTGGACTGCCATCTGTCAAAAATGGTGTAGGGTCCCCTGCTTGGGTTGGACTAGATGACCTACAAGGTCCCTTCCAACTCTGTTAATCTGTAAAAATAATAATGTAATCATAATAATGTAATTTCCAGGGCTACTGACACAAATTCAATGTGTTCTATGAAAAATACTTGATACCAGATCATCAGGAGGAACAAACTTAAAATAGGTGTTTCAAATGGGAAATCAGAACCCTTGTCCCTGAGAATAGCCAGTGAGGGAAGAGGCCACTTTTGCTATTACAGCTTTTAGGTTTCTCTCTAAGTCAGGCACTGAAGAAATCTACATTTTGGCCTAACTAAAGCCAAGGATTTAATCTCAGTCTGTCTAGGCTTTAGAATAAAGCTTGTGGGGTGAAAGGCAGAAAGCCATTGTTCAGTGGAAAATGTAGGATGCCATCAGCCTTTCCTAATCTGCAACCTATTCTGCAAAATATATTGGGTCCAGACTCCAGTTACTTTCAGCCGTGCTCAAGCTACCTCAGAGTTATTGGAATACATTTAAAGGACACAGGTTGGGAAGCCTCTATAAGATGATGTAACATTTTTTGGGGGTGGGCTCGGGGGGGGGAGAAAAAAACAAAAATGTTTGTACTTTATATTTAATATTTTGCTACTACTTATGTAATTCTGTACTAATAAAACTTTTTGAATAAAAAAAAAAGATGATGTAACATTTTTTGTGTCAAGCAAGCCCTATTTTAGGGAATCATTTTAGGAAGTCGCCTGGGAAAAGATGAGCTACTAAACAAGAAATTGGAGGTGCCATGCACCCTACTCCTTTGCCTCTTCTAGTCAAAATGAAAAAGAACATCATTTTCCCATTCAGCAATGCTATTTTTATTGCTCTGTGGAGTTGAGCTGTTTAAGAAGCTTTCCTGGGATTTCCATGAATTGCTTCCTATACAGCAGGGCTGTCAAGCGGGCCAGATGCGTCATGCGGTAGCCACGCCCTTGCCCGGTTTAGTGAAGGAGGGGAAGTTGTGATATATCACATGACCGTGACAATGCAAGTTTGACACCCCTGCTGTAGAAGCTCATAGGGCAGTGATGGCGAACCTTTTTTTGGTTCGCGTGCCAAAAAGGGGGGGATGCGGGGGATCACGTGTGTGCGTGCCCACACCCATAATTCCATGCGCCCCCGCGCATGCGCGCATGAACCCCCCACTTTCAGCATGCAATGGCACGCCCATTTTTTGCTCTCCCCAGGCTCCAGAGCCTTTCTAGGAGCCTGAGGAGGGCGAAAACGGCCTTCCCCACCCCCTCTGGAGGCTGGAAACAGCCTGTTTCCTGACTCCCAGTGGGCCCAGAAGGCCCGAAAGTCAGCCGGTCGGTGCACACATGCGCGCCGGACCTGAGCTCGCGTGCCCACCGATATGGCTCCGCGTGCCACTTGTGGCACCCGTGCCATAGGTTCGCCATCACGGTCATAGGGAATGGCCCCTGATTTCAGTAGGTAGTCTTGTTGAAGAGACCATCACTTTTCAATGTCCGCCCCCGTCCCGGTTTGCCATCTTTGCCAAAAGACACCATACTCCTCTTTCAATAACCTTAGAAACCGGGCAAATTATTTACTGTGTTGAACAGGCTGCAGAGGCACCTCTGAGTAAAAATGCAGCCAATTGCCAACTTATCTTCGATACAGAAGTAACGCTACCAATGGGACAAAAATTTTCAGTTAAGGTTAGGTGAAGGGAATGACAGGTTGTCATGAAGACCAGACAGTCCTTGGTCTCCCACCATCTTATATTACACCAAATGCAGCGACTGACTTGATTTTAGGTGTCAGTCAGACACTGAAGAAGCCAAGAGGTTGAACTCCTTTAAAAAGCATGCCAAATATTGCCTTTGTTCCAGAGTCAGAAAACATACGATAAGCCATGAGACCTGCCTGACAACACAACTCTCCTCCTTAGTCTGTCGCTTTTCAAGCTTGGGCCCAGCCTCTTCTTTTGTCATGCTTAACACCTGCTGCAATGTAGCTGGCTCGTTTTCTTTGTGCCAAAATGCTCATTCTGTAATATAGGCACTGTTTCAAGCACACCCCTCTATTACGGTGATTTTTGACATTTTGCATCTAGACTAAGGTGACCAGATTTTATTTTTTGTAAAGCGGGACACCATTGACGGGGGGGTTTCTAGGGGAGCAAGATGGGAGGGGTCCGTCTCTCTTATCCTGCAGCTTTGTGCACCCCCCCAAAACACCCCCCTTCATCGTAGCCAGGGGTGGGGTCCTACTGGCGCAGGCTTACCTGTTTGTCGCCGCAGAGCCGAAGAAGCTGGTGGCGTTTGCGGTGCGGGGCTTCCCTCACCCACTTTCCCCGGCCGCCGGGACGCCGCCATTTGCGTTCTTTTGTCCTCTGCACATGCACAAAGCGTTTTGCTTGCACAGAGGGCAAAAGAACACAAATGGCGGCATCCTGGCGGCCGGGAAAAGTGGGCGGGGAAAGCCCCACGCCGCGAACGCCACCAGCTTCTTCGGCTCTGCGGCAACGAACAGGCAAGACTGCCGCTGCCCCTCTCACTGCCCTCCCTCCCCGCCTGGCAGGAGGAGGCAGGCGAGGCAGGAGGCAGAGGGCTGTGCATGGCAAATTCAAATTTAAAAAGCGGGACTTTTTTGAAATGCCGTGGGACGCAGGACAAATTATTAAAAAGCGAGACTGTCCCGCCAAAAGCGGGACATCTGGTCACCTTAATCTAGACTGCCCATTTATGGCTCTCTCACTCTTGGTTGCATTTCTGAACATAAACTGGCCCAGGAAATGCACAGGAATGGCAGCAGGAGCCCAGCCTTCTTTACCTATAAGTATTCACAAACAAGGCTTCTTGGGAAGAAGTTAGAAGCACAATGGAATGATTAGAAGAAATAATTGTACCAGTGCATTCTGCTGGGAAATTATTACTAAATAATCAGCTTTTTCCATTTTTTTCCCCAAAAATGTATATTTTATACATTGAAAGTTTATGCTTCATAAGAGGAATGGGCCATTGATGGGGAAGAAGAAGCAGTAAGATTCTTGATGAGTCAGCCAAGCCTTTCCTTGTCTTTTTTTTTCTTTTTCTTTTCTTTTCTTTTCTTTTCTTTTCTTTTCATTTCATTTCATTTCATTTCATTTCATTATTTCATTTCATTTCACATCCCTCCCTCCCTCCCTCCCTCCCTCCCTCCCTCCCTCCCTCCCTCCCTCCCTCCCTCTCTCTCTCTCTCTCTCTCTCTCTCTCTCTCTCTCTCTCTCTCTCTTCAAAGATCACACTGAAGTTTTCTATTTGAAAAGTGATAAGCTGTCTTCTCTTTATACTTAGTGAACACCCAGGAGCAAACTAGGAAGAACACAATTAAACACAATGTTGATACAATAAACCTTGATGGAATGCAAACTGGAAAGTAATTTTGGCATTTCCCTATCCCCGTGATGGCGAACCTATGGCACGGGTGCCACAAATGGCACGCGGAGCCATATCGGTGGGCACGCGAGCTCAGGTCCGGCGTGCATGTGTGCACCAGCCGGCTGATTTTCGGGCCTTCTGGGCCTACTGGGAGTTGGGAAACAGGCTGTTTCCAGCCTCCAGAGGGGGTGGGGAAGGCCGTTTTCGCTCTCCCCAGGCTCCTAGAAAGGCTCTGGAGCCTGGGGAGAGCGAAAAATGGGCGTGCCATTGCATGCTGGGAGCAGGGGGGTCATGCGTGCATGTGCGGGGGTGCATGGAATTATGAGTGTGGGCACGCACACACGTGATCCCCCGCATTCCCCCCCCTTTTGGCACGCGAACCAAAAAAGGTTCGCCATCACTGCCCTATCCCCTTCCTATTCCACCACATTCCCTAATACTGGCAGCATCTTGTCAGAAAATTCTGAGAACAAACCACAGCCACCTTGAGGAACAGGTTTTTTGTTTTAGAACATTTAGAACAATAGGGTTGGAAGGGACCTTGGAGGTCTTCTAGACCAACCCCCTGCTCAAACAGCAGATCCTTTACCATTCTGGACAAAAGCCTGTCCAGGCTTTTCTTTAAAAATTTTGCTTTCTGAAAAATGTTGTATAAATAAATAAACTGTCTACACAAAATTGCATGTTCTGATTTTGAAAATCTTGGATTTATCTGTGATGACTTTCTTATGTGTAAACTAAGGCTTCAGTCCTTTCCCTGGTTTCCTGGGAATAAGCTGCACATAAATTCAACAAAGCTTATTGCTGAGTAAGCAGGTATGGGACTGACCTTTGGGATCGCCCTGTATGGCTGCAATCCTATCATTAAGTGAGGGGGGGAAATGAGTCAGCACAAGCTTACTGAGAGGTACAGTCCAATTCATTCAGTGAGAATTAACTTTCAAGGATTATTATAAATATAATCCTCTCTTGAGGATTATGTTTATAATAATAGACAACTCTACCCAAAAGATATAAAACAAGTCTGAGTTTGGGTGCAAGTTCCATTAAAAGAAATCATGGGCCTTTACAAATATGAATTTATTTCCTTTGTGAAGATGTTTATAAACCTCTCTTCGACTTTTGGACTCCGTTGACTCTGATTGGTTAGGAAAAGTTTCTATGTCAGGTGAAGATTTTTCATGAGTAGCAACACTACTCAATCAGTGTTATCTGGCTTGTAATTCCCAACTCTCTACTGCTCTTACATGCTGGGTTGTGTAGATATGAGATTGGTCATAAACAGACTAGCACAGGTCTCGGCAGAGAGCTCTGCATTTTTCAATCTCTAACCTCAGAATCACTGGGAAGACAAACCGTCCATCTTATTTTCTGCAACTCTGAGAGAATCTTTTAAAATCTCTGAGTTTACTTGCCCTAAATAGAAATACGACTTGGTTTTTCTTTCACGAGTTACTAGTTATACAACCATTTAAGCATTTGCAGGTTATGTTCTAACACGTTCCACTGCTAGGATGCTATGAAAATATCTGCAAAAGCACATAGAAAATGGAATTGCATCTGTAGTTAAGATTACTCTAGGCAATTTTTCCTCACATTTCACAACAATCAAAACAGAATTGTAAGCATTAAGTATATTGCAGAAATAAACTGGGTATATCTACCATTAATGCAGGGTAAGGAGTCTCTGCATTTATAAACTTGTAATAGAGATGGAAGAACAATATAAAAATATACCTAGAATGATTAATTTGAATAGAAGTATTGATATAGAAAAGATTTAAGAATAATATTTTTACTGTAAATTAAGGGGAGTTGGAGAAATGTGTTGCTTGTCTGTTAACCAAAATAGATTAAAAATAGATATACTCAGTAATAGAGATGGAAGAAATATGAAGACAATATTTAAGCTTGGTGAAATGGGTCTCTGTTCAAATCAAGTCTTCAAAGAAATTACAACACCTGTAATAATCCAATTCTCAACAAAGGGGCTTTTGAAATTAATCTCAGTAGGTAAGTTGAAATTTCCAGTGGATAATCATGACTAATGTTAATGTATCAAATTTCTCTCTGTATGTGACATACATTACCACACAGGATTTACAGTAACTATAATCAGATGTGGTGATTTATTTTAGAACCCTTCACAATATTTGTTAGTGATGGATAGGAAAAAAAAATGGACACCCTCATACAATTATCAATTTAATATCATTTATATGTGAAAAGAGATGGTGTTGCATTAAAGGATCTAATCCACTGGTGATGCAAACTATTTCCCTTGCCAAAGTCTGTTTTAAAAATGGGCTGGGCCTGGAGGTGGTTATATAGTGGAACATTGGTGACACCTAGTGGATGCTACTTTATGACACTACTTCAAAGTTTTGCACGTTTACAAGAAAGACTAGGTTCTAAACTGCTGTAGCAAATAACATCAGAAGGTCCAAGAGTATATTCCAGGCTTTGAAATGTAAATTACCTTCCTCATTAATCAGCAAGCATCTCCTTCCCTTTTTTTTTTTTTTCATTTTTCGGGTTTTTGAAGATTGAACAAAATACCTTGCAGAGCAGCTTGCTTGGTGCTATTATTTCTGGGTTGCAATTTTAGCTATTTCTTTCCTACATCATCTAATGGTGCATCTTGATATTTGCAACTCAGACCTTGTAGCCTCACTATTGGAGAATTTAACAGGCACTCTGACTCATTCTCACAAGGACCTCTGGACAATTCAGGTGATCTGTTAGTTCTCAACAAATCTCTTTTCCATCCATCCTGGTTTGTGCAGTTTTGTTTATGATCATTTGTGGTTACTAAAGATCATGTCATATCAAAAAGCCATAGGCAGAAATGATGCCCCTTTTTCATGCAAACTGTTCACAAGCCACACTAGTTGTGTGAATTACTTTTCATTGCAAACCCCACAGGTAATGTCAAAAGAGTAAATCCTTTTGTGACTGAGGGGAAAAAACACACCATTTTAAGTACAATAAGAAAACAATAATCCTAGATAAATCAAATTGCCCACAAATAATCTTGAATATTCTAAAGTTAGATCGACCTAGAAATGACCAGGTTACAGGGTTTGGATCAGGGGCCGGTTGCTCACTTACCTTGCTACCGGTGCGCTGCGCGCGCATCACCACATTTCATGCACATGCACAATTGCTACGCGTGCGTGCCCCCTCGTGCAATTTTGCTTTCGCGCATGCGTGGAAGCGAAATCTTGCTTAAATCTCTCGCGCACGTCCCATCACGAGATTTTGGCGCAATTTTGCTTCTGCGCATGCAGAGTAGCAAAAAATCACCGAAAAATTCACAAAAAAAGATGGCGGCTCCTAGGCACTGGCAACCGACCGCACGGGGTCAGTAGCCTCTTGATGACATCACCAGCCCGCCGCTACCGGTGCGATAGAGTGAACCGCACCGGTAGGAACCCACCACTGATTTGGATGATATAATAAGCGGTCCAAACAAACTGAGTCTTTTTTTATTGTTGAGACCCTAGATTGAGTGCAGAGAACAATAACAAAGATGATAAGCGGTCTGGAGGCTAAACCGTACAATGAACAATTGAGGGAATTAGGTATGTCTAGTCTAATGAAGAAAATGACTAAGGGTCATATGATAAAAGTTTTCCAGTACTTCAGGGGTTGTCATAGAAAATAGGATGGATCTATTCTCCAAAGCACCTAAAGAAACAGGCTTAAAAAAAGGTTCAACATAGATCTAAGAACTTTCCTGACAATGAGAACAATTAATCAGTGGAACAGCTTACCTCCAGAAGTTATGGGTGTTCCATCACTGGAGAATTTCAAGAAGTTTTCAATTGGACAGTCCATGTTCTATGTTCTAAATGACTGTAACATACTGAGTGAAAAAGCCTATTCAAAAGTAACAACAGAACCTAGCATGTTGTGTGCATAGAATTACTAACTTGCTTAAACATGGTGGGTGACAACAGCCAGCTGTATGAAAAAAGATATAATTTAAATGATACAATGAAATAAGGGATTGCTCAGTTTTTGAACAATTATAAGCCTGAAAGGACTAATAGAATCTTTTGCCACTTCAATTCCTCTTTCTAGACATTTATTCTTAATTATATACACTACGTTCTAGAGAAAAAACAGGTAAGAGCAGGATCCTCTTTCCATAGATTATCTGAAAATGCCTAAAGATAGAATCCAACTGAGGTTGCAAATTTGGGAGAAGCAGTAGCATTAGTCTAGTGCAGTGATGACGAACCTATGGCACGCGTGCCACAGGTGGCACACGGAGCCATATCTGCTGGCACGCGAGCCGTTCCCCTAGCTTAGCTCCAGCGCGCATGTGCGTGCCAGCCAGCTGATTTTCAGCTCACACTGAGGCTCTGGAAGGGCATTTTCAGCTTCCGGAGGGCCTCCGGGGGTGGTGGTGGAAGAAGCCATTTTTTCCTCCCCAGACATTGAATTATGGGTGTGGGCACTCACGCATGTGTGATAGCACGCACGCATGTGCTTTCGGCACCTGAGGAAAAAAGGTTCGTCATCACTGGTCTAGTGTAGTGGTTAAGGCACCTGACTAGAAATAGGAGATGGAGAGTTCTAGTCCCACCTTGGCATAAAAGCCAGTTGCATGACTTTGGGCCAGTCATTCTCTCTCAACCCGACCCACCTCACAGGGTTGTGGTTGTTGTGGGGAAAATAAGAGGAGGGAAAAGTATGATCTATGTTTGCCACTATGTTTGACCTATTTGTAAAAATAATAAAGGCAGGATAAAAATCTAATAAATAAATTAGAAGTTCCAGTTTTCTTGAGATCTCTATCAGCACTTCACTGCTCAGTGGATATTTGTGTGTTAAGCAGACTATCTTGTGTCCACAAAACTATCTGGATGTTCTCAGATCCATCATATGGTGGAAAATGCTACTCTGTAGAATATGTGGAAGCAAGGGTCATTTGGCTATGAAGTTAACTTCTGCTTCTGAAAGAAGGGCAACATATTGTTGTTGTTGTTGTTGTTGTTGTTGTTGTTGTTGTTGTTGTTGTTGTTACTTCAGGAAGCAAACTGGCTTAGATTCACCCTAGAGCTCAGTAGGCTCCAAAGCATCTTACAAAAGTTCTGCTATACTGTACCAACCTCTAGGCTGCTGCTAGTTCAGTTTTGAATTTCAGTGGAAACGGAACATGCACAGTGGAGGTGCCACTCATTCTTCTAAGAAATTTTCCCCAGCCTTTACCTCCTGGCATATTCAAATATCTGTTTATAATGCTGTCTGGCATTAAAAGTACTGTTCCAACAAATTACCATCTAGAGAGAAACAGGGGTGTTTTGAGCAGAACAATGGCAACGAAGAGGGATGCGTTCCTTTCTTCAATCCTGTTTTGTAATCGGTATTTATCTATTTATTTTTAGATAATTTGAACTGAGAAAACACACAAGAGAGACAATGACACCTGTTTTTGACAAATCTGCAAGACCTGAAACTTCTGCATTTCTAGGACTCCTGCTGGCTTGTAGTATACAACATCTCACAATATTCTATTTAATGATGGGGAACCAGAACTGGAGAAGGAATGGTTGACCAAGTCCATTCAGGAGATCTCAGGCTACTTAGAAAAGCTAAACTCACATCTTCTAGGACTATGTCGCCAGTTCAGTTACGAGAAGCCTGAATGTTTTATATTTAGAAAATAATTAAAATTTCCTGTTTCACTTTTGATCCAGTTTGTTGCAAGAACAGGTAGTTCTCAACTTACAACCATTTGCTTAGCGACTGTTCAAACTTGGGCCCTTGGCAACCAGCATGTATTTACAATGGCTGCAGTCTCTCAGAGACACATTATCACCAGTTATGGCCTTCCCAGACAGCTTCCGGGAAGCAAAGATTGCTTCTAGGGAGAAGCCAGATTCACTTAACAATCATGTGATTCACTTAATAGCAATAGCAATAGCAATAGCACTTTTCTTATATACCGCTTCATAGTGCTTTACAGCACTCTCTAAGCGGTTTACAGAGTTCAGCATATTGCCCCCAACAATCTGGGTCCTCATTTTACCGACCTCGGAAGGATGGAAGGCTGAGTCAACCTTGAGCCTAGTGAGATTTGAACAGCTGAACTGTTGAACTAGCAGTCAGCCTGCAATGGCTGCATTTAACCACTGCACCACTTCAGCTCTTAACAACTGCATTGATTTATATAACAAGCAAAAAAGTCATAAAATCAGGTGCAAGTCATTTAATAAGCACCTTGCTTAGCAGTATTTGAGAGGCTGCCACAAAGAGGAGGGGGTAAATTTATTTTCCAAAGCACCAGAGGGCAGGATAAGAAACAATGGATGGAAACTAATCAAGGAGAGAAGCAACCTGGAATTGAAGAGAAACTTCCTAACAGTGAGAACAATTAACCAATGGAACAGCTTGCCTTGAGACGTTGTGGGTGCTTCATCACTGGAAGTTTTTAAGAAAAGACTGGACAGTCACTTGTCTGAAATAGTATAGGAAAGTGATGGCTAACCTTTTCGGTGCTGAGTGCCGAAAGCATGCACACGCACGCACACCCATAATGCAATGTCACATGCACAATCCCCCACGCCCTGCGCATGCGCACATGACCCCCCACATGCACACATGACCCCCTGTTCAGCCCTTCCCCCCACGCATGCACACGTGTCACCCCCCCGGCATGCACCCCCCCACTCATGCATGCACATCTCCCACATGTGCCCCGCCGCCCGCGCATGCGCAGCAGAGACCCGAAAACCAACTTGTACACGCGGTGGAGCTGAGCTGGGGCAAGGACAACCTACACAAGCTTACAGTAGGTTGGTAGAAGTACTGATACAAATCAACAGGCAAAATATTTGTGCCCATAGGTTTTTTTGATTTATTTATCAATCCTATCATTGAAGAATATATATATATATATATATATATATATATATATATATATATATATATATATATATATATATATATATATATATATATATATATATATATATATATATATATATATATATTCCCCAAACCATAACCTAAATTCAAAATATTCAAGTAACTTATCAGTGTGGTTTGAACATCAGCTTTTTCTGCCTTTCTGTACTTGGAAACAAGAAATCTGATTAATTTTCTTGCTAGGAAAAAAAAACAACCATCATAGTGGTCTAAATTCAGAGCTACTGATTCTCATGTTTCTGATTTGTGCCAATGTCTAATTTGACCTCGGTGCCTCTAAAAAGCAGCTCTCCTTGGTAACTATTATTTGTTTTTAATTTTAATTATCTCTGTGGCCGGAGGGTAGCTTTTCTACTTAAAGAGACTGCACACTTTCCTACTTTCTTCCCATTAAAAAGTCTGCAACTGTCCTTAGCAGGTCAAACTGTGGGCCAGTTATCCTTGACCAACAATCTTTTAGCATAATCATTTCATATCCTTTGTACATTAACAGAGTTATTAAAGGGACTGGATGTACTGCACACTCAGCCACTCTAATATTGCCTCAGTCCAAGTATGCCAAGTATGGAACATTTTGATTTGTTATCTAAGTAGCAGAAGAAGAATACCTGAGAGGGCTGGGCGTGAGAATGGAAAAAAGTGTGGTGCTTTCTCTGCAGTCATGTGGCAACAACACTGTTGCCTGGATCAAGCATTGCATTGTGTAAAATGTCAATTTCTGGGTGCTTCTATGTTAATAATCCAGAGAGGAATTAGTCTGAAAATCATCCTTCTGTCACTAAATTTCCAGATGAGTGGGAGAGGCAGGAAATTCAACTAGCTCTACTGTAGGACTGCCAATTCCTATTATTTCAGCAGCCAACTATCAGCTCTAATATTAATTGGCTGTCCGGAGTCCAATTAAATATGTGGAAGGTTGTTTGCCTTTTATTCCCCCCCCCCTTTTTTAAAAAATCACATTTATGTGCTTCCCACATGGCTCATTGCTTCCTGATTCGCTGAAATGGTGCAACAACTGAGGGAGGCATGAGGCAATGCTCCATAAGCGGCAGTCACAATTATGGCCATATTGATTGCTCCTGGAAGTTAATTCTGACAGCTGTGAATGGCTGGATCCACACCACCCAATGCTTTGAATACAGTGGAATGCCAGGCCTAGTTGCTTTGTATCCAGGAATAATGGCCTCCCATTTAGAGCTGATGAGTCATTGTTGCATTCAAATGAGCTACCAGAAGCTGTTTCTAACATAATCTCCAAACCTTCTTTTCCCATCGGTAGCTGGTTCTGAGGCACAAGCCGTCCTTTGTTTCAAAATGTTTATTTATTACAATCACTTGCATTCCGCCTTTTAGCATAACAGTCTTTCCAAACTGCCTTATAAAGCCTTAAAAACAATTGTAAATAAAATACAGTTTTATTGTCTTACCGAAAACCAAAGAACAAAGGCATCTCCAATGAGTTTTTCACAAATCAATTGGTAATAATGGAGGGGACTTTCTTATAGTTTCTCATTTTAGTAGGTAACTTTGATGAAAAGAATCTTATAACCTACTTTATTTTTGCATGCATTTATTTATACTTTCTGTCTGTCTCTTTCTTCCACTTTTCTTCCAGGACTCAGGATGACATATCTGCCATTTTTTTCTCCCCAAGAGGACTGTAAGATGAGCTGGCCTAAGAAAACTGATATGTCTAAAGCCATCCAGTGAATTTCAGACACCCAGTGACAATCTAAGCATGTGGATTTAGGTCTCACTGGTCCTAGTCCAAGAATTTAACTACTTCTACACAGTGACATGTTTCCTCTTTTTAAGGACATTTAGTACAGTAGTGGGTTCTGAATTAGTTTGCTACCGGTTCGTGCTCGCGCGCACGTGTGACACTTCTGCGCATGCTCAGAAGTGTCCCGGTGAGTGGGCAGAGCCTCCCACCTCCGCCGCTACCAGTTCTAAGAACCGGTCTGAACCAGGAGCAACCCACCACTGATTACCTTACTGGTTTGGTAGTTATGTTACTATTCCTTACATCTAATAAGATACATTGTCGTTTGAGCATTTCAAGCAAGATAAACAGTGCCATTGCTTCATCTTTGTGACAGCCCTTCACATACTTGAAGGGCAACTATCATGTAGCCTTTTGGGATCTTTCTGTAGAAGACAATTATTGTGCACTCATTCTGCCTCATTCACTAGATGTTGTTGGACGGAACAAACAGAAATGACTTCCATTTGTAACCTATATTTCCCATTGTTTCTTTCATCTTTTTAAAATGAGGGATAAAAAGAATATATTTTTTTCTACAGAAAGTTCTTCATCTAACTCTGCTGACCAGTCCTTCTCAGAGTTCAGTAACATCTGGAGATCCCAGCAATTCCCCATCTGTTTTTGGTAATACTACAAGTCATATAGTTGGAAATATTCATATCTGTCCTTTTTCAAAAATGAAACATAACCTTCCATCTTCCCTCATAGGACTCACCTTCAGATGCCCCTAAATCTTCGTTGCCCTCCTTGGGACACATTCCAGATTGTTTATATCCTTCTTCAATTGCCTAGTGGCCAGAATTTAAACGGATTGAGAGAAAATGTCAGGGCTAAAATGGAAATGTGTCCTTTTGCAACAACATCAATGCAGCAAGACAACCAAGTTCGGCTGTAATGTTTCCAACAGGACATGAAACCAAGACTGCATTACTGTCCCATTTACCAGGCTGTATAATCTACTGATTTTGAGGATATTTACCTCTGAGGGGTGTTTTTACTTCTGAGGAAGCCATTTGAGTGTCTCAAAAAGAGGTAGACAAAGGGCCAGAGAGATTAAGCTATAGGGAAGGGTAAGAAAATAATCTGACAGGAGCTGTTCTTTTAGAAGGGAGGTTTTCCCCTGAAGACAAAATCAGAGACAGAAGAAGGAAACTGCGTACTTAGTCCAAGAGTTGACAAAGGAGATTTTAAGAGAAGATGGATTGTATTTTCTATTCAACTGCCCAGTGAAGGGAGAGTGATGTTTTCAAATCTCTTCTAACACACACAAACACATATTGGGCAGCACAGAAGATGCTTTGGAATGCATGGTGACACAAAACAGCCCCTGTCTGCAACTCTTTAAAACTGCCAAGATTTTTCCTGGGAATGAGCAAATGCTTTTTTTAAAATGACCCTGTAATTCCTTATATTGGGGTGGAGTCAGGGTGACAGAATGGAGCTGAGCATTTAAATGGCCGGATGCCCTTTCTGGCGCCGACATGGAGCTCACAGCGGATATTTTCTCTTTGCACCCAGAGAGAGAAATATTTGCCGCTACCTAGGATCGAACTCACAGCCTCCTGGCTGTGAGGCGAGAGCTCTACCTCTAGGCCACCACAGGGATCAGAATGAGCAATAGCTTATTTGGTTTAAATTTCTGGCTTTGAGTACTCCAAAACACTCTTTGCTTCCACAAAACAACCCTTTTATAGTTCTGAACTCCTGGATGTGGGCCTGTCAAAAATGATCTAGTTTCCTAGTTTCCAAATTAATTTGGAAAGTCCTGGGGCTCTTCAGAACATCAGTAAATTGTTGATGCATTCTTAAAATACACAGCTGCAAGATAATTTGGAGGGTTCAGGATTGTGTCACATATTACACCAAGCCATGTTGTTAGATTTTGGCTAACTATTTATGTGAACCAGGATATTATTGTTTATTCAGAAAATCAGCATAATGCATGAAGCCAGAAGTGGTGTTCCTTTGAACAAAATTGGGCAGCATGTAGACTGGAAGCTAAACATAGATTCCATTTGGAAGGTTCTTCATTACTATATTGAGTTACTCCAATGATGTGGCTCACCATACAAAATAATACCTAGCAATTCCTGATATACATGAAATCACTGTAAGGTATGGTCAGAATTCAGGCTTGCAAGTTTGGGGTTTTGGGGTTTTTTTAAAAAAAATTCCTATGTCCCTTGGGGCCAGGGATCAAATCTGGAGTTGGATGAAAACAGTAGTTCAGGAAGCACAGCCAATTATCAGTTTCAGCACATGAGTTCTACACTGGATAATCACCATATATCAGTTCAAATTTAGATGGGAATCATTATAAATCAAGGTTTTGAAATGTTTAATTGGACGGGGGGAAGGTTAGGAAGAGAAACATTTTATTATTGGTACTGATAAATGATCTGTAAGGGTCCTAATTGTCAGTCTACTGAAAACCATCAAGCAATGTGTCAAAAGAACCTCCTCTACCTTCAGTTTATTCCTTTATTACAGAATATTCATTATTCTGACCAGATTTGTACTTCTTTGGGGGGGGAACATGCTAATTAACAAGGTATGAAATCCAAACGGCTTGTCATGTAGACAAGGGTTCAATTCCTCCAGCGATAAATAGCTCCCTACATTCCAATTGTGATGAAGTGTGAAGAATCATATCAGTGAAAAATTACCTACAGACCATTTCATGTTTCTAGAGTGAGTAAAATATTATTTTTGGGGTGGGGAGATGATGCTTTTTACCACTGTAATAGATGTGAGTTATTTATACAAAACATTCATTCTTGGTTGAAACACGCAACCATCTGAAAACTGATTAGCTCCTACCAAATGTGCCTGCAATGCTGAACTCCATAGACCAAAACTCTGTCTTAATATAAAACAACTTTCTTTAATCCTCACATTTGTGCCAAGGTACTTGAGATACAAATTATCTCAAAAATATATAAAATACTTGAGATACAAATGCAAATAATCAACTTATTTTCCAAAGCACCAGAAGGCAAAACAAAAAACCATGGGTGGAAACTAACCAAGGAGAGAAGCAACCTAGAACTAAGGAGAAATTTCCTGACCAGGAGAACAATAACCATTGGAACTGCTTCCCTTCAGGAGTTAGTTGGGAGTGCTCCATCACTGGAGATTTTTAAGAAGAAACTGGAGATCCATTTGTCTGAAATGGTATAGGGTCCAGTGGTGAAATCCACATTTTTTTACTACCGGTTCTGTGGGCGTGGCTTGGTGGACGTGGTGTGGCTTGATGGGCGTGGTGTGGCTTGGTGGGCGTGGCAGGGGAAGGATACTGCAAAATCTCCATTTCCTCCCCACTCTAGGGCCAGCCAGAGGTGGTATTTGCCGGTTCTCCAAACTACTCAAAATTTCTGCTACCGGTTCTCTAGAACCTGTCAGAACCTGCTGGATTTCACCCCTGATAGGGTCTCCTGCTTGAGCAGAAGGTTGGAATAGAAGACCTCCAAGGTTCCTTCCAACTCTGATGATGATGATGAAATTTGGATGTGCTTCGGATATCTATCCAGTTTTATTCGTGCAGATACATTCCAATTTGAAGAAAATATGCCATGTACTGCAACACAAGGAAAGCTTTCTGAAAGTCCACTTATAATTTAAGAACATGGTTTACATTTCTCTGTTAATCATTCCTGAGCTGAATTTTATATGTCAATGTTTGCTGTCTCCAACTAGAGTCAATCTGCATTTGGTCACAGCATCTGTAGTTAGATATCCCTGCCTCTTGTGCTGTGAGTAACTTGTGCAAATACTAAGATGAAACCCTTCAAGCATGAATAATAAACTAAAACACACTCTGGAAGATAGATTAAAGCACCCCAGCACTGTGAGATAAGATTTGTAATGCAGATAAAATGCTTGTGCTTTAATTTTCAGCACCCGACAACAAAATAAGCAAGTGTGCAGGAATAGTACTTTTCTTTTAGAACCATGTCTCCAAATTATTCATATGAGGACTGGAAAAGAGTTGATGTGGTTCCCATCTTCAAAAAAAAGGGGGGGGGAAACAGACCCTGGAAACTACAGACCAATCAGCATCAATGATTACATCAATACCCGGGAAAATACTGGAAAAGATAATTAAAAAACAGATCTGCCAACACCTAGAAACAAGTAAAGTAATAACCAACAGCCAACACGGATTTGTTAAGAACAAATCATGCCAAACCAATCTCATTTCATTCTTCAACACAGTGACTAAATTAGTAGACCAGCGAAATACTGTGGACATAATATACTTAGACTTCAGCAAAGCATTCAACAAAGTAGACCACAATCTACTTCTTCGTAAGCTAGAAAAAAGTGGGATAGACAGCTTCACCACCAGATGGATTCACAACTGGCTGACTAACCGTACTCAACGAGTAGTCTTCAATGGGTCGAAATCTACATGGAGAGAAGTAAGCAGTGGGGTACCACAAGATTCCGTCTTAGGTAAAGTGACCAGATTTTTTTTTCTTCAAGCGGGACACCATTGATGGGGGTGGGTTTCTCCATTTGAGTTTTGCCCTCTGCGCATGCGCAGAACGCTGCGCATGCGCAGAGGGCAAAACAGCAAATGTCGGCGTCCAGGTGAGGTGGGGGGGAGGGGGGAGGGGGGAGGCGGGAGGGCGCTTGGATGCCTGCAGCTCGCGACAGGTAAGCTGCCTCCTTTCCCCGTCTCCCGCCTCCCGTTCGTTGCTTGCCAGCCCGGCCGAAGGGAAGGCGGGAGGCGAGGAAAGGCCTCCCGAAAGGAGGGGAGGCTTCGGGAGCCCGCCTCCCTTTCGGCCCGAAAGGGAGGCGGGCTCCCGAAGCCTCCCCTCCTTTCGGGAGGCCTTTCCTCGCCTCCCGCCTTCCCTTCGGCTGGGCTGGCAAGCAACGAACGGGAGGCGGGAGACGGGGAAAGGAGCAGCCGGCAGCTTACCTGCTCCAAGCATCCAAGCGCCGCGGTCTCCCGGTCGCCCGCCCGGCCCCAGGGCAACGGCGGCAGTGAGGCGACGGGGGGAAGAAAGGGGAGGGGGATGAGGAAGGGCTGTTTGCGCCGCTCGTGACGTAAATTCAAAGCGGCGACGGCTCCTCGTCCCTCACCCCTCCGAGGGCGGGGCTAGGGATGGGGCGGGGGAAGGAGAGGAGGAGCAGCCTCCCTTCCCCCTCCCCCCAGCTTCCAGCCGCCGCCGGAGGAGTCAACAATGCGGGACGCCCGCCCGCCGCCAACGCTGCCCACAGCCGGCCCGAGCTGAGAGGCCTGCTGCCTTTCAGGCCGATTTTTTGAAAGAATGCCCTAGTCGGGCATTCTTTCAAGAAATCGGGACTTTTTAAGAGGGCGGGCGGGACGCGGGACAAATGGTGAAAAAGCGGGTGTGTCCCGCCAAAATCGGGACGTCTGGTCACCTTAGTCTTAGGCCCAGTACTCTGTAATATTTTCATAAACGACCTAGATTAAGAAATAGAAGGGGAACCAACCAAATTTGCAGATGATACTAAGCTGGCAGGAATAGCTAACATCCCAGAGGACAGGCTCAAGATCCAGATGGATCTTGACAGATTTGAACACTGGGCCCTATCTAACAAATGAAATTCAATGCTGAGAAAAGTAAAGTCCTACACTTAGGTAAGAAAAACCAAAAATATACATATAAACTGGGTGAATCCGGACTCAATAGCAGTGACTGTGAGAGGGATCGTGGAGTCTTAGTAGACCACCAGCTAAACATGAGCTAGCAGTCTGCAGCGGCAGCCAAAAAAGCCAATGCAATCCTAAACTGCATTAATAGAGGAATACAATCTAGGTCTAGGGAGGTACTAATACCACTCTATAAAGCCTTAGTCAGACCACACCTAGAGTACTGCATCCAGTTTTGGTCACCACACTATAAAAAAGATGTTGAGACTCTAGAAAAAGTGCACAGGAGAGCAACCAGGATGATTAGGGGACTGGAAACCAAAACATATGAAGAGCAGTTACAAGAACTGGGCATGGCTAGTCTAGGGAAGAGAAGGACCAGGGGAGACATGATAGCAGTGTTCCAGTACTTGAGGGGCTGCCACAGAGAGGAGAGGGTCAGGCTATTTTCCAAGGCACCAGAAGGACAGACAAGGAATAATGGATGGAAACTGACCAAGGAGAGATTCAAACTGGAAATAAGGAGAAAATTTCTGACAGTGAGAGCAATCAAACAGTGGAACAGCTTGCCTTCGGAGGTTGTGAGAGCTCCAACAATTGAGACTTGTCAAAGTATATTGAAAGAAAACAACCAAAAATGATTTTCAGCAAACAGTGCATGTTGAAAGATTATACATGATTATCAGCACTGCAGCGGTAACTTGTCCATTTGAAGCAGAGAGTAAAGAAAGAAACAAAGGTGTTTCTTAAAGGACTGAGTATGCTTTAAGTCTAATTAAGCAATGGATAACTATTGTTGGCTAAACACTTTGAGATTGCTGGAAATCAAATCTGGTAACAAAAGCAAACTCTGTGTGCTGTGCATGTAAGAAATCTCTGTGAGAGAGGGAAAGCAAAGCGAGATATCAAATAGCATTAAACTGTTTGCTCAGGATCTCAGAAAGATAGGATTAAACATTTTAATACAAAAAATAACTAAGCAGATCTATTAAAATATAAAGCCAAGTTTGCAAAACATACATGTTTACTTGCACTGAGTGAAAAGACTGCTAGCAGGAAATACAGAAAATCAGAAGTGGCCTGTAAAAGATAAAGAATAGATCCATTTAAATGAAACAGGAATGGCAAAATAATTAAAATACAATATATTGTGGGGTTTTTTAATAAAAAATAATAATTTTAGATTCTATACAGAGAGATTTCTGGATTGATACTTCACAATGCATTATAGTGAATCATAAACAGAAAAATAAAATGAGATATTTTCTCCTGCAAGCAAGAAGATACTTATTGTTATATGCAGCTTTTATAAAATGCAATACAGGTCATCCTTGCCTTATGACCACAATCAAGCCCAAAATTTCTGTTCCTGAGCAAGGCAGTTGTTAAGTGAGACTTGCTCCGGTTTACAACCTTTGTCGCCTTGGCTTTTCAGCAAACCACTACAGCTATTAAGTGAAGCATGCCGTTGTTAAGCAAATCTGACTTCCCACCTTCACATTGCTTGTCAGAAGCTGCTAGGAAGTTTGCAAATGACAAGCCAGGATCCCAGGAAGCTGCAGCCATTGTAAATATATGCCGGTTGCCAAGCAACCAGTTTGATCACATGACTGTGGGGAATGTTGCAATGGTCCTAAATGTGAGAACAGGTCATAAGTCACTTTTTTCAGTGCCGTTGTAACTTTGAGTGGTCATTAAATGAATGGTGGTAACACTAGAACTACCGGTATACAAATAATTAAGGTACTATATGAATTTGTCCATAGTCACAGATTTTTTAAAAGTTTCCCTTTCTATGAAAAGGGAAGAAGGTAGCAATAAGATGTTTGGGTTTGTCTTATATAGCTTGAAGTATTAAGTTATAAAATAATCTGTATGTAAGATAAAACTAATTTTGGAGATTATGCTTACTGCAACAAGTTATAGTTTCAGTTCTTGCCTCTGATAATTATGCTAGATAAAATATAATAAATGCAAATAAAATGCAGCTATTTGCTGGATAAAGAGAGCAGAAACATAAAAACACACTAAATAAAAGACATCAAAACAATTGATATTCCTAAATTACTAAGATATACTTCCCTAAAATAAGACTGCCAGTTAAAATTATCAAGGCAAAAGTAACCAGCTATTAATTGCAGGTGAATTCTTCAAGCTATTACAGAAAATGTGGCTGTATTAAACTTTGTTTTTGAGTTCAAGTCACACAAAAGGTAATGGATATAGAATTAATCTGCTTGCCTGGAAAAGTTTAATAGGGAATGCTATTAACCTTATTGTAGAATCTCTGTAAAAATTACAACATAGTAGAAAATGAGCTAGCAATTCAACTGTTCAAGGAGAGATTCTGTTTCCATACAAAAGTTTAGTAAATCTGCCTTCTAAGACTGTTGAGGATAAGGTAGGAAAGTGTAATAGCAGGGAAGTTTTCTGGTATTGAGGTTACTGTATTTTTCGGAGTATAAGACGCACCGGAGTATAAGACGCACCTTAGTTTTTGGGGAGGAAAATAGGGGGAAACAATCTGCCTACCAGGTATTCATCTGGCTAGCATCCTTAGTCTGGTCAGCTTCAGCACATTATTTTATCCCCTGGTTAGGACTTAAAAAAACCTTCTTCTGAGAATAACAATGAAAGAGCATGCAAGCCAGTAAGAGCTGGGAAGATCGTTAGCACCTGGTTAGGGCTAGAAAAAGACTTCTTTGGAGCAAGTAGAGCAATGAAAAAAAAACCTGCAAAGACTTAGGGCTGGAAAAACATTCTTCTGAGAGAGTAACAATGAAAGAGCCTGCAAGGTAAGAGCTGGGAAGATATGTTAGCACCTAGTTAGGGCTGAAAAAAAGCTACATTCGAAGTATAAGATGCACCCAAATTTTCAGCCACTTTTAGGGAGGAAAAAGGTGCGTCTTATACTCAGAAAAATACGGTAGTTAGCTTTTCAAGGTAGTTAATTGACTTAAGGGTCTTCAACAGGTTTGATTGATTATGATTATGTGTCATCAAATTATTTTCAGCTCCTAGCAGCCTCATAACTCAACTTTATTGGAAATTCTCCTGTCTTCTACTGCAGTTTTCATAATCCTCCATCTGTGGTCTGCTGTAGACTGTTAGCAGCCCAAGACAAATCACATTTTAGAGGAATTTTTATGTCATAGCAGCTTGTCCTCCACTAGTGCACTCACAAAAATCAGTAGCTGTCAACATTTGTAAGTGAAACCTGTGGGCAAAATCGGTAGAAAGAGTTGATGTTTCATTATTTTATTTCAACTTTGGTCAAGCCCAGTTCAGTGCATGTGCTCACAACATTCCTCCTAGAACAGCTTTCTCCAAATGTTAGATTGAACCATGTCAAATAAAGCAAATCTAAAGCATGGGCTTAACTGAACCCTAGAGTGGCCATTAAATAATAATAACAATATATTTTTCCTATGTTTCTTACCTTATTCCTATTTATGTATACAACCTATTTTGTCCACAATACTTTTGAAGAAGGGTTGATTCAATTCAAAATGTGTTAGAGAGTATGTGAAAATTGAACACCAAGTCAGTATTTTCCCGCCTTTTTTGTTTTTGTTTTTTTCCTAGTCTAACATTACCCCTTATACTACTCTCATTCCCTTTAAGTGAAAAAACAGGTGTAAGTTCATTTAGTCTTCAATTTAGGGCAGAGGTGTCAAACTCACGTCGTCACGTGACGTATCAGGACTTTTTCCCTTCACTAAACCGGGCATGGGCATGGTAAGCGCATGACACATCTGGCCCATGGGCTGGGAGTTTGACAGCCCTGATTTAGGCCATGGAATAGAGCCTACCATTGGAGATTATCTTCCCTTGATAGTGGACAGATCCAGTGATTCTCTGTTGTTTCTGTTAAATTGTTATCCTTCTTAAGAGATTGAGTGGAGTGACTTGGTGGAGCCAGACCTTGAAGGGTCAATTTTAAAAGGTAACAATTTAGGAGTTTGGTTAAACCCTTTGGACATTGGCTCATGGTCTCCCTCAGTGGTGGGTTGCTCCCGGTTCGCCCCGGTTCGGGTGAACCGGTAGCAGCAGGGGAGGCTCCGCCCACCCACCCAGACAACATCAAAAATGCTCTGTGCATGTGCAGAAGAGCCACGCACTCATGCGCTACCGATAGCGAACCGGTAGTGCCAGGATTTGAATCCCACTACTGATCTCCCTTGAGGTGCCATCTTGTTTCACATAGGAGTTAACTTTTAGATAAAACATTTGAAAGGTTTCCAGATTGCCCTTTCAGTTTAAATCCAAGGAGGCTCTTTAAGTTCTAAATCTGTGTTCAGTGTTAGAAACATACAGGATGCAATGTTAGTCTGGGGATGTCTTCCGTTATAAAAGAAAAATTGAAAAGTGTGCTTGATGTCATCCATTTGAAACACAGAATAGATTGCAGAATAATAGAGTTGGAAGAGACCTTGTAGGTCATCTAGTCTAACCCCCTGTTGAAGCAGGAGATCCTGTACCATTTCTGACAAGTAACTGTCCAGTCTCTTCTTGAAAGCCTCCAGTGATGAAACATCCACAACTTCTGAAGGCAACCTGTTCCGTTAGTTGATTGTCAGAAAATTTCTCCTTATATCTAGGTTGAATCTCTTCTTTCATATACCATATTTTTCGGAGTATAAGACGCACCTTTTTACACCCCAAAAGAGGGTGAAAACTTGGGCGCGTCTTATACACCGAATGTAGCCCCACCCGCCCAGCCACCCCCACCCTTTGGCCTCTGTCTTCCAGCAATTTACCTGCTTGCAGGAAATAGGGAAGAGCCTGTAAAGCCAAGCAAGTCAGTAGCAGTTTCCCGACCTACAGCTGATTAGGTTTGCCACATGGGAAAATGAAAGTGAAACTAACTGCAAAGAGGCAAATAGCTGGGAGAGACACGCAGATTTTTATTTTCTGCTGAGCTGGATGGAAGGGGGTAAGTGAATAACTATAAATGTCTGTAGAATGTTCAAATTATTAGACTTATTTTTTAAAGACTGCTTTATTATTGTTCTAGAGCCAGGGGTCTCCAACCTTGGCAACTTTAAGACTTGTGGACTTCAACTCCCAGAATTCAACAGCCAGCTTTGTTAGCTTTGCTGCCTGTGGAATTCTGGGAGTTGAAGTCCACAAGTCTTAAAGTTGCCAGGGTTGGAGATCCCTGTAAATCTAGACAACTTAACAAAATAAAGAAGCTTTTTAAAATAAATGCTTGCTCTGAAGAGGCCCAGTGCTATTGTATCTTCTTTTAAATAATAGAAAATAATGTATACTTCCAGAAATTTTAATTAATTTTAACAGCTCTGTACAAGTATAGTATGAAATGTAACAGTGTCCTGTTTAGTATTAGAATTTAGTTACCTTGGAGTAGATCTATTTAAATAATTGGGAAGAGTTAGTGTGACTACATTTAAGAAAACTTTCTGGCATAATGTACATTTCTCCAATTCTTTGCTATTTCTATGGGTCAGGCACACATGCACAGAAATACACAGCAAACAGTGTATATCATCTGTGCTGTTTGCTGTTTGCTGTTTGGCAAATTGCTTGGAGGCAGAGACCTTTTCCCCTTGTTTTCCTCCCCCAAAATTAAGGTGCGTCTTATACTTTGGTGCGTCTTATACTCCGAAAAATATGGTAAATATAAATAATATTTAAATATTATATAAATATTATATAAATAATATTTATAAATAAATATTATATAAATGTAAGATGTAAATAATCTGTAGAAAAATCACAGTCTGAAAATGTTCCCACCAGTGCAGAATATCCTTGAAAAGTAAGAACAGATGGAATGCATGCAGCAGCATTTCCTGCAATTGGTTTACAAATAAAAAAATAGTCGTGATCATACCCAGTTCTTCGTTGAATTAATGTCACTGTTTTTGCAAGTTGTACCGAGTGACAAAAAAACTGGACTTGCTAGTACAGCTGCCAAGCATTTTGCAGCAAAACTCATTTCTTCCCCGGCCAATTAGTTGCCATGACATTGCCTTTGAAATATCTCCTGAATGAATAGGGAAAGATGAAAGCAAAAGCAGCATTTTCAGACACATCTTGAATAAAACTCCAAAGGTTAGTCGTGACAATCACGGTGTTCCAAATGTAGCAGAGCAATCTTTTAGAATACATTTGTAATTTTAAGCAAATATTCCAAAAGGAGTCCCTACCCCTCCACCCCAAGCATAGACTCTTTAACTATTGGCTTGGTAACAACTGCTGTTACTGTGAAGAGGTGCTATAAGGGCAACAACAGCACTTATCGCTTTCCTTCTGCAGGAAAACCACCTCACTGTGTCTTTGGCTGGCTGACAAGATTTATTAACAGCACAGCTGTCCCTAGAATAACGGTGCAATACTTTGCAGGGGTTATGGTCTCCTCACAATTCTGTAAAGCTGCCTTGGCCAGTATATAACAAGCAGGAATACAGGGCAGAACCCACAGCCATATTGTCTTGCAGGCTGGCTACACAGAGTTGTTTAACACAAGATAAGAAAGAGCCAAAACATGGTTAATGGAAAACCAAGCAAGTGATCATAACTCAGGGATTGGATGGCTGCTTTACATGTGGAAAACCTAAGTTCAATTCTTGGCACTTCCACATAAAGGGATCAAGATGCCCAGCTGATGCTGAAAAGTTCCCCTAAGTAGTTTGACTATTATTGGTGTTATTATTAGATGTATCCCACCTTTATTTTTGTACAAGGCAGCAAACATTATACTGCCACTTCCCATATCAAGCCTGGGTTATAAGAGAATAAATGACCCAACGTCAGCCAACCAGCTTTCATGCCCAAGGAAGGACTGGAACTCATCATCTCCTTGTTTTTAGCCTGGTATCTTTAACGACTACATCAAAGTGGCTCTTGATTTGAGATTCAAGCAAAAGAGTACAAAAATACTCACCAAGGAAGTATGCACATTTCTAATAAATAGCGTCCAAATGCTTCAACTACAAGGTCAACTTCAGTAAAAGGCAAAATCATTCATGTATCTGCACTCTAGAAAGAGTGCAGAGAAGAGCAACAAAGTTGATTAGGGGACTGGAGGCTAAAACATTTAAAGGTATGCTGGAATTGAGTATGTCTAGTTTAATGAAAAGAAGGACTAGGGGAGACATGATAGCAGTGTTCCAATATCTCAGGGGGCTGCCACAAAGAAGAGGAGGTCAAGCTATTCTCCAAAGCACCTGAGGGCAGGACAAGAAGCAATGGATGGAAATTAATTAATTAAGGAGAGAAGCAACCTAGAACTAAGGAGAAATTTCCTGCAAGTTAGATCAATTAATCAGTGGAACAACTTGCCTCCAGAAGTTGTGAATGCTCCAACACTGGAAGTTTTAAAGAAGAGATTGGACAACCATTTGTCTGAAATGGTATAGGGCAGTGATGGCGAACCTTTTTTGGTTCGCGTGCCAAAAGGGGGGGTGCGAGCGCTAACGCGTACACACGTGCCCACACCCATTTCCTCCCCCCCACGCATGCGCACAACCCCCCCATGCTGCCCCCTGCACATGTGCACACACCCCCACCCCCATGCAAAGGCCTTACCGAAGCCTGGGATGGTAAAAAATGACAAAATGGGCAAACCGGAAGTGTGTTTTCCGAACTTCCGGTTTGCCCGTTTCGTCATTTTTTGCATTCCAGGGCTTCAGGAAGCTTCCCTGAACTCTCCGGAGTGCTAAAAACAGCCCAATGGCAAACCGGAAGTGCATTTTCCGAACTTCCGGTTTGCCCATTTCATCGTTTTTTGCATTCCGGGGCTTCAGGAAGCTTCCCTGAACCCTCCGGAGTGCGAAAAACAGCACAACGGCAAACCAAAAGTGCGTTTTTCCAAACTTCCGGTTTGCCCGTGGAGCTGACAGGGCAACACCTCGGGTGCCCTCCGATATGGCTCTGCATGCCACCTGTGGCACGCGTGCCATAGGTTCGCCATCACTGGTATAGGGCATGGCTGTCAAACTCGCAGCCTGCAGGCCGAATGTGTCACGTGCTGGCCATGCCCACCCCATTTTAGCAAAGGGGGGAAAAGTCATGATATGTCATGTGATGACAACCTGACAACTCGAGTTTGACACCCCTGGTATAGGGTTTCCTGCTTGAACCGGGGGTTAGACTAGAAGACCTCCAAGGTCCCTTCCAACACTGTTATTCTATTCTATTCTATTCTATTCTATTCTATTCTATTCTATTCTATTCTATTCTATTCTATTCTATTCTATTCTATTCTATTCTATATTGGCTGACATAGTATACAATTGGTGGCTGGATTATTTTTCAGTCAGACTGAAGCAAATTGCAAGGGGAAAAAAGTACATATTTATCTAAAGATTTAAAAACAGATAATAATTTAGCCCTCAGTAATAATCCATTAATAAATGACTTCCCACTTGGCATATTTACAGTATAATAAGATTAATCTTAAACCTGAGTATGTAATCTGTTCACAAATAGTATACTACTTACAAATCAAAGGAATTGTTATATACACAATAACCAATAACATTCATTTTAATAGTCTGGCTTCGGAGAAGCAAATTCCAAAGTTCCTGGGGCACTCCAGGCTCACTGTTTCATTGTGGCTATAAAGAAAGGGGAGACAAAAATAACGTTGAAATGATATTAATTAGCTATGAAACATACCCAGCTGCTGTGGCCTAGAGGTGGAGCTCTTGCCTCACAATCAGGAGGTTGTGAGTTCTGTCCTAGGTAGAGGCAGATGTAGGGTCTCCTGCTTGGGCAGGGGGTTGGACTAGATGACCTGCAAGGTCCCTTCCAACTCTGTTAATATGTTAATATTCAGTACAAAACACTATTCATAAATAAAAGACTGAACTTACCCATAAACTAACCATCAGCTGAGCAAAAAATGGAAATTAGTAAAGTTGTGAAATTTAACCAGTTTTCTAATATATATATATTCACAATTTGAAAGTGGCTAGATTAAATTGTATGAGCTTTGAAGGTGTCAAGATTTGATCCAATTCAAGATTTCATTCAATTATAAGGTTAGACGGGGAAAGAGCAAAATGCTTGCAGCTGTTTTTTGCTTGCTTGCTTGTTTTTAGAATGGGATGAAAATAAACAGGATATTACACGCTCCAATGAATTGAGCCGATTGAAGCAAACTGTAACATTCTTATTCTTCTTTGTATTCTTATTATTTTATTTCTACTGCATTTTATTTGGACAATAATACATTCTATTTAAACAGAATAGTAGATTCTTTAGCCAATATTAATCTTGCAAAATTTCATCCTCCAGATTTTCCGTTTTTTTTTAAAAAAAAACAATCTCCCGTTTTTTTAAAGGGAAAAATAGTTGAAAAAATAGTCCAGCTTATTCACCAAATAGTCTGTAGAAAAATTGTGCTGAATTAATGTAGAACATGTTCTATTTCAAATTACTAAGGGGAAAAAAATAAGTGTTTTTATTTTTAAAGATTGAAGAGTCTATCACAATTTGACTATCTGCTTTCCTGGCTGGTTGACTTATTTCATGCCTCATTGGCAATGTTAGCTTCTTCTGTATATTGTGTTATCAATATTGCATGTATAATCCTGATTATTTCTTTATGTCACAATGTATTATGCATGATAATCGAACAGTAGCCACACTATGTCAGAGTCACTTATGCAGTGGAAAGCATTCACTTATATAGACAAGGTAGGGATAGGCAAAAGGAAAACAGAGCAGACTAGATAGAGGAAAAACAAGACTGACAGAACTGAAGAATTGCAGATAGATTGGACACAGGGGCTAAAGTACAGGTCACACAAATAGAATTATGAAAGGATTTAAAGGGTGTATTTACTTGAACAAATGGAAAGTATAACACAGGAAAGACTAAAATAGATAAGAAAAACCAGCAGAATACATTTAAGTCTCTCTCCCTCCACATGAATCTACCAAAATAAATTTCAGCAGAAGAGCATGGGAGACAAGCAGTACAGCAGCATAACCTCAAGCACTCTGATAGGCAGGTTTTGCAGAGCAGAATGGGAAAACTCGTCACAGGCAACTCGTCACAACCAATTTTGCCATGGCTAACTCGCCACAGCCAATTCACTACAGGCAACTCATCACATCCAACTTGCCACAAGATCCCTTTCGTTTGATTGAACACGTTTTCATCAAAATTATTTTATCTCTTGTATCACAGGAAATCATTCTTATGACTATCAGCTTTTGTAATGCTTTGATGAATAATAACAAGAACTAATCCTGTGTTGAATTGTTGAAGTGAGTTGTGAGTCCTGCGGTGAATTGGCTGCAGCGAGTTGTCCCATGGTAAGTAGGCCATGGCGAGTTGTCCTAGATCCTTTGCAGAGGTGATAATATCAATATCAAAAAAAAAAAATCCTAACACCATTCACTCTCCAATTTTGTCCATATAGGAAAGCTACAAGAATATTAACAGATTAACAGAGTTGGAAGGGACTTTGTAGGTCATCTAGTCCAACCTCCTCCCCAAGCAGGAGACCCTACATCTGCCTCTACCTAGGATCGAACTCACAACCTCCTGATTGTGAGTCAAGAGTTCCACCTCTAGGCCACAGCAGCTGTGTTTATTTGATAATATCTATTTATTTATCTATCTATCTATCTATCTATCTATCTATCTATCTATCTATCTATCTATCTATCTATTTATTTATTTATTTATTTATTTGAGAATATTTGCGACCGCAATGCCAGGATCTCCAAATTATCTTTCTATATGTTTGAAACCGTATGAATGTACTTGATTCAATGCCTCAAATTAATTCAAAGGTTTGAATATAAAGAATTATTTCATCAAATCTCCTTTGAATCAAATCATCATCTCAAAGCTCCCCAAGGGATCAGAAAAGTGTCTAATAAAAATGAATATGTTGGAGAATACACCGATAAAGACCAAAGAAAGAAGTGACTCTTCAAATATGGTTTTTTTTAAAAAAAATAAAATAAAGGTGTTGGTGATGTCATTAATTTCTGGTGGAGAATTTTGGAGGTTACCAAGAAGGTTACCTGAGGTATTTGAGAAAATCAAGCAAAACCATTGTGGCAACAAATGAAGAAAACAACAAAGTGGAACATCTAATATATGAAAATTGTAAGATTTAGTTGAAGCAAAAATAAAGTACCAAATGAGACCCCTTTTTAAAAAAACCTACATACTGTACAAGTCAAAATTAATTGGACAGCATTAAAAGAAGAAAAAGAAAACAGAAACAAGTCAATAATGAAGATTCGATAATTTTGCAACAATGAATATTGTACTGAAACAATGATAAGTTGCCAAAAACAAACAAACAAACAGTTTCTCCTAAAATGATTTTTAGAGAGAATCTTAGAGAGGGCTGTAAAGCACTATGAAGTGGTATATACCGTATTTTTCGGAGTATAGGACTCACCGAAGTATAAGACGCACCTTAGTTTTGGGGGAGGAAAACAAGGAAAAAAGGCCTCTGCCTCCAAGCAATTTGCCAAACAGCAAACAGCAAACAGCACAGATGATATACACTGTTTGCTGTGCATTTCTGTGCATGTGTGCCTGACCCGTAGAAATAGCAAAGAATTGGAGAAATGTACATTATGCCAGAAAGTTTTCTTAAATGTAGTCACACTAACTGCTCCCAATTATTTAAATAGATCTACTCCAAGGTAACTAAACTCTAATACTAAACAGGACACTGTTACATTTCAGACCATACTTGTACAAAGCTGTTAAAATTAATTAAAATTTCTGGAAGTATACATTATTCTCTATTATTTAAAAGAAGATACAATAGCATTGGGCCTCTTCAGAGCAAGCATTTATTTTAAAAAGCTTCTTTATTTTGTTAAGTTGTCTAGATTTACAGGGATCTCCAACCTTGGCAACTTTAAGACTTGTGGACTTCAACTCCCAGAATTCCACAGCCAGCAAAGCTAACAAAGCTGGCTGTGGAATTCTGGGAGTTGAAGTCCACAAGTCTTAAAATTGGCCCTGGCTCTAGAACAATAATAAAGCAGTCTTTAAAAAATAAGTCTAATGATTTGAACATTCTACAGACATTTATAGTTATTCACTTACCCCCTTCCATTTAGTTTATAGTTATTCACTTACCCCCTTCCATCCAGTTCAGCAAAAAATGAAAATCTGTGTGTCTCTCCCAGTATTTGCCTTTGCAGTTTCAGTTTCACTTTCATTTTCCCACGTGGCAAATCAGCTGTAAATCGGGAAGTGCTAGTGACTTGCTTGGCTTTATAGGCTCTTCCCTCTTTGCTGCAAACAGGTAAATTGCTGGAAGACAGAGGCCAAAGGGTGGGGGTGGCTAGGTGGGGCTACGCACCCAAGTTTTCACCCTCTTTTGGGGGGTAAAAAGGTGCATCTTATACTCTGAAAAATACAGTAAGTCTAAGTGCTATGTTGTTTGACCGGAATCAAGAGTAACAATGCCACAAAAGTTTATGACTACATTGTTCTGATATACATTCCTCTCATTCTTCTCAGCTCTACAATGAAACAAACATGATTTAGTTCACTCCCTCACAACATTCTCCACTTGAATATAAAATCAAAACTGTGTGTTTATCTGCAAAGGTACGCTCAGCAATGAAATCTTTTATCAAACAGCTAAGCAAATAATAACAATTAAGAGTTTCTTCACTTTTTACTTGAGTCGATTTTCTATCCAGTTCATAGACATTAATCACAGCTCTGATAGAGCTATAAAAACATTGCCAGAGGGTAATTTTTAAGATTCCAGGAACTGCGTGAAAGTCAAAGCCTATGATTAATATCCATGACTTGAACAAAATGGTTGGAATTATGAGGAACAATAATAATAAAAAAGCTAAGCAGTGTGATAGAAACACAGCCAAATGCACATTTCAGTTTCATTCTCTATACCACAATCACCAATCTCCTTTAGTATTCCCCAGTGACAGGAAGGAGCCTTGGGACATGTATGGTTCTATAGTTCAGATATTTAGTAAGGATTTCAGAAGTTGAAAATCTATCTATATATTTATCTATCTACCTATCTACCTACCTACCTACCTACCTACCTACCTAACTACTGGTATCTATCTACCGGTATCTATCTATCTATCTATCTATCTATCTATCTATCTATCTATCTATCTACCTACCTACCTACCTACCTACCTACCTACCTACTGGTATCTATCTATCTATCTATCTATCTATCTATCTATCTATCTATCTATCTATCCATCCATCCATCCATCCATCCAACCAACCAACCATCCATCCATCCATCATCCATCTATCTCTCTATCTACCTACCTACCTACCTACCTACCTACCTACCTACCTACCTACCTACCTACTGGTATCTATCTACCGGTATCTATCTATCTATCTATCTATCTATCTATCTATCTATCTATCTATCTATCTATCTATCTATCCATCCATCCATCCATCCATCCATCCATCCATCATCTATCTATCTATCTATCTATCTATCTATCTATCTATCTATCTATCTATCTATCTATCTATCTATCTATCTATCTATCTATCATCTATCCATCCAACAACCATCTATCCATCCTCTATCTATCTATCTATCCATCCATCCATCCATCCATCCATCCATCCATCTATCATCTGTCTGTCTGTCTATCTCATCTATCCATCCCAGAATGGCTATATTGATCATGTTTTTAGCAGCCCAAATACTTGTCTTTTTGTAACTTGTCCTAAGGTGGGTGAAATCCATGCCATATGTTCAAGCAATCTGAACCCTTTGAAACTAGCCCTGGTCAGCATAGTGAAAAATGCTGGTAGTTCAACAAAGTTGGGAGGACAAAAAAAATATTTGTCCTTGCTTTCAGTGAACAGCAACAATTAAATCAATACTGAAATATTTGCCCCAATTATGTATTATTTGTATTTGTTCAATACACAAATATTAAAATTGTATACTACCTTTCTGATTGCATAAATGTTTAATTCTGTTGGGTCTCTCACTGAATTAGAGCTTTTGTTGTTGTTGTTGTTGTTGTTGTTGTTGTTATTGTTGTTGTTGTTACTTTTCCCTTGAGGTCTGAAGTGCCTCTCACTTTCTCTGCATGTCAAAACAGCTTAAAGAATATGTCAGATGGACAGGTGAAGGACATAAAATGGTTTGCTACAGCCTTGGAGTGTTTTATTAACTTCCAATTTATGTACCACTTACATGGAACAGTGTCTAAATCATGTCTAACCTATGCTAAAGATTTCCTTGTTGTAATTTTTTTCTGAACTGGGGAAAAAACCACGCTATTCCATAGGGCAGATGTAGTGATACAAAAGGCACATCTGCTGGATCCCACCAGATGACACTGCTTAAGTGACAGAACCTGGAGCGTGCCAACTGCAGTTTTTCATGGGCAGGAGAAATCAGAGACAGACAGTCCCACAAATAGGCAGGATTTGTGCTATGCGGGGTTTTAAAGGTGTTAGTCAGAACCCCTGGAATTGCAAGTAGAAGTTCTCTGTCAACTAGTGCAAATCACAAAGTAATAAAATAAGAGGGGCTACATATTCTGCTGCATTCTGGACTAGCTGTAACCTCTGAGTTGTCTTAGGACTAGGTATACTGTATTTTAGTAAGCATGGTGGCGCAGTGGTTAGAGTGCAGTACTGCAGGCTACTTCTGCTGCCTGCCGGCTGCCTGTAATTTGGCAGTTCAAATCTCACCAGGCTCAAGGTTGAGTCAGTCTTCCATCCTTCCGAGGTGGGTAAAATGAGGTCCCAGATTGTTTGGGGCAATTTGCTGACTCTGTAAACTGCCTAGAGGGCTGTAAAGCACTGTAAAGTGGTATATAAGTCTACGTGCTATTTCTGTTGCTAACCAAAATATGTGTGATCATGAGTCAGGCTTCTCAATCCAGGAATGAGTGCAGCGGATACAAAAGATGGATACAAAAGATACAAAACCAATGGAACAGCTTACTTTCCAAAGTGGTGGGTGCTTGAGGGATCTAGCTCTCCTGGATCTAGGTCTCCTGCTTGAACAGGGGTTGGACTAGAAGACCTCCAAGGTCCCTCCCAACTCTGTTGTTCTATATTATATGGATTTGTGCAAAGTTCCTCTCAGCCATCTGCTCTTCAAGCAAGAGTTATGTGTCTAGGAAGACTTCCAAATTGTGCACCAGGTCTTTCTATTGCAATGTGATCCTATCCAGAATCAAAGGTGGGACATTTCCAGATCCAGGTGATTTAGCAATAGCACTTAGACTTATATATCGCTTCATAGTGCTTTACAGCCCTCTCTAAGCGGTTTACAGAGTCAGCATATTGCCCCCAACAATCTGGGTCCTCATTTTACCCACCTCAGAAGGATGGAAGGCTGAGTCAACCTTGAGCCGGTGAGATTTGAACAGCTGAACTGCTGAACTGCAGTGCTGCATTTTAACTACTGCGCCACCTCGGCTCTTAATTTCAAAATCTCCATAGCTGCTCAGTCTTGCTAGGCTTGAGTTTAAGCTGGTTCCTCCCCATCCATCCTCCCCTCCAGAGCTTCCAACCCCTGAGATGTACAACTGGATATCATTAGCATACTTATGGCTATGCACTCTCCACTGGAATGGGATGTTTAGGCATCCACCATTGGCTGTGTCCACTTCGCCCCCAGCCACCCATCTCAGGCCATTCACAGCTAGTTTTCCTCCTCTGCTGACCCTGGGGAAAAATCAAAATCTAAGTGCAGAAAAGTATGCAGATAGCCTTGAAGGTGTTCAACAGTTACTATATAAACACCAATTTAACCTCAGAAGGGAGGAGGAAGTGAGGAAGACATTCCAGAATTGCTACTACTACTACCTTGATTCTCTTGGGAATAGAGAGAGAAAATCTCTCAACTTTCAACATTGTGTTATTTTACTCCATAGCAAAGCTCAGGTTGTTGTTGACTGTACACAATTATAATTTCCAAAGCACAAGCTTCTTAAACTGCTAGAACAAAAGCTAGATTGATATTTGTGCAGAAAAGACCACAGAAACTTTTGTCCCAGGCTCCTGAGAAGGTGCATATTTCTTGGCACTTTTTCCTGCATTTTTGATAGAAAATGTTCTGTTTCCAAGATATATATATAAATAGTAATAATTCATAAACTATCTTGCTACCTGGGTTCCTGCTGAGATCCAACATGCAAATAAAATTGCCAATGTATAACGTTTGTAAATTATGCCATAGAAAGAATTGAAATGCATATGCAAGCCAGCTGATGTGCAAAATCCAGAGCTACAGCTGACTGCTTTAATAGCTAAAATACTTTAGTATACAGGTAGTCCCTGACATCTGACATTCAAATCAGTGATGATTTGAGATTACAGTGGTTCTGATCAAAGGAACACACATCCACCTGCAAAGTTCTGACTGTTGTGGTGCCCCTGCAGTTGTCTGACAAAAATGTGGGTTCTTGGCAGAATACCAGTTCTTACGACCATGGGACTGATGCAAGTGCCCACCACCATGGGCCAGGAGGCCTCAATCAGCTATGCTTACTGGCACCCATGCCCCACCACTCTCTTGGAAAGCTTGGGCTTTTCCCCTTCCACACCACTCCCCAAGTACTTGGGCCTTCCTCCTTTCCCACCCTTCTCTCAAAGGCTTGGTCCTTCCCCCTGTCTCCACAACAGTGGAGCTGGGATTGTGGTCATTGAATGAGGTGGTCATGCAAGTGCCTTGCTTAACAACCACAACAACTTATAACCCAAATTGTATGGTTAATTGTGATCATAGGTCAAGTATTACCTGCACCAAAAGCATGTCAGTCAGAAGAAGATGAAGATCTCTCCTCTGTCATCCCAGAAATATAGGACATGGAATAATAGTCTTATTTTATAGCAAGGCAGGTTTCTGCTGAATGATAGAAAACACTCTCTAACAGTAAGAGCAGAGTGACAGTGGGACCAATTACCCCGCCAGATGATGGCCTCTCCTTCACTGAATGTATTCTTGCACTGAAGAGTGGATTAGACTTGATAGCCTAGATCAGTGTTTCCCAACCTTGGCAACTTGAAGATGTCTGGACTTCAACTCCCAGTATTCCCCAGCCAGCGAATGCTGGCTGGGGAATTCTGGGAGTTGAAGTCCAGACATCTTCAAGTTGCCAAGGTTGGGAAACACTGGCCTAGATGGCATCTTCCAACTCTAGGATTGTATGACTTGATGTTGGATGGACAAGTTGGCCAGAACCACCTGGGCCTACTGCTAAGATCATGGGAATAGGTGCATATGTCTTACTTTTGGCTTAGAGAACTGGGCAACATGGATTAGAATAGATTTTCAAGGATCAAATGACAGTAGTTCTGATCCCTCTTCCATTAGGAAATAAAGAGCTGGCCTTAGTCTAATCTTCAGGATCATGAGGAGAGTAAGTTATCTGTGTTCCCTCCCTGCTCAAGAGCAAGGTTGTCTCCGTTATATCACTAGCATAATTACCACTACTCAAGGGAAGCTTAGTTTGCTACACACTGATAGTTTAACAGGGTGGTGACATGACAAGCATTCGTTGGTTGCATTAGTTGGAGAAGAGGACAGAGAATGTAAGTGTAAAAAAGAAGTAATTAGGGTTTCCGAAGCTGTATCCACCCCAATTTTAATGCCAGTACTCAAATGTTAGGTCAATAGTCTTTAGTGAATGTCAGGAGGACTTGGGTGACCTATTTTAGGACTCACTCTCTTTTTTAAAAAAGGAAAAAGTGGAGGGAAGGAGGTTGAAAATCAGAAAGAAATCCAACACAAATAAACAATGATCTGCATTTTTTAAAAAGGAAAAAGTGGAGGGAAGGAGGTTGAAAATCAGAAAGAAATCCAACACAAATAAACAATGATCTGCATGGTTTCAAATACATTTAAAGTTTGCATTGAAAGTTGAAAGAAAATAATATGCCAACCTCTCCAGAAAAGAACCACAATTTAAACATCCTTGCTGAAACCATATGATTTTTATCTCACAGCCAGCTTTTGGAATAGAATAGAATAGAATAGAATAGAATAGAATAGAATAGAATAGAATAGAATAGAATAGAATAGAATAGAATAGAATAGAATAGAATTCTTTATTGGCCAAGTGTGATTGGACACACAAGGAATTTATCTTTGGTGTATATGTTCTCAGTGTACATAAGGAGAATAAAATACATTCATCAAGAATAAAAAGATACAACACTTAGTGATAGTCAAGGTTACTAATAAGCTATCAAATCGCACTAGGAAACTAATAAAAACAATATAATTGAAAGATACAAGCATCATGGTTATAGTAATAAGTGGGAAGAGATAGATACTAGTAAGGAAGAGAAGAAGAATAGTAATACAGTCTTAGTAAATTATTTGACAGTGTTGTGGGCATTAGTTGTTAAGCAGAGTGATGGCATTCGGGGGAAAACTGTCCTCCTGTCTAGTTGTTTTGGTGTGCAGTGCTCCATAGCGTCGTTTTGAGGGGAGGAGTTGAAACAGTTTGTGTCCAGGATGTGAGGGGTCTGTAGATATTTTCACAGCCCTCTTTTTGACTCATGCAGTATACAGGTCCTCAATGGAAGGCAGGTTGGTAGCAATTGTTTTTTCTGCAGTTCTAATTATCCGTTGAAGTCTGTGTCTGTCTTGTTTGGTTGCAGAGCCAAACCAGACAGTTATGGCGGTGCAGATGACAGACTTTTTTTGTGTGTGTGTGAGCAATATGAACAATGTGGTTAATTTACTGAAGCATATGTGCTTGAATGGCACACATATTCTTATTGTACTTTGTAATTGAAGCTGGTTTTTTATGTATTGCTCACCAAATTATCAATCTGACAGGATTTTTCACTAGTGTAAGTATAAATATTTCCAAATTATTGTCTCCACTATTTGTATGAAAGCTGAAGGCATTAAAGTACAATTGTAAATAACTGTGGCAGAGGCTTCATACACCACCTTCAGAAACATTAAACTGAACTGCCTTTTACAAGGCAGATTGTTTCCTAAAATCCCCACCCACTCTAAATTGAGGGAGAAATCATTCTCGACTGGGTTATGATGAACTGTTGATATAAAAGCAATTGCTGGGTGTAAAGTTACTGACTATTGTAAACCTTTCCACATTTCGGTAGTCCCAGTTCAGAATACTGTCAAGTTATACCCCCAAAGGATCAAATGTGTGTAGGAAAACTAATTGCATTTTGCATGGAGGTGCAATTTATGCTTTGCTGCAAGGATAGAAATCCCTAAACCTGCACATAGGAGATTCCCCAAGCAAGTCTCTATCTGTTTTCCCAAAGCCTTGTGCCCTCGCCACTGCTGGTCATTCCTAGTTCATTCATATATTGCCCTGCTCTTCCAGAAAGAAAAGATGGGCTGCAAACTTAATCAGCAAAGGCTGAGGCTGCTGGCACTTCTCCAGGAATGAGGATAGAATCCACTTTATTTCAACCACACCAGTGGTGGGTTGCTACCGGTTTGCCGCACATCGGGTGAACCGGTAGTGGCGGCGGGAGGCTCCGCCCACCCGCCCAGATGTCATCAGGTTCTGCGCATGTGCAAAAGTGTTGCACGTGCACTCCCATTCCGAAACCGGTAGCAAAGGTAAGTGAAACCCACCACTGAGCCACACCTTTCCATTTAAGGGGAGAAAGAGAGGGCACAGGTACAGAATTTGTTTATCCTACACTTACCCTATGGAAGTGATGCTATTAGTTCATCTAGCATTTTCCCTCATGGATGTACATCAGATCAATCTACCAATCAGAAGAGCAATGTACTTTTCCCTCAAAGAGACCCAGGACTGAACAATGTACCTCCTGATCTCCTGCTCAGAGACAAGGATGACATCCATCCAAATATGAGCTTCTTTCCATTATGTCAGAGAGAAGAGATTGGGCTGAATCTTGTACCAGATTCCAATCCCCTTCCAATCTTTCTTCACTGTAATTGTCATTCTTTGTGGTCTCTTGTCTTTTCATTAGCTATACTCAATAAGTCAAAGTCAAAAGGTATAAAAGGCAGAGAATAGAGAGTGAAGATATCTTCAGAAGAAGAATGTGGAACTATTTAGTCTCATTACAGCTTGCAAATTAATGAGCCAATTGGTTACCACTACAGCCTGACCTTGTGGCATCTAGATGATTTGAGCTACCTTCACACCGAGTACTAAATGAGTGAATTGCTAAGCTTTGCCACACATCTTATGCTGAAATTACAGCAGCATTGTCTCTATTATGTCCTAGGATTGCACATTTTGAGTTATAAAAAGAGCTTGAATTAGATTTTGCAATGCCTCTTGGTTTGGATTCACCCTTCTGAATAGAAGCCTTTCAGTTCTACACCTGGCTACTTTTGACTGGAGACACTATGGTGCAATACTCCCAATTTGCTATGGCTTAAGACTGCAACAAGATACATTTCAGTGCTCCCACATCTCTATATTAGTGGATCGTGCACTGCACACTTTGTGCATATTTATTATTTATTTAGCATATGGCATATCATACATAGATTAACAATATATATTAACATTTCACCTAGATTAGTAAAACACAATAAAATATAAAAGTTCAAATGCCAATTTCTAGACCATCTCACAATTGAAGTGCAGTATCATTTATATTTTTAAAAAAGCAGATACTAGACTGGTATATGCCCTTTTTTTACAGCCAGTCACGATGTGATCTAGAGTTTGACATGGGACTATGCAGTCATAAACAATGTGCATAAACATAAGCACACTGGGAATTTTTTAAAAATTAGATATACCGGTAGATAATACAGTAGATAACTTTTATTTAACAAAGTCCATGCACTAACGATCCTTCCAGAGGAAGTCAATGATACAGGTTGTATAGTAAGTACAAAATCATGGGAAGTTGATATATAATAATAATAATAATAATAATAATAATAATAATAATAATAATAATAATAATAATAATAATAATAATAATAATAATAATAATAATAATAATAATAATAATAATAATAATAATAATAACAACAACAACAACAACAGAGTTGGAAGGGACCTTGGAGGTCTTCTAGTCCAACCCCCTGCTTAGGCAGGAAACCCTATACTACTTCAGACAAATGGTTACCCAACATCTTCTTAAAAACGTCCAGTGTTGGAGCATTCACAACTTCTGGAGGCAAGCTGTTCCATTGATTAATTGTTCTAACTGTCAGGAAATTTCTCCTTAGCTCTAAGTTGCTTCTCTCCTTGTTTAGTTTCCACCCATTGCTTCTTGTTCTACCCTCAGGTGCTTTGAAGAATAGTTTGACTCCCTCTTCTTTGTGGCAACCCCTGAGACATTGGAACACTGCTATCATGTCACCCCTGGTCCTTCTTTTCATTAAACTAGACATACCCAGTTCCTGCAACCGTTCTTCATATGTTTTAGCCTCCAGTCCCCTAATCATCTTTGCTGCTCTTCTCTGCACTCGTTCTAGAGTCTTAACATCCTTTTTACATCGTGGCGACCAAAACAATGATGATATAAAAACATCATTAACGGAGGCAAGTTTAAAAATGAAACCATACAGCAAGGATTCCTAAAAATAGAAGAAGTACCTGGCAACTCTTTGAGAACACTTATTTTATTTATTATTACAATTGCATTGCCCATTAAGGAATCAAAATAAGTTTACGTATGGATGCTCTAAGCCATTTTCAAAGAGTTAAATAACATATCTACAATAAACCCATGAGTAGAGCAGCAACAAGCATATGGAATGAAGCATGTTATTTTAGACAACTGAACTTGTCTTGTGTTTAAATTTTACAGTAATTAATAAGGCCATGGTTTGATAAATGTTATCTTGTCAGAGCAAACAATATGTGATATGTCTAGTACCCCCATGTATCATTCCTTGTTGTCCAGGATGAACATTAATATGATTGTGTTGTCAAAGCCATTTACAAAAAATGTCACAAGCATTATAGAATGGTACATTGGAAAAATCTGCTCGGACTCATTATTGGGTTGCAAATATGCCATCATATTTCGATAAGGTCTATAATGTAAAGAGAACGCCATCTTCTGATTAATTAATCTACTTTTATAAATAGAAACATAAAAGGGTTTCACCACAGTTCATGCTGGCAGTAAATGTGGGGTTTTGCTTCCAGGGATCCATAACCAGATGAATATTACCAACATGAAGATAAGCTAATGATCATTACTCCTTAGGAAAAAATACAGTTAACTTTGGAAAATGTATGAGGTGATCTGGGCTTTCTCTTTTTGCAAATACAAAGTCTTCATACACAACAGTGCAATGCTATACACGTTGGTTGAGTCTTCTTTGTAGCTTTTCCTGAAATAACTATACTGTATGATTATAGATCATTTTGTGGTAATGCGGTAATTCTAGCAAGTGCTGTAAAAGAAAAGCAGTAAAATCCATGCTGTTATGAGTCAGTGGGTTCTTTTGGTTGAGAAAAGAAAGAAAGAAATGCTGTTGTGAACATGTTGGGCATTTTCATCGCACAAAGGGGAAAAAATCTCCAAGATTTACAACCACTTTGCATTTTTCCCCCAAGAATAAGTTCCCATTTATTCTCCTGTCCTTAAATGAACTGGCATAATTTTGTGTCTAAATAGTTTATTTAAAATCTAAGTTTAAATATGCCAGGATAAAACCTGTTCTATAAAGTAAAGGTTAAAAAAATAAGAGGAGATTTTCTATGCTTTGTATGGCTCAGATTTTAATGGAAAGCCTAGCACCCTTCTATTATATATGTAAATCCAGCTACAGCTTTAAGACAAGTTTTGCCATGACACATCATCTTCTTCATCTATAGCAAGGTCAGTTATTTCTCTAAATACTTTTTGAATATGAACCACTGAATTTTTGTATAGACACTTTGATTATATTCAATTGAGATGCTTATTATATCCCATTTTACAAAACACTCAATAATTTCTAAAGTTTAAGCCACCTGTTCCCTAAATTATAATGGTAATACAAGAAGGAAGATTTTCTCCCATTTCTTTTCCCTCTAAGAATCATAAATCTGCATTAGAAAGCAGGTTCTTTGTTTAAAATGTAACTAATCTAAAATCAGACATCTCTGGTTCATCAGAAATTGCAGAAGGCGCAATACACCAACCCAAATTAACATTCTTCTGTGCTCTTAAACCAGGGGTCAGCAACCTGTGGCTCCAGAGCCACATGCGGCTCTTTGGGCCCTCTGCTGTGGCTCCCTGTCACCCTGTCGCAGCAGTGTCATGGTCGGAGCCTTAGTGCGGGAGCAAAGCGCCCCTGCACTTGCCCTTGCGCGGCAACAGCATTCCCCCTGGTATATTAGCTGTTGCCACCAGCAAAGATTGCTGGAAGAGAATGGCGGGGGCGGATCTTCTGGGGTGGGGGCAATCCCCCAAGCCTGGCCTTCCTCCTCCCTTGTCAGTGAGGCCAAGAGAAAGGAGGCGGCGTGGGGAAGCGCTCCCCGCTCTGCCGAGCACAACAGCCTAGCAGGAGGGGGGGAGATGGCCCGGCAGAAGTGCCCCCATTAGCGAGTTTGATGGCGGAGAGGCGTGGTCTGGCTCTCGCAGCGGAATGTGCCGCTTTCTGTTTCCTGTGCCTTCCCGATCTCAGCTCTTTCAGCAAGAGCTATATTTCTGTTTGCTTTCGTTTCCCTTGGCAGCGATGGCTGGGGTCATGGGGGGGGAGCAGAGGCATGAGGGCTGCTCCCCCCCTCAGCAAGACGGGCCTGGAGGAGCGCGGAGAGTTGCGGGTGAGCGCCGGAGGGTCAGAAGACACGCTCCAACATCGCCCCAACATGCATTTACAGTGCGCGTTCCTCTGTCCTGAGATAGGATTGAGCAGGGAGCAGGGGGAAGGGAGAAGGGAAGGAGAAGCCTGGCTGGCTTTCCTTTGGAGTGGGGCTGGGGGGGGAAGACCTAATACCACCTCCATGCCCTGCAGCGAAAGCGCACTTTACAATGGGGGAGACTGGGTCCCCTCCTCCTCCTGGAGCCCATTCCCTGCCCCATCTCTCTCTCTCTCTCGCTCTCTCGCTCTCTCGCTCTCTCTCACTCTCGCTCTCTCTCACTCTCTCCGGAGAGCAAACCCAGAAATAGCCACCCGCCGCTTTCCGCCAGTCAGGCAGTGAGAGAAAGAGAGAGAGAGAGAGAAGGGGGGAGACAGATTCAGCTCAATTCAGCCCTAGCCAAAGTCGCTCACCCATCAGCCAGTCTCCCTCACTGTGTGTCTCTCTGTGTGTGTGTGTCTCTCTCTCTCTCTGTCTGTGAGTGTGTGTGTGTGTGTGTGTGTGTGTGTGTGTGTGTGTGTGTGTGTGTGTGTGTGTGTGTGTGTGTGTGTGTTGCTCTCTCACTCCCTGCCTCTATGTCTCACTCTCGGAAAGCCCGGGAGCCCTGGGGCTTTTCGCCATTTGTTTTTCTTTCTTCCTTTTGGAAAGCCAGGCTGGTGGAGGAATGTGTGGTAGAGGCTTTCTTCCTCCTCCCCCTCCTCCTCCTCTCATGCGTACCCTCCCAGCCCCACCACAGCCAGCCAGGGGGACGCGAGTGGTGGAGGGGGGAGGAGGGAAGTCTATGCCACAGGTTGCCCTCATTGCTCCGCCAGCCCGGCTTTCCAAAAGGAAGAAAGAAAAACAGCTGGCAAAAAGTCCGAAAGAGCACAGGCAGGGCTACAGGGCTTTCCAAGAATGGGAAGAGACACAGAGGTAGGGAGCGAGAGAAAGCGACACACATACTCACACTCACACTCACACTCACAGATATATATATATATATATATATATATATATATATATATATATATATATAGAGAGAGAGAGAGAGAGAGAGAGAGAGAGAGAGAGAGAGAGACAGAGACAGAGACAGAGACAGAGACAGAGACAGAGACAGAGACAGAGACAGAGACAGAGACAGAGACAGAGACAGAGAGAGGGAGATAGACAGAGAGGGAGAAAGATGGGAGGGAGGGAGGGAGGGAGAGAGAGAGAGGGAATTACCTATTTCCCATAGAACACAGGTCACCAACTGGTGGTCCGCGGACCACTGGTGGTCCGTGGGAAAACTTTGGTGGTCCGCAGAGAAATCTTTGCATTTCTCTCGAGGAGCCCAGCCGAAGTTTCTCCCGCCGCTCGTGCTTCAGTGCTTTGACTCCCAGAGACAGGATGGGGTCCTTCAGGCAGTTAGCTTGGTCGCCTGTTAGGGAAGAGTAGCAGCCGGATTCAACCTTATCTTTGCTGTCCATTGTGGATGCTAGATCGGCTCCCTGCAAACTCTCATCTCTTGAGGCACGCTCGCTGAAGCGACACGGGAAACTTCAGCTGGGCTCCTCGAGAGACGAGAGTTTGCAGGGAGCTGATCTAGCATTTGTAATGGGCAGCAAAGCTAGGATTGACTCCGGCTGCTTCTCTCTGCTGTACTGCTTTCTGGACGTGGTTTACCTCTCCAAGCCCAAGTGCTCCAAGCGCCACCTCATCAGTCCCCTGCAGCAGCTCCCCTCCAGCCAGCAGGTCAAGCCCAGCGCTGGCTCTCATATGCCAAGCTGAGCCCTTTGTCTACTTCAAGCCATCCCCCATTGGGGGACCCCATATAGCCCTTCCATCCTCTGCCCCCGGCCAGCCTTTTGGATGAGGTGGAAATACTGGATCTTCGGAAGCTGTGTGGCTACTGCTGGGAAGAAAAGGAAGAAGAGCAGCAGCGGTTCCAGGAGGTGGGGGAACCTGTTAGGCAGGGTGTCTTTCCCCGACTTTTCCACACAAAGGCTTGTCTCCTGCCTGGCTCTTTCCCTGCGGCTCTTTCTGGGGAAAAAAAGACCCCTTCCTCTTTTTGTACCCAGCTGGCGCTTTCCAAAGCTCACTTTTCCAGCGTTGGCTGCCCAAATCCCCTTTGATTGTGATTTTTAAAAATTATTATTACATTGGCCATCCCTTTCCGAACATCCGGAGCAGCTCCTCCACCCTGGTGCAGGAAAAGGGAAAGGGAAAGAAGGAAAGGAAAGGAAACAAAAGGAAAGGGAAGGGAAGGGAAGGGAAGGGAAGGGAAGGGAAGGAAAGGAAAGGAAAGGAAAGGAAAGGAAAGGAAAGGAAAGGAAAGGAAAGGAAAGGAAAGAAAGAAAGGGAAGGAAAGGGAAGAAGGAAAGGAAAGGAAAGGAACGGAAAGGAAAGGAAAGGAAAGGAAAGGAAAGGAAAGGAAAGGAAAGGAAAGGAAAGGAAAGGAAAGGAAAGGAAAGGAAAGGAAAGGAAAGGAAAGGGGAAAGAGAGGGGAGGAGAGGAGAGGGGAGGGGAGGGACTATAGCTACAGTTCTGGAATATCGGACTGACTTTCCCAACAACATCAGCAAGCCACTGTCAAATAAGCTTCAATTATTTTGTAATAATTACACTAACTTTAATAATTTTGTTACAATTAAACAACCTTTAAAGATTTTGTTATGATTAAATAAGCATTTATTATTTTGTTATAATTAAATAAGCATTTATAATTTTGTTATATTAAATAGGTGCATTTCATATAAATAAAATGAAAGTTCTCTGATCATTATTTTACAAATGTATTTATCTTTTTTTAAAAAAATCATATTAGTTGTCTGCAGGACTTAAAATTATGAATTAGGGTCCGTGGGATTTAAAATTATGAATTTGGTGGTCCGCAGGATTTAAAATTATGACCTTGGTGGTCCCTGAGGTCCAAAAGGTTGGGGACCCCGGCCATAGAAAACACGGAGCCACAAAACCTGGGTAGGCTTGGCTGGGGGTCATGTGACGGTGGGAGTGAGTGACATGGAGTTGGCCATGCCAACTGGGTAGGTTTTGTGGCTCCCAGTGTTTTGTTTTCTGTGGGAAATGGGCCCAAGCGGCTCTTTGAGTGTTTAAGGTTGCCGACTCCTGTCTTAAACTCTTGTGTTTTCAGTAAATTTGTCCTTTCAATCTCAGAAAACTATACAGACGTGTAATGATTCTGAACTAATGATGCCACTAATAAACACATATGTACAATGGATGTGAAACTTAGCTACAGTTGCTAATTCGGCATTTTGAATTTTTATTGAGAAATAGACCAGGAATTTCAAAAATAAATCAGAGGAGCTACTGTAACAACAATCATGTATTCTCTATAACTAGCTCTGATGAATAAGCTGGCCAGAGAGTTCAGAATACATTTAGTAATCAGCACAGCTAGTATATTAACTTTGATTCTGCAGCTGTTCTCCTTGAAACTATTCAACTTCAAGGCTAAATTTAGGAGTATAGTTACACTGTGAGCCAATCCACAAGACTACAGTAATACCATCTGATATTTTTAAAAATCCTTGTATTTTTTTAGATTTTGTTTCAGTTTATTCACCTTCATCTTGTCCACTGACTTCACATAAATCCGGAATTTGCTCATTTAGCATCAGTTTCCATGAGAACAAATGGTAATTTGTGGTGTCATTGGCATCTTACTGGTACCAAACCCTCAAATTCCTGACATACTGTCCCAGTGGTGTCTTGTCTCACCTGCCTCCTTGGAATGTGCTCCCTCCTTCCTAGGAAACTGTCTCTCTTCACTGTAGTCCATCACACAATCTCCCCCTTTGTAGATACAATCCATCACAAACCTCTACCTAACGAACACCTCAATTTATATAGCATGATGAACCTATTGCATCTGAGTTCAGGAAGAACCTCAGACAATATAATTGCCTCTTCCAAATGACAGTCTTGGTTTCCAAAGAAGCCCTTCCAACGAGGAACAGATGAAATCCTTCTCTGAGTATATCCAAGGGCAAATCTGTCATTACATCCAATATTTAATACTAGACCCCAACCAGCAAGCCAAAGTTATTCAAATTTAGTTCTTGGATCCTCAAGACAGCAAATAATTGAAAAAGGGTATTCTCCACAATAATGGAACATGTAGTTCAGGGATGGGTTCCTCCCGGTTCGGACCGGTTCGCCCGAGCTGGTAGCAACCCGCTGATGATGTCACAGAACCGGTTTGGTCAGTGCCGGTCCGTGGGCGCCACCATCTTTTTTTAAATTCTTTAAATTTTCTTTTTTTTTTTTTTTTGAATTTTTTTTTGAATTTTTTCCAGGTTTTTTTTCTTCTGTGCATGTCCAGAAGCTGAGTTTCTGGCACTGCGCATGCATCACCATCTTGTTTTCAGCTCCCCCCCCCCATTTTTTGCTGGTTTTTGCTTCTGCGCATGCTCACCCTGCCTCGCCTTTGCCAAGTGCATCCACAGAACTGCCTCCTCCTACCTATACACAAGTAAACATTCGTGCTAGCCTACCTTGCCTCCCCGCCGGGCCAGCATCTCCAGAAGGCTGTGGGGATGGGGGTGACAGAGGGCAGCCCAGCAACTTCGCACAGTGGTTAGAAGCCTGCCACCCCCAGCCAGCATCTCCTGAAGGCTTCGGGGACGAAGGGGATAGGGCAGCTGGGCAACCTTTGCACAGTGGAAGCTTTCTTGGCCAGCGGCCCCCTCCTGCTCATGGCCAGCATTCCCTGAAGCACCCTCCCCACCACCACTGCCCTCAACTACCGCTGACCTGTTCTTCCACCGCTGCCCTGTCCTGCGTTGGGAGGGTCAGGCTTGGTGCAGTGGCCAGGCCATACGAATCCTTGCTGGGTTGGCCCAGCAGCAGCGGCATCATCCACAGCCCTGAGGCACTTCGCTCTGAGTCAGAGCACACCGAGACGTGCAGGGCAGGCAGCAAGCATGCTGCCCGGGAAGCAGAGAGAACTCCGGAAAAGCAACAAAAACGCCAAAAAGTTATCTGGTCGGCCAGTGAGAAGAAAGCTGTTTCATGCTTTTCCTCCATTGCCATTCCTGGCAGAAAAGCTGTGGCTGGTGGGCTGTGGAAACAGAGTCACCCTCTTGACTGGGGGCCTTGGCGCATACTCAGTGAAGCCGCCCCTGAGGTCCAGAGAGAAGCTTTTCTCCTGCACACTCATCTTGTGGACAGTACCTGGCCAGCCCGGCTCAGCGCGCCAGCAGAAGTTGGGTGCTGTGGCTGCACCCTCAGGGAAGGCCCATCAGAGGTAAGAAGGGGCGCTTTTCAGCCAGGAAGGGCAATGGAGGGAAAGCCGAGATGACTACTGCCACCCCACGGTGTCTCGACCTGGATATGGAGTCAGAGTGTTAAAAAAAAGATGGATCACGGCACCCTGAGGTGTTTTTCCCCCGCCCAGGCATGGGAAGAAGCAAAGGGGCACCAGCAGACCAAGAAAGATGTCCCCGGCAATTGTAGGAAGGTTGGGGTGGGGTATCTCCAGAGGAAGCCTGGAGTGCATGCACCTCAAGAGTGGAGTCTTCCTGCAATGCAGATTCAAGCCCTGCCGGAGCTCTGCTTAAACACAGCGTGAGACTGAGCTGTTGACATGACCACCTCCTCCCAGCCTCTTTCCCTATGCCAGTAGGGAAGCCAGGTTCAGTCCAAGCTAGTCACTGCCTGGCCCAATGCCAGCCACCCTCCTTGCCCACCATTTAATTTGCCTGTTCCTGGGGTCGGAAAGCCCAGCTATGGTTGGCTCGGCTCTTGGCAGGTGAAGAATCTGCAGGCAAAGTGAGCCCCTCCGGGGAGGGCAGTGGGGAGCAGCTGCCTGGCCACCCTCCCTCACTCTCCGGCCATCACATGGCCAGGCTTGCTGGAGGATTAGGCACCCCGAAACATGCCTGTGTCGCCGGGTCAACCTCAGACCCCACAAGGCAGTGGAAGCCAGAACGCCGCCACAATCTGAGCTCCCTTTGAAGTGGGTTGCAAACAAGGTGCAAAGCAGCTCTTGGAGAGAATGAAGCAGGTGTGGCACACCCAGAGCTGCTGCTTCTTTGCAACAGCCGAGGATGGAAGAGGTGCCTCTTCCATCCTCAGCTGTTGCGAATAAGTAGCGGCTTTGGCTGCCACTGTGCCCACCTCATTCTCCGGTCCCTCTCCTTCCCTCGCTTGGCTGCTACTGCCAGAGTGCTGCCAGTGTGTATGTGGGGGGGCGGCATGGATCATTCGGCGGTGAGGTAGAAGCAGAAGTGGCGGCGGGGAAAGCGAAGCTTCTTTGCCAGCCTCCCAACTAGCAAAACAGACATTTCCACTGTGGCTAGGTGGCGGGGGGGATATGGGCCTGAGGCGTGGAGCGGCTCGCTCGGATGGCTGCTGCAACAGCCATGGCAGGAGCAACCCTTCTTGCCTCTGATGGGCCTTCCCCACTGTTGCAGTACCCTGTTGGCACTGAGGTAGAAGCAGCTGCGGCGGCGAAAGCTAGGCTTCTTTGCCAGCCTCCCAGCTGGCAAAACAAATTTATGCCGGTTCTGTGGGCGTGGCTAGGAGGGGGCATGTGACTGAGGGCATGGGCGTGAGTGATGTCAAGTTGGTCATGCCCACTCAGTCACATGACTATCAAACCACACCCACAAAATAAGCCACGCCCACAGAACCGGTAGTAAAAAATTTGGAATCCACCCCTGATGTAGTTATTGAATTATTGGAAAGGGAAGGTAGGAAGGAAGGAAGGAAGGAAGGAGGGAGGGAGGGAGGGAGGGAGGGAGGGAAGGTTTTCTTAGGATCCTTGCCAATATCTTACAAAGAAATTCAATGTGAAAGCTGGCAGAAAATCAGAAGTCACTCTAGCTCCCATTGCTTTTTTGCCCCCCGCCCCTTTGATCATTCTGTTTTGCTATTTAGGTAAGGAAATATCTCTGAAACAATGACCCAAGGCTGCACAGGATGCCTAGTAAATGAATAAAAAGAAAATGGTATAACTCAAGAGAAACCACAGGCTAATGAACATGAATAAGAGTCCAATTTTACTTCCAGCTGCAGTCATTCTTCCAAAAACAAATTTAGCCAGTCTAGAACCGTGCCTTTAAAACCTATTCTGGTTAGACTGAAATGGAACATAGGAGGAAGGCTGACTAGGTGACTTGTATGGCTTAATCCAGATGTTAACTGTTCACAGGAAAGGTCAAGGCTCACTGCTACGATTCTTTGCATTTGGACTAGACAGCCCTTCAAATAGAAGTCACCTTCAACAGAGGATTATTCTCCATAAATTTAACACATGTGGCCATGCCACCTCTAGACAAATAGCAATGGGGTTCTGGTGTTCTGTTTTATAAAGGTTTCCTTCAGTGCAGCTCAGAAGAGAAAATGCGAAGTCGGACTATAATTAGTAAAGTAATCTGGCAAAAACAGACATGGCCAAAGCTGTATGTGATTTGCCTGGTCGGATTAGCCCAGCTATTGGGCTTCGTTAACCATGGTTTATGCCTGTCTGTGGGGATGACCTTGGGAGACAGGAGGAAAAGCCACAGCCTAGACAAACATCGTGCAAAAAGTAACTCACCCTATAGAAGGAAAAGTGGTGTTAGAAACATCTCAGAATTAGCTTTCCAACTTTCTCAAAAGTAAAAGGAGGGGAGAAGTCCTTTCAGACCTACAAGATTCAGTTACTGTAACCTTATAATAAAGATGGTGTTAATACTCATGGTTCGTGCTTCTTATCTCAAAGAGCTAACAATGCCTTAGCATTAATATTAGGCCATCCAGTAATGGTTTATATAATAAATCATGATTAAATAATAGCTTAGAACAATATATGGATCCTATTAATGACAAATTTCCCAGATAAGGATCAAAAGCAATGACAAAGGTGAGGTCAGCTCCCTCAGATAAACCCTCAGAGAGGAAACACAACTAGATAAGCTAACTCTATTGTAAGGCTACATTAAAAAGAATCTTGCAAATCTAAAGGTACAAACTTCCCACCATCACTTTTAACTATCTGAACTATTAGGATGGGTCCATCCTAAGTTTCTTTCTCTGACATTAAGTGAACTCCTGCCTGTCTTCTCTGATTGTTTCTTAGCCAGCATCACATTCCCCAAAGTCCTCCACACATTCCAATAGAGGTGACTACTCTTATGTCACTTTTTCAAATCCTTAGACCAGGGGTGTCAAACTCGATTTCATTGAGGGCCGCATCAGGGTTGTGTTTGATCTTGGGGGAGGGCTGGAATGGGCATGGCCAAGGTGGGCATGGCCAGCTCAATGTCACTGTCAGTGGTGCCTGTGCTGAGTACTCTGCCAGCAAAAACAGAGCTCGGGAGGGCCGCGTGCAGCCCTCCCGAGCTCCGTTTTCACTGTCAGAGGGTTGCAGGAGGCTATTGCAGCCGAAAACAGAACTCGAGAGGGCTGCATGCGGCCCTCCTGTGCTCCATTTTTGCTGGCAGAGGTACTGCAGGCCGGTCCTTCGCTGTTTCCAGGGCGGCCCCATAGGCCAGATCTAAGCACCCTGTGGGCCGAATCCAGCCTGTGAGCCTTGAGTCTGTTTTCTCTGCCTTAGACTTTTCCTCAGAGCTGAGTTGAGCTGCTATCCATCAGTCCTTTTTTCTGGCAGAAAAGTATACGGTACCAGCAAACCATTTGCTATTCCAACAGTAAAACTGCTACAGCTCATTGCCTGCTTAAAAGGAAAACATTACCATTACACTAGAACGGCTAAGGATGACTTTAAATTGCCTCAGGTATGGATTGGGGAAAAGATTAAGCAATGTCATGAGGATACAGAAGAAAAAATGAGGTTGTTGGGGCACATTCATGCCATGGTTAGATGCAACTTAGATAAGTCCCTTTATTGGGCTTTTAAAGAGTCATTACTCTTTTATTCTGTAGTTGCTGGCTCCTTCCTAGCAATTCAGGTCTGCAGTGTGAGGATCCCGGTAGGAGATATGGCCAGATGTTGCCATTTACTGAATAATGTGAAAATCACCCCTCAAAGTCAGGGAACAACTTCCTTTGCCTGAGCATATGGAGACTGTAGGATCTAAAATAGAAGTCTTAATTTAAATCAGGATAGTTTAGAAACAATAAACAAGGTAAATGTGGAAACAATTCATATCTTAAAAGTTACACAAGGAGACAGACCATATCAGGGGTCTCCAACCTTGGCAACTTTAAGACTTGTGGACTTCAACTCCCAGAGTTCCTCAACCGGCTTTGCTGGCTGAGGAACTCTGGGAATTGAGGTCCACACATCTTAAAGTTGCCAAGGTAGGAGACTCCTGAATAGCATATATCTCTACACCATCAGTGCAATTAAACTTAAATAATTTCTCTAGTGAGGCATTTGTGAGTGACGCTTCACTATGAGACCAATCTCAGTTTCAGTACAGTACATAAAACATTCACAAAATATTTTATTTATATGTACACTAATTGTATTTTTATTCAGTATTATATTATATCCTGAATAATGTATACCTTATTTTGTACTCATTAGAATGTTTTTTGTATTTCACGATATACTTACATTCTGTAGATTTTACCATATCAATAAAAAAAGCTACAGCAAGCAAATACTTCAGTTTTCCTTGAGCTGGACAGAATAGTAACTACATCTTGAGGGAGTTTTTCTAAGCTTTTTAAAAATGTGTTCATTTAGTATTTTATTTATATTTACATACACACAAACACTGTTTAACATAACTCGGTTGCATGATTAAGAACATCTGGACTACTTTTGTCTCCTCAAAATAAACATGATTTTGCTACCAGTATCTGTTAACAGCAAAATCAAATAATGAACTAGAATTGATAAAGAGAAGCTGGCATTTATAAAGTAGAGAGAAGAGTAAATAAATGCAAAATGGTTTGTTGAGTTGAGCAGTAGCATCCTGAAAAGGCTTCATGAAGCAGATTTTGACTGTCGTCATTCTCCATAAATACAAATGACATGTTTCCAGTTTTCTTATATGACTCTGCTTGCAAAATCAAATGTTAAATTGACTGATACTATTATTTTTTAAAAATGGATCCCAGGATTTCTTTGACTGGGCACAGATGCAAAACAAGAATTGAAATCTCCATTCTTCTAATGGGGAAAGGGATCTATAGGCCTCTTAGAAGAAGAGAAAAAGAAGTCAGAACCTGGGATCTGCCCTTTTTTTCCAGGGTTGTAGCTCAGAGATTGCTAATGGTCCCTTCAGGGGTGCTAAAGGCCCTGCAAGTGCCCAAGGATGCTACTTTATGCTAACTTGGAATCCTAAAAATAAAGTTGAGATGAGGCTATTTTCCCACCAGTGTTTTGGTCCCTAATATAAACACGTTAAGCATTGTCCATTCCACTATAGAAGGAAACCTGAAGCTACATTTTCTTTTATATTCCTTCACAAAGGAATAAAACTGAAAGAACAAATCTGATATTGTTTTTGTATTATTACCATTCACAATCATAATAATTTGCTTAGCTTCCCAAATTAATAATTTAGTTTGATTCTGAACAAGATAAAAACCTGAGCTGGTGAAATATATAGTCTGTCTGTGTCTTTCTTTCTTTCTTTCTTTCTTTCTTTCTTTCTTTCTTTCTTTCTTTCTTTCTTTCTTTCTTTCTTTTTCTTTTTCTTTTTCTTTTTCTTTCTTTCTTTTTTCTTTTCTTCCTTCCTTCCTTCCTTTCCTTCTTCCTTTCTTTCTTTCTTTCTCTCTCTCTCTCTCTCTCTCTATCTCTCTATCTATCTATCTCTCTCTCTCTCTCTCTCTTTCTCTCTCTCTCTCTCACACACACACACACACAAATTGTTGTTTTAACTTAACTTAGAGAATTTTCACAAAATAAGGCAGTTGTTTATGTTCTACAACTCAAGTCTCTTTGCATGTGTCCTTTCACATCTTCTTCTCCACTTATGTCTGTTTCTTGGCCTCGGGCATAACTAGGAACACTGTCTTCCTTTTTCCAGAGTTGCCAGGTCATCCATGAAGGGAGAATTTTGACAGAGTGAAAAGTAATCCACCCTCATATATTGCCTTAGTAGTTGTTGCATGTCATCATTATGAACTTTGCCTTTGCTTCAGATGTTGCTTTTAAAGAAAAACACTAAAAATTGTTTTAAAGAAAGCCAGATTGCTTGAACAGTTTTCTTTCAATCAGTAACCTTGAGAAGTTTGTGCCATGCCCTGAATCCTGGGGTAGCGAGGCCTAAATCATTCTTGCAAATATTCACCCTGGAACACTGAGCTGCAGTGTTAATCCAGGAATTCAAGACTACATAAAAAGGTACATTCAATCAGTCACTAAGGTGGTTGCCTGGGGTATACATGAAATTTGATGAGCTTCCAAAGACCAGTTCTGGGAGGGTGTCTGGGAAGGTTGGTATGATAATGTATTATGTACCTCTAAAGAATCCCCCCCCCCTATTTTGCAGGTGGAACATCAAGACCAAGAGATAAAAGCCATGTAGACAATTGCGAGGTGGCTCCAGTGTTCTTTGACTGCACCTACCCCTATGCATCCAGAAACAGACCTGCCAAATTCTCACCTGTAGCATCATTATGAAAGTTGCCTTCTTATCCTAACCCATCTCACCTTGCTGACTAAGGCTGCTTAACAACTCAGTTTTTTTAGTACCGGCAAATAAACAGTGACCTCTCTTTTAGAGAGGTTACATTTATTTATTATGAATGAGGATCCAGAGGATGGATTATTTAATTTGTTACATTCTGATCATTATTAAACGTCTCACTTTTTTCATACCATGCTAACTGGCTCCAGCGAGCTGTTTCCAACCCACCGCTGTTACAAAGTGATGCATCATGCTGAGGAAACGCCATTGAATGCAGGCATATACATATGTACATTCATACATCATGGGCAGGCACATAGAAATGTAGGGATTACCATACACATAACATTTCCAAACTATCAAAATCTTATTACATGCAACAACAACTTTATGAATTTATAGCATAAGACACTGAAGCTTTTGGAAAAATTATAAATTATAAAGATAATTCCTTCATTCCTTTGGAATATCCTTCCCTTTATAATCTGGCAGGCCCCTACCATCCTAGTCTTCCAACAAGTTTTGATGATGTGACTTTCCCCACAAGCATTGGGGCAGTGTGTAGTTGGACACTCTGAAAGTAGTTTGTTGGATGTGAGAAATATGTCGTCTTTAGAGGTGCCTGGACTTTCTATTTTTGTTTTTACATTTTTATTGTTTTTATGGTTTGCAACAGAGGTGGGTTCCTGCTGGAACTGCCCGGTACGCAGCTCCGGTAGGGAGCGACGGATTGCGCAACCGCTCCGGAGCCCTCTCTGACGGTCCACCCGGCATGTCACCATTTTTTTTCGATGATTTTCAGTGATTTTCAGGCGATTTTGCTTCTGCACATGCGCAGAAGCAAAATTGTGCCAAAATCATGCTCGCGCGCATCCCCTCGCGAGAGTTTAGCACAATTTTGCTTCTGTGCATGCGCAGAAGCAAAATTGCATTTCGGGGGTGCACGCACATAACACATGTGTGCTCCCTTGAAGCGTGGAGATGCGCACGCATGGTTCCGGCAGCGAGGTAAGTGAGCAACCCGCCCCTGGTTTGCAAGATGCCCGGGGTTATGATATATAAGATGGACAGCTATATAAATCTTTCAAATACATAAATAAAATTCATCAAGCTGCAATCAGTAATTTGCTCACCAGGCAGGGAAACAAAAATCCACACAGTCAGTATGAATATGTATCTCTAAGGTTTACACCAGAGAACTTTCTAAAGAAAATACAAACAAGATTTGAAATCCAAATTCAGAGCCCTTAGGGGCAATACACAAGTTAATATTATTATAGCAGGGACATAGGTATTTAAAATTAAACCTGTATCTGGGACAGAGAAAGAACCAAAAAGAACCTGGAGTAGCTTTCTTATGCTAAGGTTAAAAGATATAAAATTCATAGCAAAGGAGCTGTAGGCTTTATATCTGCATATTAAGGAATTTCATATTCAAGTAGAAAAGATTATCCATGTCAAAGGTACATAAGAAATTATCTTATACCAAGTCTGAAGTTTATTTATTCATTCACCTTATATAATGCTGAATCCTGTGGGACTGCTGGATGCTAACAATTTAGTTCAATAAAACATGCATGATAAATGCATGATAAAGCAACAGACAAAAAAATTAAAAAATGAAGCATCCTTCATCAATTAAAATTAAATGATTGTCAAACTCCAGCAAAAATCTATCATCAGCATATATGGCATCCGTAAATACTCTGCAGTAGAGCTTGAACCCTATCCAGCATCTTTTTGAATAAAATCAAGGCTGAGCAAGTTTGAGAGCTATTCCTATGGGCAAGTCATTGTGCCTTAGCAGTCTCACATCATGAAGTGAAGAACAGCCAGCATGTTTCTCTGGCACAGCAGTGTAGAGTGTGATCCAAGGATGTGGTCCTGCAGGTATCCAGGTGTCAAGCCACTTAGGGCTTTACAGGTCAAAAGTCCACATTTTAAATTGCACATGGAAGTCAATGCAGAATCTGAAGCACAATTGTAATGTATTGTTATTACAAACAGCTAGTTAAGAAAGTGGCTGATGAATTTTTCACAATCGGAACTTCTGCATAATCATCAGAGGCAACCTTTTGTAAAGGTGCTTTTTTTCAATTGGCATCTGGACTTTCTGGTTTTTCTTTGAAGACATTTTGCTTCTGATCCAAGAAGCTTCCTTAGCTCTGACTGGATGGTGGGGAATGGAAGAATTTATACTCCTTGCAGACAGCTGTTCATTTGCATTCTTTAGCGAGTTATTATGGTCACCTGGAGGTCTATCTGTATCATCAGGGTCACCTGAGTGGTGCAAATTGGTGTGGAGCCTTCTTGGAACTGTTGAAAGGTCTGCGTTGTAGATTGGAGGTAGATGAGAAACTTCTTGGACGAGAAGCGAAACGTCTTCAAAGAAAAAACAGAAAGTCCAGTGCCTCTTGAAAAAAAGCACCTTTGGGACAACCATGACCTAGATGACTGAGAATCTCCATAGACAACCCTTTGTAAAGTATATTTTGGTAATCAGTGTGACTGATGATGAGAACATGAGTTATAGTGACAAGGTCTTCCTGATCCAGGTAGGGTTACAATTAGTGCACTGAATGAAGCTGGTCAAAGGCCACCTGGCCATGGCCTCCATCTACTCAAACACCATCTACTCTAGGAAGACCTTTAATATAGTAACAGAATAACAGAGTTGAAAGACCTTGGAGGTCTTCTAGTCCAACCCCTTCTTAGGCAGGAAACCCTACACCACTTCAGACAAATGGTTATCCAACATCTTCTTAAAAATTTCCAGTGTTGGAGCATTCACAACTTCTGGAGGCAAGTTGTTCCATTGATTAGTTGTTCTAAATGTCAGGAAATTTCTCCTTAGTTCTAGGTTGCTTCTCTCCTTGATTGGTTTCCACCCATTGCTTCTTGTCCTGCCTTCAGGTGCTTTGGAGAATAGCTTGACTCCTTCTTTGTGGCAGCCCCTGAGATATTGGAACACTGTTATCATGTCACGCCTAGTTCTTCTTTTCATTAAACTAGACATACCCAGTTCCTGCAACCGTTCTTCATATGTTTTAGCCTCCAGTCCCCTAATCATCTTTGTTGCTCTTCTCTGCACTCTTTCTAGAGTCTCCACATCTTTACATTGTGACGACCAAAACTGGATGCAGTATTCCAAGTGTGGCCTTACCAAGGCATTATAAAATGGTATTAACACTTCACGTGATCTTGATCTTGATCTTGATCTTGATAGTACTCCCCATCAAGCATCAGTAACTGAAGCTGACAGATGTAATGCATAAACAGCAACTCCATATTATTTAGCTTGATTGCTTCATCCCATCTAGACCCCAACAGTTGTCAGGCAGGACAATATTTCCAAAAAATAGCATTGTGAAGTATACCAAGGACATTGTATCCCAGACTGGTAAATTCCCTCCCCTAGTTAACATAAAATCAGAGTTGGAAGGGACCTTGGAGGTCTTTTAGTCCAACCAGCTACCCAAACAGGAAACCCTATATAGCATTTCAGACAAATGGTTGTCCAGTCTCTTCTTAAAAACATCTAGTGTTGGAGCACTCACAACTTCTGGAGGCAACTTGTTCCACTGAGTTCCATATTTATTTAAATGGAAAATGTTTATATTGCTCTTCATGAATGAAATTCATGTTTTATTCTGTATACTTCCCAAAATGGGAGTTCTGCTTTTTCTCACTTTAGGGAAAATGCATGACTATCTTTTTTTAATGCCCCCGCAAGAAATGCAAAGAGAGAATTTCAGCAAGCTGCATCCTCTGTAACTGACTCTATGAGTCTGACTCATCAAGAAGTCCAAATAGAAGATGATGCATTGACATCCTCCTGTCAAATTTAGGTTAAATAGCCTCAGGGTATGTCTATGAATCTGGAGTGGAAAGGATTTTTGTCCTCGCAGAGCAAGATTTCCCATGCTGAATAGTCCATTCCCTACTCGTTAAAATTCCCTGTGCTTTAACATCAATAATGCATACTTACACCTCTGTACCTTTTTTCATAATCTGTTCTCTTGGCAGCATATGCAGTTTTGCAGAATTTATCATATTTTAGCCAGAAGAATTTAGGAGATTAGGAATGGACGAGTTAGAAAATTAGAAGCAGAGTTGTTTAACCTTGGCTTGTAAGGAAGAGAAAATCTCTTTTAGACCTTTGGCAGCAAATATACAAGTCGGGTTTCTTTTGTTTTGAAATAAATCAGACTAGAAACAGATTTAAAATTCGTAGCAAGGATAAAATGGTAAAGGGGTTAAATTTTAAACAAGGTGTGTATGAAAAAGGGGGCTGATGAATGAAATATATTTAAAGAGAATATGGGAAGGTGATTTAGTAAAAACCTATTTAGGAAATATCAATTTTGATTAGTAAAATCTATCTAGGAAATATCAATTTTGAAAGCAGAGTATTAAAAAAAATTAAGCAGGCTTCAGTATCTAAGTGCAAAATGTGATCAAACTCCAACTGACATTAAGAAATGTCAGTTCTTAAAAACACATTAGAGAGCCAGTTTGATCCAGTGGTTAAGGCACCAGGATAGTTCCAGAGAATTGTGAGTTCAGGTCCTGCTTAGGGCTTGAAAGCTGGCTGAATGAGTTTGGGCCAGTTGTTAGCTCCACCATCTTTGGCTTGGCGCCTCACTGGTGTTCTGCCATCAACCAGGAAAGGGAGTGGGGAACAAACGGGCAATAAAGCTGTATACCTTTTATGAAGGGAAATTGGGAGGGTGGATTGACAATTGAGGAAGAACATCACGGTTAGGGTTAGGGTTAGGGTTAGGGTTAGGGTAAGGTGACCAGACGTCCTGATTTTGGCGGGACAGACCCGCTTTTTCATGATTTGTCCCGCGTCCCACCCGTCCTCTAAAAAGTCCTGATTTTTTGAAAGAATGCACGAATGCCTGAAAGGCAGCAGGCCTCTCAGCTCGGGCCGGCCGTGGGCGGCGTTGGCGGCGGGCGGGCGTCCCGCGTTGTTGACTCCTCCGGCGGTGGCTGGAAGCTGGGGGGAGGGGGAAGGGAGGCTGCTCCTCCTCTCCTTCCCCCACCCCATCCCTAGCCCCGCCCTCGGAGGCGCCGCTGCTGTTGGGAGGGGTGAGGGAGAGGAGGCGTCGCAGCTTTGAGCTTACGAGCGGCGCAAACAGCCCTTCCTCGTCCCCCTCCCCTTTCTTCCCCCCGTCGCCTCACTGCCGCTGTTGCCCTGGGGCCGGGCGGGCGACCGGGAGACCGCGGCGCTTGGATGCTTGGAGCAGGTAAGCTGCCGGCTGCCTCCTTTCCCCGTCTCCCGCCTCCCGTTCGTTGCTTTCCAGCCCGGCCGAAGGGGAGGCGGGAGGCGAGGAAAGGCCTCCCGAAGGGGAGGCGGGCTCCCGAAGGGCTGCCGGCTCCCGAAGGGGAGGCTTCGGGAGCCAGCAGCCCTTCGGGAGCCCGCCTCCCTTTCGGGAGGCCTTTCCTCGCCTCCCGCCTCCCCTTCGGCAGGGCTGGCAAGCAACGAACAGGAGGCAGGAGACGGGGAAAGGAGGCAGCCGGCAGCTTACCTGTGCCGAGCTCCAGGCATCCAAGCGCCCTCCCGCCTCCCCCCCTCCTCTCCCCCCCCACACCTCACCTGGACGCCGACATTTGCTGTTTTGCCCTCTGCGCATGCGCAGCGTTCTGCGCATGCGCAGAGGGCAAAACAAATGGCGGCGCCCAGGCGGCCCCCCCGTCCCGCTTAAAAATAAAAAAATCTGGTCACTTTGGGTTAGGGTTAGGGTTAGGGTTAGGGTTAGGGTTAGGGTCTCACATTTTGAGAACACTAGGGATGATATTGATATGGGAAGTATAACAACTGGACCAAACATTACTATGGAGGAGGTTGAACACGCAATAAAAATAGCAAAAACAAGTAAAGCCACAGGACCTGATGATATCTATCAGAGTTTGTTGCAGAAAAATCAATTTCCAGAAGCACACACAGATAACTGATTCAGCTGGATTCATTAACTTCTTTATAAACATAATAACAGATTAATTTACAATGCCATTAGCAGAGCTCTTCTTCACATTTTTCATCTGTGAAAAACCTTGTGCCACTAACCTTGCTTTATATTGCACCTCATTATTGCGTAGTATTTTCTTCTTGTATACCCACTTACATCCTACAGCTTTGCTACCCTGTGGCAAAGTCATAGATGTGAACACTTCATGTTCTCCCATGGATTTCATTTCCTTGTCCATGGCTTCTTTCCACTTTACTTGTTCTATTTTAGATAATGCCAATACTTCTATCAGCATTTGTTGCAGAAAATTAAATCCAGAAAGCACACACAGGCAAACTGATGCAGCAGGATTCATTTAAATAAAAAAATTCTTTATATACAAGAATAACAGATGAATATTTACAATACCATTAGCAGAGTTCTTCTTCAACATAGTAGCAGTTACAAGCTGCTTCTAGTTCAGAGCAGAGAAGAGACAGGAGTACAGAGTGGGCTGAGCCACGCCCAGCCTTCTAGTTTCAGTTTCAATTCTCTGCACGGACTCAAATATGTTTAAGCTCCCATTGACTGACTTAGTTGCTATGCCTATTCATTGGCTGACCTTGTTACCATTGGCTCTCCCATTTCATGAATATTCTAACAATATCCCAGTAGAAATTTTAAAATTGCTGGAAGACAATGGGAAGGAATTTTTACTGCAGCTCTTCAATCGAATATATGAAACAAGAAAGATACCAAATGATTGGCTAAAGTCACAACCTTTGTGACAATCCCCAAAAAAATAAATGCAAAGAAGTATACCGAATACAGAACAATGAGCTTAATGAGTCATTCCCTGTAAATATTCCTGAGAATAATTCACACAAGAATATACAACAAAACTGAGGAGTGTCTAAGTAACACACAATTTGGTTTCAGAAACAATCTTGCTACATGAGATGCCCTATTCAGCATTCAAGTTCTTGTACAACGCTGTAGAGATGTCAATCACAGTGTTTACATGTGCTTCATCGATTTTGAAAAAGCATTTGATAAAATAAGACACATCAAACTATTACAAATCCTGAAACAAGTGGGACTAGATGACAAAGACATCCGAATCATAAAGAATCTATATTGGCATCAGGTAGCAAATGTGAGATTAGGCCAAAAATACTCAGATGATGCAGAAATACGAAGAGGGGTCAGACAGGGCTGTATGCTGTCTCCGCTGTTGTTTAATATCTACTCTGAGTCAATTTTCAATGCAGCACTGGAAAACATTGATGCTGGCCTCAAAGTAAATGGTGTTCAGATTTAAGATATGCTGATGATACAGTTCTGCTTGCCAGTAAGCATGAAGATCTTCAGCTCCTCATCAACAGAGCAGGGGTGGGTTCTGGTTTTCTTCACTGCCGGTTCGCTCCATGACATACCATGCGGGCATGTGCACGGGCGCTTCGCGCAGGCGCAGTGCTAAAAAAACCAGCTTCTGCCCATGCGCAGAAGCAAAAAACAGCTTCTGAGCGTGCACAGAAGCAAAAAACGAAATGGCGCAGCCTATGGCGCAGCCAAGATAGCCTGTTCAGGGGTGTGGCAGGCCTGGGTTTCAGCGAGCCAAGCCACCAAGTTACTACCAGTTCCATAGAATACCTCAAAAACCAAGATCATGGTCATCAGCAAACAACCCATTAATTTATCACCAATAAATTTGGAAGGAATGCCACTAGAAAAAGTTGAAAGGATCACATACCTCGGTTTTAATTTACATGAAAGCTGGGACATGATCAGTGAAGTAAAGACAAGGATAGAGAAAGCTCAAACAGCATTCTTCAAAATGAAAAAGGTCTCCTGCAGTCACGACATAAGCCTAAGACTGAAAATAAGGCTTGTCAGATGTTACATCTTTTCTATCCTGCTCTACGGAGTGGAGAGTTGGTCTCTGACAGAAAGCCACTTGAAGAGACTAGAAGCATTTGAAATGTGGATTTACAGGCGGCTGTTACGTATAAGCTGCGTTGACAAAATCAGAAATGGGGAGGTGATAAGCCGCCTGGGAAAGCAAAGGGAAATCATCAAAGCCATTAAAAAGCGAAAGTTAGAATATTTTGGACATGTGATGCGACACCCAGAAAAATACGGCATCCTTCACTTAATGCTCCAGGGAAAGATTGAAGGCAAACAAGGTCCAGGCAGAAGAAGAACGTCATGGCTTAAAAACCTAAGGGACTGGTTTGGACAAAACTCAGCAGCACTTTTTCATGAGGCTGATGACAAAAATAGGATTGCCAACATGATCGCCAACGTCCGATGACGGATATGGCACAAGAAGAAGAAGGAGGAGACCAGACTGGGGCAGGTCTGACAGAGTCATTCTCTCTGCACCTAATTCACTGCTCAAGGCTGTTGTGAGGAAAATAGGTGGAGGAAGGAGCATTAAGTATGTTTCAAACCTTGAGTTAGTTATAAAATAATAAAGGCCGAATTAAAAAATCTAAAATAATTTTTAAAAAATATGGATTACATTTTGGAGTTAAAAAATTTTTATCCACTTGCTCCAGCAAGTTCAGCCTTATGAATTCTATTTTAAAGATGGTACAGATACATACAGTATATATCTAGGGGCTAAAAACAGAGACTTATGTAGGAAGCCTGGGACAAAATTCCATATTGGAGTTGTGACCTAATGAACAATTATCTTCCAATGGTGATTCTGACAAAAGTGGCTGAAAGCAGAAATCTATGGTTAACCTTCTGGTGCTCCAGTTCCTTTTCATTCCCATCTCCAGATGGGACAGAACTAAGGGTTGAATGGGAGTGGGAGAGATGTGCTGCAATAAAGAAATAAAAGAGCAAGTCCATAGATGTCCCTCTGACAACAGAGGAGCTTTTCATTAGCAGAAGGACCTGGGGATCTTGTAATAGCTTACCACCATGATTAAAAAGGGTGGGGTGACAATTTTCCTTATTTGTCCTTTCCCTACAGATCCCAGGTATATATCATTACAAGTTAAATCCTCCAGATCAGATTTCCCAGCACACTGGGGAGAGCTGGGAAGCACCAAAAATTATCTCTTCCTTTTCTTCCTGTGAAAATGTCCACTTCACAATGCTCCACTATCCCTGACTATAAAATACAGCTCAACAGTGGATGGAAAGGAACACTTGAATTGTAATGCTGTGCTTGGATCATTCCTAAGCATTGGGAGACATCCTTTGAAATAAATATACAGGTTGCTGTTTTCAGCATATTTATTCACTGGCAGCTTTGAGATCATCATCAACAACAAGAAAAGTCACTTTTTGAACAAGCTTTCAGCTCTGCTGCATTACTTGGCACTGGGTATTCAGCTGTTGGACTCAGTGCTGCAATATAAAAGCATCAGCTGCTTCCTTAGTTTTGTTTATCTATTGAATATTGCATCCTTGAAGAGCAAAAAGATAACATTTAAGAATAGATGCAAAAGACTCTGCCGTTTCATGCCAGATACTGTATATAGAAATCATATTTGAGGACAAGCAGTGAGTAATTATTTTAAATATGTATGCACTGCCTTAGCTGAACAAACACTGGATAGCTTTTTATCACCCTGTAATCCCTTAATTTGGGGTAGAGTCAGGGCGACTGCACGGAGCTGAGCTGGTCAGATGCCCGTTCTCATACCATGTGGAATTCACAGCAGATTTTTTTTCTTTGTGCCCTAGAAGAGGAACATCTGCCACTGCCTAGGATTGAACTCTCAATCTTCCAAGAGAAAGGCAAGTGTCTTAACCACTAGGCCACTATGCCGCTCAAATACTGGAAAGCTAATGGGTTAAAAAATTACAAACTGTGGGCATTAGTCCACAATTTCTGAAACGAGGAATGTTGCATCCTACTGAGTTTATAGCCTCACTGTGGACTTCTTCATCTTCAGGTGGACAGGAAGATCCAGGCGCCAAGGGATTCCCAGATTCATGATGAAAAAAATGAGTCAAAAATAGAGACATATTTGTGGGTTGAAGAATGCCTTGCAGCCAATAGAAACAAAGTCCCTAGCATCTGATATGTCTTCAGGAAACCAACTAACCAACCAACGAAAATGTATGACATTCCTACTTATTCAGATCATGTTTATAAAGCTGACTTGGGCAGAGAGAGAAAAGAACACACTGCATCTGCTGGCATGGCTGGCATGGTTTAGGAAGTGGTCTGCCATCAAATCCTCTCCCTCCACCATCGGCCCCAAAGGATGGTTCCATTAACAATCTGAAAAACACAGAGCACAGCAATATCTGCCACAGGGCAGTCACAAAACAATTCAAAAGCAGGGAGGAAGGGAAACGGAGCAGCCATCAAAAATCATTCCATCACAGCAATTAAGCCAGAGAGGAGGAAAACGACTCACAGCTCTTAAAGACAAGGATTTTGACCAGTGGGTGGGAAAAGGGAAGAGAGAAGAACCTTCCATTCCTGGTGTGCAGATGTGCACTGTTGAACACTCAGACATCTGTGGAATGGGACACAGTTGTCAAAATGCCATGTTGTCTGTATAAGGCTTGAGAGCCAGAGTTTTGCAATTATATCAGGAACTCACCGCACTCCCAAAAATGGACAAACAAACCAGAATAACAAAATGAATAAAGTCCAAAGAACTCAAATTTAATATTATTACTCACTATGTACTCAGTATGATATGGATATCTCCTCTCTTAACTAATCTTAAAATGGGAGTTATTTCATGGCTTATATAGACAATCCAGTTGCTCCATCACCAGAATAAGGCGGCACTTTTTTCCCAAGAGGGCAGAAAATTGCCCTTTATTCATCCTCCGTTGATCATCAAAGCAACTTAACAATGCATTTTTCTGCTCTATGTCTAAAAGACACTTCCCTCCTTATGTCATCTTGAGTCCTTCTCTCCCTTTAGGACAGTTGACTTCAGTTAGTTGCAGGCTAACTTCAACAGTTCATTGAAACTGGACTGTCCCTGATCAGTATTTATTTTGCTCTCTATTACCTTTTACAGCTGCGTTTTCACAACTAATGTTGTATTAATGGCTATAATTTTTGCCTAGTTACTGCTTGAACCTTGGCAGTAATTTCCATTTGTATAGTTTAAACTTGTTATTGTGAGCCACCCAGAGTTGCTTAAGATGGGCCATATATCTTTATTTAAAAGATATAAATCTTTTAAATAAATAAAGTACTTCTGCTCTGTATTCATACCATCTAAACTCTAGACTCGTTTAAGAAAGTCCTATCTGGCTAAATACACTATAGCAAGGGTGTCAAACTCATGTCGTCACGGCGGCATCACGTGACGTATCAGGACCTTTTTCCCTTTCGCTAAACCGTGCATGGGCGTGGCCAGCATATGATGCATCCGGCCCACAGGCCGGGAGTTTGACAGCTCTGCACTATAGTAATCAGTTACAAGTTTGCAGAGAACCCTTGTCTTCCCATTGGACAATTGTCCTGCTGCTATTCCCTCATATCTTTTGGCTGCAGGAAAGAAAAGGCTAATTACTTTCCTTCCAGGGAATGGATCTTCCTGGATGTACCTATAGCTATCTTTTGGGAGTTCCTGTAGGGCTAGAAATGAGAAATTTAATTCCTTCTCTGAATGACAGTTTTAACAAAACAGACTTATCTGAAGCTACTCTTTGCATTGGGAAGTTGAGGAAGGAGAAGGTGATCCTGTACCTATGCTCTTATAAATATTCATTATCAGAGACTTACGAAAAAGAAATCAACATGTCTACTAAGATCAATATATGGTGTGGAAGGCATCCCCTTTCCTCTGTTGATACATAAGCTGCTCATCAACAATTCCTGCAGAATGGATCCATCCAGGAAAGAGATACTGTGGGGAGGAGCTAGAAATTTCTGAAGACCTGTGGAAGAAAATTGCCCTGATTTGATCATGGGAATGTGTTAAGATCAGAAAATGAATTTACGCAACGTGCTTAACAACATTTTAGTCTAGTACCATGTCAACCCAGCCAGTGGATTGAGTTTATGGTTTAATATGCTATACAAACCCAGAAAATTGGGCTAATCGACTAAACCCTGGTTCAACTTAACCATGGGTAAAGATGCATCCCCGATGGTCCTATCGGTAAATTCAGACTGAGCTGTTTTTAATTAATCTAAGAAACAGGTAAGTGGCAATATTACATGGATTAATATAATGTTAGAAGAGTTGCTAATATTATACATGTTTGAATTATACATAAAAGAGTATAAAATGCGTTGCAAATGTGACGACAGAAGTACATCTGCAATGGATACATTTAGACAGTGATTTCAAGGACTGTGCACCTGGTTGTTTTTCTGACTCTGCAATGTCCTATTAGTGCTAAATAATATTCTATTGTTTTCCCTTTTTAAACTGATGGGGCTCTTGCTGTGCACAATAGCAGCTAAATGACTAAAACTGGTGAGTCATTACTTTCACTTATTTGCTTTATTAAGCATAAATATTAACTTTTACATTTACTGAATTTTGAGATGATATTATTTTCTCATTATCAAAATTGCCATTACTGTTTTTGGGCCAATTTAAAAGGAAGCATAATAGAACTGTAAGAGGGAATTTCACTATCAAAACAGATTGAATCTTATCCATTGTTCCTGAAAATGTAGGAGAGCATTGAATTATAATATCCTTAACTCTCTTGAAGTGTAAATGGGGAGAGGGCAGAGAAAAGAAATACAGCACCTGGCCATCTTCTGATTATCTTGTTGTATTCATGCAGATCATGATAAAGACTGATAGAAATCTACCCATGTGCTGAAACGTCTGTAAACACAGAGTGCACACAGGGAAAAGATAAATGAGAATAAGTATATTTACTACCTCTGAGCAGGTGGTAGCACCTAGCTGACATTGATTGATCTTGAAAAAGCTAAGCAGGGTGAAACTTGATTAGTACTTAGATGGGAAAGTTTGTAGACTAGATTTTTTTAAATTTACGTATTTACTAGACTAAACTAACAGTTCTTATTATCTGCTGGCAGAATTGGAAATTCAATAAAACTTCTGTGAGAAGATGGCAATGCCAAAACAGTTCTGTATTGAAAGAAAACAAGTTGGATATGGCCATGCCAGTCAGCAAGAATCAGGTACAATATGACAGATGCACTGAAGTTTTACTACCTTTCTGGGACTGACATAAGATACAGAGAAGAAGAAAGGAAGAATTCTGTGATTGTGAGAAAACCACAGGTGAGTTCCACACCAACATTTAGTTCAGGGATGGGCCACCTGTGGCCCTAGGACAGTGGTTCTCAACCTGGGGGTCGAATGACCCTTTCACAGGGGTTGGGAGACTTCACCCGGATGCCGCCATTTGGGTTCTTTTACCCTCTGCGCATGCGCAGAACGCTTTGCGCATGTGCAGAACGCTTTGCGCATGCTCAGAGGGTAAAAGAACCCAAATGGCGGCGGGGGTGCGGGGGTCACGGCAGCGGGCACGGCGGTGGGGTGGGTTGCGGTGGGGTCGCGGGGGCGGGGCGCAGGTCACGGCATTAGGAAGGTTGAGAACCACTGCCCTAGGACCTCATGTGACTCTTAATTGATTTTCATGTGACTTCCAATCTTATGGGATCCAGCAAGGAGTTTGAAAGATTTGATTGGAAAAGGCAGTGCAAAACAGCATTCCAAGTCTTCTCTCCCCTTTTTTGTATTTAAAGTACAAATAAAATGCAAACAAAAAACCAATGATAAAGGCGATAAAAACAATTTCATTTCTTTAGCCTCCAGCTGTGCGAGTGCAATTTATAGTGATCTAATTATTCTGCATTCCCCGCTTCAGATAAGACAGTGCTTCAAAAGTATCAATGAGATCATATTTTTTTTCCTCTGAACTCCCGCTTTCAGCTCTCGGATTTAAGCATGCAATGTGTAAAGATTATGATACGAGCTCAACATTTGTGTTTACTATTCTACTTCTATCTCTACCCACTCTTCTGAATCCTAGAGTTAAAAGCAAAGTATTTCAGGAACTTCTGGCAAGGTTTCCTCTTTCTTTGGTTTAATCAAACAAACTGTCAGCTGGCTTTGATGTAATTTTTGTTCCTTTTACAGAGAATACCTTTGCTCTTTCTTTTTCTTTTTCTTTTTTCTTTCTTTGTTTTCCCATCATTTTCAGTCCCACCAAGGATCCTCTGATGAGTAGATTAGGCCCTGCATTTATCCTCATTATAATTTTTTTTCCAGATTGCATCCTTGAATGCTTTGTGCCAGAGGTGGGTTCCTGCCTGTTCTTGCCGGTACAGTTAATAGTTGTTGTTCGGCGCAGAGCCGAAGATGCTACTGCCGTTCGCGGCGCGGGGGCTTTCCCCGGGCGCTTTCCCCGCCCGCATGGATGCCGCCAATTGTGTTCTTTTGCCCTCTGCGCATGCAGAACGCTTTGCACATGCGCAGAGGGCAAAAGAACGCAATTGGCGGCATCCATGCGGGCGGCGGAAATTTTAGCTGCCAGCCATCACCTTCATTTCCAATCTCTTTTTTTCAGAGTTCTCCTCTGATTAAGACTTCCTCTTTGGCAAAACATCTGCATCCTTTCCTTTCTCTCCTGTGAAGCTTTTCTATGAGAATCTAGACTAAATTCTAACCTCAACTACTTAGCTGCAAACTGTTTTGTCTGAGTATCTGCATGGATATGTGAAGAGCCAGTGAAAATCTGAAAATACTCTCATCAGCGTCAGAGTGGAATAATACCTATTTTGAAGTCAGTGTGTTGGTTTTCAAGTCCTGTTCACTATGCTGCTCCTCAGCCTAAGAACCCTTTCTGTTATGACACTGGCTGTCAACCCTGAAGCAAACCTGGCTGAGGCCATCTTTATGGCTTCAGGGTTGCCACAAGGCAGAAGAGGGGACAGAGAGGGGGAATAGTTAAGTGGGGCTTTGCGGTCAAAAGTTTTCCTGTGGGAACCAAGGTCATTCTAACAGATGGCTGGGAGAAGAGGAGTAAAGTAACCAGTGGTGGGCTGCTGCATGGTGGCGTGGGTTCGGGCAAACCCTTAGCTCTCATCACAGGCTGGGCTCACCCACTCGTGCTTGTGCTATGTTTCCATATATAACTAACTTTCTGGCTCGTTTCCCCGCCCACGCCTCTCATCTGAGTTCCGCGCTGCCCCTGCTGTACTCACCGGAACTGCCTGAGTTGATTAACAGCATGTCTGAAGCTCCGTTTCAGCGCGTGTGAGCGAAGCAACCAGCGAACCGCTTGTGAACGTAAGTGCAGTCCACCTCTTGAGGTAACCAACCAGTACCTCTATTGGACAATGTGACTGATGACTTGAGGGAAGGGGAAAACGTTGACTTTTTAATTAGGTGAAAACCAGGGGAGCTTTCAGAGTCGGTTTTCACCAGTTGTGCCAATATGATGTATCCAATAAATTGTTCTTTGAGGAATCTACCTGCCTCGGAGTTCTACTTTCAATGGATGCATTACTTGGAACGGTGACACTGGCATCTTTTAGTCAACACTTGCTGCAACTGAACATCCACTCTGCTCATCAAGAGAGGCTTTAGAGTCCCCTTTCCTTCTAAAGTTCGTGTGACATGGATCAGGCAATAGGACTTCTCCTTCACTCTTCCTTTTTGAACCCTCCCCCAAAGGTTTGGAGGACTTCAATCATGCTGGCATTTCATAAGCAGACCAAAGCCATCTAAGTACAGTGTTTAGTTCCATTCATTTGACAAATTGTCATGGTCCTTACTGTCAACTTTTAATTTGGAAAAGTTTTTTTTTCATGCTGCTTGTTTTGAACTTGCTGTATACCCCCAGCATCCATTAAGAATGGAGTCAGCTAAAAAATGGTATAAAATAATAAAGCTCACTCCAAGCAATACACTCAACCTGAGAAGAACAATCTGATTCTTCACTAGCAAAGACAAGAAAATGGATCAGAGTGAAAAAAGAAAAAGTTGTGATAGATATGTGAGAAGGGGTTTTTTTTGGGGGGGATAGTACACACCATCAACAAAGAGTCTGTTGTTATCTTCCTTCAGTTTCTAGGAAATTTTTTATTGTATAAAAAGCTGAACAAACTTGCTTATTTCCTAACCTCTAACACTTAGCATTAAACCTCTGCTGTGTTACACTATGAAAGCCAGTTTGGTGTGGTGGTTAAGGTATCAAGGTAGAAACTGGGAGTTTGTGAGTTCTGATTCCGCTTTTGATCCAGTACATATACTAATGTCTATGTCTATGTGTTTATATAATTCCTAAACAGTCTTATGAACATTTCTGTTCTGCTTTGTTTTCTGAGCTTATAACAAAGTCTTTAAATGTCTTGTTGGCTTCTGTTGCTCTCAGCCATTGTTCTGAACTGCAAACCTGGCTTTGCATGGTCTCAGTCTGTGCTGAGAAAGGAAGAGAAGAGGGTGCTTGACCAGATGCTGGTTTGCTGTAGACTCTCAGTATCTCTGCTGGGCTGGTGAGGCTGCAGGGCTCTGCTGCCCTTTCAGTCTGTCTGTTATTGGTATCCTGGAGTCCACACCAGGGGCGGGTTGCTCTCTTACCTTGCTACCGGTGTGCTGCGTGCACATCGCCACATTTCGTGTGCGCGTGTGCTCGCTACGTGCATGCGCCCCCTCATGCAATTTTGCTTCTGCGCATGCACTGAAGCAAAAAATCACTGAAATCTCACGAGGGGACGCATGCACCTGCGTGATTTTGGCGATTTTTTGCTTCTGCACATGTGCGGAAGCAAAAAATTGCCGAAATCTCTCGCGCACATGCATCCCCTCATGAGATTTTGCTTCTGCTCATGCGCAGGAAGCAAAAAGAGCCCAAAAATTCTGAAAAAAAGATGGCGACGTGTGATGGACCGGTGAAGACAACAGACTGGTGTCGTGCGCAAATTGCGTAATCGGCTGGCTGCTACCGGTGCGGTAGAGTGGACCGCACCAGTAGGAACCCACCACTGGTCCACACCTAGTTGCCTGCTAAACTGTCCTTTATCCCGACAGATGCTCCACTCCCTTAGCTATTTACTCTCTCTGCTCTGCCACACCACATAATTATCCTCCAACACACCCTTACACTTAGATGCTATCAGCATTTTCCTTTTATAATTGGAAACTAGATGTGGTCCAGTGCTTTTTTCCTCAAGCCCCTAAAAGCAGTGTGCTCTGGGTCATGTGATCACAAGGATCTTAAGAATGGAGTAATAGCATTTACCATGGGAATGCACTAGGGAATTGTAATTTCCGTGCAGCTCCAGCCAAATCCTGCTCATTTTTTTTAAGCCCAATCATTCTTTTGCTAGCTTCTTCTGCATATCAGATTTGGTTCCATCCTGTTCAGTTTTCAGAGAATTATCCTGCTAGCAGACAGAGTCCTGGGTTTCTTTGTAAAATTTTCTTTCCAATAATCAGTTGAGTTGGGGGGGGGATCACAAGAAGACATACTCCCCATTGACTTTTGGATCCCAATTAATGTCTTCAAAAAACAAGGGCCTTGACCACAAAGAAATTATTCATCCCTTATTCCTTTCCCGACATTCAGGTGTATATAATTTATTCATATCCAATCATAACCTTCCCAACTTGATGTCTTCAATATGTGTTGGTTTTCAACTCCCCACATTTCTTGGCAGCATGTTTAACAGATTCAGTAAGCTTGAGGCTTGGGAAATCTGCATGAATTTAATCCTTTACTGCAAACAGTGTTGCCTCAGAGTGAGATTTTATGAGTTACCAGATAAGACTCTTCTTGATGCCCCAAAGCATCCTATTCTGTCCCCAAGAAACTCAGCAGCAAGAGACAGGCAGCCGAGTTCAAAAGCTTGTAAGTTAGTCCCACAAAGTCATGAGTTCCACAGAATTATTCAGGTCTAATTGGCAAGTATAAAGCCCAGAAACTCAATCCCGTGTCTAGAGGGAACTGAGCTAAAAACTGATCAAAGAACAGGTGAGGTTCAAGAAATTCAGGTAAGAGCTATAGTATCAGGTTCTAACAGCCCACTTAGCCTATTGGATTCCGTGTAGTCATTAGCCACTCCCAAACTCAGCTGCTTTCATAAATATATTTCATATTCACATGTTCCACTTCATATAAAACATGGTTTGAGCCCAGTGTCCAAGAGACATCAGCGGTGGTGCGTGACACTAAAGTCAAGATGGCAGAACTGATTGTAAAATTGAAGTCCCGCCCCTAAAAGGGGCCAGGAATTTCATCACGCAGCTACTTTCTTGACTTTTGGGGCCCGTCTTTTGGACATCCTTGTATTGTCCATTTTCAGTTTTCACTTGCAAGATGTGAGGCCCCGAAAGAGAAGAGTTGTCTGTAGAAACAGCTTCTAAGCCACCAGAGTGTTTGTGAAAGTGGCAACATCTTTTTCTAAGTTCTGCATCAAAAACCGTATAAAACAATGCTAAACCTCCAGGCTAGTATGGGATTATACAGTTGTGAAATAATTTATCCTGCCTTAAAAGCTGTCTTTGATTTCTGCCTTGGGCGGTTTTTCAAAACAGGCCTTTGCTCCCACCTGCATAGCACCAAAAGCTGAGCTGACACATGTGGAGAAGACAAGCGGAGGCCCCAAATACAACCCAACTCTGAGAATGAGGTGGGTAGGGAATTGGCAAGAAAATCTCCTTCTTTGTCTAATTGTTCTTTTTTAATGCAGGCTGCCACTAGCAAACATTTACTGCTTTGTGACTGGAGAAGAAATCCAATCCAGAGCATTTGCAGTGATGTACCTATCATACTGAAAGCCTTCAGATTCTTTTATTAATTGTCAGAGGAGAGGAGAGTGTTATTCTTTCAATAAAGTGATATGGCTGGGGAAAAAAGTGAATAGTATAACTATGATGTGGAGTAATGTAGCTTTTCCCAAACAGCTCAATTTTCTCCATTAACCCTGATGAAATAGAGATGATGGAATCTAAATATATTTGGAGGGTGTCAGGTTAAGGAAGTGAGCTTTAACACAGTCTTCCCCATCTCCAGTGACTGTTACGATAAGGATCAAGGCTCACACCCATGTATGAATTCTTCTCTGATATCTGGTGAGTGTCATCCCTCTGTATGTGGTAAGACATCTTTGCTGCCATAGATCTAGCTTCTACATTATAACCTAAGCAACCGTCCTTAATTTGCATTTTCTCCAGATCTCTGGTGGCTGGATTCAACACCCAGAATCCTCGGCATTAAGCAAGCTGCATGGTTTGACTCAGTGGTGGGTTCCTACCAGTGCGGTCCACTCTATAGCACCGGTAGCGGCCCGCTGGTGACGTCACAGTACCGGTGCGGTTGGCTGCTGGTGCCTGGGCACCGCCATTTTAAAAAAAATTTCTTCTGCGCATGCCCAGAAGTCGAGCTTCCACCACTGCGCATGCGCTGCCTTCCTACCCCACAGTGAGTCCAAGCAGGGGAGGATGGCTGAGGGAGCGCATGAGATGCTGAAAGAACGGGCGGCAGGAGCTATCTCCATTCCCTTCCCTTCAGCAGTCCGAGAAGCCACGAACGCGCGGTGATGATCCTAGGCATTTTCACATGTTTGAGGCTTCTCGAGCTGCTGAGGGGAGGGGGAATGGGCGGCAGGACCTATCTCAATTCCCCTCCCTTCAGCAGTCCAAGAAGCCATGCCCACCCAGTCACATGGCCGGCAAGCCACGCCCACCCAGTCACATGGCTGGCAAGCCACACCCACAAAATAAGCCACGCCCACAGAGTGGTAGTAAAAAAATTAGGAACCCACCCCTGGTTTGACTATTAGATCTGAAGTAGTATGGGTCACCATTAGATAACAGCTGCTAGTATAAAGTTGTTGAAAACTCTTTGCTGCCACTAAGAGGTTGTGCAAACCTTTGCAGCCCAGTTTTGGCAGCCCTGCTGAATGGGGAATGTGGAGGATTAAAATCTGTATATTGGGAGGGCAACAAATACATTGGAAGTCCAGACGTGTTTCCACAGCCTATTATAAAATACGGTAAGTTGCCATAGGAGTTGAAATCTGTTCCCTCTTTATGACTGTTTATGAGTGGGCTCTGGTTTTTTTCAAGGCTTATAATGCTACTATGGTATTTTATCTGTTGGGTTTTATCTCTAATGTTTTAAACAATGGCGTTAGTTATGTTTTTACCATTCCTTGTAAGTTGCCCAGAGCAGTACACAACTTCATTTGACCTGAAATATTCCCAATAATACATACAGACACAAATACATATGATAAAAATCTCCTTTATCAAGGCAGTTTGCTGATTACAACTAAAATTTAGATCATGTTCTAATGCCCTAAGCAAGATATACTTCTTTCCTCTCCTCATTGATAATTAACAGGCAGAAGACATACATATATAGATGCTCTTCCTTGAGAATGACTTCTCCAGTTCGGGTTTCCAGGTCAGAAGAGACAAAATTTGCTCAACATGTGAGTTTATACCCAGTTGATTAATATTATGGCTCACTCTAGAAACGTGTGTGTGAGAGAATGAGGGAGGGAGGGAGGCAGGGAGAGGGAGAAGGAGGGAGAGGGAGAGGGAGAGGGAGAGGGAGAGGGGGAGAGAGAGAGAGAGAGAGAGAGAGAGAGAGAGAGAGAGAGAGAGAGAGAGAGAGAGAGAGAGAGAGAGAGAGAGAGAGAGAGAGAGAGAGAGAGATGTTACCCATTCAGTCATGTCTGACTATGGGGAAATTTTTTCCACATCTCCCAATCTTGCACTACTGCTTTGAGTTGTATGTACATGTAAACAAAATAACTACAAAATATCCAGAGAAGGAGCCTTTTAAAAGAATGGATATTAGCAAGGGGGCTATAAAATATTCTCTACATTAAATGTTATAAATTAAGTAGAACAATTAAAGGTATGCATGTACTGTAGAAAGTTGGTATGGGGAAAAAAGTTAGATGGGACAAAAATAAGGACCCTGAAAATATTGATTAGCAACCTAAATATTTTAAACCAAAAAATGACATTGTAAACCAAAATGAGTAAATATAACATAGATCCCTCAGAAACCAGATCAACTGACTTGAGAGAGTAAGGATTACATCTACAGATATACACTCTGTGATCGTTCTATTTTCCCATTGGCCCAATCAATAGGACCAATAGGAGCAACTAAGTCTAAACATCTAGATTTTGATGAAGTATTTGATGAGGAGACAATCAACAAGCCAAAAAAGGAACAAAAAGGCCTAAAAACCTCATCACTAGCAATCAACACTCAGATGAGTAGATTAACTTTAGACTAATAATCAAGAAGTAAACAATACTCCAACCAAGGAACTGCCAAATATGCTAACAATACTGTAAACAGCCCAACCAAAAGAACCAAAAAGACTAGTTCCAGTAACACTGACAGAGCAAGCCACTGGAATACAAATTGAGAGCGAACCCTGCTCCCTACTAGCACTAATGTTACCTAGTTTGGTAATGAAACATCTGTACCAAGCTCAGAGAGCAACAAGGGCCTCAGAGTTTAACCCTGAGCTACAGATATTCTCTTCCATTGATACTTGTCTATCCTTGAATGTGTGGTTTCTTGGCAAGAGCCCTAAATAGTGGCATTCTGCACCAATGTATTATTATAAATGAGACTTGCATAGTCCCATACTGAAAGCTACTTGAACTCAACTTTGCTGTGTTTTCGCAAATTTTTTTTTTATGCTACAGACTATTTTCCCTGCCATTCAATTTAATATGTGGTTTTCAAGGTATACAACTTTGCTTTTGATGTTAGAGGCCAAAGTGTTTCCCATATGCCATCTCACTAGTGCTTATAAATGTTAGGGTTAGAATTATTATTATTTGTATGGCAAAAAGGCCTGAGATACTTAAATCTCGGTTCATATATTACACTAAACCATGTTCAGTGGTAGGTTGCTACCGGTTCACCCCGGTTCGGGCAAACTGGTAGCGGTGGCAGCAGGAGGCCCACCCACTCACCTGGACGTTATCACGGATGATCTGCGCATATACGCACACATCTCCGAACTGGTAGCAAAAGTAAGTGAAACCCATTACTGACCATGTTTGATACGGTTTGCTATTTAACCCATATTTTGCTGGTTTCACATACTGTAATAAACTATAAGGTAAACTTTACAAGCCATACTGCCCAAGATTACATTTGTATTCAGCGGAAACAGATATAATACATTTTGGCTTATGTGCAAATGGAGTCAAAGAAGACATTATACACAGCCTTAAGAGTGCAAGACCAGATTTAAGCCAGGGAATCCATGGCTCACAGAATGCATGATAGCAGTATAAATAATACTATATGCAATAGTGGGGGGGGGAGGTTGGGTTAGTTTTGATAGTAGTTCAGAAGTTTGGTCCATTTTGTCCCAAAATTTGTTACCTGCAGAGAACGATACCCATGGCTGTTGTAATTATAGTCCTACATATCTATGTCAATATTGGTTATTCTAGGATTAACCTAGGATTTGACTAGCAGAACTAAGTAATTTGAGTTTAAATGTTTTTCCTATGTTTGTAGTACCTGGACAAACAGGCTGTCTCTATGTGATTGGGTAACTAGAAATATTAGATATCTGAAATATCCTCCAAACAAGCCCTATATTTTAGATGTATTTATTCAAAGATTTCATTAAAAACCTTCAAACCTACCATAGATTTCATCTAAACCCAGTATAAATCCAGTATATTGAGCCATGTTGGCGCAGTGGTTAGAATGCAGTACTGCAGGCTACTTCTGTTGACTGCCAGCTGTCTGCAATTTGGCAGTTTGAATCTCACCAGGCTCAAAGTTGTTTCAGCCTTCCATTCTTCCGAGGTGGGTAAAATGAGGACCCAGATTGTTGGGGGCAATATGCTGACTCTGTAAACCGCTTAGAGAGGGCTGTAAAGCACTGTGAAGTGGTATATAAGTCTAAGTGCTATTGCTATTGCTATAAAAGAGTCTGTTGAAGTTAATGTAGTTCTTCACTGGTATTTTTTAATGGAAAACAACTGTAGGAAAATGGATAAAGAGACTCAGAGTCAAGTGACTACTTGATCGCATAGCTCATTAGGCCCGTTACTCTTCATTGGACCAATCTATTTCATAATGTGTTGATGTAAGGACAAAATTAAAGAAGCCCCCCATGTAAGAGAAGATGAGAGAGGGATGAAGTGAATCAATCGATAAGCTCTTGATTGGATATAATTAAGAAAGAATAGCAGACAGTGCTCTAATTTAGAGCAAAATAGATATATAAGAATGCATTATTACCCCTTTCTCTTAAAGGAGCGAGTGAAAAATAGATACATGTTTCCCTTCCAGCAATTAGTGACATAAATACTCTACACATTTCAAGAGGAATATAAAAGGTTCAAGAGAGGGGTAGATTCAAAGAATATTAATTATTCAAAAGACTCTTGGGGGGCAAATTCATTAGCTTCTTGTCTCCAACTCTAACTATTAACATTTTCTTACTACCATTATTAAAAGCCCAAATAAATCTCCTCCTAAATTGTATAACATTGGACATTGTTCTAGCCTGTAATGAGGTTCATCTGTATTGTCTTCTTAGGTCATAACCCTATACCTATTAGCATAGAAATCAAAGCCACTTTAGTTTAGTTGGGATTACTTGGGTTAGGCATCCTTAAGTTTGCAGTGTTTATTTGGAGAGAAAAAACAATAGAATTTAGATTTTTTTTTCCTTGCGGAGCTGGGAATGGGAAAGGGCTAAGAAAGGAGGGAATGTAACTTTGAAAGCCTAGACTTGCTCGCTGTAGAATCTGCACTTTTGCCTATAGATACCTTTAATTAGATTAATAATTTTGTGTTAACATAAGCAGCAGTAACAGAGTGTCAGTCATTACAAAGTCACCAGTCTGAATATCAAACCAGAGAGAGCTGGAGAAAGTGAAATCCATTAATTACTTTTCTGTAACTGGCACAAGCCTTTTTTTTAAATGACATTTTCTCTGCCACTTGGATAATGTGAGCATCTTCGCTGCTACCCACCCTCCCCTGCAGCCATCTCTCTCAAGAACAAAATTAAATTTAAGCTGCTAAAGTCAGACCTTCCCAAAGTAAAGAGAATCTTTAGAATGGATTTTTTTTAAAGGTCGTTTTGAACTTTATCTGAGCACACAGAAATGGATTGGAAAACCAAACCATTCAGCTAAATAACATCTTCCAACGAGCTCTGTCATCATTACTAGGACAAATTCATCACTTCCTTGATGAATTCCTTCTCTATCTCCCTTCAGATATATATATATATATATATATATATATATATATATATATATATATATATATATATATATATATATATATATATATATATATATATATATATATATATATGTGTGTATGTATGTATGTATGTATGTATGTATGTATGTATGTATGTATGTATGTATGTATGTATGTGTATGTGTATGTATATGTATATGTATATATATATATATATGTGTGTGTGTGTGTATGTTTGTGTGTATATATATATATATATGTGTGTGTGTGTATATATATATATATGTGTGTGTGTGTGTGTGTGTGTGTGTGTGTGTATGCTGATAAATGAAAATAAATTGCAATCAAAAACAAGAGGCAGATACCAGCGTAGGATTTAAACTGGGCTACAATTTTGTTAATTGACAAGGTCTTGAACATATTGAAATGGGTCTATACTGAGTCTATACTCACAATTTTCCAGAATTGAAAGAAGCCATCTAGACCAGAGGTCTCCAACCTTGGCAACTATATGAGGTGTGGACTTCACATCCTAGAATTCCTCAGGCTGGCTGAGGAATTCTGGGAGTTGAAGTCCACACCTCATAAAGTTGCCAAGGTTGGAGACCTCTGATCTAGACCACAGGTGTCAAACTCGTGGCATCACGTTGCTGTCACGTGATGTTTTGCAATGCTTTTCCCATCCATGGAGCTGGGGTAGGCATGGCCTGTGTGTGACGAATCTTGCCCACAGGCCGCCAGTTTGACATCCCTGTACTCTATACAGTTCTTCCAGTCACTCCAAGCTTTTAAAGGATTGGTCCTTTAAAAGCATTTAGCTCTTCAGTATTTTCCCCAAGTATGACAAGCACACACAGAATTTTATTATTGCTGTAAGTTGTGGGAGGGTGCGCAGTTCCTGCTTTTCCCAGATCTGGGTAATTACCACATATTCTCTGCACAGCTGACTAACTGCATCACTGGCTTCTATTATTCTGAGAATCCCTGTGTATCTCCATCTCTTTCTATCTCAGCTGCGATGATTCTGTGGGGTCCTTGGTGCTCTCTGAGCTTGGTTGTTTTCTTGCAGATGTTCCATTACCCAATTAGGTAACATCAGCAGTGCTAGAATGGAGTGAAATTTGTGATGATTCCATCTAGCTGAGACTAGAGAAGAATTTTTTTATGAAAGAATTAAAAAACATCTCTTTCCATGTCCTGAAGATTAGGATATCTTAAATACTGCATTTAGTTTTGGTTGCCACAATGCAAAAAGGATGTTGAGACTCTAGAAAGAGTGCAGAGAAGAGCAACAAAGATGATTAGGGGACTGGAGGCTAAAACATATGAAGAACGGTTGCAGGAACTGGGTATGTCTAGTTTAATGAAAAGAAGGACTAGGGGAGACATGATAGCAGTGTTCCAATATCTCAGGGGTTGCCACAAAGAAGAGGGAGTCAAATATTCTCCAAAGCACCTGAGGGTAGAACAAGAAGCAATGGGTGGAAAGTAAACGAGAGAAGCAACTTAGAACTAAGGAGAAATTTCCTGACAGTTAGAACAATTAATCCATGGAACAGCTTGCCTCCAGAAGGTGTCCAACACTGGAAGTTTTTAAGAAGATGTTAGATAACATTTGTCTGAAGTGGTGTAGGGTTTCCTGCCTAAGCAGGGGGCCGGACTAGAAGACCTCCAAGGTCCCTTCCAACTCTGTTATTCTATTCTATTCTAAAGTATACCCTCTGCAAATGGGGGAAAGGGTTAAAAAAAGGGCCATCCCAAATCAGCAACTTGCTGTCAGAAGTCAGCAATTGGAACTGCTCAACTAGTAGAACAATAGGGCTGAGCCATTGCCTTGAAGCCACAGGCAACACATTGCCTGCTCTTAATGGAGTTTGGTCAGATGCATATATTTCAAAATTGCTATTCAGAAAACCAGGGAATTTGCCCACTCTCATAGAATCATGGGGTTGGAAGAGGCCTTGGAGGCCCAAGTCCTTGTACCATCCTGGACAAATGGTTGTCCAATGTTTTCTTGGAAACTTCCGATGATGGAGCACCCAGAGAACTGGGGAAACAAGCTGTTTCTGAAATCAGCCAAGGTCAGCTAAGTACTCCCATCTGAACTGGGCAACTCAAGGTTGTGAAAACAAAAAGGTCCTATGAATTAGAGTTATTTCAAAGTAGGCATGCTATAGATCAGGGGTGCCAAACTCAAGGCCTGCGGGCCAGATCCGGCCCAGGGGGCGCTTAGATCTGGCCTACGGAGCCGCACTGGAAACAACAAAGGACCGGTGCATGGTGCCTCTGCCAGCGAAAACAGAGCTTGGGAGGGTCGTGTGTGGCCCCCCTGAGCTCCATTTTCACTGGCAGAGTGCTCAGGCCACCACAGGTGACCCTGACATGAGTGACATTGAGCTGGCCAAGCCCACCCTGGTCACACCCTCCCATGAGGTCAAACACGATCTTGATGCGGTCCTCAATGAAATTTGACATCCTAGATATCTAAAAATATCAGAATGACTGAAAAACCCGCCAGGAAGGAAGGGCTTAGGAGAAATTCAAAAGTTCCCAAAGCATCAATGCAAAGCTTGAGAGCCAGACAAAGGCAGGAGCTCCCTACTGATTGACTCACTTTTTTGCAGTCTGTTTCCACACAAAAATTCTGTTACTGTGTCTGATAATATAATTAACCCACTGGGGTTGCCCCTACCCCTGCAGCATTCACACTTCTTCAGTAGCAATTACATCCCAGTTGAAATGTAGCTAATGATGGAACACTCAGCACCAATTATATTTGCTCCTAAGGAAAACAACCTACCTTGCAGTGTAGAAGGCAGTGAGGTGACCTTTCGTGCTTTCAACCTACAGCAGCTGTCTATCATCAGTGCCCTCTACCTAACAGACTACAAGTCACATTAATTGTGTGGTGAAAATTGCTATGGTGATTGGGCACAACAGACAATCATTGTAACACATCAACCGGCAGAGGAATTTCAATTGTTAACATAGTGCTATCTGTCTTTTATTTCCAAGCCTATCTCCAGACAGGTCTACATTTGTCTTCCTTTTTCTTAAGTAGGGCTCTTTAAAGGCAAATATATACACTCATCCAGATGTTTTGGAGTATAGCTCCTACCTTCACCATTGGCTGTGTTATCTGAGGATGGTGGATTGTAATCCAACATATGGCAATAGGGCTTAGACTTATATACCGCTTCACAGTGCTTTACAGCCCTCTCTAAGCGGTTTACAGAGTCAGCACATTGCCCCCAACAGTCTGGGTCCTCATTTTACCGACCTCGGAAAGATGGAAGGTTGAGTCAACCTTCAACCGGTGAGATTTGAACTCCTGGAGTGGGCAATGAGCACTGTGTGGGGAAGGGTGTAGGAAAAGGAAAAATTATGCTATAGGATTTGGTAGCATTTTAGGCACTGGGTGCCATTATGTGGATCATATTGCACAATGACCCTCTTTTTTAAATACATATAAATACCATGAAATTATAAAATCTCCCCTAACATTTCACTTAAAACATATAGAATAGAATAGAATGAGCTGGAAGGGACCTTGGAGGCTTCTAGTCCAGCCCCCTGCTCAAACAGGAGAGCCTATACTATTTCAGATAAGTGACTGTCTAGACTCTTCTTGAAAACACCCACGATTTCTGGAGGCAAACTGTGAGATCCAAATCTCACAAAATCTTGCACAAGGTGAAGCTGAATTCTTTAAAGTTTTAACAGCATTCTCTTGAATGAGAATGCTACTACTTTGGCATTTTAAGCCTACCCCACCCCAAAAGATTCCCAATAAAACAACAACAGTACTATTAAAAGTAATAGTACAGTAACATTTGTATTGAAAAAAAAGGCCACCATGACACTCGCATTAGCCAACCACACAATGAAATACTGTATGTCCATTTTAACTTATTTATGAAAAGCCAGAATGTGAGCTATATGTCTTTCCAGAGGGGGAGAGAGGTGGGATCTCTTATTGAAAAACAGGGGGAGATACTCTAAGCCATCCCTCTCATAATGACCAAACCAGATGGTCAGATTCTACCTAGAACATTACATTACACTACACACAATGTAACCTTTTGCTTCTTTAAAGTTAATAACCAGGACTTTGAATTAGGTTTGGAAGCCTGCTGGCAACCAATGCAGTGACTTCAAATCAGATGTCACTATGCACAGGTAAGATTGGCCTGAAAGCATTGTAGCCACTGTACTTTGTACCAGTTGTAGTATCCTGGTTGGTGCCAAAAGCTTCCTCATTCAGAATACATTGCAGTAGTCCTGCTGAACAGTAATTAAGGCTACTGTCATCAAGTTATTTAGGTGTGAGTAAGGCCATGACTGGCACATCTGTCAAAGCTGGGAGAAGCTGCACCCCTGTTGCCGCCATGCCTTTCGCCACCTATTTCAACTATTTATGCAGGAGGCAGATGTCCAACCCAGGGACATTCAATGTAACTATGGGGATTGAATAGCATCTCTGGATGATCAGCAGTTCCATCTCCTATGGCTGTAACCAGTGGTGAAATCCATTTTTTTTTACTGCTGGTTCCATGGGTGTGGCTTGGTGGGCATGGTATGGCTTGGTTGGCATGGCTTGGTGGGCATGGCAGGGGAAGGATACTGCAAAATCCCCATTCCCTCCCCACTCCTGGTGAAAGGATATTGCAAAATCTCCATTCCCACCCCACTCCAGGGGAAGAATACTGCAAAATCCCCATTCCCTCCCCACTCCAGGGGAAGAATACTGCAAAATCCCCATTCCCTCCCCACTCCAGGGGAAGAATACTGCAAAATCCCCATTCCCTCCCCACTCCAGGGGAAGAATACTGCAAAATCCCCATTCCCTCCCCACTCCAGGGGAAGAATACTGCAAAATCCCCATTCCCTCCCCACTCCTGGGGGAAGGATATTGCAAAATCTCCATTCCCACCCCACTCTGGGGCCAGCCAGAAGTGGTATTTGCCGGTTCTCCGAACTACTCAAAATTTCCGCTACCGGTTCTCCGAACTACTCAAAATTTCTCCAGAACCTGTCAGAACCTGCTGGATTTCACCCCTGGCTGTAACCTAAGCTTGTTTTGCTCCATCCAGATCTTCGCAGTCTACAAGCACCACTTCAGGACTTCTATAGCATTTCCAGCTCAGCGCATATTGGTGATGCACCAAGTATCTTCATCAGATTGGTGATACTTTACTCAAAGTTGATACGTGGGATTTTTGGATCTCAAGAGATTTTGGATATTTTTAAATTTAGATTTTTCATTTCACGTGGGAGATCCACAGATGCTGCCTAGAAATATCATTATTCTCTTGACTGGATTATTCATGAGAATTAGTTTTTTTGAAAGTGTAAACAGAGACACCACTTGGAGCTATGATGTTTGGGCTTCCCAAGGAGACGATACAGTTCTCAAGAATTTTAAGAGCGACTAAAGCCTGGTCTCAACATCTGCCTTTTCTCTCATCTTGCGAAAGATGCCTGCTATCATGTAATCCCAGTTGCTTTCTTGCTTGCTTCCTCGCTGTCATACCCTAGAAAACACTTGTCACTGGGGCTGTTTGTTTAGGAAATGCTTCAGTTTGAAAACTCTACATTCACTCAATGATAAAATGTTACATTATGACGGGAAGCCAGCCTGCATTATTGCCATCTGTACTTCATGATTCCTTCTTTAATGAGGCTGCTGTTAGGAACCATACATAATGGGAAAAGATACTGATGCTAGCAGTTTCCTATTACTATAAAAATTAAAGCAGTCAAATCATTACTGCATAAAAAGACCGCTCTAAAAAAAATCCTCTGAAACCGTCATGTTTGTTGGAAGTACTTTAATTTTCTGATATTTAGTTCTTTAGGCACTAACATGGCCCAGCTCCCATCCCTGGCTGCAAGATAATTCTTTGCATGTTTCACTAAACTTGATGATATGCTGCCCTCTGGTGCATCTTCCTTATATGTGAAAAATAACAAGAAAGCTCCATTTGGTTCCTTGTACTCGTTTTTTTTAAGGGGACGCAAGCAGTTAGATTGTTTGCATTTATAAATGGGTCACTAACCTTCAAGCTTCTGGCAGAAGAGGTTATCGATTACAGGATCCATTCCTGCATGAAAAACAGGAAAGTGTAGCAAGCGAGGATTGTAGGTTGAGGTTCACAGGTTTTGGGCTAAAACAGCTACGGCAATTAAAAGGGAAAAAAATGGACAAGATTTTTCTATCTTGTTGTTGTTTTTTCTTTTCACACCCTGTTATCAAACTTCGGAAGACACACAACTGATACTAAATAAAACAGCAGAAGTTCTTGGAGCTTTTGCTTTTTCTCCTTTTTTTTGAAAATAAAAATCTGTTAAAATGGAAGAATTAGTCCTTTGAGCAATAACTCTAGGAGCTGGTTTTCAAGGGGCACCCCAAAAACAGTCTATGGAGATTCTCAATCACACACACAAACACACACACGAAAAAAAAACAGGTTTTGGGTTTTACTCAATCCCAAGAAACTGAGAATCATTGAAAAATTGCATAAAACTGAAAACGATCACATAGGCTGTGGCTGATTGCACAAAATGCTTATCTTTCATTTATTCAACACACCAACTTTTTCACATACTGAGAAGCTAACCACATGAACCCAGTTTGTATAATACGCTGTTCTGTACGTGGTTGAGTTGTTTGTGCTTCCTTGTGTAGCATGACCCAACCAGATAGTAGTAGTGTGGAGAAAGGCCTTGGGGCAATTAAGAGCTTATTCATGCAATTAATCAACAGAGGCAGCAGTTGACTTCTAGCTATAGGGAAAGAGTTACAGGCTATCATTCATGAACTAGAGCACAGAGGAGTTCTTATAGTACAGCCTGTAGAAAGTTAGCACTCACCCCTCCCAGAAGAATGAAATATTTTAGGAAATATTAAAAAGGCAGAATATTATATTTCCCCTAAATGAGAAACAGAAATCTTAAGGGAAACAGAAACTCAGAGCTTCAGCTCCCTACCCACAACAGATATTTGGTGCCCATTGAGAAGGACTGGGCCAGCCTATCTACAAAACAAAAGACCTTCAGCTCCAGGGTGATGGGATTAAGACATGACCAGAGGTGGGTTCCTCCCAGTTTGGACTGGTTCATCTGAACCGGTAGCGACCTGCTGGTGACATCACGGTGACATCATGGACCCGGTTCAGTCGGTGCCATCTTTTTTAAAAAAATGTTTTTAAATTTTTTAAAAAAAAATTTTTAAATTTTTTTTTCTTCTGAGCATGCGCAGAACCCGAGTTTCTGGCACTGCGCATGCATTGCCATCTTGTTTTCGGGGGTTTTTTTCAGATTTTTTGGCACTGTGAATGTGCACACATGCAAAGCCTGCGCGTGGCCATGAGGCGCGGCCTCATGGGAGGAAGCAAACCGGCAGCGAGGTAAGTTAGAACCCACCCCTGGACATGACCTGCCAAGACATAATAGGATTATCTATCAGCAGGGATCACTGCATTGCAAAACCACCTGGGGACATTACATCACTCTCCAGGCTTCAACCAAACTTGATTCAGGCCCCACATGGCCCCATGGGAGTCTGACTACAGCCAACAGAATACATTTATTGCACAGGAACAGAAAGCTCAAGGGCAAGGCCCAAGGGAGGGTATAAATAGCCTTCACTCTCCACTCCATGTGGTCAGCTGCACCAGGATCATGTGCTTGGCGGTGCTGTTCCTCATTAAATCCTCTTTCCAAACAGCCTCCATATTTCCAGTGTCTTTCTCCCCACTTGGAACTGAACCAGGTGGATACCGTATTTCTTCCAACAAGCCTTTGTTACACTGATATCTCTCAGGTATATTGAACTGCAATTCTTGGAGGTTTTAAATAGATTTTGGTAAAAGCCATAAGACTGGAATAAAACTCTTATTAAGAGTCTTATTGTCATAAGACTCTTATGGTAGATGTCATAAGGCCTATTCTGACCACTGGCAGTGGGTTTTTTATTTTATTTTATTTAAATCAATCCATAATTGTCTTAGCTTTTATTTGGGCAGTTGACCTTTGCCATACAGCACTTACATTCCTTTCACTAGATTATAGTTAAGTGCATTAACATAAAATAAAGATGCTATAAATACTCTAATGCAATATTCTCCACCACCAGAAGTACTACTTCGTTGGATACAAAGCACAATAGTTGACCTGATTACTGTGTTCAAGAAGGCATTGCAGCACTTAATTTGTCCTTATGTTTAAGTATGGTTTTGAATTTTAGCATGTCGTTTTTTCCCCTTGCACTTCAGTGTTCTGCAGTGGAATGCTGGAGAAAGAAAGTTAAACCACCCTTTCCCACTTCCTGTTTTCCAGATGTGTTCAAAATGTCCATAGCAATAAAAGAGAACTGACATTTCAATCCTGAAATGGCAAGTTTGTTTTTGAACCAATGCCATTAAATCTCACTGAGTTCATTTGAGAAGATCTACACATTCATTAAGCAGTAATTCAGGAAGCCAACTTCCAAATATATGTAAATAATAGAAGGATAAAGTTAATATCTCTGAATGCTGCTTTCAATATATTTTTTCTATCTTGCAACTGATGACAGCAGTCATGAAGTTATATTTGGAATTTTCACCAAAAGTCTGAAGGTCAACTTAAAAAGTAAACTGTGTTGATGGGTTGTCTGCTCATTCCTCTTTGAAAAACAAAATTGTTTCTGAGCCAGTGCACTGAATGGGAGATCATTTACCTACTAAAGAGAAAAAGTCCAGTAAATATAATTTAAGAGACCCACTGCGAATACATCTGTGATGAAAGGCAATGTAAAAATCTCTGCTTCTGAATTATTATCTGACCTCCCTGCTGTGCATCCTTAAGCTACTAGAGGATAAAAAATAAATTGGCTGTGCAAAACAAAGAAGCAGAAAATATTTGACTATTCTTTTGTCCAAATAGCTTAACCTTTTATTGGCATTGGCCTGGCTATCCAATCCAAGGCCCTGATTCGGGCATAGAAAGTGTTTAGAACTAGAAACTGTTGGAAGAAATATCTATCTGATTCAGTTCCTAGCGGGGAGAAAGACACTGGAAACATGGAGGCTGATTGGAAAGATGGTTTAATGAAGCAGAACCATCAAGCACATGGTCCTGGTGCAGCTGAACACATGGAGCTGAGAGCGAGAGAAGCATTTATACCCTCTCATGGGCTTTGCACTTGAATTTCCTGTTCCTGTGCAAGAAATGTATTCTATTGGCTGTAGTCAGACTCCCATGGGGCCATGTGGGGTCATGCTTGTCTGAATCAAGTTTGGTTGAAGCCTGGACGGTGATGCAATGTCCCCAGGTGATTTTGTAATGCAGTGAGCCCTGCTGTTAGATAATCCTATTATGTCCTGGAGGGTCATGTCTTAATCCCATCACCCTGGAGCTAAAGGTCTTTTGTTTTGTAGATAGGCTGGTCCGTCCTTCTCAATGGGCACCAAATATCTGCTGGGGGCAGGGAGCTGAAGCTCTGAGTTTCTGTCTCCCTTAAGATTTCTATTTCTCCTTCAGGAGAAATATAATATTCTGCCTTTTTAATATTTCCTGAAATATTTCTAGGAGAGGGGTGGGTGCTAATTTTCTACAAAACAATCCAACCCACCTAGAGATAGGAATTCAGATTTGATTATGACAGGTGATTTGTTGAGTAATCATTATCGTCATCAGCCAATCATGTTTATGAATGAAGGACTTAAGCAAGATATTTCAGTAACTCCGAAAGCAAGGGAATGGGCATGTTTTGTTTTGCAAGTCACCATCAATCATAGGGTATTGAGAGCAAATCACTGCTTGCCCTTCCTAGTTAATGGAGGAAGATGGAGATGTTTTAATCAAAAAGAACATCTACAAAATATAATATGTGGTTGATGTTTCTGTCATAACAGGTGGCAGGACCACGTGACCTGAGCTGATCTTGAAAAAAAGCTAATCCAAGTTGCTTCTTGGATGGGAAGCCTTTAGACAATCACAGGACTCTTAATCGAGACTATAAAACTGGAAGAAAAATATGCCAATAAACCATGATCACCCATTTCTATATTGTTGCCAGGAATATGAACATGTCCAAATAGCCACCAAGAATGAAGGTTAAGTAAAGGAAATCTTTAAGCTTACCTATCTCTCCTCCCCTATTTTATTTAAAGCAGGGTTCAAAACTTGAAAATATTTTTTTTAAAATGAACATTGCTAAAATTTCAAAAAAAGTCCACTTTCTCAAGATTGCAACATTTCTGCTACCTTGCATGCTGTACTATCAAAACTAAAGCATTGCAGGAACTTCTTCATGGAGAAGAAGAAGAGTGGATTATCCGCTGAGTCCATATTATACAGGACATAGGATTGAATGGGTAGACTTTCCTGCCTGCAGCCTTCTGGTGGTTTTGAAATATAACCTCCAGAAATCATAGATGAAACTAGAATTCCCAACATATCTGTAGGTGCAAGTTTGGGAAAACTAATGTGAAGGTTTGGAAAAATCATATACTAGGCGAAAGGAAGAGGGGCGTAAGGAACTGGCAAAAGGAAGGGGTGAAAGGAAGAAGCATAAGGAACTGTTGCTCTAAACAAAGTGGCTAACTATAATTGGAATCTTCTTTTGTGCTCAAGAGAAATTGTGTGATGGGATTTTTTTAATGTGCATATATCACTTTATGAGAAGTGAATTTCCTAGGAAGAGTCCCAAAGGTGCTTTTTCTTTCTTTCTTTCTTTTAAGTAATCTTTATTCAGTTTTTTCAATAAAAATACAAAAAGAACAGAAAAATGACATACATCATAAACAAAACACAAGACAAACACAAAGTAAAGCAAAAATTTATATACAATTACACATAGAATAATTGCTCATTTTAACAGCTATTTTACAATGTTCCTGTATCCCATTTTACAATTATCTTATTTGTTTGGTTTCTTTTAACCTTTATTAATCTTAGTCTACATCTATCTAATTTACTATGTGCTTCTTCGCATTTCTAGTATATTTCCCGTATCTGTATCATCCATTAATATATACAAATGATTTCCAAAATGGAAAAAGTTGCTTTTTCAATAGGCAACTGGACTTTCTGGTTTTTCTTTGAAGACATTTCGCTTCTCATCCAAGAAGGATGAGCTTCTTGGATGAGAAGTGAAACGTCTTCAAAGAAAAACCAGAAAGTCCAGTTGCCTCTTGAAAAAGCACCTTTGGGACAACCATGATCTGGATGACTGAGAATCTCCATAGACAAAAAAAGAAAGAAATTCCCCCTTTCCCAGCATTCTTCTGTAATTTTGACTAATTGTATTGGAGATACAGTTCTTCCCAAAATTTGAGGGGTTCAATTGGAAAGTTTTCCATGTGCTGTCATTTTGTTATCCTAGGTGATGGAAAGAAAAGATGAAGAGTGAAAAATAAACCTTTCCTCTTTCATCCCTTCCAAATTAGTGCCACTTATAAAAAGGATTTTGGAACTGTTTTTGTGGGTCATAGGAGTGGGTAGAAGCAGGGCAATACTTTTCTAAACCAAAGTGCTTGTCTGAAGAAAGCCTCAAATTGGTTCTTAATTTCAATTGAAGTCAATTCTTCCCCTTCTGATGACCTAATTCTTGACATTTAGAGCTTAAATGTTTCTACTATTATAGTTGTGGCATAAAGTCATTTGACTGCTTTTAATTGTTTTCATTTTAATTTTGAATTTAATTGATCGTTTCTTATAAATACCCCTGTTCCAACAATCAGAATAAAATCTTCCTAACGTGGTTTTGGAGAAAGATGCCTTCGTGTTAACAACTGCCTGGACAAGTTCCTGCAATGTTCTTAGCAAGATTTCAGAAGTGGTTTGCCCTTGATTGCTTCCCAGGGCTGAGAGAGAAAGATTCGTCCAAGGTCACGCAGCTGGCCTCATGCTTAAGGCAGGGTTACAACTCACTGTCTTCTAGTTTCTAACCTTACTACGTTAATCATTAACCAAACTGGCTCTCTAATGTGGCTTATGATGATTGTCAAGTATCAATACTTGTCAATCATCCCCTTTGACCACAGCAAAGCATTTGACAATGTTCTATAGAACATTCTCACTGGCAAGTTACTAAAATAGTGCTTGGATGGCACTACTATAAAGTGGGTCCATAACTGGTTAGTTAATTACACTCAAGAGAGTTAGCATAAATGGCTCTACACTGTATTGGAGAGCTGAAAACAATCTTGGGACTATATTATTCAACATTTTTATGAATGACCTGGCTGTTAGGGTTAATAGAATGATTTATGAAATTGGCAAATGTGAAAATTGAAGGACAGAATGCTGGTCTGAAAGAAACATGGTCTTTTCAAGAGGCAGGCATTACATCTCAGACATCTCCCATTCCTAGGAAAGGGAGGTTACGGTCCCCTAAAATCATAAATCTGTGGCACTCCACTGCCAACTCAGAAATGGAGTCAAGAAGCTCAGGCAGGAAAGTTGTTATACAGCAGGGAGGTTGGTACAAGAGCAACAATCTCAGCTGTTCCCTAAAGTCCAACTTAATGAACAGGGTCTCACAACTGGGGAGCTTTGGGGCAGTGCTCTTAAACGCCATGAGATTCTGATGACAATTGTCACACCTCACCCTTGACCTGGAGTCTCAGTTGATGCCATACTCAAAACCCAACTGGGCAAATTTCACAAAGGGCAATCCCATTTCAGGACCCAGACAGGTCTTAGTAGTACATGTCAAGTTGACCCTTTCATTCACAACAGAATTGTGGATTAGAGAGATCTTATTACAGAGTGACCTTGCATTCAATAGGAGCGACTAGAGGCCAGGACTACTGAAGGTCTGCTGAGAGGGCATAGGGTTGAGATGAAAGAGCTGGACAATGGGAATATGCATAACATAGCATTCTTATGTCTGATTCACCCTATTATCCTTTCCAATATATGGAGCTTTTCATTGTTTTATATTAGGCATTTAAATTGTCATATGAATGAATGAATGTACCCTGCAGCATAGGAAGCGTGGTTTATTGTCCTTCAGTCCTGAAAGGGAATTTGGAAACAACTAGGCCAGTTCTTCTCAAGGTCTTACAGAACATTGAATTCACAGCTCCCTAACCTTTCCCCAAATTCCAAGTAGCACAGAATCTTTTTCTTTAATCAACCAGGGATGTGGGGGGGAAACTTGCTATTCCTGTTAGTCCACCTGATCATGTGCGTTTCTCTTGGTTCTTTGTTTTTCATTTTTGTTTTCTTGGAGTGATAGAATTAGGTTTTTTTGGAGCAAGCCAGCTGCCCAGGGCCGTCTTAACAGCATTATGGGTCCCGGCTCCTGGCTCAGGACTTCTGGGAGTTGAAGTCCACAGGTCCTCAAAGAGCCATAGTTTGCCCACCCTGGTCTACTGAAATGCATTTTATATTTAAAAACTATGCCTCTAACTCTGTTCCCATCATGAAATTAGAATACAGAAGCACGTGGAGCATTTTGTATCTACGTTGTTGTGCATTGGCAAAAACTAAGTGCAGGATTTAAAAAAGTCAACCCCAGTAAATAAATAAATAAAACAATCCTATGCATATTTACCAAAGACAAGTACATCTGATTTTAGTGCCAAAGCAGCCAGTTCCCAAGATTGAATGGGAGCAGCAAGTAATTATCCAAGACAACTCTTAGATCAGTGTTTCCCAACCTTGGCAACTTGAAGATGTCTGGACTTCAACTCCCAGAATTCCCCAGCCAGCGAATGCTGGCTGGGGAATTCTGGGAGTTGAAGTCCAGACATCTTCAAGTTGCCAAGGTTGGGAAACACTGCTTATGAACATGGATACTCCTGGAAAGAGGAATCCTGGAGGTTGCCATTTCCAATAGAGGTAGTCAGAGTTCTGGTCTCCATCTTTCCTCTCAGCTGTTCGGGTTTTTTCAGCACGCTTGGCTTTTAACTACACATTTCAAAGGGTTTTTTTCTTTTAATCTGATACTTATTTTTAAAAGTTAATGACTGGTTGAAAGATGATTTACTCTAATTGCCTGCTGTATTTTAATGATAATTTTATTTCGTTGCTTTATTGTTTTGTTGTGGTGGTGGTGGTAGTTGTTGTTGTTGTTTGAACTACTTTTGCTTTCCATATGGAAGCTAAGGGCAACTTTCTGAGTAGTGAAACTGACCAGACTGGATTCACAACTATACCGGATTTCACTACAGGATTTAACTCTTAAAAAGCTCTGGTCTGGATTTTTTCTTTTTAATTTTTGATGGAACTCTTCCTTTTTTTCTTCATGCCTTCATCACAATTGATATCATTTTAATGTTCTCTGTGGCCATTTTGTTACAGTATGGTTATCCTTTTTATCTTTGAAAGGAATTGTTTTCTTTGGTTGTGTAAGCTCAGACACAAAGAGAGTCTGCTTTTATTAAAAATGCAAATAATGCACCAAGTTAAAGATAAAGCCTGATGGGCTACCTTCTCAGAAAAAAAAAACAATATAGTCAAACAAAATGGAAAAAAGATGGCCTTTCATTCTCTCAAATCAATAAGCTCCGCATAAGTGAGAATATGTCATGGAACTCAAATGCAGACTCTGGACAAACATCAAGTGCTTAGGTCCAGCTTTTCCAATCTGACCCTCCTGAAATAGGCGTGCATAAGTGCACCATCGTGCCTAACATCCCTGTCCTTCTGTCCTATTGTCTAATTTTTACCTATACATATTTTGCTTTTGTTTATGTTTATATCATACCTGTTATCTTGTACACATGTTGACAAAATAAAAAATAAAAAAATAAAAAAATAAAAAAATAAAAAAATAAAAAAATAAAAAAATAAAAAAATAAAAAAATAAAAAATAAAAAATAAAAAATAAAAAATAAAAAATAAAAAATTAAAAAATTAAAAAATTAAAAATTAAAAAAATAAAAAATAAAAAATAATAAAAAAATAAAAAAATAAAAAAATGTGTTGGTCTCCAGTTCCCCATAACTGATAATGGCAGAGCATAATAGGGATTGATCTCCAACATGTTTGGGAAATACTAGATTGGAGAAGGTTGGTGAAGATGTTATAATTTATAGTGGATTTATAGAGGAACAGTGGATAGGATAGGATAGAATAGAATTCTTTATTGGCCAAGTGTGATTGGACACACAAGGAATTTGTCTTTGGTGCATATGCTCTCAGTGTACATAAAAGAAAAGATACATTTGTCAAGAATGGTTGTCATAGGGATCTGGAGGAGATAGTAGAGGACATCTAAGCTGGGTTAGACCTAAGCTAATACAAAGGTGGTCCAAATCACTGAGTTCACTTTGAGAAGATCCAGCAAACCTGGAAGGATCAGCGAGCTAGGGGAGATGATAAAGATAGAAGAGACTATGAGAACCAGTAGAAGAAAAATATTCTGTTTAGGTTGTATGCATCTTAGAGACACTCTTTTTGTTCTCTAGCTTTTTTCAATAACTGTAGTTTTAATTTTGTGAAGGAAATCATAGTTTCTGGCCCCGAAAGTTTTTCTTATGGATAACTGTATGCATTTCAGGCCTGTACATGTAATGATCTGCATAGCTTCTTGATTTTGTTGTCTGTGAGCATATATGCATACCAAGTCTCTCATATCTCAAATGGTGCTAATTGCACAATGGCTCTCTTCCCCTCCCATTCCATTTTCCTTGTTTTATCTAAAGATTGGAGGACAATTCCTGGGCAAAGTAAGGTGTGTTTATTAAACTGATTGATATCACATTGTGTTTACGCAACCTAATCCAGTGTTGGATTACAGTTAGCTCTCTATATAATTAAATTCCATCTGAATGCAAGATTATAGTGTCAGATAAATAATGTATCTTTCATAAAATTGACAAAAAGATTTTATTTTGCATTTTCTTCACCTTCTTTCTATCTTTTGGGAGCAATTTTTTACACTTTGAGCTTTTAAAATAATAATAATAATAATAATTTCCCCAGGACAGAAATTTAGAAATCATAGTGAAAATGCAGTGCCAGAGCCAATCCTCCGGGTGGCAGGTGTTGCTAGTTTCTCACTCTGCATACTCCTACTCCACATACTATACTATACATCTAAATCACTTTACAAAAGTGTATTTTTAAATTCACAGAGCTCTCTCATCTCTCCAAGTCCTTACTTCCCTTCTTTCGGGGAAGCCATTCTTCCCTTCCCAACCAGGAACCTACACCTGATCTGTACACTTACCTTTTCTCTTCCAACTTCTCTTAGCTACTCAGTTCACTCTTTCTTTCTTTCTTTCTTTCTTTCTTTCTTTCTTTCTTTCTTTCTTTCTTTCTTTCTTTCTTTCTTTCTTCTTTCTTTCTTTCTTTCTCTTTCTTCCTTCCTTCCTTCCTTCTTTCTTTCCTTCCTTCTTTCTTTCTCTTTCTTCCTTCTTCTTTCTTTCTTTCCTTCTTTCTTTCTTACCTTCTTTCTTTCGTTCTTTCTCTTTCTTCCTTCCTTCTTTCTTTCTTTCCTTCTTTCTTCTTTCTTTTTCTTTCTTCCTTCTTTCTTTCTTTCTTTCTTTCTTTCTTTCTTTCTTTCTTTCTTTCTTTCTTTCTTTCTTCTCTACTTCTTTTCTCTTTCAATTTTGAGTTAGACTGGCAGGATCTCCTGCAATAATCAAGTCCCTCCCCAGGACCCTAGTTTTCACCACTATTTACCTCAAGGCACCAACTAGACCAGGGGAGGAACTGGCTGAGGAACTCTGGAAGTTGAAGTCCACAAGTCGTAAAGTTGCCAAGGTTGGAGACCTCTGAACTAGACTGTTGACTCAAAATCTCCACAGCTCATCAGGCCTTATGAAATAGTAGCTGCTCTCCAAGGCCTAAAGTGAGGTACTTTTTCTCCTTTTGCTCACTTCCTTGCCTGGCTCACACTAGAACAGCAGTCAGGCCAGGCCGCTAAAACCCAAGTACCACATATATATTTTGTACCTCTGCAGCAAATAAATGAACATGTTTTATCACACTCTGGAATCAGAGATTATAGTAGCATTCAGTCTTGTGGGCTACAGTCCCTTCATCAGATGTAAGCAGTGTGTCAAATGTGGTCCTCATTCACACAATATGCCAAGAACATGAGTAACTTAATGGGATTTGTTGAATGAATGACTGTACTGTTCTGTTCTATATAAAACCGCTTCCCTTTAGATGTTTAAAAACAAGCCTCTGTATTTCCCAGCCTCCTCCTCCTCCTCCTCCTCCTCCTCCTCCTCCTCCTCCTCCTCCTCTTCTTCTTCTTCTTCTTCTTCTTCTTCTTCTCCTCTTCTTCTTCTTCTTCTTCTTCTTCTTCTTCTTCTTCTTCTTCTTCTTCTTCTTCTTCTTCTTCTTCTTCTTCTTCTTCTTCTTCTTCTTCTTCTTCTTCTTCTTCTTCTTCTTCTTCTTCTTCTTCTTCTTCTTCTTCTTCTGTAGTCTGAATCACAGCCTTTTAACCCCAAGGTCAACCACCTCTGCAAAAACAGGCTGAGAGATGAGCTGCTGCCGTCTCACATAAAATTTTGCTAGCGCTTAATCATACCTCTTATTTTGTGCATACATGTATAAACAATGTGTGCACTTAAGAAGAATGAATAAGTACAATAGTATGCTCTATAAGATGGGAAACCCATTCTAGAATTTCAGCATAGATTTGATGCCTACTAATGGTACTATATATTAACTAGAATGATCAGGGGTATCTTGCCAGGCAAAAGGACATTCTTCTGTTGAACATTGCCAGGTCTTGTTTTATTGTCTTGCCTGTAAAATATTTCCAGTCCATGTTCTGTTCTGAAATTAAAGTTGTTTTGCTTTGCTCAGTAAAGTTTGTAACTTCATTTGGGTATTCATTTCCTACAATTCAAGATACAGGTTTTATCCCTTAGATCAGGGGTAGGCAAACTACGGCTCTTTGAGGACCTGTGGACTTCAACTCCCAGAATTCCTGAGCCAGCCATTCATGCATAGCTGGCTCAGGAATTCTGGGAGTTGAAGTCCACAGGTCCTCAAAGAGCCGTAGTTTGCCCACCCCTGCCTTACATAGAAAAACCAGTACAGCTTGGAGCCTGAGATCTTTGCACTCACATGTTCCAAGCAGAATTGGTTGCCAAATGCCTACTGTGAATATCTTCTGAGGTTCCCTATATTGGACCATGGGAAGGAAAAGGTAGGGTAGTGACTCCCCTCTGAGGGAAGAAGTAAGGATGCCTTCTCCTTCCTCATGATCTTCTGGAAATTTGGTCAAACTTGGTTGTTCTGGAAGAACTTCAGCAAGTAGTGCTATGTTGTCATTAGGAGATGCTATTGCAATTTATTGTTTTTTGGGCATTTATACAGTGCTGATGTATTATGCCCTCTATATTACATGTGTCCTGCTTAGTTTATTGTACTGTAAGTGATGTAGAAGTTTCATAAATGATGAATACATAAATGATTTGCTTTGAAATTTGGAGGCATCTGTGCAATATCTGTGCCATACATATTGAATAAATTAAATCTATTTGCATAACAGATTTTTCTGGTCTGGGAATCACTGATTCACATCTCACCAGTTTCACCATTTACATCTCCTGCAATGTTTTCCCCCATCCGCCTTGTGGTGCCCACACCCCTCTAGCCAATTTCTCTGGAATTCCACATCACCTTCATCTAACTCTGCTTATCTTCCAGGATCACCTAAGATTGGCTGCATGCTTCCATTTGCTATTTGAGCAAAATATAGTTTCATAATTGCATATGAAATTGCACATAACACTCCTATATTACAGAAGCATAAATCCAAGAGTTGCAGAGATTTTGCCTTTAAAACAAGGGCTTGTTGAAAAAAAAATATAAAAGGAAAATACAAGTTAAGAGTCTCGGTAGCCCTTTCTATTAATCATCATTAGGGTCAAATCACAATAAGATATAAGAAGAATAGCTTGTATCAGTGATTGACAAAGCATCGTTTGCCACGTTTCTACATAGAAGACTATGCCAATATTCTTGGCAGCGCCAACTGTACTGTGATAGTGATGAGCAAAAACTTAGATATATGAAATGGCTATAATGTTCACAAAAGGAACAATTGATATTACGAAACATTCCATTTTTCTATGTTAATTAAGATCTGCAAGAAAACCCACAGCCCTTATCTTGATTCAATTTAACAGAATTACTTCATGGTAAATTCTAATTTTGTGCTGGAGTCTCTCTTCAAAATGCTTTTTGCAATTACACGCTTAAGCAGGAACATTATTTTTCACAGCTACCTCATGGGAAGGAAAGAAAGAAATATACAATGAGTTTGGGAAAATTAAATTTATGTAATATTTTTTAAAAATGTGCTTCTGATGGAATCTTAACCAGTTGCTTTATATATTTTTCTCTATGCAGCATAATCATACAATGAAATACAGTGGACAATATACAGTCTGTAGGTGAAATTTAGCATTTTAAGGTAAATGACATATTGGCAAGGGCTATCCATCACTGGATGACAAGTGTTATAATCTAAAAGACCTCCATTAGATACTAAGCATTTCCTCTTTCATATAATTAGTTCTATATACAGTATAAATATTTCATTTCCAGTTTCCAACATAAGAGTTAGATGTGACATATATGGCACTCTTACTACTAGTAGTATTGTAGTAGTACTACCGGAATCTTGAGAAAGTTTATATAGAAAGTATATTTTTATTGGGAAAATTCATTCACTGAACTCATCACAGAAAATCTAATTATTGTGAAATAAATCTGGCTGAACCTTTTGCCTCTTTGCTATGTGATTTAAAGTGAACTTTTGCATTTTCAAATCTGAACTTTGGTTGCTGCTCTCGAATGCCAGGTCAGTCTGTAATAAATTTGCCCCATGCACAATGTAATTCCTTTTTTGAAAATGTGCCCACCTGAAAGCCCAGTGGAGGGGCATGAGTGCCTTTCGTAATCTGGGAAACATTAAGGACTTTCAGAGAATCTGCTCTGCAAATAACAAGATATGAGCTTCTGGAAACAGTTTTTTTCTAACCATTCCATGCTGTGCATCATCTCTGCCAGACGTCCTACATTCAAGCTATGGCGCTGGCCTATGGAGACCCCAAGAGTGTTAGTCCTCAGGGATGCTGCCAAGTAACACTGAGTCCAGAGCAACACGGGAGTTTGTGGCCTCCATGGCAACCATGGACTTATTCTGAAGAAGGCTCAGTGCATACCAGTCTGTTCTGACCTAGGCTTCCTGATCGAATAATACAGCACAAACGGAGTCCCAAAAGCCTCTTTTTATTTTAATGGCTGTGAATTATTATCATTCCCAACTGTAATAAGTCCCAAACAATGATAACAAGTCCGACAATAGTCTTTCGGGGAAAGGCAGATAAGCACATGAATCTTTATCTTTCCTGACAAGTTACCAAAGACCAATTAGCAAGAAACTTGGCAAGGCCAAACAGAAACACGGAGTCAGAACTAAAATGACACGAGTTGAACAAAGTTGCTTCCCGCGACAAGCACTTCCGTGTGCTCCACTTATATAGCCTATGGGAGGAGCCAATTATCTCCAAGCCTTACTTCCGAGTAGTCCTTCTCCTCTGTAACTGTTCTTGCCTTCTGGCAGCTCTGCGCATACGCGCATTGAGAACAGCCTCCCCGTTCCTCTGCCTCACTCATGTCAGCCTCTGGAGGCTCTGGAGTCAGGACAAACCTCCCAGATGGCCCGGGCTTGATCCCTGCCTCTGGCACCGAGCCTTCTCCAGACTCCAGGCCTGGCCCATGTTCCTCCCCAGCCTCCTCGCTGTCCAATTCTGCTGCCAGCTCCGCAGGCCGCTGGCAGACCACAACACGTCGTTGCGCTTTGTGTTTTTATTTTGGAATAGCTGCAACATGATCTGGCACTGAAGGACATTTCAGTGACATTTCAGGACAATGAAGGCAGATTGCTCTTTAATTGCCTTTGCCTTGCTGGCGTCATCACCCCTCCCCATGGAGATAAGGTTCCAAAGAGAGCTTGGGTTTCCCCCCAAATGTCTGGTAGTGGTAGTCCTACTTGGTAGACCTTACTAGGACCATCCACAGAACATTACAACTAACTTTATTGAGATGAGCTACAATAACTGAATCTTGTATGCCTGATTGTGCTCCTCCTTCTGTTACCAGTGAGGCACAAACGTGCCTGCCTGAGCTGCAGGTGGAAACTGTGGCCCAAGGGACCTTTGCACAGATTCACCTAATGTGCCAAATGTTTGTTTATTCCTAGATCAGGAAAGCCTTCAGAGACAGTCACTCATGTCTTAGTCACCTCACAAATGGATTGCCGTAATGGGGCTGCCCATAAAAACCATTCAGAAGCTACAGCTGGTCCAGAGTGTACAATAGCAGCCTAGGCACTGATAGGCATGCTGCATTATGTGCATGTGATTGATGCTGTGGTTAAAACACGAGGTTAGAAACCAGGACACTGTGGGTTCTAGTCCCACCTTGGCTACAAAGCCAGCTGGATGACCACATAGGTCAGTCACTCTCTCCCAGCCCTAGGGAGGAGACAATGGCAAGAATGGCAGGGTTTAAAAAAAAACAAAAACCTGCCAAGAAAACTGCAGGGACTTGCCTAGGCAGTCTCTGAGAATCTGACATGAGTGATAAAAAAAACACACTAGGGTTGTATATAGCAATAGCACTTAGACTTATATACCGTTTCACAGTGCTTTACAGCTCTAAGGGTTTATATTTTTATATATTTTATATTTCTTCTTTTGCTTCATATATATCATTTTTACTCTAGACATACATCAGCTTTTTCTCTTTATTATTTGTTGCATTTTTTTGAAAGTATTGTATAAGTCGGGGGTCCCCAAACCCCCCCCCCCCCGGCTGTAGCCGTGGCCTATTTGGAATCAGGTTGTGTGAGCAGTGGGATGGTGTGAATGGGCATGTGCGCGCAGCTCAATTTGCAGCCGAGCTGGGTGTGCATGAGCCACTACTTGGGTGAGTTGAGCTGCGTGCGTACTGGCCCACCAATTGCGCGTCCTGGTTCTCCTCCCCCTTCCCTCCGCCGGGCGATCAAGCCACAAAGGTTGGGGACCGCTGGTATAAGCCATCCTGGACTTAGACTTACTATCATTATCATCATGTGAGAAATTTGTCCAATAAATTTGGGGGTCTCTGAAACAATAAGAATGCCAAAATGAATGTCACTTTATTCTCTGCCGACATCATTCATAAGTGATGGTTTTCCAGAATTTGGTCCTTGGTATTTACTCAGAAATGATATAGATGGAACTGATGTGTTATGATACCATCTGGCATTCACAAGATTGACAGATGTTCTCCTGACAGGGAATACTCATCTTCTTTGGCTGAGCAGAAGGGCATGGATTTTACCACCTGTACGACAAGCAGATCTCTTAATTCCTTTCACATTTTGGTAGAGAGAAACCCCGTTTTCTCTTTTTAAAACGAAGCGGAGAACTGAGGAATGGGAAGAAGGAACAAGGCATCTTTCATCTCCCTAGAATTAACTGAGTGGAATGCTTGGAACTGTAAAAGCAACCGAGGCAGAGAGAAATCTGTTTCAAGAAAAATGGCTGCCTTTGAAAAGACTAGTAAATGTTTAGCTGAAAATATTGCCTAAAGTTAGTTTTTACTGTAGGCGCTTAAATCTCATTTATTGACTGATATTTATGTTCTCTAGATACATCAAGTAACTTGCTTGCTTTTGTGAAATGTGGAACTTCATTACATCATAGCTGTTTCTAAATTAGGAAAAAGAGCAGCATAACAGCTTTCCTCTAGAAGTTGTGAATGCTCCAACACTGGAAGTTTTTAAGATGATGTTGGAAAACCACTTGTCTGAAGTGGTGTAGGGTTTCCTGCCTAAGCAGGGGGTTGAACTAGAAGACCTCCAAGGTCCCTTCCAACTCTGTTATTACGGTATATTAGATAACCATTTGTCTGAAGTGGTGTAGGGTTTCTTGCCTAAGCAGCAGGTTGGACTAACAAGACCTCTTCCAAGGTCCCTTCCAATCTGTTATTCTATTCTATTCTATTCTATTCTATTCTATTCTATTCTATTCTATTCTATTCTATTCTATTCTATTCTATTCTATCCTATCCTATCCTATCCTATCCTATTCTATTCTATCCTATTCTAATCTATTCTATGATTTGTCAGAACTTTATCTTTTCCTGTATATTTTTCCACTGAAGGCTCTGTAATGTCAGTAGTTCTGTATTTTATCTCCTCCGCTACTAAATGTTTTACATACGATTACTGAAAATAAAAATAAAAATGTTTACCCGTTCTCTTCTCTTGTTTAAAACAAAACTATAAATAGAACTGGAGAGGTTGATCTATCTCCCAGAATAGCAGAGCTGATTTCCCTAGCCTCCTGCCTCAGTGTTAAAAAGGCCAGGAACTCTAAAATTACATTTTCATTATTATGATTTTTCTGTAAGGTAGGTTGGCTGTGATGGCCTTATCTCTTCCACGCCAGGAGTAGTGAGACCACACCACCACACCAGGTAATGGCTTCCCCCTGGAAGACAGGGGGAAGCAGGAGTAACTACCAAGTTGCTAATCCAAAACAGAGGACCAAGCTAGTCTATAGATCTCTAGGAAAGTTTTGAGCCCTCCAGCCTTTATCCTATGGACTCTTCCCTAATGATGCAATACATTTCATAAAACGTTCCATTTAATTATATCATATTTTATATTCTTTCATCAAAGTCTAAAGAAGATTTTCAGTTAACAGAATTTAACAAATTATCATGTATCTTTATACCAAAAGTTCTTGATTCCTTGCTCTATCCAAGATTTAAACATAAACTACCTATTAGACAATAATTTCCAGAATATCCAGCCCCATAATGAAAAAGGAAGAAATAATATAATACAATTGTTGCTAATAGATGTCTATGGAGATTCTCAATCATCCAGGTCATAGTTCTCCTGAAAGTGGTTTTCAAAAGGCAACTGGACTTTCTTGTTTGTTTTCCTCTTGAAAATGTTTCGCTTCTCATCCAAGAAACTTCTTCAGTTCTGGAAATGAAGTTCTGAAAGAAGCTTCTTGGATGAGAAGCGAAACATTTTTAGGGGGGGGAGCAGGAAAATCCAGTTGCCTTTTGAAAAGCACCTTTGGGTTGCTAATAGATGTTGTTCAACACTAATTGCTTGTCACAGGGGCTATATTCACATAATACACTGAATTAACAAATTAACCAAAGACAAATTAGTCTATCCTGTTATAACCTGTGTTGTTAAGTTTGTCTCAATACGTTCTGCAAATCCAAAAAATTAGGTTAATTCCATAAATAATGGTTAAATTATAAGTAGGCACAAAGGCAGATAAACAAAATTCCTGTGTCTTATCTGTTCCCCCCCCCCCCCAATTAATCTAGCATTACTTATTGACTTTTGCTATTTGGTAGTACCAGACATTGGTTTATTTATTTATTTCTCATTATTTACTTATTTACTTACTTAGCTTGTGTGTCATTCCACTGACTCTAAGCAAATTTGGTATATTACATTAACATAGCAGTAGTACATTTTTATATCTGAGTACAAAATTTATATTGGGGCAATATTTTTAGTAGACCAATTGCTTACTCAAAGCAAGCTTTTCAAGACATCTTTGTCAGGCAAGATGGTAAAAGTCAAAAAAAAAAGCTTGAGGGGGGGGGAATATATGCCTTGTGCTACATCTATATACCAAGTTAATTTTAGATATACTAAAATGTGGTATTATAGCATTAGAAATTCCCTTGAAGCTATTTTATCTGACCTCCTGCTCTGTGCAGACATTCTTGTATAATTAGACCATTGCAAAGAATTTTCTTTCACAATTCTGTTATCAGATGTCGGCAAGACTTCCAGAGGGGGAACAGCACACTACCTCTTTAATTATTTGGTGTTGAACTTTTCTCATTGTCAAGATTTTTCCCCGCTCATAAATTGTAATCTACTCTGTGCCTGTTCAGATTAGATCTAGTGCACTAATAGAAGTGTGTCTTCTTGTCTCCAGTTAGTCCCTTCTTCAATAACTTGCTTGGAGAATGTTTTTTCCTGTGCCAACCTTGTTACCGTTCTCAGAAACTGCTTCAATTTGTCTTTATTAAAGGTGGACAGCCTTTTGCATATATACTGCCAGGAAATGGCTTTGACAGTGCACACATACCAGTTTGGTCTAGTGATTAAGGCACCAGGCAAGAAAGCTGAAGACTGTGAATTCAAGGCATGTCTTAGCCAATGAAAGCTAGCTGGATGTCTTTCCATTAGTCACTCTCTCACACCCCAACCCATCTCACAAGTTTGTGATTGTTGTGGGGGAAACGAGAGAAAGAAGGTATATTAGACATGTTCGCTGCCTTGAATTATTTGTAAAACTAATAAAGGCAGAATACAAGCAAATAAATTAAATAAAAAGAATGCTTTCCCTATAGCAATCGTGATAAATCTTGGAAAAAAACATATTCCTCATGTGGCCACTTCTCCAGCACAGATCAGATGGCTCTTGACAGGCTATGAAACTTCCATATGGGGGACTGCTTGGAATGCAGCCATGTTAGGAACCAGGCTTCGGAGAAGGGAATCCCTGATGTCATGGCATCAGGAGCAAAATATAGAGATGGTGATACAGACGAATTGGTGATAAATGAATACCTGCAGTGGGCCACACAGGAGGTCTCTAAATTATATCAAGCCCGTGTTTAGTTTCTGATGCTTTACAAATCAGATATTCTTTTCATGTTTAACTAGTAGTCACTATTCAATATCCACTTCCTATTTTAGTAAATTACTGACAATTAATTGAGGGAACACAAACATTACAACTTTCACAGTGCCTTAAATTCTTTTACTTCTTTTTACTTGCTTTTCAGTGGGAGAAGCATGAACTAAAATATCTGACTATCTGAACTGCCATAAATTCATGCAGTATTACATTCAATATATTTAAATGAAACAAATGATTCAATATTTAAATTTGCTTTGGGTTGGTTTTTTTTTATTTTTACAAAAAAGAGCTATTTAGAAGCATTCAACGTATTAAACATGACACATTAAATCTGCCACTAAGGGAACCATACTAATGGTAATTAAAATATCTCCTAGGTCCCTTCCAACTCTGTTATTCTGTTAAAAGGAATAAAAACAGAAATCCCAATCAAGATAAAATATAGTTAAAAGATGGGGAGGGAGGGAACAGGATGTGGTGGGAGAGGGATTGCCTCTTAATTCAACAACAATACTGGAAATGTGATATTCCATTAGGGACCCAGTAGTTTTGGAAGAGCCAGGTCTTGGCTGTGGGGTTGATCAGTTTTCAGTGTGTGATACAAGCTTGACATAATGACAGAACAGTGAAATAAAAAAAAGCTTGGAATAAAGAGTGACTGAAAGAAGTGATTCATAATAAACATCAGGAAATAATTCAGGCAACTAATTAACTAATTAAGTAACTAACAATACCAATGAAGAAGAAAAATAATAGCTTTAAAAAGAAACCAGCATAGCTGCATAAAGAACTCTCTGACAAATTGAAAGACAAAAAGGACAAGTATAAAAAGTGGAAAGAGGGGGAAATAACTAAGGCAGAATATCAGCAAATAGCCCGAGCCTGTAAAGATGAAGTGAGGAAAGCTAAGGCTCACAATGAACAAAGGCTTGCAACAAAAGTAAAAAATAACAAAAAAAGCTTCTTCCAACATATTAAAAACAAGAAAAAAGACAAGGAAACAATTGGTCCATTGCTGGGAGAAAGTGGCAAGAAGGTGATAAGTAACAGGGAGAAAGTAGAGCTACTTAACTCATTTTTTGCATCTGTCTTTACACAAAGGGAAAAAACAGTCCAACCTATCAAAAACAGCACCACAAAAAATATTAGGAACACAAGTTAAAATAGGGGAAAAAATGGTAAGTGAACACCTGTCTACCCTAGACGAGTTCAAATCACCAGGACAGTATGGATTACACCCCAAGGTTCTGAAGGAACTGGCAGACGAGATCTCAGAACCACTGAACTATATCTTTCAAAGATCCTGGAGCACTGGGGAACTGCCAGAGGACTGGAAAAGAGCTGATGTAGTTCCCATCTTCAAAAAAGGGAAAAAAAATAGATCCAGAAAACTACAGACCTATCAGCCTGACCTCAATACCAGGGAAGATTCTGGAAAAGATAATCAAGCAATGAATCAACGAACACCTAGAAGCAAACAAATTAATAACCAAAAGCCAACATGGGTTTGTCAAAAACAGATCATGCCAGAGTAATCTTATTGCATTCTTTGACAAAGTGACAAAATTAGTGGACCAGAGGAATGCTGTCAATATAATTTACTTGGACTTCAGGCATTTGATAAAGTAGACCATAACCTACTACTAAATAAAGTAGAAAAATGTGGGTTAGACAGCAACACCACCAGATGGATTCGAAACTGGCTGACCAACCGCACTCAACCTGTAGTACACAATGGAACTGCATCTACATGGAGGGAAATATGCACTGGAGTACCCCAAGGCTCTGTTTTAGGCCAAGTACTCTTCAACATCTTCATCAATGACTTGGACGAGGAGATAGATGGGGAACTCATCAAATTTGCACATGACACCAAACTGGCAGGAATAGCCAACACTCCAGAAGATAGGCTCAAGATACAGAAGGATCTTGACAGACTTGAACATTGGACGCTATCTAACAAAATGAAATTCAATGATGAAAAAAGTAAGGTTCTACATTTAGGCAAGAAAAACAAAATGCACAGGTACAGTATATGTGGTACCTTGCTCAACAGTAGTAACTGTGAGAGGGACCTTGGAGTCCTAGTGGACAACCATTTAAATATGAGCCAGCAGTGTGCAGCAGCTGCCAAAAAAGCCAACACAGTTCTAGGCTGCATTACCAGAGGGAGATCACGTGAAGTGTTAATACCACTTTATAATGCCTTGGTAAGGCCACACTTGGAATACTGCATTCAGTTTTGGTCGCTTATAACATCAAAGTGTTAGAGCCAAAAGAGGATCTCACTTCTCCTTCATAATCAAATAATAACCTCCCACGTTCCTTATACTGGATTACTTGTTATTACTATTTGCAATACAAAAAAAAAAGTTTGTACTGTATAGTACAATCATAATGGTTTGCAGGGCGTTCTTCGGTATACTTGTAAATGGGCATATGTCAAGTAAGTTCCCATTTCATACCCAAGTATTTTGAGAGAGAAAAAAAATCCCTCCGAAATCAAACGGAGTTATTCCGGGAGGGAAGCTAGAACCCAAATGTTCTCCCACAATTTGTACCCGATGGGGGTCGACCCGTATCCCTCGTTTCATGAGCCTCAGAAGCCGGAAAGGGCAGCGCAAAGGACCAACTCCGCCGTCGTCCGTTTCGCTTTCCATCTGGCCGCCCTAGTGCGGCGAGCCACCCCGCTTTCCATCTGGCCGCCCTCGTGCGGCGAGCCAGCCGCCCTCTCCGGTTTCGCCTTCCGCGATTTCGCCCTCCCAGCCCGCCTTCTCCAGAACCGCCGAGTAAAACCTCGCCTTTCTCCCACCACCCCGCCCGCCCGCCCCTTTTCCGCCTTTCTCATTGGACAAGAAGGAGGCGGAGTTAGGAGGCGGGGCTTCCCGCCGACCCGGCCGCGCATGCACGAGAGTAAAACGGAGCGCCTAGAGACGGAGGTGACCGCACAGTTGAGATCCTGCCGGCAGTCCCCGCTGCTTCTTCGGCCTCCGTGGTGGTGGGGTGTGTATTAAGCGAGGGCCCCCGCCATGCCGCCTCCGGGTCAAGTCTGTCTCCCAGACCTGGATGCGGTGAAGCTCCGCGTCCGCAGCCTGATCAGCACCCACCGGGTTATGATCTTCAGCAAGAGCTACTGCCCCTTCTGCAGGAAGGTGAGTCGGGGGGGGAGGGGGGAAGAGGAAGCAGGGGTTGCCGTGGCAACGGTCCTTCCGGGCCCGTCTTGCCGCCTGAGGCCGCCGTTTCGGTTTCTGCTGGTGTCAGGTCGGTCGGGGCTTCCTCGTATTAAGTCCCCACACACATACTCACATACACGCTCGCTTCCGTTGCTGTTTCCCGCTGCTTCTTGCTCGTGAGCTATTTCTTCTCCCCCGGAGGCGTTGTGCAACCTCTTCCGCTATCTGGAAGAATGGGGTATATATAGCGCAGGCTAGGCCCTCCTCGCTGTGGTTTCCAATGCTTTCGCGCAAGCAGGCTCTGGCGGGCCGTCCGGCCGGCAGACAGACGGGAGTGACATAATAGGGCGTCCGGGTTAAGTCTCCGAAGTAATAATTTGGCAATGTAAACTTTTGTATAGCGATTGCAGGCACCAGGCAAGAGACCAGGAGAACATGAATTCTGGTTCCCTTTTAGGCAATAAGCCAGTTGGGTGACCTTGGGCCAATCACTCTTGAGAGCCACACAGCATGGGCTTTGTAACACTTGAAACATAGTGGCCAACACTCTCAGAAAAAGGCAGTGTCAAACCCCTTTTGAAGTTTTGCCCAAAAAAACCAAACCAAACCCTATAGGGACTTGTCCAGGCAGTGCCAGGAGTAGTCAACACTGGCTATTTTTGGAGACCAAATTGGAAAAGCCCAGATCCCCTTTGCCTTACCAAGTTTTGCCTAAAGAGCTAATTCATCATCGACCTGAATTGGAAATCCCAGGTGGAGTCACACAGTGCCAGGATTTCTGAGTCCTTTGTTAAGCAATGTTGTGCTTCACGTTCTTTGGAAATAAATTTTATTGAAAGGACGTAAAATGTGTCCTTTGGCAATTGGGCAAATTCACACATGAAATTCCACTTGTATTTTACATAGCTTATTTGTCATGCTTAAAATAAGTGTGGTTTAAGATATGATAGGATCCAGTCAGGGTCGGTTACCAGGACCAGAGGTGAGAGAGAGAAGCTCCCTGAGGATGGGCTCCAGCATGAGTCTGAAAGCTTGGGAAACTAAACCATTGATCCCGGTGACCGACCCAGATTGGATCCTGCAATAATATCCTGGGACATGTATATTTACCTTTGTTTGTAAAATATGATACATTTTTAATTTTGTTCCCATTAGTGTATCATTTCTAAACTCCCATGTTCAAGTTGTTGGGATAGAGATTTTCTTCATGGAAATAAGATCGATTGTGGCTGTAGTTAATGTAAATGTTCTTAATTTAGACAAATAAGTATATGATTAAACAGATTCCAGAGAAACAGATTGATGAAATGTTGAATCCCTTCTCCGATGTTATTCTGATCTATTGCTGGAAGTGGAGTTTTAATTACTAACAGACATATAGGATTCCATTAATTTAGTAATTGTTTGTTGCAGATTTTAATTATGACTAATTTGTAAACTAATACTCTATATAAAAGAAATCCCGGAAATTATGAAGAAACAGCTTATTATTGAGTAACACTCCTTGTACAACAGCTTGTCTTGTACAACTCTCGCTAATATGATGCTGCACTCTGTTGGTTATCATTGTGGGCCTAGGAAGACATTAATATAATGAGTCATGGTGGAAATTCAACTCTGTGGTAATTAAATACCATCATGATATACTTGACAGGACCTAATGTGAATAAGCATTGACTAGAATATATTAATCTTGCATTATCTCTAAAGAAGTAGAAAATAGGAGCTGGATAAAGAGAATGAAATTATACAAGGAAAAATACTATACATTATAGAAATGTAAACTCAAAAGGCAATATAGGGAAGAAATTATACTGAATAAGAAAAATATTAGGTTTAAGAAAGTATAAATAAATCAAAGGGGCACAGTTTTTTTCATGCTTCACTTCTGAATGGCTACATTTAAATTACAGGTGGAACCAGATCTAAATATAAATAAGTACAAATTAAAACAAACACAGTTAATCTCATTGTTATGAAATAACATTGGGAGAAGCTTTATACTAAAAGATTTCAGGATATGCAGGTGTTTCCCAAGTCAAAATAGTGAGATGCAGACTTTTTGCTAATATTGACAGTATGAATTCCTTCCTAGATAGGATTCCACTGAATCTTATTTGCATGCAGTTAAAAAGATTCTCCACTAGATCTTCCTTATTCATTTAATAATGACATTAAAAAAAACCTTTAAAGTGAGGTTTCTTTCTGATGGCTTGATTGGATTAAGAATAAATTCAAAATGTTTATTTGGCCTAGTACTAAAAAAATATGGGGTTATATTATTACCTTACAAATGTTCCTGAAGTTTTGAAATAAAATCAGTTAAATGTCCTGAATAGATAGGCATGTGTTGAATTCAGAAATACTTATTTCCAAATCTACTTAAGAAAGTCTACCCTGTTTTCCCAAAAATAAGACATCCCCTGATAATAAGCCCAATCGGGCTTTTGAGTGCATGACAATAAGGCCAAGCGCTTATTTCAGAGTTCAAAAAAAATATAAGACAGGGTCTTATTTTCAGGGAAACATGGTAATTGTTTTTATAGTTCTATTTTTTTTATGTTCATATTTTTCATAATCCAGAAGAAGGGGTATTTATAACAAATCTTCAAAAATAGGTATCATGAATTATTATGGTACAATTCTGTATATGCAGTACTGGATAATAAGTTATGACTGTCCATTGCGTCGTTCATAGACAGCACCTTGTCTCAAAAATTTGAGTGGCTGTTTGTACGAGTCTCTACATTACGTCATTAATGCTGTGAATAAAATTAAGTTGAATGCCTTGAACAACCGACTTTTTCAGAAGCTTTGTGAATAAAATGATGAGGAGTTTGAACGTCTCCTTTTGCACACCGAAGTAAGGTGACTTTCAAAAGTAAAGTGTTTGCGGTGATTCCACAAACTTTTTGACACAGTTGTCAAATTTCTTGAATCCATTGACCCAAGTCTAAGCAGTTCTCTTAAACTTCCGACGTCTGGATGTAGCTTATCTCACTGATGTTTTTGACAAGCTAAATGAAGTGAATGTAAAGCTGCAAGGAGAAAATCAATTTTCTTAAGGCCAAGGGAGTAATCTGCTCATTTGTTTCCAAATTGGACCTCCTTGCAAGCAATATGAGTTGCCAGGAGCTGTATCAGTTCCCAAGCCTTGATAATGAACATGAACTCCAAGCAGAAGATTTGGACTTTTTTTCTGCCACTTGAAGCAACTAAAAGAAAATATGGAAACCAGATTCTATGATCTGATAAATCTGGAAGTGTCCACTTGGGTGCTAAATCTTTTCACAGCAGATATTGCACAACTTCATCCCAAACTGCAAGAGCCACTGACAGATCTGAAATACGACTGTGAAGCCCAGTCACATTTTCAGAGTTATGGCTACGAAGCTTTTTGGGTGAAAATGAGGAACACTTACCCAATATTTTGGGAGGAAGTTAAGTTGCTTCTTTTAGCCTTTCCTTCCACTTACTTAGTGGAGAGGGGCTTTAGCGCCATCCAACAGATCCTTTCTAAGTTAAGAAACATGTTGAAGATCTCTGAGCGTAGTGATTTAAGAATGTGATTAACAAAAATGGTTCCAGACATCAAGAAATTGACATCAGCTCACCAAGCACAAGGCAGCCATTGATGGTTTTTTTTTTTTTTGCTTTTTGTGTACATACATTGTTTTCATTAATAATTGTCTGAGCTTTTATCTTTGTATTTGCTTGCATTGGATTTCACGTTCCAGTTTGAGTTTTTGGTTTCGTTTTCGAATTTTTGTTGTGCTCTGTAAAACATTTTGTGTGTCTCTTTGTATTGTACTTTTTTAGCGTGCACTCCAGTTCGATATTATATTTTGGTTTCTCAGTTTTATGTTTTCAATTTTTTTGTTGTGCTCTTCATGTAAACTTTTTGTGTAGATATATATTTTTCTTCAGTTTTAGGCATTAAATTTGTCGCTCTGATTTTTGTTGCTTTCATTCTGTAAAAATGTTCTGTGTGTCTTTTTAATCCTTTTTACAGTGTGCGTGAATATATACTTTCCTTGAATTTTATTTTAGTTTCAGAGTTTTCGTCTTGAAATTCTTAGTTCCTGCATTGCGGTGTGTTCTTATGCCCTTTATATTTCTTTTTGCGTCTTAAATTTCACTTGTAATCCAATCATTAAATGTTACTGTTTTTCTTTTCGGGCATTTCACTTTCTTGCAATTGAATTTTGTTTTCAGTGGTCATTACATTTAAGTGTCTCGAATAAATAAGATAATAATGAAATATATGTATCACGAAGTTTGGGAATGAAGTGACGGGTGACACCAAAATTTTTCACAACAGTTGAGATATGGGAAAAAGACTGGAAATATATTATTTGCATCGATATGTCCTGATGACAATTTTAAAGTAAACAAAAAAAAGTGTTTGCATAAATTGAAGAATTATTTCCTATGTTATGATTGAGAGGTTATGTTGGGGGAGGGGGGCGATGACAACTTCCTCACTGGCTCAAGGGGGCGATTCGTTCCAAAAGGTTAAGAACCACTGAGCTATATCATACAATAACTTCAGTTTTACCTCCCTTCTGACTCGAGAGGAAGATTGAATGTCGTAAATAGTTTTATGGCCAAATTGCTCTATCATTCTGAGATTAACTATCTTTTTATCTGGAATTGTTTTGTTTTTGCTAATAGTAGACCGTGTAATGTCTTTAATAAGCTGTTGCTATGTGTAAAGTAATTACTAATTTCATTTTAGAATTAACCAAAGACTTTAATTAGAACTTAGTGTCAACCTCCCACAGCTAGAACATCCACAATATTCTTTTCCCTTCAAATCCTCTTCTCTCCTCTAGAAAGCCGCACTTGGTAAACATGCCATTCTCCTTCCTTCATAGTAGTTTCTATCCTTAGTCCTCTTCTTCACTGATTTTGCTTATGGGAAACTGGCACGGAGTGCTGGAAATCACAATCATGTGACCACAGCTGTGAGGTTGCTGTAGTGGCCACAACTTTGCAAATGCACCTGGTGTGAATATCCTTAGAATTTCAATTACAAGAGAGTAATGAGCTCATTATTTTGTACACAATCTCTTTAAATTAGCAGATTTTAGGTAACTTCATTCAAAAATTGTTGTGCTGTGATGCCCAATTTGGACTAATTGAAGGTCACAAACAGACAAGAGAGTTTTAGTAGTATATAGATGACTGAAAGATGATGTAGCAGAATATTATTGTTTGAACGTGGCCTTAGATTAAACTGTTGTGAGGGACAAACTATTTTATGGTACAAAAAAAGACATTGTTTATCTTAGAAAAGCACTAGTATCAGTAAAAAGGGTTGATTTTGAGTTTTCTTAGAAGAACAGAATGTAACCCCAGAAGAACTGAGTTATCTCATAGTAAGATCCTCCCATATTGTTATCAGATTCCTGTAATAAAGATTTTGTTATAATTTACTCTGCTTTTGTAAGTGTTATGTATCATTTCTAGAAGGTGTATAACCTGTAACCTTGTGACCCTCGGGGCTCTTTTGCATTCTTCTGGCAAAGAGCCCAGTAATCACTGTAGTTGTACCTGCAAATAAAAGATGCTTTGTTTCCAAATGCTTTGGTTCCTTATTTAAGTGAGCATTTTCCCACACTTTTAAATGGTTATGTGTATTAAAAAAACAAAGCTAATGATTTTGTGTACAAATATATATATATATATATATATATATATATATATATATATATATATATATATATATATATATATATATATATATATATATATATATATACAAAGATCAAAACTGGCATCCCTATGTACAGTATATTAAGCAATACTGTAGGCTGCCATTATTTATTTGTTTATTTTAAATGCTTGCTTAATCTAAAGAGCAGCATTGTTCCAAGAGGAGCATACATTCTAGTTTTATGTCTTTTCCTATTTTCTTATCAGAATTTATTTTTTTACAGGTGAAAGATCTCTTTCATACTCTGGGAGTAGAATATAGTGCTCTGGAGCTTGACAATATTGGTAAGGATAACATCAATCTCTATATACAATTCAAACTTGCTCCAATTAGAATGTGTAATAAAATGCCACAACTTTTCAAGATTTTGTTTTGAACAAATAGCTCTTAAAATTCATACTGAAGCTCTTTGTGAATTTCTTTCATCTCTAGAATTATACAGTTCCTTCTCCCTCCTAGCATATTCCCGCACTTGCAGGGTCCGCTTTTCATATCATTGAACGCCACTTTGCATGGTTAGCTGCATCTACAGGGCGCAGGCCCGCGGCTTGCATATCTTTGTTGATGGTGTCTTGCCATCTCTGTTTTGGGTGCTCTCGAGGTCGCCGGCCATTGACTTCTAGTTGGTAGGCAGTCTTGGCAACAGTGGAAGGTGCCGCTCTCAGGACATGTCCATACCAGCGGAGCTGGCCTTTTCTCATCTTCTCTAGTGCCACACCAAAATGTTGTCGAATAGTGACATTTGTGATGTGGTCAAGAAGGGAGATGCCCGATATCCAACAGAGCATTCGCATTTCCATGTCATGGAGATAGCAGTTATACAGTCCCTCCCCCCCCCAAGTGTGTATGTTGCTTGATAAATTGTTAAAAAATAACCTCAACTAGAGTTCCCGCCAAATGGTACCTTTTGACAGTTATTTTGTGCCTATCAGGTTCCCTGCTTGTTCCTTTAAGCAACTGAGACTGGAATACTGCTGATGAGAATTTGATGAGAATTAAGATTTTTAGCACGTATCTGGCACGTTTTTGTAAATTTTGCTGTGTTGAATAGGTTACTCAAAATGCTTAAATTAGGTTTGGTTTAAGAGCTATCATAATAAAAAACAATTTGCAGATAACAGGTAAATTATCTTTATTACTGTATCATATATTTTGATTTGTTTCTTTTATATGTTATATAGTACACAATATGATAAATTATTTTATCACATTTTTCTCCCCAAAAGAAAATAATAAAATACTATCTAAAAATGTTTTTCAAATATACTGTACTGCAGTTTGACTTACAGTTCTCCCAATATATATTTTCAGTGTAAAATAAAACAATGCACTTGCCTTAAGGACTTGACTGAAAAATACCCAGTGCTTTGAGGAAATGCTTTTTTCATAAGCTAAAATTTCTATCCTATGTTGCAATATATTTATGATATTTCTCTTTAGCTCTTCATCTTTTGTTTGGTGGTATCTGTTTAAGTCTCTGGTGTTACTGTATATATTAATTGAGAAACCAGCCAGATGGGACAAGCAAGTTCTTGTCTTCTGTATAAATGCGGATGTGGTAACTTAAGTTGTAGGCTGTACAGAAACCTTTTAAACTGCATCTCTGCATTGCTAGATTTTGAATTCTGCAAAACAGATTTTTATCTGTGTTTTAGTTAGTAGCCAAAAAGTGGTTGATTCTAATTGTATTGACCCAAACCAGTATGTTGCAGAACAACTCACTCCTAAACACAACTTTACTGTATAAATCCGGAGATGGAATATTAAATAGGAATTATTAATTCCTAATAAATTTATAGTGCAAGAAAATACTTTTTAAGAAAGTGATTCTGCCCAGATTTTTATATAGAGAGCTGACTAAATGTAATGTTTAACTCAGAAGAAAAGTTGTAGGAAGATCTGAATCTTTTTTTCCCACCTATCTTCCTTGTGTAGTTGAAGATTTGGTAAAGATTTTGAGATATTTTGTTTCAATTATATTTTATATGAATTGTGTTTTGCCCTATCTGAACCTTAATAAATCTGATTAATTATATCTGCTTTCATTTTATCAAACCAGTTTGAAACTGGGGCTTAAATGTTTTTAATCTTTTGGGTTACTAGACATAACTGGGTTTTTTTAAAGCAAGTTCAGAAAGTTAGTTATATTTTAAAGGCACACTTCATATAAGTACTTATAACTCCTTGCTATTTGTATTTTCTAGGAACTGTTATGAGCCCAGAAGCATTCTTAAAAGTAAAAATGAGTAGTGATTTTATTCTAGTTTTCCCTCCCCCCCCCTTTTTTTTAAATTACAAAGATCCAAAACTGTGTTTTAAAAATCTGGAGAGTTTGACAGTTACAGTATCAAGGGTGGAATTGGTATACTAATCCTTTAACGTTGTTTTGGGAATCAGTGATAATGAAGCTGTCTTGTGCTTTTACTAGCTATTGTTGAGAATAACTATAATATATGAAGCAAAATTAGCCCAAGATGGAATTGTCTGGTTTTTTATGACTAAACTGTATGAAAACAAGAATAATAATGCTATTTTTTTTAGATTTTCAGCATTTAAATGCTACAAGTCTGAAGTCTCAAAGCTGTTTTTTCAAAATGCAACTAGACTTTTTCCCTGAGGAAGATGTTTCGCTTCTTTTCCAAGAAGCTTCATCGGTTCTGGCAGGATGGTGGGGGCGATGAAAGGATTAGTTCTGACAGGACTAGCTAGAACTAATCCTTCCAACACTCCTACCATCCTACCAGAACCAATGAAGCCTCTTGGATGAGAAGTGAAACATCTAAAGAGGGGAGAAAGTCCAGTTGCCTTTTTAAAAGGCACTTTTGAGACAACTATGACCTGGATGACTGAGCATCTCCACAGAAATTTACAAGTCTGAAAGACTTTTTTATTGGTAGATTTTTGAAACATATTTCAACTTTAGATCAATCAATTTTTAATGCTATATCTTCAGTTAGTGAATAAATATTTTTATTAATTCTTTCAAGTCTTGTTTTGTAATAGACATGGATATTTTAATTTGAGATGCCTTACTACTTGAATAGCAAATCAATGAACTTTACTATTATAAATAATATTTTCCCTTTTATTAATTCTAGATGATGGACCTAGTATCCAGGAAGTATTACTAGAATTGACGAGCCAAAGAACTGTTCCCAATGTGTTTATAAATGGAAACCATATTGGTGGATGTGATCAAACTTTTCAAGTAATCTTCAACTTCTTTCTCTTATATATGAAAATAACTCTGACTCACATTTTTAAGCAGTTCCTCAGTAGATTACTTTCACAAATTCTGGTTATTACTGAAAAGAATTATTGTAAAGACTAGCCTGCTCACTTATATAAGTTGTGTGCATACAACATATTCTTTTTTTTTCTTTGTAAATTGAGAATGTAGTATTTGCTTTCCCTAATATCTTTTTTGTTGTTATTCTCCAAAGCTATAGATTACATTAATTGCTTAAAAATGAATTTTCCAGTTGTTTTTATTATATTTTAAAGCTCAAGAAAGCACTGACCTGTATGATTGCTGACCTGATTAGTTGCATTCTGTTAGCTAAACAAACCTTGAGGATCAGCATCAAAATTTATCTAGTGTCCTTCTGCTCATAGAAGTAGAGTTTATATGAATATAAAGAGGATGAAGGCAATTTTCAGGTTTCTTTTTCTACAAAGACCCGCCTTCACTTTTCCAGACGATCATCTGACTTCTGAAGGGGAAATTGTAAAAGTCCCTTTCATTTCCAGAAATATTCATGGGATCAAACAGCCAGCCCCAAAAGGAAGAAACCCATTAGATATAATCTATCAGTTATGCATTTGAAGTTTAAGAAAACTAATAAAAGGTTCATCCTTTTTTAATAAGCTATGTTTTTATTTCAGGCTTACCACGATGGTATATTGCAGAAGCTTTTAGGGAATGGAAAGGTTGAAGAGATGGAATCATATGATTATGACCTAATTATTATTGGTGGGGGTTCTGGTGGACTTGCTTGTTCCAAGGTATGTACTCAATGTTACTTCTATGTTTTAGTTTTTTAAAATTCAGATTCAGATGAGCCGAGGTGGCGCAGCGGTTAGAGTGGGGTACTGCAGGCCACTTTAGCTGACTGTGATCCGCAGGTCAGCGATTCAAATCTCACCGGCTCAAGGTTGACTCAGCCTTCCATCCTTCCGAGGCAGGTAAAATGAGGACCCAGATTGTTGGGAGCAATATAAATATACATTGCTTACTGGTATAAACCGCTTAGAGAGTGCTTGCACTGTGAGTCGGTATATAAATGTCACTAATAAATAAATAAATAAATCCTACTGGTTAAGATGGATGGATGGATGGATGGATGGATAGATAGATGATAGATAGATAGATAGATAGATAGATAGATAGATAGATAGATAGATAGATAGATAGATAGATAGATGATAGATAGATAGATTAGATAGATAGATAGATAGATAGATAGATAGATGATAGACTTCATCAGTATTTCATATTGATGTTGAACCAATAGGCAAACCAATTTGCTTACATCATAGTGTTAAAGAAACTCTTGGGGAGATAGAATGAAGCTAGAATCCTACATAGAGTTCTACACATAAATTTCACCAAATACTATGAAACATGTACCTTAGTCACTACACATCAGCTTTTGCTGCAAGTGGATACAGATACTCATGTATTTTTTGGCCTGGTGATTTCCATATTGAACTATAATTTTCCTCAGTCCCATCCATCATGACAATTTTAACAATTTAGAGTTATAGACCTGTATATTGCAAACTCCCCCCCAAGCCCCAAGTAGTATGGTGCTACTTCATTGTGGTGATAGTGAGTGTTCTTGGGAAGGATGAGTGAAGAGTGCTGGAAATGTATCCCAAGAGCAATCATGTTCAGGTAAAGGAAATTGGGAATGACATTCCATCTGCTCAGGTAAAGCAAGTAGTCGCCTATATTGGGCATCAGGGATATCAAAAGATGCTGGAGGTAGAATATCACTTTACTGATCATGGCAAAGGAATCATTCCATACTGCTCAGGAGAGGGCAGTGACAAATTACTCAAATCAAGGAGACCAAATTTAATATTGGAGAGGACTCCTGAGAATTTCATGAATAGCTAAGAAAAAAAAAGTAATAGAACAAATCATACCCAGAACTCTCACTCAACCCAAAAATGACCAGGTTCAAATTATTACGGTACAAACATCTCTTTTGAGAAATATATGATGCTGGGAAAGGTTAAACAAATGAGAAAAGGACAATGAACAGCAGCCAGGTAGATGGACTCAATTACAGCAGTGATGGATGCACTGTTGGAAGACTGGAAGGACAAGATTTGGGACAGATACAGAAAAAATCTATATGTTCACTATGAGTCAACACAGACTTGATAGCATATAATCAATATTGCAAAAACTGGCTTATGCTTCCTAAGCTCCAGTATGTATTGTTCATGCATAAATTAATCATTTTTTTTAAAAAAAATGGCCCTTTGTACTTTTCTGTATTTTTGGGAGGCCGTGGGGGAAAATAAAAATTTATACCTGTCAGGATGAAAATGAATAGAAGAAATGCAAAAAGCATCATAGTTGCCTAGGATATTTTAGAAAATTAGCCTCACCAGCCATTTGGGAGCGATAGGCCTTTTCCTAATTCCTAGTTATTTTAATCCGTTTGTAATGATAATTAAGGTTCTCTTTTCTTCCTCACCATTGTCTTATGTCCATTTTTCTTTTTTGCTTGAAGCAGGGCAAAAAATGTCTATACATTTTTTTATGTATTGTATGTGAGAGAAAGTTTTATATATAAAGTTGAGGATATATTAATTTCATAAATGGATTCGTTACATGCAACTATGTGGCTTTCAAAGTGATAAAAGTTAATATAAAACAATTAAAATTAAGAGGGATTAAATAAAGATTAAAACTCTTTAAAATTAAGAAGTACTTATATATGTTCAAAATCTTATTATTCTGAGGAGACTGTTCCAGCCATTCTAGAGATGATCCAGCAGTCTTCCAGAAGTTAACCCTCAAACCTGAAACCTGTTTACAATGTTCTAGGTACCCAAACCACTTGCAGAGGATTAACCCCTCCACAACAAAACCCTCAGGACCACTCCAGAATGTTCTGGAGTTTTCCAGAATGTTCTATTCCAAATAAGAAAGGTATCTGCCTGAAAGTACCTGCAAAAAAGGAGATGATCATGACAAACATCGCTATATGTACTTAATTGAATTAATGATGTTTAAATCTTTATTTAATCCCTCTTAATTTTAATCATTTTATATTATCTTTTTATTATTTTGTAAGCTGCTTACAGTTAATATACATTTATTAATACATATATACGCTTAACATATACATACCCATATACACAAGTGTGTAACTTGCATATGTTTATAGAAAAGAAATCTCCAGGATTGGTTTTGACTAGATTTAATAATTCAAGGTTAATGTAAGAAAGCTGAGCACTGCACAGAACTTCTTTCTGTATTTATATATTCTACTTCTGTTTTTGTGGAACCATGTTTAATTCTACTTATCATCCTTTTGAATAAATCTGATACATGCTAAATTGACTTGTGAAAACATACATTTGGCATTTTATTTTAATTAGTGACTATTGTTAATATGATGTAACTCTTAAATTCTATAGTTTAAGTCATAATCTATTCTGCTTATCTATTGTTTGCTCTTCTCAGGAAGCTGCCACCTTAGGGAAGAAGGTTATGGTTTTAGACTACGTTGTGCCAACACCATTGGGTACTACATGGGGTATGTTTCATGCTTGCATTAACTTTATTAATGCCACATTGCTTAATTTGCTGACATTCCTAATTCTGTTTATTCTAAATGATTCAGTAAAATTAGTGTGTCTAATGAGTTCACAGATGTATGCTTCTTTGAGAAAACCATTGGTCAGCATATTTCAATTCTCTTTCAAGCCTATATATATATATGTGTGTATGTATGTATGTATGTATGTATGTATGTATGTATGTATGTATATATATATATATATATATATATATATATATATATATATATATATATATATATATATATATATATATATATATATATATATAATAAAAAGGCAGTTACTCATATAGCTATTGTTATTTAAAAACCTTTTCTGCAAATATGGAAAAAAATTCTGATGTATTAAATCTGCTTGGATAGGCACTTTGCACATGGATATATTTGATATGCTTTGACTTTCTCCTGAAATGTCACTTCCTGATTATGCATCATGTCACATATTTATATGCTAAATGGCCTGAACATTACAATATTATTATTCTTGCTGTTATTATATAAGTTTTATGTATGCACATACCTATACGTCTCTTTCCCGGTGACTACATGGACATATTTGGGGGGGATGTATTTTGTTGTTGCATTTTTCTTGGAAGAAAGTGTCTGGCCAAACATTACCATTGAGCTTTGTCCCTAATAAAGCAGTACTAAAATCCAGTCTCTTTGGGTCCAACTCAGTGTTTTTAACTGCTAGACCAAATAAGCTCTCCATATAAGTGGTATTAATTATAGTTTGGTATAAAATATTGTAAAGAAGAAATTCTTGTTTGCTTGCTTACAATAGAAAAACATGATCAGAAATGAGTATAGGTGAATTTTTATTATTCTACCATGTTTAAGCCAAACATTGTGTTTTCACTCATGCTTAAGTGCTAGAATTAATTATACCATTCTGCTATTACTTTTTTTCATGGTTCCTGCCCTTTGGAATAACATTCTCCCAAAAGATTGTATTGCCTAGGCACTCCTGGGATCTAAGATAACCACTATTTTTCATTCCCCTATAACAGTGGTTCTCAACCTTCCTAATGCCGCGACCCGCCCCCCCCGCCCCCACTGCAACCCACCCCGCGCCTGCCACCCTGCCGCCACCATTTGGGTTCTTTTACTCTCTGCACATGTGCAAAGTGTTCTGCGCATGCGCAGAGGGTAAAAGAACCCAAATGGTGGCGTCCGGGCGAAGTCTCCCAAAAGACCCTGTGAAAGGGTCGTTTGACCCCCAAAGGGGTCGCGACCCCTAGGTTGAGAACCGCTGCCCTATAAATACATTAAAAGTTTTTAAATATTGTATTTAAATATTGTACTAGGAAAATATTACTATCGGCTTATTCATGCAACATTTTAGTATCATCATGGAACTCATACAATAAACTGTTGACCTCATAGATGCTTCTTATTTGTTGAGAGTTGGATTCTAATCTTACTGGGAAAGAATAAAATAATATTTTTACAGCCATAAAACTACTAATGTTATGGTCTATCCATAGTTATTGTGATCTCAGTTCATATTTACATCTTCTAGGCCCATAGTCAAGTTTGGTATATGGTGTTATTTTTACCTAATTATAAAGAGAGAAAAAATAGGTGTAGAAAAAAATAAGAAAATAGTAAAGAAAAGAAATGTATAAAGAAAGGACTTCCCTCTTTTAACATGGTAATATTACCATGTTAAAATGCAGTTAGGATACATAAACATGGCTATGCATTAACAATAACGTTTCTTAAATACTTGTAACATTAAACAAAACAATTAAAATTGCACCTTCCATTTCAGGGCTTGGTGGTACTTGCGTAAATGTTGGCTGCATTCCTAAAAAGTTGATGCATCAAGCAGCATTATTAGGTCAGGCACTGGAAGATTCAAGAAAGTTTGGCTGGGAATATGATCAGCAAGGTTTGTGAACGTATTTATCTGGCAAGATAAGAACTCATGGTGATGCTAGGATGTAAAATTTTGCAACTAATGTAAAACTAAGTTTGTCTCTTCATTGAATATTCTCAAACTTGGCAATCTGGTCTGAATAGACTTGCTCTGTACTTTGCCTCTTAAAGAACAATGAATATTCTTTATCATTCATATGTATGTATATGTATGTGTCTTTTTTTCCATTCAGTAGTATCTATGAAAGACTGCCTGGACTAGTCCCTGAAGTTTTCTTTTTAAAATTTTTCAGAAGGTATACTAGTTATCCATGAATACAGGTAGTCCTATCATATGACCACAGGAGGTGGGACCGGCCATTGTTACTTCGAATCTGGATTATAAGGTCCCAATAAGTGACTGGTCATATATAGAGGACTAGTGTGTGTGTGAGAGAGAAACAGACAAATAGTTGTTTGTGTATTCAATATGATATGATCGATTTCTTATTTCTAAAGCATTTGGATTTTAAATATTTTCCAATTAAATATTGCACTGTACTTGTACAAGTTCGCTATGAATTATATGAATTAATCTGTTTGCATACTGTTTTACATGTGATTGTTGTATCTTTTTTTCAGCTAAACACAATTGGGAAACCATGGTTGAAGGAATTCAAAATTATATAGGGTCTTTGAATTGGGGATATCGGGTGGCTTTACGTGAGAAGACTGTGACATACCTCAATGCGTATGGAGAATTTATTGGACCACATAAAATCAAGGTACTTGCAGAAATTTACATAAGTTTTAATCTTCCCAAATTGGCTGAATCTACAGGGTGTACCAGAAGTCAAGGCCCCATAAATAATTTATCACATAAATTACATTAAATGTAATGATGACTGGTTGCCATCTGCTTCTAAACGTATTCATTTGATGCATGATATTTGAATATTCCTAAGTACAGTAACATTTTCTTTGAAAAACAAAAAATGATGAAACATTGAAATTGGCGTATGGAGTTTGGCTTTTGGTACAACCTTATGTTTAATACTAGAGTAAAAAGTCAGTTAAATGGGTCAAGGTGAATATGGGTCAGAAAAAACTTGAAATTTGTTAACCTTGCTTGCAGTTGCAGACTACATTATCTTAAATTTGAAACCACTCAATAGACATAGTAACCAATAGATACATGAACATATTATAACCAGTTTTGGAGGCACTTGTAGAGAATAGGCACAAAGTTTTAACTGGAGCTTTGCTAAAAGGAAAATAATTTTAAGATTTTTATATCTACCGTTTATATTAATTTATTTGAAAATTGATATTACATGCAACTTTCATTGCTGATTTTATTATGTGCATTTGAAAGAGATGTGTTTCTGACTGCTGTATTAAATTGAAACTGCATTTGGTTATTAATATTGAAGTAAAGATCAGTTTTTAAAAATGCAAGTATCTGATTATGTTGCTGTTGCTGTGCTTTGCATGTTAATGTTACATTCTGTTATTATTACTTGAAATAAGTTAGAGTGGTGAAGTTCCATATACGAGTAATATAAAGTAGTGAGAATTCAAAGAGGCTTTCTATAAACTTGAAAGTAAGAAAATGAAAAAGGACATTTAAATTTGAAACGAAGTTTGTGATCTATTCCATTAAAACTGTTTTTGGACTAAGTCCATTTTAGGCATTGTTTCAATAAAGAATGAGTACTTATGGCAACAAAAACCAACTAAGTAGTTCTAAAACTGTAATTAGAATAAACTTGAAACCCATTTGTTCCCATTATGATAGCATGCAATTAGATAAAAATGTTTTGAATGCATATGAAGAGAGAGATTAATACTACCTTCCTACATTAGTGAGAAAACTTTGATTTTTCAAATGCATGTTTTTAAAATTAGGATAATAAAATTAATAATTTCTGTATCGGTTCACTTATTTGTTTAAAATTTCTATTTCTCTTTGTACTCTATATAAACAAGAGGGATCAATACATAATGAAAAAAATATTCCAAGTTTAAAATCAAACAGCACTATTCAAAATATTCCATCATAACATAATTCACATTGGAATTAAACTATAAACTTCTCAAATATCCCATCTTAAGTAACACTGAAGAAGTTAAAACAAGTACCTTATGTCAGTCTTTTTTGGTTCAAGAGTAACAAAAATAAGTATGGTGCCTGTCTCCTGCTTGGTTAAGAAAGTGCCTTTTTATTATAAAATTTAAATATTTTTAAACTCCTGTCAGAAAGAGTTGAAGCAATATTTAATTCTGAAGGATTTATATCCATATATGGACAACATAGCAATATCAACAATGTACTTATTTAGTTGTTGGCTAGAGGCGTATAGAGAATTTGTGCGTATAGTGTATGTGTCAGATCCACCATCTTTGGCTTGGCGCCACACTTGCTTTCTGCTGTCAAACAATTAGGGGGAGAGATGGAGGGAACAAACGGGCAATAAACCTGTATGCATTTTTGTGTGGGAATTCGGGAGGGGAGATGAAAGCTGAAGAAAAGCAGATCAACGAGGAACCGGTTGGTGCCAAGGCATCTTCAAGGCCATTTGCCCTGAGTGTGGAAAGTAATCAGCCCAAACACCTCAGCATTCGCAAAACATCCCGGCATTGGCTGGGTTTGAAATTTTCATGGGTGGAGGGATGGGACTGAAGGAAATAGTTTTATATTGTTGCATGGGAAACTCGAATTCCATCTGACTTTACTGCAACCAGCATCTCTTAGTAAAAGTGTCTTTCACTTCCACCAAATGGAGTCCAGGGTTTTTCTTTCCTAAGGGATCAGACTGTGGCAGGTCTGACACTATGAGTACCTGCCTGCAAATCTCATTAAAAATAAAGCAGCGACAGTTTTTTCTGTGTCATCAACATAAGATTGATTGATTGTGTGCCATCAAGTCACTGTAGACTCCTAGCAACTACATAGATTGCCAATCTGATCTTAATCTATTCTTTCAGGTTTTCCAACTGTGCATTCATTGCCACAAGAACTGAGATCCGCCATCTTGCTTCTGTTTGTCCCTTCTCTTTCCTTTACCTTTCCCAGCATTAAAGCTTTTTCTGAGAGCTTATGATCCAAAGTAAGATAGTTTGTACTATCTAACAAAAGAAAATGATTAACTTAAGCAAAAAATATAGTAACCTTTGAATGTTTCATGCCCTATATAAAATGTTTTATAAGAGTAGGACATAATAAATATATGCTGCTGGAAATAGCTTTTGGAAAATATTTCATGTCTAAAAGGAATAGTAGATGTGATGCTGTGATTCATTTTACTAGGCAATCAACAGAAAAGGACAAGAAACCTTATATACAGCACAGACATTTGTTATTGCTACTGGAGAAAGACCGCGATATTTGGGTATCGAAGGAGATAAAGAATATTGTATCACGAGGTTAGTTGAAATGAAATCATTACTTTTTTGGTTTGTTGGACAGAATGTTGAACAGAATAATTTACACTAATATTTCTTCTTTTCAGCGATGACCTCTTCTCCCTCCCCTATTGCCCTGGAAGGACTCTAGTTGTGGGAGCCTCTTATGTAGCTTTGGAATGTGCAGGATTTCTTGCTAGCCTTGGTTTGGATGTCACTGTTATGGTACGCTCAATCCTTCTTCGTGGCTTTGATCAAGAAATGGCAGAGAAAGCAGGTGCCTACATGGAAAGACATGGAGTAAAATTCATCAGAAAGTTTGTTCCTATTGAGGCAAGTATTCTTCAGTGTAATATTTTTTTCTTCTTTCCAGGATTGGGTGGTATAAGCATAAGCATAAACAATGATTTAATTTGAAATGGCTAATATACAAATCAGAATAAAGACTATAGCAATACAGTATGCTGTAGGTTTTTTGTTCGTTCTTCTTCCATGCAGATTATAAAGCTGGAGGATGGCATGCCCGGAAAACTCAAAGTAATTGCAAAATCCACTGAAGGATCACAAGTGATTGAAGGAGAATATAACACTGTAAGACACTTTTGCATTTTTTGTGCATATGGTTGGTAAATCTTAGTAAAGTTTAGCAATAGCTTGCCATTGGAGTTTTTGCAAAAATAGTTGAACTTTCATTATTGGATTGCTCCCTTTGATTTAATTGCTAAAATCTATCCATTAATAATGTAAAAGAAATGAATTATGGTATCACTTTTTAATTTGTTTTGTAACAATATCTATTGTGCTTTTAAACAAAACTGCTTCTGAGTATGCAAAATAGTTTTTTATATAAGACTGCCACACTATATTTCAAACATGATTTATTTTATTTAGGTTTTGATAGCTGTTGGGCGTGATGCTTGCACCAGGACTATTGGCTTGGATAAAATTGGTGTGAAAATGAATGAAAAGTAAGTATTTGAACTGTTTTACTTCCTGAAAACCTACTCATAATATTTTTCAAATTCTATTAAAGAAACAGAATACCTTCCACATGCTTACTTAGAAGTCCTGAATTATAAGATTAACTACTGAATCTTAAACATTGAGTTCGTAATTAGTTTTAGATTAGTTCAGATTATGATTGAATGCTTACAGTTTTTATTGCCAGTAATGAAAATGCACAACTGTTTTCAATTTTGAGATTTTTCCATATTTTTATTTTGCTGATTTTAGATGAGTATTATGAATGAAGTGGAAGATCCCACTCCCTTGAATTAATTTTCAATTTGTTGTAGACAAACTCTGAAATTATTTACTTTGGGAACATTTGCTTGAGGAATATATTAAGCATAAATCTTTAGATAAATTTTGTGTGTGTGTGTGAGAGAGAGAGGAGAGAGAGAGAAGAGAGAGAGGTGCAGTTATGTAATGGAGTTGTGATTTTCAGTTGTTATCTTTTTCTTTCATAACAAGTAATGGGAAAATACCTGTGAATGATGAAGAACAAACCAATGTACCTTATGTCTATGCGATTGGGGATATTTTGGAAGGAAAGCTGGAACTTACACCAGTTGCCATACAGGCAGGCAGGCTATTAGCTCGCAGACTTTTTGGAGGAAGTTCTCTAAAGGTAAATGTATATTCTTAGTCATAGTAGAGAAAGACTTTTAAGTTTAGACAAAAGGCTGGCAATCTTATCTTCAGGAGCTTGAAATTTCTGTGAGCTATTGCACTGGATTTTAGTATAAAACTTAATAATGTTGGTGGAAAGTACAACTAATCCGTCTACTGATTCTAAATTTAGTTGAAATGCAGTACATCAGTAGCCACTGTTTTTCAAAATGTAACTAATTTTATTTATTTATTTGAATAAAATCTAACACAGGACCTACAGAATTTATAGTACTGTATAAATTCTTACGGGAATAAAACTGGAGGAAGTCCATGTTTAAAACTACTCCAGTAATAACATTCAGAATTCAAATTAAATTGTATTATAATATCAAGCCACCATGCTCAGAAACAAATAGTCAAAAAGCAAAACGTTGAAGTCTCTTAACTTAAGATTTGCAATAATTAAAAATACTAGCAATGATTGTAATATTTTGCTTTAGAAATCATCTATATTTTTAAAGTAAAATAGCAAAATTACGTAAGAAACTTCTGTCTGATCTAGCATCACTGCTTAACAAGGAAAAAACTAAGCTTGGGCCATAATATCTCAACTTTTTCTCTTCCATAAAGTTTAAATATGTATGCATACCCTTTACCTAATATCCCTAAAAGGGCTGAAAATTGCTTTTTCCGTAAAGCAATAAAAACTTGGCTCTTCCGGCAGGCGGGGTGAAAGTGAGACCAATTAGATTACATTTGGGTCTCCCCCCTTGGTTTATGAATGTTAGATGTTTTTTAATTTTTATAATTTTTTAATTATATGTTTTTCTGTAACAATGATTTTATATGTTGTTAGCCGCCCAGAATCCCTCGGGAGTTGGGCGGCATACAAATCTATTAAATTAAATTATTTTTTTTTTACTTCAGAGTAGACCACTATCTGTACATTTGGTCTTTAGGGTACAATACAATTGTTGGCTTCTTTGCTATTGTTCTTACATGTTTTGAGTCCTATTTTATGTTTCCACTTTTAGTGTGATTATGTTAATGTGCCAACTACAGTGTTTACACCATTGGAATATGGTTGTTGTGGCTTCCCAGAAGAAAAAGCTATTGAAATATTTGGACAAGAAAATATAGAGGTACACTTGAAACTTTTTAATTTGAAAAACGTTACATGAAAAACATTGTATAACACATCGCCAGTCATGTAATCCATTATACGTTTTAATTAGCGGGTGTAAAACTGTATGATCTGTTGTAATGTATTGTGTTGTAACGTAATGTGTTATAAGTTCTACCATTGATGGAAATATACAGGTAGTCTTCGACTTATGACCACAATTCAGACCAAAATTTCTGTTGCTAAGCAAGACAGTTCATAAGTGAGTTTTGCCCCATTTTATGACTGTCTTGCCAGAGTTGTCAAGTTAATACCTGCAGATATGTTAGTAATATGGTTGTTAAGTCAATCTGGTTTCCCCATTGACTTGGCTTGAGTCAGAAGGTCGCAAAGGGTGATCACATGAACCTGGAACATTTAACTGTCATAAATACATGTCATTGCCAAGCATCTGAATTTTGATCAGAATTTTGACTATGGGATGCTGCAACAGTCGTAAGTGTGAAAAATGGCCATAAGGGACTTTTTTCAGTGCTCATGTAACTTCGGACAATCACTGAAAGAATGATTGTAAGTCAAGGGTCGACCTATCTTTTACAACAGATCATCCAGTTTTACACAAGATAATTATTTGAAACTGCATTACATAAGCTAACTATTTAAATCTGCTTTACATACTGGGTATTTTCAATCACAAATCAAAATTATTTTAATATACAACACAGATAAGTTTCCAAAATGAAGCAATATAACAATACGTCCATTTTTATCAGGCAGATTCAAAAAGCAATCAGTTATAAGTGTAAGCCATATGATTGGTACTCAGTTATAAAATTAGTTTGGGTTTTTCTCCCATTGCCTAAAAAATTTAGCATTCCGTGTCCTTTTGATTCAGTGCTCCTACGGTAAAGTGTTTTGAGCCAATAATTTCCAGTTTGATTGCTTCGTGGATCAGCAAAATCCAGTAATGGAATCCACAGGGGAATTTTTTTCTCCTAGATATCTTTATCAAAGCATAACTCATTACTAGTGTCTGCAAAAGGTTATCCATACCAACTAATAATTCAATTATCATTTAAACAATCTTGAAAACCTGATGATCCAGGGTTTATTTCTGCAACCTGCTGCAGAAGTTCCTTTCCTCGCATGTAGGGGAGCTGCCTGCCCTCCTTCGCCAGGTATCTCTTTTGCTCCATCCACTTAATGGCCACAAATCGGAGAGCCAGGCTTGTAGTTAATGAGTGAAGCAGTTACATGGGCATCTTGCCTAACAACCATTTCATTCAACCACCAATATTCCAGTCCCGATTGTGGTTGTCATTGACGACTAGCTGTATTGGATTCCAGTGTCATTCAGCAAGAAAGTATATATGACAACTGAAAACTAATCAAGGAGAGAACCCATCTATATAAATAAAAATGTAACTGTTCGTTTGGGAATGATCTAAGATCTCCAAAAGTACTTTACCGATTGCTTTGAAATTTTGACACAACGTTACATTCGAATATGAGAGTGTTTTTATATACCTATATTATATAGATGTCACACCTGTGACAGGTAAAAACATGATTTTCTTGAAAAACAGGGAAAAACATGATTTTCTTGAAAACCAGCGCCCTCTGCTGGACACACAGTGTACTAATTGACTATTCCCTTCCAACGTTTCTGAGCCAAGCTGAGGGAAATAAGGGAATAGAATAGCAGAGGCTTTTATGGGGAAACCATGACATGCCTGCTGAGAGGAGGCTGACCACCACCCCCATCGCGTGACCCTGGCAAGTACCTCAGAGAAATAAAGGGATAAGATAGCAGAGGTTTAAACACAATTTAAACCTCCAAGACCCTGGCAAGTACCTCAGAGAAATTAAGGAATAAGCAGACTGAGCCACAGCAACGTGTGGCCGGGTACGCTAGTCTAAAAATAAGGAGAAATTTCCTGGCAGTTAGAACAATTAACCAGTGGAACAGCTTGCCTTCAGAGATTGTGTCTGCTTCATCACTGGAGGTTTTTAAGAACAGATTGGACAGAGAGATTTGTCTGAAATGGTATAGGGTGTCCTGCTTGAGCAGAGGGTTGGACTAGAACACCTCCAAGGTCCCTTCTGACTCTGTTATTCTGTTAAAGATGTGATGAGAGAAACAAAGTAGTATTGAAGACCATGTCAGGAAGACATTGTAATCTACTGAAAAACCAAAGTATCCAAAATAGTGGAGTTGTGTTTTTTTTCCAGAATGAGACCGCTCTAATCATCGTTTTCATAAAATAAAAGCAGAAGACTTCATGCTTTCATTTCATAGTTTAGACTTCTGCCGTGCAGACCAGGGGTGAAATGCTCCCGGTTCGGGCGGGCCAGTCAGTCGTCGTAGAGCCAATAGCGATCGCAGCGCAAGGCTTCCCCCACCAGCCTGGACACCGCCATTTGGATACTTTTACCCTCTGCGCATGCGCAGAACACTTTGCATTTCACCCCTGGTGCAGACCTCTAGCTTTAGTCAGCAAATGCTCATGATGTCAAACATAGATTTTTTTTAAAAAAAACTATATAACAGCTGAAATTTGTTTTTCTTCAGGTATATCACACTTACTTCTGGCCACTTGAATGGACAATACCAAATAGAGACAACAATACCTGTTATGCAAAAATAATCTGCAATAAGCTTAACAATGTATGTATTTTGCTCTAAAATAATTTTTTATGTTCATATCTTCAGAAATGAATGTTATGTGTATTGCTCTATTGATATTTACAATAAGCCTGAAATATTTGCTCTAGGTTGGATACAAAATCCTCCCTTAAACAGAAGAGTTCTTTCAAAGGCCTGAGATCTAGTAGAAGTGATTGTTATATTAATTTTTGCTGCCTCCCATTATTCTGAAGCAGTTTTTCCATTGGGGAAAGGGATCATCAAGTAGAACGTGCTATTGGTCAATTTCAATGTTTATTTTATTAGTAGTATCATATGTAGAATTTCATTCTTTTTCTAACACCTGATCCAAATCCATCTTATTGCTTTGAAATACCATTATATATAAAGCTGTTAATATACGTATCTATGTAGACTTTAATATACACATCTATGTAGACTTTTATTTAGAATTGATCTTAACCAGAGGTGGGTTCCTGCCTGTTTTTGCCGGTGCGGTTAATAGCTGTTGTTCGGCGCAGAGCCGAAGACGCTGCTGCCGTTCGCGACGCAGGAGCTTTCCCCGGGCGCTTTCCCCGCCCACATGGACACCGCCAATTGCGTTCTTTTGCCCTCTGCACATGCAGAACGCTTTGCGCATGCGCAGAGGGCAAAAGAACGCACTTGGCGGCGTCCATGCGGGCGGCAGCAGCGCCTGGGGAAAGCCCCCACGCTGCGAACGGCAGCAGCGTCTTCGGCTCTGCGCCAAACAACAGCTATTAACCGCACAGGCAGGAACCCACCTCTGATCTTAACGTGTTCCAATTTTTTTTTTAGAAAGCAGATTAAAAGTTAAATGTTTCTATTATTTTCAGCAAGATTTAAGGGCTAACTAATGGAATTTGATCATCATTCTTCAGTGGAGGAGTAGAAAAAATGAAGTAACTGGTCTCTATTCTTCTCTTCCTCTCCCTCACACCTCCTAATTATAGAACCGTGTAATTGGATTACATGTACTTGGACCTAATGCTGGGGAAATAACCCAGGGTTTTGGAGCAGCAATGAAATGTGGTATCACAAAAGAATTACTTGATGAAACAATTGGCATACATCCAACTAGTGCAGAGGTAATAATTATAATGTTTTTAAAATATTGCTTAAAAGATATTGCACACACACACACACACACACACACACACACACACACACACACACCCTGTTGTTTTCTAAAACAATAGTAATCCTTTCAGGTTGAATTACTTGCTGTTTAGGTGTCAGGTAAAGCAAACCAGATAGAAATCACAACCAGATGAATTACAATCAGGAGGTTGTGAGTTCGATCCTAGGTAGAGGCAGATGTAAGGTCTCCTGTTTGGGCAGGAGGTTGGATTAGATGACCTGCAAGGTCCCTTCCAACTCTGTTAATCTGTTAATCCCACTTCATTGTAAAGCTGTATTGACAGTATCTTGCAAATCTTGAAAGTTCAACACTCCCCACCCCCCATCTCCTTTTCAACTAAGGACTGTCTTTTGCCCTGCCCACTATCCAGCTGTGGGCTATGCTCTCTCTTCCCTGACTATTTCCTTGGCAACTATCTTTGCCCATTCTTCCAATCTGTTTCCCACATGCGATTATATTAGGATACAAGATATATAATGCATTAATCTTAAACAAGAGTGGTTTTTTTAAGGAAAGGAAACTCGGCTTAATTACATGTAGTCCTCGACTTACGACCACAACGGAGTCCAAAATTTCTGTTGCTGAGTGAGGCATCTGTTAAGTGAGTTTTGTCCCATTTTGCAACCTTTCTTGCCACAGTTGTTAAGTTAATTGCTGCAGTTGTTCAATTATTAACATGGTTGTTAAGTGAATCTGGCTTCCCCATTGAGTTTGCTTGTCAAAAGGTTGCAAAAGTAGCCAGATGACCCTGGGACACTGCAACCCTCATAAATATGAGTCAGTTGCCAAGTGAACTATTGTAAGTCAAGGACTACCTGTATTGATAGCAAGAGAATATTCATTCCACACATAGGCATTCCCCCACATATGCATATCCACCAGTTTTGTGGTACCTGTAAGTCTTCTCTGTCAAACCTGGCATTGTATTCAGCATTTTTAGAGCTTCCTTCTAGTTACATTGAATCAGCGGAGACATTAAGGAGTAAGATATGGGTATCCATTTTGCTGTTCATATATATTTATATATAATTGAAAACTTTTTATATGCTTTGTTGTTAGGATTTTAATCTAGTTCTGCTATTTCATTCTCTTACAGGTATTCACTACAATGGAAATTACCAAATCTTCAGGAAAAGATATCAGTCAGAGTGGTTGCTGAGGTTAAGCCCTGCTGTTTAAACTATTTTCTGATGGGCCACTTACCTATTAGAAGTTTCATAATGCATATCAAATACACGGGTAAATAAGTAATATGTGATTGTAGTATTTTAATACTACAGGTGATGCATTTCTGAAACTTCTATAAAAGATGGTGGTCTTTGCCAGAAATAGTCAAACAGCAGGGTGAACATTAATCCCGACAAGATTAGAAATGGCACGCAAGTGTATTTTTGAAGTTATGGCTCTGAACCTCATCTGCAGGCGAGTCATGGCTGATGATTTCTATACCAGTTGGGAAAACCTATTCGTCCAGTCAAACAAGTAGAAAAATTTCTTTCAGAAAAACTTCTGTATTGCACAGGTGAAATTTTTTAGTTGTAGTGGTTTTGTATGAACACTCAGGCCCAGTTGAATGTATGGTTGATATAAATTTTGCTAGCATCCCGTTAACTTCATTCAGACACTAGTGCATTTTGTTACTTGTTAATATGAATGCTGAGGTTTGTTTGCATTTTTTTACAATAAATATTCCAGTTCATTTATCAGAAATCTGTTAATCCATTGTATTCCCCTGGGCATTAAAGTTCCAACGACATGAAATGTGGTATGTGTTTTTTTAAAATAAAATCCCTAATAATTCTAGTCATCAGAAAAAGCAATGTTAACACATGAAATTACATTTACTAATTTTGGGGAACAATTACTATTTTGGCATTTCTCTTTAAAAAAAATTCTTCCATCTCCCACATTTATCTATTCTAAAATATTCCCAAATAAAATTAAAACCATCCGTTTATGATGTTTTTTGTTTATGCAGTAAGCAAATAATTTCAGCCATAGAATTGAAATGTATTTGGTTAGGTTGCTATTTTATAAGTACATTGCCTAAAACTTGCCATAGCAGTGACAATTAGGTTTTGTGCTTTGTGAAATTCCTATTATAGTAAATAGTTTTAATCTGCGGAGATCTCCTTGGCAATCCTCTACTTGGGATAGCTTGAGGAGGTTAGGCTTAGGTGTCCAAATATGCATGTTCTATATGCTTCAATTAAAAAATTGTATCGCTTAGAGTGTTTTAAACTATGATCCATCATGGAGAGAAGTCCAATAAATAAGCAATGTTATGTATGTAAATTGTTACATTCATTAAAGAATGCAGCTTTTACTAAAATAAGTATGTATTTGTATTCTTCAAAACTAAAAACGTTTGATGCCAGGAGGGATTTAGATGACTTTTTTTTACCATGGGGTATGAAATAGGATTTTCTGTTCTGCCTGAAGATGGGTGCAGGGATCTGGGCAGTGATATTCAGATATAATTAGAATGGATGAAGCTGAAATGATTTTACTTTCATGTTGAGGAGAAGTTTTAAATTATTTGTATTTGAAATTGCAAATATTAATTTTGCAGCGATTTAAGACACCAATTTTGTCTCTTAAACCCCAGATGGAAAAATCAGCCCAGCATTGAGGGGGGGTGTCTACATTACTATATTTACAATAAGTGTCATATATATCTATTCAAGGCACCAATGTTGTTACTTAACAACCCCAGTATAGAAAAGACCAAAACCTTCAGCCCTTCTCCAGCTTAAAATGGGTGTTAGGAGTTTCTGGTTGCCTTCTCCATTCTCACCCCCATTGAATCATAACTGTTGTATATTCTCAAGAGATTCCCAGGAATGTGCTAATATTTCAGATATATATCCACTTCTTTCTTGAGATAGTCCATTCAGATTTTCTTTATTAATCATTATGATGCTTATGGGCAAGTATAATATTTTACCTGACTCTGTGCCTCACCCAAGGCTCTGCCTCACCCAAACAAATTCCCCATGCCTGCTTCTGCCTGTTTTTCTCAGATTTGTCTTACTTTCTCATATCTAGTTCAAGCTCTCCAACCACTGGATAAAAACAATCTTTCATCAGTAGCTAATTAGAACAACTTCAAATTGTTGAATGTTCTACAATTTGACTATTTTGAAATTAGTTTTAGAGCTGGGTATTTTTGAAAGGGGTTACTCTTAAGAGAGATGGACTATCTGACCTGTTTCTAATGATGTAACCCTACTTAAAAAATTACCATATTTTTCAGACTATAAGACGCACCTAAATTTTGAAGAGGAAAACAACAAAGCAAAATTTTGGCCTCCCTTTTTTTTGGCCTTTTCCAGCCTGTTTCCGAGGCTTTTTCCGGCCCGTTTTTGAGGCTTTTTCTGGCCCGTTTTTGAGGCTTTTTCTGCCTTTTTTTTTTAATGGGCCGGAAAAAGCCTAAAAAATGGGGCCGGAAAAGCCCAAAAAATGGGCAAACCCCCCCCCCCAAAAAAAGGTCCAAAAAAAGCCTCACAAACGGGTCGGAAAAAGCCTCGAAAATGGGCCAAAAAAAGGTCCAAAAATGGGGTGTGTGGAGCCCAAAAAATGGCCGGCGGGTGGGCAGGGCTTCGGCAATATTCGGTCTATAAGAGAGACAGACATTTTCACCCCTTTTGGGAGACAAAAATGTGCGTCTTATAGTCCGAAAAATACAGTAATTCCCCCATACATTCTACGGATGTATTCTAAATATGTTGATTCAATTCATACTTTAAAGGTGCATCTTGTGAGAGATTGTGAGAAGTTTGGGAAAGTAATGGAAGGAATGTTAGACTTTATCAGGAGAAGGAAGGAGTTTGTTCAGCCAGGCTATAAAACCTCTCTTAAAACTACTGTAGATACAAAATATCTGAAAATATTCTAGGTTAAGGAATGCACTAATAATGAAGGCTGGAAGTCTGTGGCAATGTCCAATTTGTACTTGCATTAAAAAGTGTTTTAAGTTCTATAATTTTGATTCCATTGATCATGTTTATGCCTGTTAATTATTCAAATTAATATATTGGACCTAATGAATGGCCAATGGTAAGGGTAGTTAAAAATGTAAACATTTCGGAGCCATACAAAGCTTATGCAGTTAAAAAATTCTGATACACACATAGCCATGACAGAGGGAACATAATTGTTCATGCAGAGAGGGTAAAAGAACCCAAATGGCGGCGGCGGGCGCAGTGCCGGGGTGGGTCATGGTGGGGTCGGGGGTTGTGGCATTAGGAAGGTGAGAACCACTGCTCTACTCGCTTCTTGGCTCTCCCCCATCAGAATGACCCAGCTGACGATCAAATGATAGTATTGGACAAGCTGTAAGAGGAGGGGCAGAAATAATGGCTGCCTAGGAGCTCTGCAACCATGGCCCTCACAACAAATGGGCTGAATAAACAGAACTAAAGTCTAGGAGTCAAAGCATAAAACTAAGCCTTCATGAGAAAAGGCACTAGGACAAGGCAACACCAACTGAAAAAACTGGAGATGGAGGTGTTTATTTCCTTCCCTCAGTGATGTGAGGTAAAAAATCAAGCCTAGCAAGGAACAAACAGAAAACACAAAGACCTATTTCTTTGACAGAAATAGAAAACATAGATTGAACTCTAGAAAAAGTTGTACAACTATACAGAGTGACAATAAGAGAGAGAAAGGAATTTTTTATTCCGTCATGTACAATTCTCGAAGACCACCTGGAAATTTTTCTTGGCAAAGCTTTTCAGAAGTAGTTTTCATTGTCTCCCTGGGACTGAGAGAAAGTCACTGGCCCAAAGCCACCAAGATGACTTTCATGCCTTAGAAGAGACTGGATTTTTAACCTGATACCTTAACCACAGTGATTAAGAAAACGGAAATATAAGTCATCGATAAATATATAGCACTTAAACATATACCGCTTCATAGTGCTTTACAGCCCTCTCTAAGCGGTTTACAGAGTTCAGCATATTGCCCCCAACAATCTGGGTCAGTTATAAAATACATATGAAAATACAGTGAAATTGAACTTTTAAAGAGTGTACTATAACGATCCCCAACCTTTGCGGCTTGGTCTGGCTGGGGGGAAGGGGAACTGGGCCACACTAAACAGATCCATGGGTCATTACATACTGGTAGCATTCAAGACCTTAAATAACCTCAATGCAGAAGATTCATCTAGCAAGAGAACATCTGGAATCTGCAGGACTCCATTCAAATTGGCACAAACTTGAGCCTAACAGCTGCACTGGCATACTTTCTCCATGCTATCGTCTGAAAGAAAAACAGCTAAGACTTGAGGCATCATATCTGCTCACTATACTATTATAAGAATATTATATAAATTGTAGAATATAAAATGGGATGCCAAGAGGGCAGTTGGAAGCTGCATGCAGCATATAGGCTGCCTCCCTCCTCAGCCCTTTAAGGAATAAAAATTATTTCACTTTTATTGCAATTTTATTATACTATGGAGTGTAGAGAGGAGTGGGTAAAATCTAACAAATGAAGAAGAATATATGCGTTTCCCCAGAAAGACGCCAGAACATGCATCACATTGAAACAATATTGTAGTTCTGCAGCGAAGTAACTCAATGCTTACAAGGGGAGATATTTGTTTTATTCCATTTGAAGACGATTTAAAATTGTTTTAAATCAGCGGCACGAGACTGATCGTGCAGTCAAGGGGAAGAGTGAGTAGTTATAACGGTGGTGCCTCGATCAAGTGCAACAGGGCTGTAATACATAGGCATCTGACCTATCATAACGTTCACGTGCAAATCTCCGCAATGAAGGCAAGGGGACCGCCGATGTTAAGGTTAAAAACTGGATTTACTCTCTCCAGTCCGAACGTCCCGCTCCTTCGCAGATCGGCCAAATTTTCACAGACAGGGCAGCCTGAGGAAGACTGTACTCTGTCCGTTTCAACTCGTCCTTTCATTACGGCTCCTTTCAGCAGAAGTATTTAAAATATCCAGAAGCTTCATTAAAGCGACTTGCAAGCAGAAGTATTTAAAGTATCTAGAAACTTCAGAATTTTGTTTTTCTGGTAAAAACTTCCACTTCGGTGGGAACATTCCGTTAATCGGCATTCGCAGACTTCCATTTTCCAAATAATTCATTCGTCTGTATCGGCAAAGCCAAGGAAATGTCAATCACGGGCGGCTTCTTTGGCAGCGATCTGTCTGTCTGTCTGTCTGTCTGTCTGTCTGTCTTTCCGTCCGTCCGTCCGTCCGTCCGTCCACCATCCATCCATCCATCCATCCCTATCTATCTATCTATCTATCTATCTATCTATCTATCTATCTATCTATCTATCTATCTATCTATCTATCTATCTATCTATCTATCTATCCATCCATCCATCCATCCATCCATCCATCCATCCATCCATCCATCCATCCATCCATCTATCTATCTATCTATCTATCATCATCTCGAATTTTTATGCCGCCCGTCTCCCCTACAAGACGATTCTGTTTTGGGACTGGAGTTCTGAAGGGGACGTCCTCCCCATCCCGCCGCCTCCGCTTCTCCTTCCTTAGAACGGCTCCAGTAAAGGCGTCGCTAAAGCGGGCAAGCGCAAACTCTTCTCCCGCTCGAACGCCGGATGCTAATTGGCCCCGCCCGCCCCCGCTTGCTGGGAACTTTTTTAATAGAAGGCGGCGCGCTTGCGAATTACGGCCGCGTTCGAACTTGGAAGGGTGGACGGCAGTCCATTCTCTCGCCACCCCCTGATGAGATTCTCTGGCAGCCTGTCTTAGTCGCCCCTGAAGCGACTTCCTGGACTTGCTGCCTGGATCTCTACCCCGCCCCACCGGGAATACGAGGTTTCTCCCAGCGCCAACTCCAGCACCATTTTTCTCCTCACCATTGACCATTTTATCCCGTTGCTTTGAGGGTCGTAAACAGAGCTTTCTCATTTCCCATCTTTCTCTTATTTCTTGGAAATCTCGTTGTTTTAAGCTGAATCAAGCATTTTTGGTAACTGGAAGAAAGCGAATTGATGGGTGGGTTGCGGGGGTTGTGTGTGTGTGTGTGTGTGTGAGCCTACCAGCCCTTCTTCTTTTTGTTGAGGGATAAATCCTCTTGGTGCAGCCAATAGGAAACTGTTCACAGTGCAGTGTATATGTCAGGAATAAGTTTTGGGAGAAAACTAATTATTGATCATTGTAATTGAATATAGCTATATGTTATAGCTATATAGGTATAGATCTCTATGTAGACTTACAGATATAAGACTTCTCCATTGGCTCTTGTGAACCAAATATTTCAGTTTGATTGATCCAACCTTTTTTTTTTTTGCCACAATAACAACCTTGTGGTAGACTGTGTTAGGCTGAAAAGAGGGTAAACAGCCCAAAGTCACCCAGTGAAGGTCTGTAGTTGAAGATGGAATAGAATCTGTATCTCTCTTAATTAGTACACTTTAATCACTGTATTACACTTTTTACTTTCTTCCAAGTTTTATTCATTCCGCTTGTATAGAGCTGACACCAACTTGATAGCACATAATCAATGCAATCCAGTTTCAGTGATATGCAATAATAATAAGGTTTTATGATTATTATTTCATGGCTACAGTCTCGTATCTCTGTGAATTTGGAACCTAGGAAGGTAAACTTGCTACCATAATTTCTTCTCTACCTATATTGGGTTCGCATTGCCTCTGTCATAATTGTATTTCCTCTTTCACTAGAGCTGTGTTTTCTGTATTAAGAATTAAAATTGATGCACTTCACTCATGCTACTTCCCATGATTGTTTGATGGGGTTTTAATATTGTAGTATTTTCAATATAGTCTGACAAATTATTTTGATTCCTTTTGTTCCTGTTGATCAATTCCTCTGACTGATCTTGGGTATCTAATAATGTCTTTTGGCATTTTCTAAGTTAAATGCTTTAAATATTGTAAAATTCTTTTTTTTTTCAATTAGAAAACTGTTTTCAAGATCTAAGATACCTGTTTTGAGATTAGTTGATGAAAAAAAAATAGGATACTGAATATTTTCTTATATCAGATTCTTATAAGGTTGACTCAGCCTTCCATCCTTCCAAGGTGGGTAAAATGAGGACCCAGATTGTTGGGGGCAATATGCTGACTCTGTAAACCACTTAGAGGGGGCTGTAAAGCACTGTGAAGCGGTATATAAGTCTAAGTGCTATTGCTATTGCTATAACACTCTTTCTCATTAGCTGGACAGCATTATCCTGAGATTAACTCTGTTTAAGAGTTTGTCAAATTCTTATTAAAATAAATGTGTGGCACTTTCACACATTTAAGAGCCGAGGTGGCGCAGCGGTTAGAGGCAGTACTGCAGGTCACTTTAGCTGACTGTGATCCGCAGGTCAGCAGTTCAAATCTCACCAGGCTCAAGGTTGACTCATCCTTCCATCCTTCCGAAGTAGGTAAAATGAGGACCCAGATTGTTGGGGGCAATATAAATCTACATTGCTTACTAGTGTAAACCGCTTAGAGAGTGCTTGCACTGTGAGGCGGTATATAAATCTCACTAAATAAATAAATAAATAAATAAATAAATAAATAAATAAATAAATAAATAAATAAATAAATAAATAAATAAATAAATAAATAAATAAATAAATAAATAAATAAATAAATAAATAAATAAATAATACTTCCACATTATTAGGGAAATTTATGTTTTGTTTTTAATTTCAGATAAATGCTTTACTAGTTAATGACTGCATTCTTGTGTACCAGAAATCTGCTTAAGCCAAGACTCCTTCTGTTCTGGCTGATCATCAGGCTTGAGAATGGAAGTTAATCAAACAATTGTCAGTGCTATTAAAAAGCCGAAAAAAAGGGGTGCCAAAAATAAAAAGAAAAGGTGAATTTGAAGTTATAATTCTTACATGTTTGCATCTTGTTTTTGTTTTTTCCTCTTGGGTTTATCTTCATTTTATGTTTGAATAGTTCATAGATATGTATACTTAGTTATTGGCTTTTCCTTTTTCTAAAAAATTCTTTTAGTAAATTCTATTTTTCTTGCAATATCCAACCAGAGGTGAGGCAGCTCTCTGCTGTTTTTGCTTTTAATTTAAAAATGAGTGAAAGCTGATTCTCAATATTCATCAATAAATGTATTTTTAGGAAACACTCAGAAATACTTCATTTCTCGTTGTGTTGTAGTCCAAAATTTTGTTTTGTTTGAAAGAAAATTGCCATTGTGGTACATTTTGTGTGATATCATAGTAATAGGGGGTGTTGTAATTTCATTTTAAAACTATTCTACTTAGTTGACCAAAAATGAGGATAATAACAATTCCTTGTTTAATTCAAATCTTTATTTTTGTGAAGATTAACTTTTCAGGATGAAGCCCAACCTGAAGAGTCAGTTTTAAAAGAGGCAAAACATTTGTAAGTATCTATTCTGTGGAATCTACCTGAAATACCATATAATTTTATTCTTGATGATGATGTTATCCATTCAGTCATGTCCAGCTCTTGGCGATTCTATGAGCCAGGTCTCTCCACATCTTCTTGTGCAAGTCATCTTGTACTACTTTGAGTTTTAGGATAACAAAAACATGTAGCTTTCCTTTTGAGCTTTAATATTAAGCATATACTAAGGTTCTGAGTTGATGAGTTTTTCCCTTTTAAGTTTTTTTAAGATGAGGATAATTAGATAGCTTTCAGATACATTTTTCTTCATATAAATTTTTATTTTATGTATATGTTTTTGATATATTTCTAAAAACTGTTTCAGTGTGTTCCAACATTTGATTTTTTCCCTCTGTTTCAGAGTCAAAGCAAAGACTACTAGCTATCTTACCTTTGGCTTTGTTTTTATTAAAAAATTACCTTATCATACTCTAGATATAGTAGGAGGTAAGAGAAAAAAAATGTTACTTATTTAAATAAAAAGTCTGGAGAAATTGTTGAAATTTAAAGGGTTGTTTGTGTATATTTCAGCATTAGAGAGAGCAGGACCTAATGTTAGCAAGGATTAGTGAAACAAACTTTACACCCATAGATACACAGTAGGCCAGTCTCAACCCTTAGTGTACTATATCCTACCACGAGAATGGTCAAAAACCATGTGCACCATATATAAGTGCCTAGGACAGTGATGGCTAACCTTTTCCGGACAGAGTGCCCAAAGCATGCCCGAACCCCCAAAATGCAATGCATGCTTTCCCCCCCTGCATGCGCGCATGACCCCCCTTCCCACCCCCACCCCCTGCACATGCTATCCCCCCGCAAACATCCCTCCCAAACACATGTGTGCGACCCCCACGCACACGTCACACACACCCCGCACATGCGCACACGACTCCCCGCGCATGTGCAGCAGAGACCTGGCAACCATCTGGCTGGCGGGAGGCACACGCACGTGCGTGGCGGAGCAGAACTGGGGTGATGGCTCGCGTGCCCACAGAGAGGGCACTGTGTGCCACCTGTGGCACACGTGTCATAGGTTCGCCATCACGGGCCTAGGAAGAAAGAGAAAAGGAAATCATTTCAGTTAAGCAATCTCCTAGTCAAAAAACAGCTGGAGTGATAAGCAAAGAGCGGACACAGAATGAATCCTTAATCCTTTATCTTTATCCCACTATCCACTTATTGTTAGGAAGACATGAGGTGTTGAGTCAGTGGCCTTGATTGAAATCTGTAATAGAAACACGGTTGCCTTCACTTAGTCTTTGCTTTTGAAAAAAATGGAGGAATTCCACGGAAGTTTTGAATTAACAAAGAGGCCATATTAATTGATTTATTTTTGTCCATGCAGATCACTACTCCCAATTTGCTTTTTAGAATAGGAAGAGCCATCAAACAGCATCAGGAAGTCACAGTAAAGACTGAAGCATGTTTATGGAGATTCTCAATCATTCAGGTCGTGGTTGTCCCAAAGGTGGTTTTTTCCCCCCAAAGTAACTGGACTTTCTTTGATTTTGCCTTGAGGACTCAAGAAGTGGTCTCAATGACTCTCAGAGAGCTAATGATCATCTTTCAGAGTGCTAATGACCAGATAACTGCAAGAAATATAAATCCTTCCATTCCCCACCATTCAGTCAGTACTAAAGAAACTTCTTGGATGAGAAGTGAAACATGAGGACCCAGATTGTTGGGGGCAATATGCTGAACTCTGTAAACCGCTTAGAGAGGGCTGTAAAGCACTATGAAGCAGTATATAAGTAAAGTGCTATTGCTAAAGTGCTATCTTCAAGGAAAAAAACAAGTCCAGTTGCCTTTAGGAAAAGCATCTTTGGGACCAAGACTGAAGCAGGAATAGTAGTAATATGACAACATTTGCTTCTTATCTTTTTTTTTTCAAAGGAGCATCTCTTGAGAATTGCTTAGGCATAAAACTCAATAGAGTTCATACTTATTTCCCTCTCTGTTGTTTCAATCTCATTTTGCTTTTTACTATGAAACAAAGCAAAATTATTTTCTTGATAGTTGTGATCTAAAAGCACTCCTTTTCACAATCCTGTGTAGCAACCTATAACAACAGGAGTAAAAAATTGGTGCTGATAGACGGAAGAGGATTTTTCAGTCTGGATTTGCTACCTTCCAACTGTACTGGTGAGGTGAATCAAAAGATGGTCTTCTGTTTCATTTTATATATTCTATTTGTAGAGATGTATCTATTATAAGAATCCATAACTCATTTATAAGATTTATTCTAGTATTATATTTAATACTTCAATATTAACTCTTTTTTTTGCTTCATTTCTCTGTTGAGGTTTTACTGCTTTCCAATTTTTATAATAGTATGATTGCTTTTTACTGAATATTTGAATCCTTTTAGAAAATAATTTTCTTCCCATTATTCCAGAATTACTGGAAATACATGAATTTAAATTTTTAAAATTTAAAATTTAAATTTTCATTAAAATTTTGAGTCAAAAATAAGGTAGCATTTATGCAAATAAATTTTATGCATTAAGTAGACATGTGTTTCTATGGATTTGTATTATCTTACTAGGAAGATTGGACTGTAGGCACTAGGTTATATATACTGCAACATAGCAGGTACACATGTTGATGGCATATACATTACTCCTTCTGCTTGTCTTCTTGGTTAAATGGAGTAATTTATTTAACAGCCTGCTAAAAAGGTAGTTGTATTTCTATGCTTACTATCCAATCATTTTCCCTTTTGCTGTAGCCAACTTAGAAACACAATTATTATGTCTTCATAGACAAATAGTTAATTATTTTTAAGAAAAGAGAATGGTATATTCATTTAAGAGTGAATTTGGTTATCAAGTTTAATCATAATGTTTATTTTAACATTTTAGCTAAGAGAGAGATGTATTTTCCAAAGTATCAATTTAATTTGGCAAGAATCATCACTTACTCTGAAAAATACAATGTTTACTTTGTTCTGCAAAAAGACTTTGCAATAAAGGTAAGCTGATATATTTCCTTATAATATATCCCTATGAAAAGGTCAAGAATATTTTTAAAGTGGACATTTCTGCAATATTTGAAAGATGGAAGAAAGAATTGGCACTTCTAATAAAGCTATAGCAATGACTTCAGGTCTTTAAATATATCAAAATAGTATTTACAGATTTGGGATTAGGATTGATTCATTCAAAATGTATTTAGGATGTGATAAAGTTATCCTAACTCCAACCTCAGATGATAATGTTGCTACTACAATAAACACTAAGGCACTATAAATATGTTATTTAAAACTAGAGTGTTTCTGAGAACAAATAATGGTTGCTATGCATGGATATGCCCAAACAAGTTGAGAGAGATAGTTGTTACAATTTACTATTGTAGATTTACAATTTACTATTAGAATTTACCTACTTGTTGCATCAAGAAAGGCTAGAATATTTTATACTTCACAGGTTTGCCTTTTGGCATTGCATAGAATGCCTAGGAAATGTGTGAAATATTAAGCGTTTCATACTTTGATATCCCATTTTTGGCATTCTATAAATTTCCTAGGTATTCTATAAAATGCATAATTTCACATATTGACGGTAACATAGGATACCGTGTTATCTATTAACATGTTAATAGATGGGATTTTCTTTGCAGTATTGGCTCTGTTTTAAATAACAAGTTTGATTCCTTACTTGTTTGTTTGCTTGCTTACATGCTGAATGGGTATTTTAAAAAAATTATATCCATGTCCTTTACAGAATTCTAGAATTCCAGCAAATACATTAGATCATTATTGCTATAAAGTACAAATAAAAAAATAGAAAACAGCAGCTAAGATCAATAGTGCTTAACAAGCAGAAATTGATGAGAAAAAAAATAAACAACAAGTTTATATGCTAAGACCATCCTAAAAAGGAAGGTCTTCAGCTTCTGGAACAGTGATGGCGAACCTATGGCACGCGTGCCACAGGTGGCACGCGGAGCCATATCTGCCGGCACGCGAGCCGTTGCCCTAGCTCAGCTCCAGCGTGCATGTGCACTCCAGCCATCTGATTTTCAGCTTGCGCAGAGGCTCTGGGAGGGTGTTTTCAGCTTCTGGAGGGCCTCCGGTGGGCGGGGGAGGGCATTTTCACCCTCCCCAAGCTCCAGGGAAGCCTCTGGAGCCTGGGGAGGATGAAAAATGGGCCTACTAGGCCCACCAGAAGTTGGAAAATGGGCCGTTTCTGGCCTCCAGAGGGCCTCCAGGGTGGTGGTTGAGGCCATTTTCGCCCTCCCCAGGGATTGAATTATGGGTGTGGGCACTCGCGCATGCGCGATAGCACGTGCGCATGTACTTTCGGCACCCGAGGAAAAAAAGGTTCGCCATCACTGTTCTGGAAGGTTATCAGGTATATAGTTAAATTCTTGGTTTGTTGCTTTTTGATACATACATTTGATATCAGTAATTGTTTCTTAAGGTTTACAACAAGAACTATGCTGAAATTTGCTCTGTAGATAATCCAGGTTTAGGACGAATGACATTTATATCATTTAACCCAGTGAAAGAGGAACTTATCAGCGGAGGAGTCACAGGAGTAAAGGTGATGGTTTATTTCCTCCTTATTATTAATAGGTTGGCTTGTTGCTGAAATGCTCAGTAATATGAGAAATTGGATGTTTGGGAAGAGATCTGTATAAAACCAGGAGATACTATATCTTGTTATTTAAAGCCCTACATATTTATATGTTATTCCTGATATATCTGTATGATCAGAAACCTCTTAGGAAGTTTTTGTTAATAATTGGCACTTTTTTCAAGTACTGTTGAATGCAGGAGTTTTATTCAAAAAGGAGCAATCTGGTCCATAAAAATATAATGTCTCTCTCTCTTATTGGAATTATTGGCCTTGTGAAAGAATGTAAGGCTCATGTTTACCCTCCCATCAAAATGTATGTAATTATATGAATAGATTGTCCAAGCAGTTATTTTGAGAATAGACTAGTTTATCTTTCTGAATTAATTAACAAAGTGTATCATATACTCACCACAGAAAAACAGGTCTGGGTGAAATGTAATGCAGGTAGCTGCCGTTGCCATGAATTGGATTTTCCCCCCACAGATCTCAGGGATCCTTGGTGCTCTTTGAGCTTGGCTATTTTCTTGCAGATGTTTTTTTACCCAGACTAGGTAACATCATCAGTGCTTGCACTGAGAATGAGAGCAACCAGGGACCCCTCATTTCAACCCTGATCTACAATATTCTCCTTCATTGGTATTACAGATCCCAATAAGTTATTTTAAAAACCATAAATGATCTGTAACTTCTCTATAATCCCATTGTGACCCAGCACTGTGTTACACTATTTTTTCTTACATTTCTGGATATCCACTTCAAATATCAAATCATAGTTGGTTTATTTTTATGTATATTTATCTAAGCTTATACATATATTTATATTTCTTTCTGTCTTTTAGACTTGGACGTTTAAAGAAAAGAAGCTCCCACTTGACTTTAATCCTATTCCAATGTATAATTACAGTCTTTTCCTTAGGTATATTATTTCTCTGAGCTTTGAACGACATATGCTATGAGCTGAATCTCTGTATATGTGTTTTATTATATTTTGTCACAAATTATGTAACTTAAATATATGGGAATGCAGTATAATGCTGAGAAAGCTATGTCTAACCATAAGAATAGGAGACAAAATTAAATTCCTCTGGTCATGTTATATTCGCTAAGTGTGCAAAACATTTTGAACTGAGAACAACCATTTTGAATATTCTGTCTTTCAGAACAAATCCCATGTTTTTCTGAGAGTCTTGTTCTGATCTTGCAGTTTGAATGTTGAGTACTATAAAGTCACCACGAAGTGGAGCTATTCCCAGGCTTGAAATTGGCTATTTGATGTATTCTGTTCTCTATGCAACATGTATACATTTCAGAAATTTTGTTTCATGCTTAGAACAAAAAGCACTCAAGCCATTTCAGATTTTGTTCTGTCAGAACACAATCAACTCAGCTCAGTTCTCACCAAATATTAGTGAGAAATTATTGGTATTGTTTTCTCATAACAGGTTTGTAGAAAAAATATGCTTTTACTTGTTAAAATGCTGGGACTCTTTCCTATCTGATTGAAAAAGTTTTTTTTTTTTGGTTAAGAAAAAGAGATTTAAAGAATGTTTATGGCATTTTCATAATTCAATATTTTGCTAATATTTTGAATTGTAGTACAGAATATCCATACATGGGGAAGAGATGGTGTACAAACATGGATTTTGATATCACTATGCAAAGATATTACTGCTTTTCTGAGGGCCACTTCTTCTGCTATGATATCAATGGGAAAATGCTACTTGAGATACTCAATGCACATGAAACTTCTATTCTCTGCTGTGTCTACTCATCTAATGTTAACATTTTCCTAACTTCGTCAAAAGGCAGTGAAAGTAAGTTGGTACCTCAGTTATTTTAATCTACTTCTAATGATATTAACAGAAAGATGTTCATTAATATTATGGAATTTGCACTACTTAATCAGCAATATCATAAAAACAGAACTGATATTTAAATGTATTTAGTTACCTGTACATATTTCAGAAAATTGAACAGGAACAATGGGTGACACCCAGTGGTGGGATTCATTTTACTACCAGCTCTGTGGGCGTGGCTTGGTGGGCATGGCAGGGGAAGGATACTGTAAAATCTCCATTCCCACCCGACTCCAGGGGAAGGTTACTGCAAAATCCCCATTTCCTCCCAATCAGCTGGGACTCAGGAGGCAGAGAATAGATGGGGGCGGGGCCAGTCAGAGATGGTATTTACCAGTTCTCCGAACTACTCAAAATTTCCGCTACCAGTTCTCCAGAACTGGTCAGAACCTGCTGAAACCCACCTCTGGTGACACCTCAAAAGATACTACTTTTTAATGCAGTGAAGACTGGCAGATATATAAAAATACATATAAGATAACCTTTAAAAGGATTTATATGCTTGGCATGGATTAGATTGGATTGATTTAATCTCAGCTGGAGCTAGTACCCAGAAGTTTGAGCTTGCTTTCTACAAAGAGAAATTTGTTTGTTTGTTTACTTACTTATTTATTTATTCTTTTAACTGCCTACTTCTTAATTCTCCTAACTATTCTATTAAACCCATGAAAGAAATTTGCAATTTTAAAAATCTATTTTATTCTATGAATTCTAATGTGCAATTAGTGCTTAAAAGGAATATATGTTACAGTTACCCCCTGAGAAGATGAGGTCCCCCCCCCCATATATATATTCCTGTAATTTGGAGATGGGGGGAGAGTCATCTTACTTCCCCTGCTAAAAAGAGAAGAAGTTACTGAAAATAAAGAGCAAATTATGTACTTTTACTTGGAAAATTGTGGGTATTTTTTCAATATTAGTCTAAAGATTAACTCCTGCTTGGAAGAGGCAGATTTTCTAATTATTATTAACACTTTATTTAACATTTAAATAGGGTTCCTGTTTTTGTTTCTTCTATCCAATGATCCTTTCCTCTCACCTCAGCCCTAACCGGTTTGTCGTCCATCCCGTCCCATCCCCCCCCCGCTCCTTTTTGCCTTCCCTTCCCTGGACAGCTGCTACTTCTTCCTCTCATCCCACCTGTATTCATTTTCAGTTTCATTTCCACTTCCTTTTGGTAATTAATATATGCAACAGGAAGGGAGAATGTAGGGAGGCGTATAAGGAGGGAGGAGAGTATGCATACTGTATACCTGTGTATCTATGTGTGAGAATGGTTTGAATATTAGAGAGAATGTTGGTGTTGCCACCAAGTAGTTGTGTGTACAAGAAGAATTCCTGCCACAGGCACAAGGAGTTCAATTTGAGGAGTCTGGCGTTTCAGGGAGGTTTCCACTATGACTTGGAAAGGGGAAGGGTTGCTATCAGAGTTCAGTTTTGCATTCAAGAGTATCATTTGTACAGGGTACTTAACACTGCTTAATAAGGAAGGAGATAGGCATTGGATTTTTACTCTGCAAAAAAATTCAATGAATAGCTAAGGGATGCACTTTTCTCTTTGATCCTCTCATACACTCCATAGAGATGGTTCCTGAAGCATACTACACCTACTCTTCGTCATGGGTTCTTTTATATCCAATTAAGTGGGCTCAAAACACAAAAAAGCCAATGCAGCATGGGTCTCTGGACCACACATGCACACAAGCATTCGCACGCTATTACAGCGCAGCACTATTCTACTCTTTTTCACTGCTACTGCTACTGCAACTACTCCTACTTGTGAGTCTTATTATTCCTACTCATGATTCCTACTCATTTTGCTTCCGCATGTGCAGAAGCAAAATCGCGCTGAAATCTCGTGAGGGGTTGAGCTCGCGCATGAGATTTCGGCAAGATTTTGCCTCCGCACATGCGCAGAAGCAAAATCGCGCTGAAATCTCATACGCACGCGCATCCCCTCACAAGATTTCGGCGCGATTTTGCTTCCATGCATGCACAGAAGCAAAATCGTGCAAGGGGGCACGTGCACGTAGTGAGTGAGTGCGCGCGCCCCTGAAGCATGGAGATGCGCACGCATGGCTCCGGCAGCGATTTAAGCGAGCAACCCGCCCCTGATCTAGACTAATATATATTTATTCCAGTTCCTGGATTTTTCAGCAATTAGTATGTTGACTGGTTAACATCCAAATACACAGTGGTTGGCCAGGTTAGAAATAGTGATCTAGTTAGAGGTGCCATACAATGGGTTTGACGGTATGGAATAAAATTTTCCTTCATGTTCTTTACGAACAAAATGTCTTATAAGATAAGCTAGCACCTTTTGTATTCATTGACTGTCATTCAAGTATTTATGTACAGAAGTTTATTTCTTTGTTCAATGCATATAGCCAATCTCTCATACGTGGTTTCCAACTTTATACCTGTAATTGGATCTATGTTTTTCTTTTTTAATCCAGTAAAATCTTGGAATGACCAAGGCTGCTTGCTCCATGTATTTCAAGGTCATTCCAAAATGATTACAAAGCTTCTACTGCACCCAATCACTACTTCTTTATTTATCTCTGGATCTCTAGATGGATCAGTCAAACTCTGGTCATTTGATAGTATGGATGCTTTTTACAGGTAGCTCAATTTTTTTAAAAAAAATCTACATATCTCCTGGGTTGAATCCAAAGACACTATTACAAAGAAAGTTTCCTAAGCATCAGTCCAAATGTTTCCTATATTAAAATATGTACTTTAAAAAAAATCAGAGAACTTCAGAGGCTTTAAAAAAAAGCCCATACCAACATTCACAGTACTATAATTGTGAGTATACTTTGCAGCTCTGGAACATGCAGAGAATGTCAGATTATCATTGTTTTCTCTTGTTATCTTGGAGGTAACCAATAACTAAACTCTCCTTTGAACCCACGATCAGTTCATCAGATTATGAGTTTAATGAAAACTCTTCATTCCCTTTCAACAATTAAATAGCCTCAGGGGTCTCCAACCTTGGCAACTTTAAGACTTGTGGACTTCAACTCCCAGAATTGAACTCTAGGAGTTGAAGTCCACAAGTCTTAAAGTTGCTAAGGTTGGAGACCCCTGCAAAACTATGCCTTAATTTTTAAAAGAAATATTGGGTAGCTTGCAAAAAAAAACCCACCATATACATAAAACAAAACAAAAAAAGCTAAAAGGTACCAGTAATAGCAAGGGAATTATAAAAAATATAAACATATGCTTTTAGATAAGGTGATATGGTGGTAAATCTGCTTTGAGAAGCCTTTTGGTAGGAAAATGAAGGAAGAGCAGCTGTAAAAATGCATATGAAAATATCAGGGCATAGAAATTCCATGACAAAATACTGGACTTTAATGGAGCCGTGGGGAGGCTCCATTATTGATTGCAGATAGTATTACCTGCTCTGATTTCAGATAAAAATAAAATGGTGAAATTGAAGACAAGAATCAGGCTTATGGTGAAAAAATTCCTCCCTGGAAAAGCAGGTAATTTTCATGAGCTAGGCTAGGCAAACGTTATGGAAGATTTCAGTGATGGAGTAATGTCAGCAACACTGTACATATTAAAAGGGAAAAGAGTTTCAGCAAGAAATGCAGAAAGAATACGTTATACAAACATCAGGTTAGAAATGAGATAGTTTTGAGATATCATATTGGCAGTTTAAAAATATTCAGAAGGACTTAGGGTGACAGGATACCTGTGGATCAATTTCGTATCAGTTATATACAATAAGTAGGGTAGTATTAAGCTTTTAGAATATAAAATATAAATAGAATATAAAGGTATAAATAGAATATACATATTAATGTTGTAGTGCAAAGCAGGCTTCAAAGTAAGCTGGAGATAACATAGATATGAGTACATATAAAGTTGTTTCGAACTAGTGTCCATAAAATAATTTTATTTTTATAAAGATGTTGGATTTTTTCCCTTGCACAAATCGTTGTAAATACCTCAATGATGCATAACTATAGTAGCTTTCAGGGGGAGTTAAATAAAAATTGTGCAGAATGTGTTCTGCATTTTTCTGTGTTATCTTCTGTGATTATACAGAAATTATTACAGTAATAATGTAATAATTTAATAAATTATGTAATTTGTTCATTTGTGACAAAAGTACACCCTTCTTCAAACAAATTACCTCAGGTATTTGGAATATAATTCCTATTTCCTTCAGCCTTTCTATTGGTTGGGAATGATGGGACTTGTATTCTAAAACATCTATGAAGACACTGGTTCAATTGTACAAATTATTATCATTTTATGAACATGTTTAATTCTGTTCTCTCACGCATTTGAAACTGATTGCTTCAGCAGTACATAACTGTCAGCTGACTTCTTTTCTTCTTCTTACGTTTGGTCTATACTGCTATTCTTCTTTATCCAGTTTATCCCTCTTCCAAGAAGGAATACTTTCGATTGGCACGATGGAAGATAAATTTCTTTACTGCTGCTCTGTTCACAATGTTCATTTTTATGATCTGAATTCATTTACCAGCTTTTGGAGTCATGTCAACAGCCCAGTAAATCACTTCCACATCTGTAGCGCTGTTGGGAAATCCAACAGAGTGGCTGCAATGGGTATTGATAACAGGTATGTTAAAACAATAATAAAACTGGCAATCTTCTTCTAAACCTTTTTAGGATTTTTGTTAGATATTAATGTTTTTAATATGAACTAAATTCTGATAAGAACTGAAATAGTCCCCAAATAAGTACACTTGCGGATAACAATATATGTTAAAATGTTACCATATACTGTATAACTAAAACAAACTTCCCTAATTTATGACGATTGTATGACAACAAAATCTTTATTTAAGATTTATTTTATGTATGTTATAACCATGAAATGTCTTTTTATAATTTTTACTAATTTTTCTCTGTTTATTTTCAAAGTTTAAGAATATTCTCTGTTCAAACTGGGAAGAAATTATGTACCGTTTTGCCACCTCCTTATCCCCCTATGCTACAGCCAGTTCTCAGCTTTACCTACAACCGGACTTGTGGAACTGTTTATTTTCTATTGACACCTTATGATATATGGATTTATACAGCAAGGTAATAGAAAGTATGACACTTCTATTTTAATAACAATTGAAAATAGTTATTATATTAGGAGAGGATAATGAGTTAGATATGAAAAATGAAAAAAGTTGAAGTTGAACATAGAATATAGATAGGACACAGAATAATAGAGTTGGAAGGGACCTTGGAGGTCTTCTATTCCAATCCCCTACTTGAGCAGGAGACCCTATACCATTTCAGACAAATGGCTGTCCAGTCTCTTTTTAAACATCTCTAGTGATGGAGCATCCACAACTTCTGGAGGCAAGCTGTTCTATTGGTTTATTGCTGTCACCATTAGGAAATTTCTCCTTAGTTCTAGGTTGCTTCTTTCCTTGGTTAGTTTCCATCCATTGTTTCTTGTCTTGCCTTTTGGTGCTTTGGAAATTAACTTGACTCCCTCATCTTTGTAGGAGCCCCTCAAATATTGGAACGATGCTATCATGTCTCTCCTAGTCCTAAATCCTGAAAACCTAAGAGAGAAAAATGGCAAAATATGTTTTCTATAATTTAAAGTACAATATGTGGATGGAATTGATGGAATTAATTCATAGAAATGGGCCAAGACTTATAATATCAGAATGTTGTGGATCTTATTTCAATGAAAAAGAAATACTCTTTGTTTTCCTGTTATATTTCAGAACTAAAAGGAAACACGCTTACATTAGCTTTTAGCTTCAGGTGTCTTAGGAAATAAAAACATTTTAACAAATGTAAACAAAGCAGTTGCAAAACATATGTATTTGTTTTTGCATCTCCATTGTATAATTGTGTTGTGCCAATTGCGTTGTGTTGTGTTTTTAATTAATAAAAATAATTGAACTGTTAATTTGATAAAAGAAAATCAATATATAAGAATATGAACTTGCTTCCAACTCCATAGTAATATGCCATCTTGAAATCTATGATACTTTTATATATATTTTTCCAAGTGTTCACAGTTCCAACTTCTGATTTTCAATTTGCATTTGAATATGGGAAAGAAATAAAGGAAATAACAAGCTATCATCTGAATAATAAGGCTGTCTTCAAACTGATTATCAGTCTCCAGTATTTTCCGATATCTTTGCTGTCCAATATATGTGCTTGCTTAGCTGAATAGTTAGGATGGCCTTTTTTCTTGGGTGATCCTACCAGGTATATACAGTATATTCTTGATATACAGTCTCTGTCTCCTTTAGTCATCCCCTCTAGGAATAACAGTCTTTCATGATGAGATAGAATAACAGGACTTGAGAGGAGATCAACAGTAGCTCCATGTTTTTTGGTTATAAAACAGTTCTTAACCAAAATTGTTGGCTAAGATAAGAAAATCATAATTTTAATTTAAAATTAATTATAAGTTTAATTTCCATTTGGTTTTTAGTCAGCCCTTCTGACTGCCCCCCCCCCTATTGTTTTTAACCTGGAGCCTTTGGTTGTTATATAAAATTATTGACAAAGATGGATTGCCTCTGACAATGTGCTCAATGAGTATTAGTTTAAACCTCCATTCTGATTATTTACAGATGGTGTGCATCCTTAATTCCTAAAAAATAGTTTGTATCAATTCTCAAAAGATCTTATCTTTGCCCGTTGGGTGAGATAATGACTAGCTTTGTGGTTTTTGAAGCACTTGAAAAATAATATTTAAAGGGATGGGAGTTTCTGGCACAAAATTTGAAAAAAACAAAACAGACTTTCAGTTTCTTGTATTGTGTTGCAATCTGAAGAACAGTTGATTGGATATTCATGTCAACATATGCAGCTACAGTTAAAGTAAGAACATGGAATATAGAAGACTATTTTTTCCCACATTGTTCATTCTAATGTGAAAAGATAATGAAATCAACATCAAAAGATAACTCAAAAAGTAATTTCCCAAATGAAATTGTCTGAGTATTTTTTCTGCTTTCAATGTCAAAGACAGATTCCTATCTTTCATCTTTATTGTTACGATAATAAACTTTAAAAAAAAATCAAAATGGCATTTTGTACGTAATATATGTTTTTGGTGTGAATTGCTTGTTCTTCCTAATACAATACTTTATTTCAATTTAATCTTAGTCCCATTATTATTGCTATTGGTATTATACACTTGAGGTTGGTTTTGATTTTAGGACTGATCCTGCATGTAGAGCAGCAGTGTGGACCACAAGGGAACTACAAGAACATTTACATCGAAAACACCCTTTAGCTTCGCAAGTATCTTTAATTTTTGTTGTAATTAAACCAAATTGCTGGTCAGTTTTTTCATATGTATATGTATATATGTGTATATTGGTTTGTTCAAGACAAGACATTTTGTTTATTAGCACACTACATTTAAAATATTGAGTTTATATAACTCATTCTTCAAAACACGCCATAATTTTGTTTCACAAATTTCTAATGCAGTGATCACTGTGAAAATTATTTATTTATTGCATTTATAATTATCCTTTCTATTCAGAAAATGCAGAAGATAACTAAGGATAAAAACACCTTTAAAATTAAAAATCATAGGTCTAAATAAAGTCTTGAATCTTTGTCAAAATAGTAGTAGCAATTAGTGGTATCTCCCAAGAAACTGCATGCCGTAGAACGGGAGCAACAACCAAAAATGAAAGCATTTTTAAGAGGTTTCCCCAGATATCAGTACCCAGGCATGGCCCCTTAGTCATGTCCTAAGATATTTAAGTCAAAAGCAACATTATATATTGTGGCCAGAATAAAACTGAAAACAGCACAGGACTTTCAACACAGAGGTAACATGTGCATAGTACTGTGATAGTTAACAGCACACTGCATCTTTAATGTGTATCAGCATTAGAACATTACATTTACCCTCTTGGTGATGGGATGTAAAATACTCTATATTGACTTGCACAATACTCTCTATGAAGAAAAAACTATTTAATCCAGTGGAAGAGAGTTGAATGCATGTACCGTGTTGCCCAGAAAATAATACATGTCCCCATATTAAGGCCAATCAGGCTTTTTAGCACATGCTTTGAAATAAGCTCCCCCCCCAAAAAAATAAGGCCCCCCAACTACTTTCCAGGGAAAGGGAGGGACATGCTGGGAGCTGCTCTTTTTGCGGCGGACAATTCTTTTGGCCAGGAGAGCAAGAGCAAGCGAGAGGTGGGTGCATGCACACCCCACGGGACTAGCTCGGCTCCTCTGGGCTCTGCCTATGGCAATTTGAAACGCGCTCCTGCCTGCGAGGAAGAGGAGGCGAGCATCAATCACTGCCTCACTGCCTTCTTGCAGACAGAAGCATGTTTTAAAACGCTGCCGGAGGCAGCCCAGAGGAGCCGAGCCAGTCCCGTGGGGTGTGCGCGTACTTGCCTCTCGCTTGCTCTCTCTCTCCCAGCAAAAAGAGTGCCCACCACAGAAAGAGCAGCTCCTGGCTGGGAAAGCAAGAGCAAGCGAGAGGCGGGTGCGCACACACCCCGCGGGACTGGCTCGGCTCCTCTGGGCTGCTCTGGCAGCGCATGGAAACGTGCTCCTGCCTGCGATGAGGTGGTGATGCCGGTCGGGTACAGAGAGCCCACAAGTGCAGGGCTTGAGCAGCAGACAGGTGCATCCAGCCCGTCCCTGTCACTGCGCATGCAGCGGCTGAGGCTTTCCAGGCACCTGCCTGGGGAGCCATGTACTGGCCTGGAGCTGGTGCCGCTGTTCCCCGCAGCGGAGGTGCTGGTGCGCCGCGACTCTCGGGCACTCGCTGCTTGTGCTGACATTGCAGAGCCCTGCAGTCAGTTAGAGAGTACCAGGCCGCGGGTCAGCCTCACCACCCCTTCGGCTCTGCCTCCCGCCCCCACCTCCCTCACTTCCTCGCCGGTTCGGGCCGTTCATCCTCCACCTGCCCTCTCTGCGTCCTTCAGATGGGGGATGCAGGCAAGGGTGGTGCATGGGAATCCCCTGCAGGAACAGCCACCCGTTCCTTGGTGTTGTGTCCACTGACCCTCCCCCGCCTTCAGCTCTCAAGCAAAGTGGGAGGGGGAAGAAACTCTCGCGGGCTGCCTGAGGCAAAGCACCTGCCTTTCCTCCTTCCTTCCCTCTCCCCTCTCGACAGGAAACTTTTGGCTGTACGCTACATGCAAGAAATCTTTCTATCTTCCAAACTCCACCAGAAATGAGTCTTCGTGAGTCTCATCACGCCTGCGCAGCCTCTTGGAGTGAAAGGGGAGAAAGATTTCTTGCATTCAGTGTGCAGCCAAAAGGTTCCTTCTCCTGGTGCTGTGTCTTAAGTGCACTCTTCCCCCAACCCTGCTGAGAGAGAGCGGGCCGCGTTTGGAAGAGACAAGGAAGTGCATGCCTGGCTGCTTCTGCCACTGAGCCCGGCTAGAAGTTTGACTGTCAGCTCGGCTTCCTCACGCAGCCCGCGAGAGTTTCTTCCCCCTACCACTTCACTTGAGAGCCGGAGGCGGGGGAGGGTCAGTGGACACAACACCGAGGAACGCGATGGAGCTACAAGTCCCAGGTAGGATGCATGTCTCACAGCCCACCCCACCCCACCCAACCCAACCTGCCACCCCCAAATTGCGAGTTCGAGAAGTTTGATTGAACTCGTGAGAAGTTTTCTTTTACAATGGGCTTCTCTGGACACAACGCTGAGGAATGCGATGGAGCTGCGATTCCCAGGTAGACGCGTGTCTTGCGGTCCAACATGTCTCACTTGCCAGAAATGAGTCTCTGTGAGACTCGTCACGCCACCGCCGCTGCCTTGTGGAGCAGGACTCTGCAAGGCTTGTGCCGTTGCATGCACAAATGGTAGCAGGACCCCAGCTGTGCTGTATGATGAAGCTTGCGGCAGTGCTGCAGTTTGTGCATGCAATGGCACAAAAAGCCTTGCAAAGTCCTGCTCCACAAGGCGGTGGTGGCGGGCCAGCCGCTCGGCCTGCACCAAGAACAGGGAGGGGAGGTGGTGGCAATGGGAGATATAGTCCCACGCTCGCAGCCTACTGCACCCCCAAAATAATAGCCCACTCCCTAATAATAATGCCAAGGCCATATTTCGGGGTTCAAAAAATATAAGGCCCTGTCTTATTTTCAGGGAAACACAGTAGGGATGTGAAGGTGTAGGTTTAATTACAAATGAAAAGGCAAAAGTTTATGTCACCGTATATGAACTGTGTTTTTAGGTTGTTTAAGGCTGTGCATGAAAGCTGAGAATTATTTCTTATGCTGCAGTTATTGGTAATAATGGAAAAACTAGGTAGTTTCTGGTTCAGAAGGAAGATGGTCTGATCTTGTGATAATCCCCACCAAATGGGGACTATTTCCAGAGAATAGAAACAGGGCTTTTTCAGAAAGCCTTTGATAATCACACAGTTGGAAAAAGATCTGAAGAATCAGGAAGAATGGGGGAAAAAAAGCCTCTACACAGTGTTGTTGAAGAAAATTGTTAAGACTACCTTATTTACTGTAGCTCTTTGGAGCAGCCAGATCAATGTTTAAGGTACCATAATCACTCAGTAACATCTTCTGGACATGGCCTGAAAGGAAGAAATGAAAATTGCTAATGGCTGATGCAAGCCCAGCTGACAGCCTACAAAGAGATCAAAGAGAACTAATAGGACAGCATTCTCCCTATCCATTTCACATTACAATGGCCAGAGCAATCTCAATCTTACATCCAAGCAGAAGCATGTTTTGTTTCATTAAAAAAAAAACAGGAAAAAAGAGCTTCCCAATTACCTTTTTGGAGTAGCTGTAAGACTGCTCTCCATTAGATCGGATCAACTGATTGTGTTGACTGTGTAGAGGTATAAGTACTTACCTAAGAGAGTTGGCTGGCTGGCTGAGTCAGTCATATCATGCAAATAAAGTCATTATCTGAGAACTTAAGTAAATTATTGAAACATCTGATCAGAGCAGAAATGAAAATTAGAACTCTGGCTTAAAGTGTGCATCTGTTATCTTTGTAAGCAGTAAAGAAATCAGAACACGTCATAAGCCAAAGTTTATACAAAGTAGTAAGGATGGTTACATTTTTATATAGGGGAAAGATTTTCTTTTTGGACTGTGCAAAGATTAACTAATCCGAACAAAGGATTTTAGAATAGATTTTTAAAATTTTAATTTTATTGATGTAACCAAACCACAGAAACTGCACTTAATATTTTTTTGGGGGTGGGTGGGTGATAAACAATAGGGTAAATGTGCTTCCGAGGAATAATATCTCAAAAGAAGAAAGTATTCATGAAAATGAAATAAGATTGATGCAGTTATATTTTAACTAAAATATAAAGATGTTTCTCTTTATCTGCAAATGGCTGAAATAGAAATGATCCCCGACCATGGGCTACATCATTTCCCCATGCAACCTCTTAAAATAATAATAACGAATTATTAAATTTATATGCTGCTAGACTCTCAGTAACTCAGGGAAACAGCTTCTTTGGGAAGGGAAAAAGCTGCTGCCTACCATGTTGAAATAGTAATTTGCAGGTGTCTGCTCACTTTTGCTGTTGGGATGGAGTAACTTTTTTAGGAAAATTATATGTTCACGTTGTAGTATTATGACTAACAATTGATAATGAATAGTTTATCCGCCTGGTAAATGCAAAACAACATTGATCAAAATCGCTTTATGAAACTGTTGTCTCTTTTATACAAGTAAATTGACTTACAACTGATAGATACTTATTGATTAAAAGGCATCTCATATATCTTCCTAGATGTACTGAGAAAAATGGATATTTTCAACATACACAGAAACGGAACTTTAGGACTTCAGCGAAATGCGAATGCCTCTGCAGCTTGTCCTCACCACTATGTTACTTGGTAGATGAAGGAATGGTGTATGCAGATAATGAGGAATTTCTGGTGCTCGGTATGCAGGTAAAAATGCAGCTGGATATAGATTGGTGTATATTTACTATTAGAATTTATTTGAAAATGATAACAACTATTTGGCATGTTTCACAAATATTACAAATAAAAAAATTCCTCCCTAAATCACTGATCGTTAAGAAGGTGGTACAATCAGAATTGTAAGATTCTGTTATTATAGTCAATCTTAATAAAAGTAATTTTAGTTTATAACCACTTTATAATGCCTTGGTAAGGCCACACTTGGAATACTGCATTCAGTTTTGGTCGCCACGATGCAAAAAGGTTGTTGAGACTGTAGAAAGAGTGCAGAGAAGAGCAACAAAGATGATTAGGGGACTGGAGGCTAAAACATATGAAGAATGGTTGCAGGAACTGGGTATGTGTAGTTTAATGAAAAGAAGGACTAGGGGAGACATGATAGCAGTGTTCCAATATCTCAGGGGTTGCCACAAAGAAGAGGGAGTCAAACTATTGTCCAAAGCACCTGAGGGTAGAACAAGAAGCAATGGGTGGAAACTAATCAAGGAGAGAAGCAACTTAGAACTAAGGAGAAATTTCTGACAGTTAGAACAATTAATCAGTGGAACAGCTTGCCTCCAGAAGTTGTGAATGCTCCAACACTGGAAGTTTTAAAGAAGATGTTGGATAACCATTTGTCTGAAGTGGTGTGGGTTTCCTGCCTAAGCAGGGGGTTGGACTAGAAGACCTCCAAGGTCCCTTCCAACTCTGTTATTCTATTCTATTCTATTCTATTCTATTCTATTCTATTCTATTCTATTCTAGTCTAGTCTAGTCTAGTCTAGTCTAGTCTAGTCTAGTCTAGTCTAGTCTAGTCTAGTCTAGTCTAGTCTAGTCTAGTCTAGTCTAGTCTAGTCTTCCTGTTGAATTGACTTTATAGTCTGGTTTACCTAGTAGTGCTTACATGATATGCTCTAAAGCAGGGGTGTCAAACTCATGGCCCGCGGGCCAGATGCATCACATGCTGGCTCCGCCCCTGCCTGGTTTAGCTTAGGGGGGAAAAGTCCCGATAGGTCACATGATGGTGCCGCGATGCCGTGAGTTTGACACCCCTGCTCTAAAGTATCATCACGCATCGAATTATACTTTTCAAGAAAGTAATATGAGTCACGGTGTCTAATAAAGATAAAGTAGCATCAGATTTAAAAAATCAAAACTGGATTAGTGTGAGAGAAAAGATGCTAAACAAAAAGCCACGTTTAGTCTCATCTAACATATTGGTTGATATGAAAGGGAATGGGCATTGAGATTGAGGACAGTGAGCAAACTCACCCAAGGAGATGAAAAGGGAAAAGGGTGTGTGTGTGACCCACTGCATGGAGATTATAAAATAGTATCAGGTGAGCAGATAGCATTGACAAAATATGTCCATAGGACTGAAACCAAAATTATAAGCGTCTGGAATTCAAAAAACTATAAGGAATGATTTGGAGTGTTGGCTGTGTTTAGCCTGGAGAAGAGAAGAATATATAGAGACATGATAGCTATCTTCAAACATGTAAAGAATTGTGATATAGAAATGTTCAGGTTTGTTCCAGAAGATTTATTTATTTATTTATTTATTTATTTATTTATTTATTTATTTATTTATTTATTTATTTATTTATTTATTTATTTATTTATTTATTTATTTATTTATTTATTTATCAACACGTGTACAAGATAACAGGTATGATATAAACATAAACAAAAGCAAAGTATGTATAGGTAAATTTGGACAATAGGGCAGTAGGACAGGGACGGTAGGCACGCTGGTGCGCTTATCCACACCCCTTACAGACCTCTTAGGAATGGGATGAGGTCAACTGTAGACAGTCTAAGGTTAAAGTTTTGGGGGTTTGGGGAAGAAACCACAGAGTCAGGTAGTGCATTCCAGGCATTGATCACTCTGTTGCTGAAGTCGTATTTTCTGCAGTCAAGTTTCGAGCGGTTTACATTGAGTTTACATTTTTACATCTTTATATATTTTACATTTTACAATGTAAGATAGAAAGAAAGATAGGAGAAGAAAGTGTGTTCAAACTGCAAACAAGTTTACATTGAGTTTACATTTTTATATCTTTATATATTTTACATTTAGATAGAAAGAAAGATAGGAGAAGAAAGTGTGTTCAAACTGCAAACAAGTAGATTTTAGCTTAATATCAGGGGGAAAAATTCTAATGATAAAGAGTTGTTCAGCAATGAAGCAGATTGCCATGAGAAATGGTGGGCTGTCTAATGATGGTATATTATTAAAAAGAGGCTGAATGCTATATGCCAGAGATGCAATATTAGGGGTTGCCTAACTGGACAGTGGATTTCCAGAGTCCCTTCTAAACCTAACGTTCTGTGATTCCAGGAAACACAGAAATTTCATTTTTCTAGGGAATACTTAACATTCATTCAATCATTTAAATTATGATTCTGAGTCAATCAAAATTGCATTGGGTAAAATTAAAATTAAATAAAATTAAATTTAGATGTGTTGATTTAGACGAGTTTAATTATTGAGCATAAGTTTTCATTGTTTTATATTCCTTGTCTTTCATGCTAGGTGACAACCAGTAATTATATTTGAGGTATTTAGTGTATTTTGAGCAAGTATAGCAATTAATTAAAGTTAGGTATAAATACATGTTTTAGTTTGTTCAGGTGTTCAGGCATTATGTAAAATGCAGTATGAAATGTTCAGTTTATTTGTTCAGTATCTTAAAAGAAACCTTTTAACAGTGTAATCAGCACATAAAATAAATTTACATACATCATTTTGGGATTATTGAAAGCAAGGATAAGCAACTTTGTATCTCATCCATTCATTAATGTACATATGAGATGTGAAGTTACATTAGTTCAATTTGCCACAGAGTTTTGTACAACATAAAATGTATCTCTATGTTATTGTAGAGTGGTTCTCTTATATTTTGATAGTTGTGACTCAAATATTATTTTAAAAAATCTGAGGTTGAATTTAAGATTTAATCATTAGATTTTTATTTGGTGACTTTTATTAAACTTCAAATATCTGTAACAAGGGCTTTGACCTTTTTCAGGCAGCAGTACTTGTAAGTTTAAAACTTCCCAGAATCCTTCATCAAGGGGCAAAACTTTAGAGATAAAAAGTTGACTGCATTTGAATGATTTTTTTTTTGCCCTTAGTCTTTCCAGAAACCCCATCGAATTCTTTGGAAACACTAGAGTTCCATGAAACACCTTTGAAAAACCTTGATCTATAAAACATTTCTTTTTGATTTGAACATTCTAAGCAGCTTATTCATATAAAATGAATAGCACAAAATCATTGCTTCCAGAACACAGTGGCACGATGAGAAAGCATCCCATAATATTCTCACAGAAAATTTCAGTTTGTGAATTTCCGTGTGTGTGTGTGTGTGTGTGTGTGTGTGTGTGTGTGTGTGTGTGTGTGTGTGTTTCCATGTGGTATAGCAGATTTTCATCATATTGGGTATAATATTTCTTTTAAAAGGATGGAAGAATTCTATTTCTCCATACATCTGTTCAAAACTTGGTATATTATGAGATGGCTACTTATGAAGATCCTGTAAGTGCATCTTTCCTAATATTTCTTTTAATTTAATGCCAAATATATGCACAAACATAATGTAAGGTCCTGCCTCGCCAGCCTTCCTGAGAAAGCAGAACTCTTGAAACAAATGGCATTTCAAAAGGAACTTTTATTGGAAGACACTGATAGCAGAGAGAGTGTAAGGCAGAATCTGAATTTCCTGCGCTGGAGCGTTATGTTAAACCGCTTCTTTCGAGGCCCCTCCCAAGGTCCATTTCATCTTTGAGCCAATCTCATGGTGTGAAGATATTGTGAGAACTTTGGGCTGAAATGGTGATAACAGGCAGTTCCCAGGCGCCACGATCTCACTCCTCCGGTTTTGAGACAAAACAGATGGGCCAAGGCATATTCTTTTCCCCTCCCAATTTCCCAAAGGTACTGTTCTGACCCAGCTCACCAAACATGACAAACCTTCTGACGTGAACTCAAAAGATTCCTTTATTAGGAATGCCAGCAGTCCCGGCAAAAAGTTTCTCTTGTAGGCTAACAAGTCCAGCCGGCCAGAAGATGAATAGTTGTTTGCCACACCTATTCATCTCCGCCCCCTGCCTTTTATCCCCAGAGCTAGGGTGCGGCCTTGTTAGCAGCGGTGACCAGGATCGGCCTACGGCTTTCCACTGCTCTCCCCTTCTCTGCCTTCTGCACAGCCGCGCATCAGGCACTGGACCCAGCTGTTCCTCTTCTTCTGCATCAACCATATCCAGATCTGGGGGCTGTTGACTCTCCATGTGAGGGCTGACGGATGGCTCAGGCTCCGCCTCTGTCTCTATCTCTGACAGCTCCATTCCCTCTTCCCCCTCGGAGCTCCTAGGTTGCCCTGATGCTGACCCTGACTCCCACGCCTCCTCCTCCTCCTCTGATTCGGCTGCTGGAGGGGCTGGTGGCTGACATGCTACAACAGGTACATCAAAGCAGAGAAAGGAACAAAGGAAAATCCCATTGCAAGCGTAATCCCAAGCTACTCATCAGAATGGCAAGGTCCCGATAGAGATCTATGGGACCTGACACATATATTCAGTTTCTTGTTTCAAAATTAGTCAGTAGCCAGTTTCTTGTTTCAAAATTCAGTTTAATGTCAATCCAGGTTGAGACACAATTGTTTGAACTATGCACAGAAGGTTGCATATATACACAGTATTCCACCCAAAGGATTCCTTCATTTACTTCAGAGGGGATTTTTTTTCAATTGCAAAATTCCAATATTCATTAACACCTGTTTTACCAACTCTTAAAGTGTTATGAATTAAACATTAAATCTGGCATGGTTTTTCCCATGACTGGTACTTCTGGAATTCAGAAAAAAATAAGGGTTGAGGTTACTTAATTTTCTAGAAATGGAAGTAAAAGTTTGTCTGATTCACTGAGTTTAAATGTCATGATAAGCATAAAATCAATAACATGCTCCAGACCCTATCAAACATTTATTTGTTTACATAAAAGGAATATTTATTTACAGTGCTTATATGGCCACTATCTCTTACAGTAAAATTTTGTGAATTTGGGAAGTCTACCAAGCAAACTATTCTGGGACATCCCATGTGGTTTTAATAACAACAATAATAAAAATTCGCAATCACATTTGTGCGTTTCAAACTTGTTTTGTAAGAATTTGATATTTTAAAGCTTGTATTAAAAAACATATTCCTTAAATATTAGTGTTTTGATTCCAAAAACTATATAGAAGTATTAACCCATTTAATCCAATAACTTTTCACATTTGTTTTTATTTTTAATTTATATAATCACTTAGAAATTGTCTTTATTCAAAAATACATTCAACATTTAGGTCATCCATTTGCAACATGATATAATCCATCACCAACTGGTAATCATGTGCCAGAAACAAAAATACAAATTGATTCACTACAGGAGTCTACCTGCTCTGGAACTGGTCTTTCAAGTTTATTTGCCGAACGATGCCACCGTTTTCACAAGGCTTGTGAGTAATAGGAATAGTTGCATAATAATGTGAGTGTAGAGTTGAATGGCATATCATTGAAAGGCATATCATTGAAAGAACTATATTTATTTATTCATTATAACTGATTGTTTCTTTATGATTCCTCTAATCACATTGCATGGATCCTATATGTCAGAGGTCTTCAAACTTGGCAACTTTAAGACCTGTGGACTTCAACTCCCAGAATTCTCCAGCCAGCTATGCTGGCTGGAGAATTCTGGGAGTTGAAGTCCACAAATCTTAAAGTTGCCAAGTTTGGGGACCCCTGCTATATGTTGTTTGATATATCTGGCTATATCTCTGCAGCTAGTCATATAGGAGAAAAAGGTTTTAATTGTGGAGGCATATGTGGAGATTTTTAAATATTTTTCCTGAATTTATTATCCCAAGACTCTTGAATGATGAGCACTTCTATTACACACAAAGTTAAAAAAAATGATGAAAAAATGGTATGAAATAGATATGACCAATTGTCTTTCAGCTTTCACTATAGATGGAGACTTTTCCTAAAGTAATATAATTCTTGCCAACTTGTCTTTTAGACATTCCCATATGACATACTTTTTTAATCATGATTTTGGACTAATGATACTGAACTGCCTTTACCTTTCATAAAATAATGCTGTTAATAGTGAAAGTGTGGAACAATACCAGTAAATATTTGGAAAATTGTATGGAAAACACTTTTACTAATTTTATATGCTTAACTCTTCATTTTCATGTACATAGTTGTTTTTATTCCTCTGTGTCAGGAAAGATAAAATCTAGCAACAGAGGCTGTTTATCTGAAAACACACCCGTTTTTTAATGTTTTTATTAGGTGGAAAAAAACCTGATTTGAGAGCTATGATAAAGCCGTTGCTCATTCTGAGCCCCATTTTTTTTACTGTGGACTAAACTATAAACAAAGTAGGCAACATTTGCATTCGGCAAACTAAAATAATTTGCATATTTCAGGACAGATCACTTTTTATTGGCCTGAAATCTGGCATCGTGGATATTTTAAGTATTCTAGAGGAAAACAATGAAGTGACATTTTCTGAAAAAGGTATGGAATTCATTATTAATCATTTAATGTACAAATAAATTAGAAGAATTAAAACACAAATCTCTGTATTAGAAATTTTTTTCTAGCATGTACCACTAACACAGTTTTCCTCCTTCCCTGGATACCTGATGCTATGGCTGGGCTCAAAACAAACAAAGTAAGAAAAGAAGGGACAGTTTATGACAACAGTTGGAGTTCACATATGTTCAGTTAAGAACAGAGGATACCACATTATGGTTGTCATGCTGTGTAAATCTATCTGATTGCAAATAGGTGGAGCTGATTGCTCCCTTTATTTGCAGCAGATGCACAATTTAATTTCATAGTAACAATCTAGTTTCTGTTCCTTGATGAGTTCTATCTGTAAATCAGATACTTATCGTTTAGTTGGGCATCATGCCCAGAAAAGGCAACTTAAATATTGTGCAACTGTTATTTAAATTACAAGGCTCTTCAAATAAATAAGATGAATATGAAGTACATACATGGAATGGATGCAATTTCTATAGTCAAATCGTCTGGGCCTAATTATTCTAGTTTTCTTTCATTTTTAGATCCAGTTTTGTCTAGTTGTCATAACATTATTATAACAGAAATATTCATTTGGCCCTTAGTTGATAACTGCTGGTATAGATCATAAATATATGATCGGCAGACTCGGACAGTGAGGAGGTTGGGGAGGAACATAGGCCAGTCCTGCAGTCTGGGGAAGTCTCTGATGAGTATTCTGCATCAGAGGCAGAGATAGGGCCAGGGCTGAAGAGCTGAAGTGGTGCAGTGGTTAAATGCAGCCATTGCAAGCTGACTGCTAGTTCAACAGTTCAGCTGTTCAAATCTCACTAGGCTCAAGGTTGACTCAGCCTTCCATCCTTCCGAGGTCGGTAAAATGAGGACCCAGATTGTTGGGGGCAATATGCTGAACTCTGTAAACCGCTTAGAGAGTGCTGTAAAGCACTATGAAGCGGTATATAAGAAAAGTGCTATTGCTATTGCTATCTGACAGTTATCAGCTATCTTCGGAGTCTGATATAAGTGGGGCAGAAGAACAGCTGGAGCCTGTTCCCAATGTGCGCATGCACAGAGCTATCAGGAGAAGGGAACAATTAAAGAACAGGGGTCAACTCGAGAGTAAAGGCACAAGTGGATGCTGAATGGCCCCTCCCATAGGGAATAAGTAGGAGCAAAAGGGGAGTGGTGTTTGCAGGAGACAATTAGTTCGTTTATTAGTGTGAAGATTTGATTATCTGAGTTGGTGCCTCACAGAGATTCCTTGCCAAGTATTTCATTGTACAGTGTTGCGCCTGGAAACTAGCAGCCTGGAAACTATCCAAGGACTGATAAGGTCTGTTGTTGCAATTCACCCTTGAAAGGCTTATTGCCGGGACTTTTCTGTATGTGAATGCTAGGAATTCACATTAGCCAAATAAAAAGGGGTTTTTTGGGACAAGGAGTCTGTTTCATGATTTTGTGAAGCCTAGGTCAGAACATCCCCCCCAAAAATCAGTCTCTTTTTTTTTAACTGATTAAATATTACTAGGAAGGGATGGGCTAATCACGAAATCTCCAGAACCGTAAAGCCTACTTTGAACTTGAAATTTACCACTTATGTTCCTCTTGCCTTCTGGGTGCTCATTAAGAAAGGATTTTTCAAAATGACCATCGGAGCATGAGTATTTCTTATATTATTATTAACAAGCTCTGATGCTAAGGAGTTCTACTCCCTCCTCCCATCTGAAAAGAAATCTGATTCAAATGCAAAACACAAGCAGAGGAGTTTCAGTTTCGCTTTTGCTTTCACAGCATCAAGCAGCTTACTACAGAACAGTTGAGCTAAGCCATGCACAGACTCCTTCCTGTCTCCTTGCTCACACAGCAAATACTGTTTGACTTTCCAAACACCCCTCAACTCTCTCACACAATGACAGGACGCTAGCCAGATGAATACCAATGGATGCTGATAGGCAGAGACAGATTTTCCCCCCCTTATTTTCATCCTCAGTTCAGACAAATCTGTTCCTTCTACTGTAACACCAGTTAAAGGGAAAAGAGGCAAAAAATGCAGGAAAAGATTTACAGATGCGATTAGGAAACACAAGTAAGGGAAGCTGCCTGTTTCTCCCATGGCCAGTTCTATGTGGCATGCTCCAGAGTCAGTTCACCTGACAGCCTGGTCATCCTCCAGTCAGAGAATGTTGTTTACAGGGAGGTCCTGAGCAATTCATCTGAGGGACGAATTGAAAGTCTGTGCTATGCAAATAATGTCTTCATCTACTGTATAACAGAAACTTAGCTTACCATCTCTAACAAAATAATACAGTCCCTTTTTTAACTACTCATTAATTTTCAAGCTTTAAGTGTCAATTTATAAAGCCCCATCACATAGTTTCGTAGCAAAGCACGGGTATTTAGCTAGTTATATATAATCTTCAAGCAAGAGTCACCTTAAGATGGGTGGCATACAAGGGTATTTAGCTAGTTATATATAATCTTCAAGCAAGAGTCACCTTAAGATGGGTGGCATACAAGTTTGATAAATAAATTAGGGAACAAAATGTAAACGCATTTATAACTATTGTTAAATAGGTAGGAAGCTGTGTGTTTATCATCTTTTTCATTTTCTTTCTTATCCATTCATTATTTTTCTTTTCTCTATCTCTTCTCTAACATTTGTAATGTTTTTACCTTGGTAAAAATTTCTTTAATAAAAAATATAAACGAAATGGTAAGACCATCAACAAAGAGACCGCTAGCTTTCCTATGTTTCCAGGAAGGCCTTTATTGTATAAAAGTTTAACAAATTTATTTCCTAACCTCTGCCATAATATGTTTCACTAACCCGGCCTATACCATATTACAATGTGTGTGATATATACTCTTATATTTGAATAATTCCTGAACAGCCCTATGAACAATTCTATTCTGCTTTGTTGCTTGAACTTACAACAAAATCGTTAGCTGTTGCTGCCAGCTGCTCTTGTGAACTGCAAAATTATCTTTGCATTGTCTCTCAGTCCAGGGGCGGGTTCCTAATTTTTTTTACCACCACTCTGTGGGCGTGGCTTATTTTGTGGGTGTGGCTTGCCAGCCATGTGACCGGGTGGGCATGGGCCTCGGGAGCTTGGCAGCGGCCGGAGAAGCGGGGGGCATTGCCCACCCGCAACGCAGCCCCCCGCAGCGGGAGCAGCAAGACCGCAGTAGCGGTTCTTCTAGAAGGCTCTGTCCGGCCTGAATGCTTCTCCCCATTTGATGATCCTAGGCTCCTGCCGCCCATTCCCCCTCCCCTCAGCAGCTCGAGAAGCCTTGAACGTGTGAAAATGCCTGGGATCATCACCGCGCGTGTGTGGCTTCTCGGACTGCTGAAGGGAGGGGAACTGAGATAGATCCTGCCGCCCATTCCCCCTCTCCTCAGCAGCTTGAGAAGCCTCGAACGTGCAAAAATGCCTAGGATCATTACCGTGCGTTCGTGGCTTCTCGGACTGCTGAAGGGAGGGGAATGGAGATAGCTCCTGCCGCCCGTTCTTTCAGCATCTCACGCGCTCTCTCAGCCATCCTCCCCTGCTTGGACTCACTGTGGGGTAGGAAGGCAGTACATGTGCAGTGCCAGAAGCTCGGCTTCTGGGCATGCGCAGAAGAAATTTTTTTTAAAAAATTTAAAATTTTTTTTTATGGCGGCGCCCAGGCAACGGCAATTGACCGCACCGGTACTGTGATGTCACCAACGTGCTGCTACCGGTGCTATAGAGTGGACCGCACTGGTAGGAACCCACCACTGTCTCAGTCTATGCTGAGGGAGGGAGGGAGGTGCTTGACTAGACGCTGGCTTGCTGTAGGCTTTCAGTATCTCTGCTGGTTTGGTGAGGCAGCTGAGCATTGCTACCCTTTCAGCTTGTCTGCTATTTGTTTGTTGAAATTCAAGCCTGCTCCTTTTTTACTATCAATCATCTGCTAAATTGGCTGCTGCAAATTCTAATTCTCTGCTAACAAAACATAAATCATCATCATCTTCTTCTTCTTCTTTTCTACATAGAGAGAGGGGGAGGGAGGGGGGAGAGGGAGAGGGAGAGGGAGAGAGATTCTATCAGGATTTTTCTTTTATAAATAGAAATCAGGTATGTTGAAACCAGGTGTGTTGCCTTAAAGGCAGTGGCCCCTGCTGGCCACTGGAAAGCGTTCCCTCCACACTTATCTGTTTTTACCTGATTTAAAAATAAATAAATAAATATTAGGTTTTGGAAAGAAAATGTATTTCTGGTTATTTACTCTGTAAAAGATATGAGTAATTGCACTGAATATGGAGATGAGGTATAATAAAGGGTTGATGGATAGTTCAGTGTTACTTCCTGTTAATTGAGTCATCTCTCTCTATTTAGTCATCCCTATGCACTGTCAATGCTTTCAAGGAAAACATGGGCAGCTGTAATTTATTGTCTCATTTAACTTTCCAATAGATTGTAATTGATATGTTTAAGAAGGCAGCTAAGTCCATTTCCAATTTAATTTAATGCACAATTAGCACATGTACTGTTTATGAATAATGTACTGCTACTACTGTTATGGCAGTGTTAAAATCATATCTTATTGCATGTTAAAAGGCTTTCCTGACAGGGTTGAACGTTAGCCAACTGCACCTGCCGGATACAGCATTTAAAAGCTACCACCACCACCAGGTCTATAGCCTTCGTTCTATGCAGAACATAATTGGCACATGGAAAGTACCTGAAAAGAAAAGGTGTTTGATACCTTGCATGCAGTGGATGCTGTATTAAGATCAGTCTTTGCACAACAAGAATATGTTGTCTTTGGCCAGCATACTATGTAGCAAATTAAAAATGTAATGATAACAAATGTTGTAATTATAAATATTGCCATTGAGTTTTATTATTCATATATTCAACTTTAACACAGAATATCTTTTTTTAAAAATTGATCTTCGTCAGCTATCAGTTGGTCCAAAGTCAATATCTCTGCTTCCATCCAGTATTTCCACACGATCATTTTCCTCCCATATTTAAAATTGGGCTTCTCCAGAAAATTAATTTGGCATGGGAAAAAGAGTCAGATCTTTCTTTATTAGATGGTACATAACTTTCTAACTGACGTAATTGTTTCCAGAGACAGTAGAGTTTTAATATATTTGGATCCTGTCCATCCAACCAAAGGCGCTCTATATGTACATTCCAAAGTTGCCCAAATTAGAAAATTAACACCAATTGTTGTTGGTTTTCAGTATTTAATGCTTGACAATCTGTAAGCATGATAATATAGCTCCGGATTTGAAAAACTGGAACCTCCTTATCAATTGGTAATTGCATTTTCTGTAAAGATATTCTCAAAATTGAAGAAACCCACAGAAATTATTTTTTGAAAATATGTTCTAGATATTTAAACTGGAATGCCCTTCAAAATATACATTAATTTGGGAATAATATTTATTTTGAGAATGTTCTCCTTTCCTCAAAGGGTTAAGGTTTAATGACAATAGACATCTATTGATTGTTGAAGAAATCACTCCATGTATTTTCTTTCTATGTTACTAATTGAACTATATCCTTTCGTATACACACACAGTATCTAAATATTTAATGGATTTGGAACAAATATGGAATTGATATTCCTTAAATAGAAAGTAATCGAATGTTCACCTATATTGACCCAATTTTGATTTGGATTGGTTAATACAATATTTAATATTTAATTTAAATTTCCATTTCCATTTTATAGATTTTATCTTTTTCACCTGTAATAATTGGAATCATTGTGCTTTCTTTCATTTTAAATGATTGCTAATCATTTAAAATGAAAGAAAGCACAATGATTCCAATTATTACAGGTGAAAAAGATAAAATCTATAAAATGGAAATGGAAATTTAAATTAAATATTAAATATTGTATTAACCAATCTTACCATCTCTTTCTCCATTTTCCCAAGATTTCTGTCATAAACATGTTAATATAAATAGTAGTTAATTCATATATCTTTTTCTATATTTCTCTGTAGACAGCTGCAGATGGGCACCTACCATCTGTGTCCATAATGTTTCAATTCATCTTTCAAATTATTTTCCCTTTTATTTTTAATCTTATTTTTGATGCACAAAGAATAATTCTACCTTGAAAATATGCTTTATATGCTTCTCATTTAAAAAAATTGAATTCAAATCAAAAGCTTTATCAGTCAATAGGGAAATATTAAAACACTAATTTCTTGATACCTTACTGGGTTTCTGAAATGCACATTTCAAAGCAATTGTACTATATGGTGCTAGAAGGTCAATGTTATTAAAAAGTAATGAAGCCTAATAACATTCTTGTAGACATTTAAATAAAATAAAATGTACCCTTTTAACTGAATGCCAGGAGTCTATTAAATTCAGTTCTTTCATATAAATCTTAATCTTCATATAAATCTTATAAATCTTACTAATGATTTTTTTGGAGTGGCAGTATATTTCTTTCAATTTCAGTGTCCAATATTTCATTGAAATTTAAATTAAATCCATAAACATTAACTATAATTACTGCAATCTCTGTTATTTTAGCCCATAAAATTAAATAATGTCCTTTTATATCAGTAATGACTTCTATATCAATTGGGAATCCAAGTCCATTAAAGATTATCAGAGACAATATGTCTATTTTAACCTTGATCAACTAATTTTATATTATTTCCTTTTATTTTTAACAATCTTTATTTTTTTTAATTCCTTCAAATAATGTTGTCAGGGTTCCAAGTAACACCCCCAATGAAAGAAGACTCTGAGGCTTGAAGTTCCTCAAAGTTCCATTTTATTAGAGATGTCATATTGGCACATCTGGGAAAACCTGAATCTGAGAGTTCTGGGTTTTCCTCACCCAAAAGAAAGTCAAAGATCCAGCCCCTCCACCCACCAGTCCATCACATGGTCCAATCAATTCACTATCCCAACTGGAGACAACCCCCAATCACTCCCATCCAGGTGCAGGCCAAATGCCCTTGGCTCCAGAGGTGGGTTCCTGCCGGAGCTGTCCAGTGCGTAGCTCCGGTAGGGAGTGGCCGATTGCACAATTTGCATGCAACCGCTCCGGAGCCGTCTTTGCCGGTCCGTCGCATGCTTCGCCATCTTTTTCGGTGAATTATTGGGCGATTTTGCTTCTGTGCATGTGTGGAAGCAAAATCGCACAGAAATCTTGCAAGGGGACGCGCGTGCGAGAGAGAGATTTCAGCAAGATTTTGCTTCTGCGCATGCGCAGAAGCAAAATTGCGTGAGGGGGCGCACACGCGTAGCGAGCACATGCACCCCTGAAACGTGGAAATGCGCGTGCAGTGTACCGGCACCAGTAAAGAAGCAACCCGCCACTGCTTGGCTCCCAGAGAAAGGAATGTTGTTATGGCTAATTCGCCACCATTTCCTGTTATCCCCCTCCCATTTTCCCAGGCACTAAATGTGGCATCCCTGAAGCTCTAACGGTAAAGATGGCTTCCAGGGCTGACAAATGTCATAAAACTGGATTGCTTTTCAGTTTTTCTTTATCACTTCTCACAAAACCCTTCAAAACTTTAACAAGTCTCTTTTGTAAATACATTATAAGAAAGTTATCTAGGTCGGTTTTTGTTTTTGTTTTTTGTTATTTGTAAATCTCTTTTAATGATTAAGTCATCAGCAGTGTAGCATCTTTTTCCATGTCATTCTTGCAATTTGTCATTTTTAAATGCACTTTCAAATAAGTCTCAGTCTTGTCTGGACAAAGTTGTTCTGCTTTCATGATATCCATAATATTTTTTTTAAAGACAGTCTATCTATAATCTTAAAATTAACTACTGTGACAATTGTTCACAAATATCCTTCAATATATCCGTTGTTTAATTATTTTGCTGTGTATCAGCAAGTCAAATGTAACTGTCATTCTTCTTTAATTGTAAATTTTAGTTCCTTCTGATCCCTCTAGTATCCAAAGTTGATAATCCCATCCTGTCATTTTTTTAAAAGAATTTAAAAGTTAAAGCAAGGATGGAAGAATTCTTAATTTCAAAAATTTATTTCAAATCCATCTGGACCCTTAGTTCATTTATAACTTTCCAAAATTCCATGCTGTAATCACCCTTTTGCTATTTATTCCAAAAAAGAATTTTTAAAATTCCTTAAACTTGTATTTGAAAGTCTTTTTGCTAAGGATTGAAGGAAACTCACCCTGTATTATAAAACTTGTAGGTTTCTATTAATTGAAAAATAGTTAAGAAGCAATTTCTGAAAGTGGTTAAGAAATGAGACTGGGCAAATCTTAACCACTGAGTTACATTTGGGAATCTTTTGATTTCTCATTTTTCTGGCAGACTTCGCTGGCTAGAATGCATCGTCATGTGGCTGCCGATTTTCACCACAATGCCATCCCTGCTCCTTCAGGGACAACTAATTGGCTATGAATTCTCAGTTGTTTTTATTTATAATATTTGCATCATGTCTTGAAATAAAGCTTTCAGGGAAAATTACGCTCAGATAAGAGGCCACATGCATCTTTAGAGTTCGGGGAACAAATAACAACTGAGGTTAAGACTGTTGAGAGCATATGCTGATTATAATAAGCAGAAACAGGGCTATATCAATAACTTTTCTGACCTAATTAAGGACGGACCCTAGCTGAAATAGTTTTTAAATATTATCTTATATACTGGGAGCAAAGGTGGGTTCCTGCCAGTTCGGACCGGCTCTATAGAACCAGTAGCGGGAATTTCCCCCCGCTCGCCAAACCAGCAGCGATGGCTGGCTGGACAGGCTCCCGTACCGGCTCTCTTGGTAGAACCATAGGTGACACCATCTTGTTTTTCGCTTCTGCGCATGCACAAAAGCTCAGTTTCTAGCACTGCGCATGTGCACTTGTGCACGCTTTGCGCACACACGCCCAAGTGGCGCGTGAGGAAGTGAACCGGCAGCAAGGTAAGTTAGAACCCACCCCTGACTGGGAATAATGCTTACACATTGAAATACTCATTGGGAACTATTTTGACATTGAAAGATGCATTACTAGGACTTACTGTATATAAGGAAAATTGAAGTGCATGAAAAAAATCCTGTGTCTTACAGTATGTTAAAGAGTAAGTGTGAATTGTTTTTGTTATCGAAGGGTACTTCCTCTGTACAATTTAGCCATACTATGGTTTGTAGTATTATTGTACAAAACTAGCCATACGGCAATTTACAAATCTATAGAAGCAGAGAAAAACCCTATAGATAGTATTTTAAAATGAAAAGTGTATTCAAACTGTGAAATTATGTAGCATAATTGAGAACTGATGTTTATGTTCTATCTTCAAGAGAATATAGAAGAAAAAAATCTTCCAGCAACCTACCATGAGGGTCCTGTGATATCAGTGGATTCCTGCAAGAATCTTTCTGTCTTTCTGAGTTGTGGGTAGGTAAATAAATCAATGTTGCCCTTCTATAAAATAAGGTCATAAAGTGATGAAATAGAGCAAAGATTATTGCAGACAAACCAGTGCCTCTTTAAAAAAAAGAAAGAAAGATTGGTACTCTGAAAAATAATGCTGGTGGCAATTCCTTAATTTTCCATTTGGATTTCTGATTCGGAGGGCTGCTGCATCTATTTCTAAAAGTTCTCGTTTCAGCATCTGACTGCTCATTCTTACTGCTATCAAGCAGGGTGGTATTGTCTCCTCCTTTGCAACCTAACAAATTCAACACTATAGGAAGCACCCATGGCACCTTACCCAAAGCCTTTTCGAATCTAGCACTTTCATTGCATTTCAGAAGAGTTGCTTGTGTTTCGTAACATCTCATTTTCAGTTTAATAGAAATGCATGGAATCACATTGAGAAATTCTTTTTAGCTACATTTACTTAAGATATTTTATTTTTAATTCTACTTTTGTTGAAAAGTAGGGTAATCAGCATGTCATGGCGTTCTTAGTCAAATGCTTCACTGAAGTGAAGATATAGTGTGTCTATAGCAATCCCATGATTTATGCACCTAATTTGCATTGGTTATTTTGCCCAGCACCTTGCTGAAATCAAATATATTACCGTATTTTTCAGAGTATAAGACGCACCGGAGTATAAGACGCACCTTAGTTTTGGGGGAGGAAAATAGGGGAAAACAATCTGCCTACCAGGTATTCATCTGGCTAGCATCCTTAGTCTGGTCAGCTTCAGCACATTATTTTATCCCCTGGTTAGGACTTAAAAAAACCTTCTTCTGAGAGAGTAACAATGAAAGAGCATGCAAGCCAGTAAGAGCTGGGAAGATCGTTAGCACCTAGTTAGGGCTAGAAAAAAACTTATTCAGAGCAAGTAGAGCAAAGACTTAGGGCTGGAAAAACCTTCTTCTGAGAGAGTAACAATGAAAGAGCCTGCAAGCCAGTAAGAGCTGGGAAGATCATTAGCACCTGATTAGGGCTAAAAAAAACTTATTCGAAGCAGCTTCAGCACATTATTTTATCCCCTGGTTAGGACTTTAAAAAGCCTTCTTCTGAGAGAATAACAATGAAAGAGCCTGCAAGCAGTAAGAGCTGGGAAGATAGTTAGCACCTGGTTAGGGCTAGAAAGCCCTATTCGGAGCAAGTAGAGCAATGAAAAAAAATTCTGGAAAAACTTAGGGCTGGAAAAACATTCTTTGGAGAGAGTAACAATGAAAAAGCCTGCAAGGTAAGAGCTGGGAAGATCTGTTAGCACCTAGTTAGGGCTGGAAAAAAGCTACATTCGAAGTATAAGACGCAACCAAATTTTCAGCCACTTTTAGGGAGGAAAAAGGTGCGTCTTATACTCCGAAAAATACAGTATGTCTGCGGTGTTCTAATAACCCTTTAAGGAAGTTAATAAAATGTATACTGTTTAAAGGCAGATAAATGAGGGAAATCTACAGATAAAATTAATTTAAAATAATAAAAAAACACAATAAAGTTAATCTGGCAAGATTTATAGTAACAAATCCAGGTTGATTTCTGGTATTTTTAATGTGTATCTTTATGACCTCCTCCAGAATCTTCCAGGTTTTGATGCCTAAATGATTGGCCTGAGTTTGCCTTAATCCTCTATTTCCTCTTTTTGAAGAACTGGGCAACATTTGTTCTCCTCCAATCATTCTCCAGGAATTGTCCACAATCGGGCAGATTATAAATTAGTTGCTTGATTGCTTTAGGATCCAATGCATTCAGTCAAGGAAGTTTCAAGCCATGCAGAGTAAAGAGGGATTACCTGATCATATCTAATCACACTGTTTTCACAATTTCCTGTTGGAGGTCTAAACTACAAAAAATTGAATAGCTCTGACTTTTTTTAAATGACATATTAGCATTTTTTATTCTTCTTTGAGCAGCTGGCAGCTGATTTTTTTCATTTTTAAATTTTGAATAGAATATAATTTTTTATTGGCCAATTGTGATTGGACACACAAGGAATTTGTCTTGGTGCATATGCTCTCAGTGAACATAAAAAAAAGATACGTTCATCAAGAATCATAAGGTACAACATTTAATGATGTCCGGGTAAAAATAAGCAATCAAATCATATTAGGTACCAGTCAAAATAAATCGTAAGGATACAAGCAACAAAGTTACAGTCATACAGTCATAAGTGGGAGGAGATGGGTGATGGGAACGATGATAAGATTAATAGTAGTGCAGACTTAGTAAATAGTTTGACAGTGGTGAGGGAATTATTTGTTTAGCAGAGTGATGGCATTTGGGGAAAAAACTTCTTGTGTCTAGTTGTTCTGGTGTGCAGTGCTCTATAGTGTCGTTTTGAGGGTAGGAGTTGAAACAGTTTGTGTCCAGGATGTGAGGGGTCTGTAAATATTTTCACAGCCCTCTTTTTGACTCGTGCAGTATACAGGTCCTCAATGGAAGGCAGGTTGTTAGCAATTGTTTTTTTCTGCAGTTCTAATTATCCTCTGAAGTCTGTGTCTATCTTATTGGGTTGCAGAACCAAACCAGACAGTTATAGAGGTGCAGATGACAGACTCAATAATTCCTCTGTAGAACTGTATCAGCAGCTCCTTGGGCAGTTTGAGCTTTCTGAGTTGGCGCAGAAAGAACATTCTTTATTGTGCTTTTTGATGACGTTTTTGATGTTAGGTGTCCATTTTAGATCTTGCGATATGGTAGAACCTAAAAATTTGAAGGTCTCTACTGTTGATACTGTGTTGTGTTGTCTAGTATTGTAATAGGTGGAAGTATGGGAGGGTTTCTCCTAAAGTCTACCACCATTTCTACAGTTTTGAGTGTGTTCAGTTCCAGATTGTTCCGGTCGCACCACAAGGTTAGTTGTTCAACTTCCCATCTGTATGTAGATTCATCATTGTCTCGAATGAGCCCGATCACTGTTGTGTCATCTGCGAACTTCAGTAGTTTAACAGATGGATCGTTAGAGATGCAGTCATTGGTATATAGAGAGAAGTGGAGAGAGCACACAGCCTTGGGGAGCCCCTGTGCTAATTATACAGGTATCTGATGTGATTCTGCTTAGCTTCACCTGCTGCTTCCTGTTTGTTAGGAAGCTTATGATCCACTTACAAGTGTGTTCAGGTACCGCTAGCTGGCTTAGCTTAGTTAGAAGAGAGTCTGGAATGATGGTATTGAATGCTGAACTAAAGTCTAGAAAAAGGACCCTTGTGTAGGTCTTTGGAGATTCAAGATGTTGTAGGATGTAGTGCAGAGCTATATTAACAGCATCATCTGTCAATCTATTTGCTTGGTATGCAAATTGCAGGGGGTCTAACAGTGGATCCGTGATGGTTTTCAAGTGGGACAGCACTAGGCTTTCAAAGGTTTTCATAACTACAGATATTAGGGCAACTGGTCTGTAGTCATTCAGTTCCTTGATGGTGGGCTTCTTCGGCACTGGGATGATAGTAGAGTGTTTGAAGCAAGAAGGAACATAGCAAATCTCTAGCGATTTATTGAAGATTTGGGTGAGGATGGGGGCCAATTTGTCAGCACAGACTTTTAAGCAAGAAGGAGTTATCTTGTCTGGGCCTGGAGCTTTTCCTGGCTTTTGTCTGTGAAATAAGTCTTGCACTTCCTTTTCTGTGATCGCTAGAGGTTGTGAACCCAATGGTATGGGGTCAGTTGTAGGAGGCTTGGCTGTTGTTGGTGTGTCTGAGATGTGGGTTGTGGAGATAGGTGGCTGTAGTTTCCTTTCAAACCTGCAGTAAAACATGTTCAGGTCATCTGCCAGTTGTTGATTTCCTTCAGCCTGGGAAGGTGGTTTGCCGTAACCAGTGATATTTTTAAGAGTTTTCTTAATATAAATGAAAGATTCTGAGCTTTTGATTTCCAAAGGGTCTTTCTATTAGCTGCACTGATAGAAGGATGGATAGAAGGATGGGCAACCTTGAGCAGGTTAGCATTGAACTCCTGGCAGTGAACAGAGTTAGCCTGCAATACAGTACTGCATTCTAACCACTGCGCTTCCAATGAAATAAGCTAGAATTGTCTCATGTTACACTGAGGAATTTCGGCAGAGTCTTAGATTCCTCCATGAAAGACCATCTCCTTTCTCTCTTCTCTTTGTTCCTCCATCAGCACTGTTTCTTTGAGGCCTTGTCCCTCTTTCCATTTTTTGTACTTGTTTTTGTTTTATTTCTAGACCTTCTCTAAGTTTTGTGTGTACAGTAATGCTTCTTCTGAATCTTCATTTTTTTTCTCCTCATAGAAATTAGATGCAGTTGTATTTTTATTATCCCCTCCTTTAGGAATTCCCATCAAGCTGAGAATCTTTTCTGATGAGTTACTTTTGCTAAGGATTTTACCACTGATTTAAGTACCACTGATTTAAAATTCATTGTTTTGAAATCTGGGATACATATTTAACTACTTTCAATTTTAGTTTATGTTACAATCAACACTTTTATATTGCATGATGAACTTTTATCCCCATATTCCTGGTTTTTCAACTTATAACAAAGCAGAATGCTTCATAACAGAAACTTCCTCATTTCTTCCCGATTGATTAGTATCAAAGCAAGCATAGCTGATTCTCTTCTGTTTTCTCCATCATCTGAATAATAAGGTTGTCAATAAGACGACTCAGGAATTTTCTAAAAGGACTATGCTTGGATTTTTCTCTCAGCAAGTGTTGGAATAATTAAAGTACCCTTTCCACTATAATTCTGTTCCTCTTTGCAAAATTTGCAGTTTTAGAATCTTCTATGATTTTCACTTAAGTAGGCAAGTGATAACAAGTACAAAAACACTTTCACCTTAATTGTTCATCTACTTGTTTTGACTGAAATGCTCTGTACAGACCACTGAATTCATTCATTTGGGGCTATATGACTGAGACAGAAAGATTGCACATCGACATTATCTGTAAATGCCTTTTGTTATATACGTTTAATGCATTATATTTGAAAATGTGAACTGTATGTAGAAATGTAAACAAAATTAGTCATCTTAATACATTTAATTTGAAAGTTATTTAACAAAATAAAAATGCATCTGATGTTTTCTATTTTGAAGAGGAAACATTTTTCTTTATTCATCTAAGGTATTGAGCTATTCCCTCTGTTAGACACAATTTTGGGACGAAATTTGATTACAAGCTAAATTGAAACAAAAATGTCTATACAATTTGCTTCCTATGTATTTTAGTGGTATGTGGCTCTTGAACTTAAGCATTTGCCTAACAATAAATTCTGTATTATGATTATTTCTTTTATTTTCTAGTTCAGATGCTGCGATAAAACTATGGAATATTCACAAAGACCTAATGGCTGAGATCACACTTGATAATACTTTAAGCACAGCCTGTTTCCTCAATAGTTCTGGTGATATTTTACTGGCTTTCAAAAATGATATTTATATCTTATATCACAGTAAAATGTTGAGCGTTTTGAGAACTAGTATTCAAACTGCCAGAGTTTCAGAAGCAGGTAAACTTAATTATGATATTAACTGAGTAGTGTTTTTTTTAAATCAGTCTACCCCAACTCTTTTAATTCGGATGCATACATTACTATATTTAATGAAATTTAAGACCTCCTAATATTGCAGCCTCTTTGTGTCAAGTGATAAGTTGTTCTATGTATTAATAAGGAATTCGTTGTGTGGATTCTCAGATAGCTAAAGCATTTGCACAAAAAATGGAGGTATCAACAAATTTTGGGAAATTTACAGAAATGTGAACTAAAAATAATTACATGGAAGGGGAATTAAATGAGTTTAATTCAACATTAAACATTATTAGATGAATAATGTTTGTGCATACCTGATGAACATGGAAATTATTATATATAGCCTATTTCCAAAGACACCCCCTCACCCCCACTTTGACACATAGCCATAAGATTGCAAGCATAGAAACTGAACATATCTGTGGGGAACTGGAGGAGCTATTTCAGAAGGCAAAGCCCTCCTGGGTCTGCAAGATGACATTTAATTGAAGGGACCTGGACATACCTATTCTTCCTGATTGTCCTGGATGGGAAGAAACAAGTGGAGACAGGTAACCAGGCCCCACGCCATGAAGGGCTTTACAGGTTTTGATCTGTATCTTGAATTGCATATTGAAGCCAACTGGTAACCAATGCAGTTGGCAAAGCAATGTTGAGGCATGGGCATAATGAAAGACATCCACTATAGTCGACACTGGTGCATTTTGAACAAGCTGTTACTTCAAGATGGTCCTCAAGGGTAGTCCCTTGTAGAACTCATTGCAATTGTGAAGGGACAAGGACATGAATGATCTTTTTGAGATCTCTTCAAGGTCTTTTCATGCAGTACCTGCAAGTCAGAGGATCCTCAATTACTTGTCTGCAAATCCCAGTTGGCAAAATTTGGGGTTACCAAAACTCACAAACTAGTTCTTTCTTTATAAGTGTTTCCAAGTGATCCACGCTTGATGCTACCCATCAAAAATATAATATTGCCATTCCACTTTTTTCCTTAGCAAGAGATGTAATAACTATTATTAGGAGAAATGATAGTTTCTTTCATAAGTAAGGTTCATGACACATTTGCATATCTTTATAATATGATCTGTGAATAGTGAAGTTATTTGAAATAGTAACTCCTGGTCAAGCAGCAAACCAAGGTTGCATCAAAATGATGACAGGCACATCAGTGGTGGGTTGCTACTGGTTCTCACCAGTTCGGTGAACCAGTACCGGTGGTGGCGGGAGGCTCCGCCCACCTGCCCAGACATCATCAAAAATGCTCTGCACATGCGCAGAAGCATTGTGTGCGTGCCTGCGCGCTTCTGTTCTTGAACTGGTAGCAAAGGTAAATGGAACCCACTACTGATACACATGGTAATGTCATGAGGCAAAGCCTACTTTTAGACTCTTGTATCTCAGTGTCATTGCATGTCCTAAGTTGTTGTGTCTGTATCATGACATCTATTTTGTTACCTGCTCATACCCATGCTTCTGATTAAATGCAACAAAGGAAGGACAAAGTGATTCATACTATTGAATATGAGAAACTGAACTTATTGAAGGCTGGTCCAAATTTTATTACATGTAACCTATGTCTCCAAGGACTCAAAATGGCATTAAGTTTGGGGGGGAGAAGGCGTGGCTAAAGTTGCAGCACTACAGAATCCGTGCTGTCCGGGGACCTGTTCTGGACAGGACCAGGTCAGAAACCACCCTAGAGGGGTGGAGAAGAAGAGGGGGCTTGTTGGCAGACTGGGAGGGGGCTGCAAACCCCCCCAGGGAGCCAGCTTTGCCCTCGACAAGCGGTGTCTGGAAGACGGCTCTTAAATGCCATCCTAGTCGCGGTGGTCACATCGGAAGGATTAAACTTGCAAGTTTGGCGTCATCTGGAAAGGAGAATTTGAAGTGACGTGCTGGAGAAGCTGAAGAAGACAGAGAAGATAGAGGTTGGTGAGTGATATAGCCAAAGGAAACTATTAAAAGGAACATTTCAATATTAAAAGGGGATCAAAAGGACCAGAAATTAAGGAGCGGCCGTTTAATATGTGGATACAATGGTGTAACAAAGTTAAAGGGACTTAAAACTAAAACCCAATTATTGAAGATCTGGAATTTTGTTTTAAAAACTTGATCAAAGCCCAAGAAATTTGGAAAGTAAATTTAGAAGAAATATTTGAAAATTGGAATGGATTTAAAAATAGAAAATTCAAAACAGGAAAGGCAGAGTTGAAAAATTCAACTGGAATATGCCATCTGGTGGATGGAGGAATCACTGCTACAGTAGAATATCTTTGTGGATGTTTGGACAGCTGTTTGACCCTGAACAAGAAAAACTTCTTTGAAAGCAGAGGAAATTCAAAACAGACTGTAAACTTATTATTGTTTGAAAGAACTGTTTGAACTGACTTAGATAAGGATGAACATGAATAGATGTTAACAAATAAAGACATAGAATGAACTGGTCTATTGAATTACTAAAAATGAAAACTTGTTAATTATAAAAGGCTGTGAAACACATCTTTGTTAACAGCTGGATGGATTGTGAAAATTAGTGATTTGTGACTTTGTGACATGGAGATTTGTATTTACTAAGGATTGGTGGCACTTTTGAGACTGAAGCTATCCAAACTTTTGGATTTGAGAATTGTGACTTTGGAGAACAGCGGAATGGATTGTAGAAAGTACTGATTTCTGACTTTGGGATGTGGAGATTAGTGATTATTGAGAATTGGTGGCATCTCTGAATGAACTTTGATTAAATATTGAATTTTGACTAAAAGATTGAACCTATCTAAGCTTTGGACTTAAAAACTGAGAATTGAGACTGAGACTGTAAAGATATGGAGAGAATTGACTATGAAGAATTCACTGAGTTTTTTGAAGGATCTTTTTGAAGACTTTAGAAGATCTGTATTTGGAAGATTTGAGACAGGAAAAAATGAAACACAATTGGAAAAAAAATGGATAAGAGAACAGAAGAAGAAAAGAAGAATGATGAAAATATTATAAATGATGACGAAAAGGGAAAGAATATTGAAAATGCAAAGCTGACTAATGATTATGTTAATGATAATGATTCCACTGGGTTTAACAGTGAAAATAGAGATAAAGATAATAGAGATAATAGAGATAAAGATATTAAACACAACTATGTTCAGATTGATGATAAAGATCTTGTGACATATAAAATGAAAAAAGAAATGGAGAAAATTAGATATACACAGAAAGTAAATTTAAGAGGAAGGAAAAGAGCGTGGGGAAAGAGAAGCTATTGGTATAAAATTAAAAGAAAGAGGAAAAAGAAGTCAAGCAGATGGGGGTAGAGGATATATATATATATATATATATATATATATATATATATATATATATATATATATATATATATATATATATATATATATATATATATATATATATATATATATATATATATATATATATGAAATAGTCAAGAAATTAAAAGGAAATGGATGATGGCATTGAAATATTATGGAAATGTTCTTTCTTTTTACTCAATATTACTATTTTATTAAGAGTTAAGAATTTTTTTCTGTTCTTTTTATATAGATTAATATTGTTTAATAAATTAAAAGGTTTGACATTCTAGATAAAACAATGTTAATTAATATGAGAAGTATGAATGACAAACATGAATATTAGAGCTTAAAAGATATATTATGATTGTGTATTTTTTTATATAAGAAATCAGTTTAAATGGAAAACTTCAAAAGGGAAAAATGTATTATTTTAGGAGTTGAATACTTAATTGAATAATTCAGAAAGATTTTGATGATTAATATGTGAAAAGGTATATTATGATTGTGTATTATTCTTTTATATATAAGATTTGTCTAAATGTGAAATTTAAAAATCCTTTATTTTAAGAGTTAAGCATTTAATTGAGTGTAAACAACCTAGGAAGAATTTTGATGATTAATATAAGAAATGGGAATGTTTAATTGGGTATTTAGTTTTGTGACAGAATAGAGGATAAAAAATATAAACGATGAATAAAGAGACAAAAAAGTGGAGGAAGCAATATGACTTAAAATTAAGAAATAGAAGAAATAGTAACTATCTTGGAAATTAAATTAATAGTGGATAATTTGGAAGGAGAATTTAAAAATTAATTGGTGAATATTCCAGATGACAAAATTAGACATTTCCTTTTTTTTTTCTTTGTTCTTTTTGTGGAGGTAAGACGAAGTTACCAGCATATACCTAGAATAAGATATTATATATAAGGAAATGTAATAATAATAATAATAATAATAATAATAATAATAATAATAATAATAATAATAATAATAATAATAATAATAATAATAATAATAATAATAATAATAATAATAATAATAATAATAATAATAATAATAATAATAAATTTTCTTAAGAAGAGATATGATGAGTCTAAATTTCAGAATGTATCATCAGTCTGTCAAACATAAAAGGATCTAGTATAAAAGAATATTCAGGGGAAGGCAAAGAAGGTGTAAGAGGAAGTAGAAGGGGAGGAAGAGAAGGAGTAGAGAGAGTAGAGGAGGAGTGAAGGAGTGAAGGAGTAAGAAAGTAGGAGGAGATGATGGAGATAGAGAGAAGGGAGTAAAATAAAACAACAGAACAGACTGATGATCGATGAGGTAAGCGTTGGTATAAGACATTGACTTTTGAATGATGGATTATAAATGTAAAATTGTGTACTTTATTGTAACATTTTAAGGTATACCGTATTTTTCGGAGTATAAGACGCACCGAAGTATAAGATGCACCTTAGCTTTGGGGGAGGAAAACAAGGAAAAAAGGCCTCTGCCTCCAAGCAATTTGCCAAACAGTAAACAGCAAACAGCACAGATGATATACACTGTTTGCTGTGTATTTCTGTGCATGTGTGCTTGACCCAAAGAAATGGCAAAGAATTGGAGAAATGTACATTATGCCAGAAAGTTTTCTTAAATGTAGTCACACTAACTCCTCCCAATTATTTAAAAAGATCTACTCCAAGGTAACTAAACTCTAATACTAAACAGGACACTGTTACATTTCAGACTATACTTGTACAGAGCTGTTAAAATTAATTAACATTTCTGGAAGTATACATTATTCTCTATTATTTAAAAGAAGATACAGTAGCATTGGGCCTCTTCAGAGCAAGCATTTATTTTAAAAAGCTTCTTTATTTTGTTAAGTTGTCTAGATTTTACAGGGATCTCCAACCGTGGCAACTTTAAGACTTATGGACTTCAACTCCCAGAATTCCACAGCCAGCAAAGCTAACAAAGCTGGCTGTTGAATTCTGGGAGTTGAAGTCCACAAGTCTTAAAGTTGCCAAGGTTGGAGACCCCTGGCTCTAGAACAATAATAAAGCAGTCTTTAAAAAATAGGTCTAATAATTTTAACATTCTACAGACATTTATAGTTATTCACTTACCCCTTTCCATCCAGTTCAGCAGAAAATAAAAATCTGTGTGTCTCTCCCAGCTATTTGCCTCTTTGCCATTTCAGTTTCAGTTTCATTTTAGCACCTGGCAAGTCAGCTGTAGGTCAGGAAGCTGCTAGTGACTTGCTTGGTTTTAGTCTCTTCCCTCTGCTGCAAACAGGTAAATTGCTGGAAGACAGAGGCTAAAGGGTGGGGGTGGGTGGGTGGGGCTACATTCGGTGTATAAGACACACCCAAGTTTTCACCCTCTTTTGGGGGGTAAAAAGGTGCATCTTATACTCCAAAAAATACGGTATGTCTATTAAATTGTAAAAGTGGTGGAGGAAAAAATAACAAAATTTGGAAAAGGAAAATGGCATTAAGTTTGGCAGGATAATGATTAAAGAAAAACAAATTGTGCTCGCTATTCATTTGAGCAAAGCACAGAAGAATATCAGTAATGAGTAGAATAAAAACATGATAGTCTGAAGAGAGAGAAGTTCCCCGATGATGGGCTCCAGTATGAACCCGAAAGCTTGGAAGAATAAATCTTTGTTCCTAGTGACCAATTCAGATTGGATCCTGAAACATTATCCTGGGACACGTTCATTCACAAGAAAAGCAAATTAGGTTTCCTTGTTGAATAATTCTAAAAATTTTTTAAAAAAATAAGTGTTTTTAATCAAAATAATTTAACTATCATGTAGTGTTACAATATAAGTATCTCCATTGTGATCTCTTTTCTAGAATCCTATATTTTTGAAAGCCAGCTTTTAGATTATCAATACAAAATGGATGCCCCTAAAGCGATTGAGATGGCTTCATATCTGGTATGTACTCTTTTGATATTACTATAATCAGCTGAGGACCTGAAACCACATTGAGTATTAAAGATATAGACCAGTAAACTAAACAGCATTTAATATTAGATGCAGAGTCTGCCACCTTTTGTTAGATGTATTCTAGGATAATAACACCAAGGGGAAATTCTAGTTGTGGGATTTCTTTAGAATGTAAGTTTAGAATATGGTATGAACAAAAAATATTTTTCTGTATCGTGTATAAGCATGTTCTTACATTATGTTTTCTGTTTTTCAATAGCTTTGATTTCTCATTGGGATCATATTTCCCTTTTCATACAGTGCAAACCACTTAATTCACCGAGATTTCAGTTCTTTACTCACCTTAGCATAAGCTTCATTTCATTAATTAAGAGGCAAAATATACAAGACAGCATTGTAAATTTTAAGTATAAAACTTTCTAACACAGATATCAAATAGCTACATTTTCATGTATTATAATATTAAAAGTTATAGTGCCATAAGTATATTTACTGTTTTTGTTTGTTTTCTTTTGGTTAGGTGCCTTATAAGGGCTATGCCTTTACTGAAGATTTTACATCAGAGCTACAGGTTTTGCCAGAAAAGAAAGGAAAGGTAAGAATACAAATGGCCTACAATATAAAGAAAAATGTACTTCTATCCAGTCTCTATGTAGGCCTATAATATAAAGAAAAATATACTTCTGTTCTATTTCTACAAGATTTGGCTAGTGTGATTTAACGAATAAAACTGTGAATGGATGAATGAATTAATTAATGATGGTCTCAAAGCAATCAAGTTTGATACCAGAACAAACGTCTTAAGAGTATAATGTAATTATAAAGGGAACAAAATTATTTCCTATTTTACTAGCTATTTCTTATTATTTAATTGAAGATAGAAAGGAGTTTCAGGAGGGGGATGTCTTCTAAGTAGTATTTGTTCTCTTATTTGTCTCATTGGGTGGCTTTTGTTTAGTCTAACTTAGTGAAGTTGTTCTGAAAATAAATACATCTATAAATGGCGTTCAGAAGGTTTACTTGAAGGACGGATGGGATACAAAGTAATATATAATATCAGAGCTGTTAAATGTTTGAATAGAATAGAATAGAATAGAATAGAATAGAATAGAATAGAATAGAATAGAATTCTTTATTGGCCAATTGTGATTGGACACACAAGGAATTTGTCTTTGGTGCATATGCTCTCAGTGTACATAAAAGAAAAGATACATTTGTCAAGAATCATGAAGTACAACACTTAATGATTAATCAGTGCAGCGCAACTTTAATAGAGTTGAGAGTTAAAGGTCACACTTCTTTGCTTTTGAAGTTGTCATGATTATGTTGTGACGAATATAGCAAGAAAAGAAAAAAGAAAATACTTAGCCTACTTTTCTAATAACAATTGCTAATGTATCATTTAGTGAGTCAAATCATAGTTTCTGTAGTATTTAAAGGGTCCTACAAATAGTGTAATATACTGTATATCCAAATTTGTTTGTGTATAATTAATAAGCAATTAATAAAAGAAGTTTGATTTGTTTAGCATATTACAATCCCAATTATATCTTTTTTTCCATCCCTTAGAAATTCTGGCAGATACCAGTAGCTCCCTCAATGATATACTTGTCTCCTTGTACCTCAGAGGCATCTTTTAAAATGTTTGATTTCCTTCTCCAAGCTGGAACTCATAACTTAGAAGAACAAGATAAAGCTAAAAGTAATGTTTTTGAGAATTAATATATTTCTGGCATGAGTAGAGTACTCATTATTTGAAAACCATACATTTTCTGTCTTATGAAAACCTATCCCAGACCAACGAGCATACTTTTTGTAGCTTAACAATATCTTCATTTAGTTTGATTGGTGTGCACTAAAAGCTGAATAATTGGAAACTATTATATATTATGATTAAATAATTGCCAATGAAATGCTCTGATGCAACACAAAAGGAAAAATCAATTGTACATTTCAACTTGATTATATATGCTTCGTTTCCTTAATCTCATTTATTTGTCCTTCTTCCTATTCCTCCTTTTGCAGCAATTTGTTTCCACTTTATAGTCTCTTCAGAGCACTATATAGGTGGAAAGATATGCCCAGCAGTTTATCTACTTATCACTAAACTGTGGTTCCCAATTCATCGTTTCTGAGTTGTAACAAACTACTGTAGTAGATCTAACAAAAATTGTTATTTCTAATTGTAAGATGATACCTTGCTTGCTTTGGAAATTAAACAGGACTAGCAAAAGCAAAAGATTTCTGCATATTAAGCAGAACCTCCAAATTTTGTCAAATAAATGGTTGAAACTATGTAAATTAGTACAGTGCACTCCAAATTAGAAACTGAACAATATTTGCTGTATATGTGTTGTATATTTCCTTTCACATAGTGCAGAGGGAAAGCAAACATCTAAGGTGGACACTGAAGCAGCTGCTATTTTAAGAGATAGAGGGCAGAAATACTATATATTACCTGCCTTTACATAGAACAATAGAGGTAGATAATTCAACTCTATTTCAGAGAAAGAGAGAATGGAATCAAACAAACATTAGCAATTTACTTTAGTTAAAGAACATTCAGTTTCAGTTTCAACTAGTAAAGCTTGCTTTTTCAGGCACCAATTTCTGATTTAAATGATAGAGAATAAATGTGTAGTCTCAACAGATAAGACAATTTGCTTTATTTCCTCAGTGTATGAAAGAATGATTGTGACCAAAGATATGAAATATATGCCTGAGCCAAAACCTGCAGCACCAGCAAGGTTGGAAATGCCCTTCTTTGGTGTTTCTCCAACTCCATCTTTTATTCAAGTGCCACTTGAGACAACTAAACAGGAAGAAGAGCAGGTTTTTGTGATTTTTTTGTATAGTTAATGTTAAAATATTACAGGAACAATTCTTTAAGCAAATAAGCTGCAGCTGAATATTTGTGTACATTCTCCATTCTAGTTGCCATATATGATTTTTGTTTGTTTTAATATCTGCTCATGTTAAGTGCAATAAGAATCTCTTCTATTATTCTGGATAGTTTACCTTACCTATGTGGAAATATAAGTTTCTCCGAAATCATCAAAAGACACTGAAGCTTCACACCCATTATTTCAGCAGTGATTTTGCCAGGATCCTAGGACTGTTATGACATCTTTTATTATAAAAAATGAATAGCATGCTCAAATAGCATATGATAACAACAATACCAATGCCTTTCTCCTGTGATTTTGCTTTGCCCAAACTAGTCATCCATTTGCTGCAGCATTAGAGCTGTCAGCAAGAAGAGGACAGAATCCTAAGCAGGAAATTCTTTGCAAATCAGTATCATGAACTACAGCTATTTTCAGTTCTGAGTTTTCTTCCAGTGGAATTCTTTCCTTTCTTTCTCCCACTCTGTCTTTAATTTTTAGCCTATTTACCTCTTTTCCCCCTGAATTTTTGGTCCTATATTTTCCTTTTCCATGGTTTCTTCTTTTTATCTTTCCCCCCAATTTGCTGTCTCGCTTTTTTCTTCTAGTCTCCTTCCCATTTTCTTTTTACCGTTTTCTTGTTCTAATTTTTGAGTTTATTTTATTTTTATTTATTTATTTATTTTATTAAATTTTTATGCTGCCCATCTCCCCTGTAAGGTAACTTAATTTTCACCATCTTAAAGCTTTGGAGTTCCATTTCCACTAAGGAGGCAAATTGGGTTAATGCCTTTATTTGTCTGGCAATTTTCTTTTCTTTTTTTTTATTCAAAAAGTTTTATTAGTATAAAGTGCAAACATTTTTTTTCTTTTTCTCCCCCCCTTCCCCCCCACCTCCTCCCCTTCCCCCGCTCCCCCGACTTCCCAGAAAAAGCACAGGGTATAATCTTCAATAAACATAAACTTAAAATATACTATCAAGTTATAAATTCAAAATTTCTCTAATTTTTTTTAACTCCTCCTTGTTTAAGACCTTTTAAACACATTCTAAAATTCTTAACATATATCATTATTAAGCTATATATATCTTCTTAATCTGATACTTTTTTTTGAATATAATCAGTCCATCTACTCCATTCCAATATCTCTCTCTCATTTGAATGATCTTTTAAATATGATGAGATTGTTGCCATTTCTGCCAGATGTGCAACTTTTAATGTCCATTCCTCAATAGTAGGTATATCTTCTTTCTTCCAGTACTGTGCTACCAGCAACCTGGCAGCCGTTACCAAATTCAGAACCAATTTAATCTCTATTACAGTACAATCCATAATTATTCCCAGCAAGAAAAACTGTGGTATAAACTGTGGTACAATTTTCTTGAGAGCAAAACATCTCCCTCTGGTTTTCCTTTTCTTTCTTATATACAACTGGTCCTCGACTTACAACCATAATTGAGCCCAACATTTCTGTTGTTAAGTGAGACATTTATTAAGTGAGTTTTACCCCATTTCCTGACTTTTCTTGCCTCGGTTGTTAAATGAATCGCTGCAGTTGATAAGTTAATAACCCGGTTGTTAAGTGAATCAGGCTTCCCCATTGACTTTACTTGTCAGAAAGTCGCAAAAGGGGATCACGTGACCTTGGGACACAGCAATGGTCATAAATAGGAACCAGTTGCCTGGCATTTGAATTTTGATCATATGAATCATGGGGATGCTGCAAAGATCGTAAGTGTGAAAAAGGGTCATCAGTCACATTTTTCAGTGCCCCTGTAAAGTTTGAATGGTCATTAAATGAACTGTTGTAAGTCGAGGACTATCTTATTTAGGAAACTAAAAAAAAAGAATTGCTACATAAGCATCATTAGCTGGATACTATAATATCAAGTTTATGTTTCAGTCGGAGGTGGTATTCAGCCAGTTTGGACCGGTTCGGGCGAACCCGTAGCGGAAATTTTGAGTAGTTCAGAGAACCAGCAAATACCACCTCTGGCTGGCCCCGCCCTCCCGCCCCTGCCGTTCCCTGTCCTATATTCCCTTGTTTTTTAGCTCAGCTGATTTGTGCGGCAGAGCGGATTGCTGCACCTCAGCTGAGCTAAACAACAGCTCAGCTCACCAGCGCTGACACCGAGGGCGGTCTTTGAGTGCTGCGCGCCCGCGCAAAGCGTGCATTAGGCACGTACACGCGCAAAGCGTGGTCTCATGGAACCGGTAGGAAAAGATTTGGAATACCACCATTGGTTATAGTCCTAGGATTGCCAGTATTTACGTTATGAGCAAAAAGATAGACTTTTGGGTCTTTCATTTTCAGTATTGTACTTCATTTGTGACATCTAATACTGCTTTATTGTTTTAAAGACAGTTGATCCCATGACTGCATTATCCATAGAGGAGCCATTAAAAGAAACCTTAAATGAAACACAGAAGCAAACTTGTGAAGAAGCGTCTGCAAAAGCATCAGAAATCATTCCAAAGCACTCTTATTGTTTGCATAAAAAGACACAATCAGACCCAAATATTTGTAAATGTGAGTTTTCATTATCTACATGAAATCTCTAAAAGTAATAGATATTATTTTGGCAGTAAGTGTTGAATTTTGTGGCCACATAACTGTGCTAATAGACACATGTCAATATATCTGTTCTTTCCTGAAAAGTAAAAAGATGAGTTTCGGATTGAATGTCAAATATTACTTAATGCATTTCCTTCTGAAATTGGAGCTTTGTTTTTGCTTTATAGAGTTAAGGTAAAGAATGCAAGAATGTATTCTAACGCTGTAAAATATAAATCTGATTAAATTCATTCAGATGTCCTTCTAAGTAAAACATACCAAAGTAATGCCATATATCATTACAGTAATTGTTATCTCTCTCTATAAAAGTGTGTGTGTGTGCGTGCGTGCGTGCGTGCGTGTGTGTGTGTGTGTGTGTGTGTGTGTGTGTTCCAGCATAACTCTGGAACGCCTTGAGCAATTTCAACCAAACTTGGTACACAGATGACTTACTATCTGGAAACAAATACTGTGTAGGTAAGATACCCCTAGCACCCCTAGGGGTTTGTGTGTGTGTGTGTGTGTGTGTGTGTGTGTGTGTGTGTGTGTGTGTGTGTGTAAATAAATAAATAAATAAATATAAATAAATACCCGGGCAATGGGTTATCAGCTAGTATATAATATACAGTTTGTATATTATGCTGGGTTATCAGCTAGTATATAATATATGTATAGCAAATGGAACCTTTTTCCACTTGTTATATAAGTTATACTGCAGCATTTCCCTCCCATTAAAGCAGTCAGCATTCCAAAATAGTCTTGAGAAAAGAAAGAGGAAGATTTAAAATGCTGCTTAGTCAGAAAAAAAATTAAAAATCCTCCAAATCACTAGAATTGAAGCCCCTGTGTATGTAGGGATTCGTGCTTCATAATTAAAAGCCCATAGCTAGAGTTTGCATGAGCAGAAGCAATGGCACGATCAGTCTGCGTTATCAGAACTGCCAGTTTCAGAAACTTCCAGGATCCCTGGACTGGCTCCTTGTTTTTCTGAACTCCATTTAATCATTGACCTTGATATTGTTGCCTCCACATTATTGAAGCTCCAATTCCTGCTCTCGTTCAAATCTGTTACTGGATTTCAGTTTGACTCTCATTAGTTTAAAGAACTAACCATTCATAACTAAAGGGTTTCTACTGATACCATTTAAGACAAAATTCCCTTTGCCTTTTTATTATGCATTACATATTTAAACATTTTTAAAATATTTCTCCTTGCAATATAAACTATTATTTGGCTTATTGCTGGCAGGATGTGGCATTTTCTACATTTGTCCTATCTACTTTTTTCCTTTTGGAAGGCAAATCTTGTACAGTATTAACCTTGCTATTAGGAAGCTGAGTCACTGTCATGTCCCCTGCCTTCAGGCCATGAATTACAAACAAGAAATTAGAATAGAATAGACTAGAATAGACTAGAATAGACTAGAATAGACTAGACTAGACTACACTAGAATAGAATAGAATAGAATAGAATAGAATAGAATAGAATAGAATAGAATAGAATAGAATAGAATAGAATAGAATAGAATAGAATAGAATAGAATAGAATAGAATAGAATTCTTTATTGGCCAAGTGTGATTGGACACACAAGGAATTAGTCTTTGGTGCATATGCTCTCAGTGTACATAAAAGAAAAGATACATTTGTCAAGAATCATGAGGTACAGCACTTAATGATTGTCATAGGGTATAAATAAGCAATCAGGAAACAATCAACATTGATATAAATCATAAGGATACAAGCAACAAGTTATAAGTGGGAGGAGATGGGTGATAGGAAGGATGAGAAGACTAATAGTAATGCAGCCTTAGTGAATAGTTTGACAATGGTGAAGGAATTATTTGTTTAGCAGAGTGATGGCGTTTGGGAAAAAACTGTTCTAGTTTTCTAGAAAAAAACTTGTATCTAGTTGTCTTGGTGTGCAGTGCTCTATAGCGACGTTTTGAGGGTAGGAGTTGAAACAGTTTATGTCCAGGATGCGAGGGGTCAGTAAATATTTTCACAGCCCTCTTTTTGACTCGTTTTGATAGCAATCACCAGTTGGATTTACAGACAAATTTGGCCTATGATAGCATGTGTACCAATGGGTTGTAGTCAGGGGTGGGTTCCACTTACCCTCCCTACCAGTTCGCATCCTGTCGGGGAAATGACCCTCTGAGCATGCGGAGAAGCATTTGCACATGTCGCAGAGGGTTCTTTGCCAGCCGCTTTCAAGGAGCGGTGACCGGAGGACTGGTTCGGGGCATGGCCAGCCAGCCATCGTTGCTGGTTCGGCGAGCTGGGGCAAATTTCCACCACCGGTTCAGCCGAACCGGTCTGAACCGGCAGCAACCCACCCCTGGTTGTAGTTTCGAAAAGCAACAGAAAAATAACTAACAATAATTTCCTCTATGGAATTTTTTTAAGATGTTGCTATTTCCATATACTTGATACCTGCAAATAAAATTATTGCATTAGTTCTCACATTTTTATTTTTATTTTTGGTTAGATTCTTACATCTTTGAAGGAAAGACGGCAACTTCTGGAAAAGACAGTCTGCACAGGAGAGAAACGGTATCATCTCACTTAATATAAAATTACTTTAAAACCTACTGCCTCTAATAGGAGAATAATACATTTCTGTAACTGTCGCTTTAATAAATAAGCATGTTAATTTGAGTTATTATTATTGTTAAATGTTTTTCCAATATGATTTTTCAGGAACTTACTACGAATACTTACATAAGGAATAATAAATTAGATTTAGCATTTACTGGGAAACTCCCCAGAGTCAGGAAGAAGAGATCCACAAGGTTTCTAAAGTATAAACTCAAATAATTAGAAAACAGCAAAGCCTACATCAGGAATAAGGCAAGAGAAGAAAGAGAAGCATCAGAAAGAAAGTAAAACAAGAAGAAAAGAACTACATTTGATCCCTCTGATCCTTTTCTTTATAACTATATAGCAATCAGCCTTCTCTCTCCTAATGCCATCTAGATGCATTGGGTTAAAACTCCCAAAGTTAATCAAGGCATAGATCAGGGGTGTCAAACTCAAGGCCCGGGGGGGCAGATCCGGCTCGTAGGGTGCTTAGATCTGGCCCGTGGGCCCGCCCTGAAAACAGCAAAGGACTGGCTTGTGGTGCCTCTGCCAGAGAAAACGGAGCTCAGGAGTGCCACACGCAGGCATCCTGGGCTCAGTTTCTGGCCACAACGGCCTCCTGCAGCCCTCTGCCAGTGAAAACAGAGCTTGGGAAGATTGTGTGTGGCCCTCCCAGGCTCCATTTTCACTGGCAGAGGACTGCAGAAGGCCATTGTGGCCGGAAACAGAGCCTCAATGAGTGATGTCAAGCTGGCCACACCCACCCTGGTCCCGCCCCTGAGGTCAAACACAACCCTGATGCAGCCCTCAATGAAATCGAGTTTGACACCCCTGGTCTAGATCATGGCCTATTTTAATATAACTGGAGAACACTAAGTTGTGTATCATGACACATTTTTGTATTCAGAAGCATCACTGCAATACTTTATGTCATCATAAATTAATTAGTCTTCAAAGGTCATGGTTAACATTACCTGGATAACTGAAGAGTCAAGCAAACAAGTTTTTGTTCTAATTGGATTTCATTGTATTATTCTGTCCTTGCTATGCAGGAAAGGCTGCTTATATTTAAGTTACTATTGCTTTGCGACTTCCTAGAGACAAAGGAATTAAATTAAATTTAAAAAGTTGTGATTGCGTTAACTGGACAGGAAGTGAATTCTTGGAAGATGAATTAAGGTCCCCATGCCCCACCCCCTAAGTCTTCAGAGAAAATCTTCTAAACTAACATCTTGATTTTTTAAAATATAAAATTCATAGTTATACATATATGTGTGTGTGTATTATACAGTTTATTATATTATACACATAATGGATCAAAAGCTTGCCCCTAGGATCTATCACGCATGCAGACTACTTTATGCTGCATTTATGCTGTATCATATGCATCACAGGTGGGTTCCTCCCGGTTTGGACCGGTTCTATAGAACCAGTAATAGTTTGGTGGCCTGGGTCGCTGGAACCAGCAGCGACCCAGGCCTGCCATGCCCCCAAGCCGGTTTTCTCGGTGGCCCCATAGGCACCCCCATCTTGTTTTTTGCTTCTGCGCATGCGCAGCTTTTTTTAAGTACTGTGCATGCACACACGCACAAAGCGTGCATGCGCCTGCGCAGCGCGTCCCTGAGCGAACCAGCAGTAAAGGACTCCAGAACCCACCTCTGATATGCATGCCTCTGTAGTACTGGATTCGGAGGCTCCTATATTTCAGAACATCCTTATGAACAGGTTAAATTTACATGGACTAGGAAAGTTAGTTCAGGTTAGACTACAAAGTGAAATTAGTATTCTGTGGTCCTTAGCTAAGGCTTACCAGGTTGCATATATTCCATTTCTTTATTAGTATAATCCATGGAATTTAATATTCAGGATTCTTTTTTCTTTCTTTGCTGTATCATTATAAATCAATTAATACCACCTGGGAATTGGGCACAGTTGCGTATATATAATAAAATAATTTTGATGTTCAGTTATGTAAATAGAGTATTGGCCACAGCACAATACAAATAAGGAACCTATGACTGATTTCATTTTGTAATGATTAGATGATTGATCCCCCGTTTATTGTTTGAATGTGGTTAATTAATTAAATGTATTTGCTTCCTAGTATCCTAAGGAGAAGATGCAGTTTGAAGAAAAGGTCACATACTCAGGCTTGACCGAAATACAGAAAGGAGTGAAGGTCTTTGAGCTTTATTTTTTTCCAATACTTATATTTTGACTTTTGGAGGATTTTGCTCTTAGAACATAGCCCAGTTCAAGCCTGAACAAAAATGATCGCTCCTGAGAATCCAGACCTGATGATTGAGTGCTGCATCATTTTCTAGAATTAGCAGCTCTTTTGTGTCTCAAAATAGATACCAGCAATTAAGATCGTGCTGCTCAACGCACTTACGTCATCTAACCCAAATATGGCAGTAGAAAAGCAAATTTCTAATATAATAATGGAATGGCTTTTTCTCTTCTTTTCCATAATGCCACTCTGGTTCTGTCATTATGCCATGATTTACATCTTTTGAGGCCAATTTTCTCAAAGGAAATTTTGCAAAAATGTTGCCCCTGCTTATAGTATTTTAAAGGGTTTGACCCACAAATGCTGCCATCTGCTGGTAACAAGTATGTGTTTTCTAACTATAACAATGGTTTTGTTGCTTGGCTTATTAGAACTATTCTAGAAGTTTACCTTGTTATAATGTTTCTATCTTGTACTTTTAATATCATTTATTTCTTTTTCTTTTTGTAACTTATATAACAACCATTTCCCCAGATTATTTGTACATTCAATTTCTTTTAGATTATTTTTACTTCAATTTGTCTCATTAAAATAAAGAACTGCTGATGTAAACGTTTAATTTGTTGTGTAATAGTTTGCTTTTCTGGGAATTACTTTTAACTTCTTTTTATAATGTTTCTTTTTATAACAATGTTTCATTCAGCCTCCATCTAAAGAAACTACCGTATTTTTCAGAGTATAAGACGCACTGGAGTATAAGACGCACCTTAGTTTTGGGGGAAGAAAACAAGGGGAAAAAATCTGCCTCTGCCTCCCAGCAATTTGCCTCCCAGCAAACAGCAAACAGTATAGATGATATACACTGTTTGCTGTGTATTTCTGTGCATGTGTGCCTGACCCATAGAAATAGCAAAGAATTGGAGAAATGTACATTATGGCAGTATATTAATGCCAGAAAGTTTTCTTAAATGTAGTCACACTAACTCCTCCCAATTATTTAAATAGATCTACTCCAAACATGACTAAGTCAGGGTTTAACTCAGCTGCCTTATCTTAAACAGGACACTGTTACATTTCAGATTATACTTGTACAGATGCTGTTAAAATTGATGTGGCTTTTCTTGAAGTATTCTCTGCTATTTAAAAGAAGATACAATAGCACTGGGCCTCTTCAGATCAAGCATTTATTTTAAAAAGCGTCTTCATTTTGTTAAGTTGTCTAGAACAATAATAAAGCAGTCTTTAAAAAGATAAGTCTAATAATTTGAACATTCAAAGACTTTTATAGTTATTGACTTACCTCCTTGCATCCAGTTTCAGCAACTGATTAGCACAAGAAAATAAAATTCTGCCTCTGCCTCTCCCTCCCAGTGTCTTATACTCCGAAAAATACGGTAATTTTCCTTTTGTGCTCTTTTCAAATGTGGCTATGTTAATTGATACTTTATAGTTTTCTATAAACAGTAGTGCTATCTGGGTTGATGTTAAAATTTTGAATCTTACCAAACTTGAATGAATAAGAAAATATTATATATGTAATTTTCCTTATCCGAATTTGATAAGCTATGCTGTATTTAAAAAATAAGTATGATATGCCTATATGGAGCACTGTCTCCTGTCTCTAGATCATAAATGTACTTGTTTATAAGGGCAGATGTTTGAAAAACATACTTATTCTATTATTTCAATAATTATATTATACGAAATGTTTAGAAACAAAAGCTCAAGAAGCAGAAGCCAAGGAAGCTAGGCAAAAGAGGAAAAGTTGGTCTCGTGAAGTGGTCGCCAAGCCATAGAAAACCTTTTTCTGCGACACTGGTAATTATTCTTCTATAAATAAAAACAGTATCTGGATTCTTATAAGAGAAATGCTTTTTGACATTATTGTTCTTTTTGCTCTTCTAACTGACCGGTTCACCAGTGAGAACCAGCTGAATCCCACCAGTGCATATACGAGACCCTCTAATTTAAAAGGGAAGATTGTTCTGCATAATGGACATCGCAAAAGAGAGTCTGACTGAAGCCCAGATAAATAAGTATCAATACATCACAGCACTGTAGCTAAAGCATTCTTAATAGAACACAATAAGCTGATATGCCTAGATGGGAAGAAGTTTCTGAACTACTTAAAGCTTCATACAGGTGGTCCTCAACTTAGAATCACAGTTGGGACCAGGATTTCCATTGCTAAGTAATGTGGTTATTAAGTGAGTTGTCCCCAATTTTACAATTGTCTTTGCCATGGTTGTTAAACAAATCATTGCAGTTGTTAAGTGAACCATGCCGTTGTTAAGCAAATCTGGCTTCCCCCATTAACTTTGTCAGAACAGCAATAACACTTAAGCTTATGTACCTCTTCAAAGTGCTTTACAGCCCTCTCTAAGCAGTTTACAGAGTCAGCATATTGCCCCCAACAATCTGGGTCCTCATTTTACTGACCTCGGAAGGATGGAAGGCTGAGTCAACCTTGAGCCGTTGAGGATCCAACTGCCGAACTGCTGTCAGCAGAAGTAGCCTGCCGTACTGCATTCTAACCACTGCGCCACCACAAATGTAGTTCGAAAGGTTGCAAATGGCAATCACATGACCCTGGGATAGTGCCACCATTGTAAATATATGCCGGTTGCTAAATGTCCAAATTTTGATCACATGACCATGTAGATGTTTGACGGTTGAAAGTGCAAGGTTGTAAGTTGGTTGTAAGTCACTTTTTTCAATGCCGTTGTAGTGACGAACAATTACTAAATAAATGATTGTAAGTCAAGGGCTATCTGTAAATCTGCTGTAATATCTGAAACGAGGCTGAACCGGCTGCACATTTCTCCTGGCTTTAAGGGCATACCCAATAAAACAAAATCCAACCTTGAAGTTACCAAAGAAGGTTACATCTTCCATACCATGCAGAGCTGATTAAGAGTTATTATTACCAATAGCTATTAATTATTGCTAAAGTGTCTCTGCTGGTAGAATCAAATGATAAGAAATTACTCCTGCACAAAATTTATACAAGTTGCCTATCCCATGATGCCAGCTGAATCTAGATACTGAGACTACACCCAAGATAAACCGAGTCCAGATATTTCTGTATTGGGGTTGGGCTACTATTATGATCTCAAGTCTCCTGTTCCTATGGAGAGAATGAATGAGGGATTTGCAACCCAACAAACTCCAGAAAGCCCTTTTTCTAGAAATTACTTTTGTGGTAATTGACACCACACGACCACAACAATAAAGCATTAAACTAGAACAGAAGGAGGAGAGTGTCATGGAAGGAAGGAAAACAGACTGATGAATACAATAAAAATAGGTGCATAATAGGACATTGATTTTTGATTGATTGAATAAAAATGTATAAATATGTACCGTATGTTATTTATATTTTATGGTATATGTTTTGACCAGAGGTGGGTTCCTGCCGGAGCTGTCTGGTGCGTGGCTCCGGTAGGGAGCGGCTGATTGCAAATTTGCACGCGACCGCTCGGGAGGCCTCTCTGCCAGTCCATCGCGCATACGCGGAAGCAAAATTGCGCCGAAATCTCATGAGGGGACGCGTGTGTGCATGAGATTTCAGCATGATTCTGCTTCTGCGCATACGCAGAAGCAAAATCGCGCATGGGGGTGCGCGTGCATAGTGAGTGCACGCGCGCCTGAAGCATGGCGATGCGTACGCAGCACACTGGCACCGGTAAGGAAGCAACCCGTCGCTGGTGTTGACATTAAAATGGAAATTGTGGAGGAAAAATATTTTTATTTATTTATTTATTTATTTATTTATTTATTTATTTATTTATTTATTTATTTATTTATTTATTTATTTATTTATTTATTTATTTATTTATTTATTTATTTATTTATTTATTAAATTTATATACCGCCCTTCTCCAGGGGACTCAGGGCGGTGAACAGCCAAGTAAAAAACATTAAAATACATTTAAGCCAAGTAAAAAACATTAAAATACATTTAAAATAAAATATTCAATATGGCCCTAATTTAATACAATTAAAATTTAGTAAAATCTTAAAATTTTAAAAACCCCAAAAACTTTTTCACGCCAGCCCGGCTTGATAAAAATAATGCGTCTTGAGGGCACGGCGGAAGGTGGACAGGTCGTGAATTGTTCTTAAGTCTGGAGGGAGCTGATTCCAGAGGGTAGGTGCTCCCACAGAGAAGGCCCTCCCCCTGGGCGTCACCAGCCTGCACCCCGAGGAGGCCCTCTCTGTGGGAGCGCACTGGTCGATGGGAGGCAGTTTGTGGCAGCAGGCGGTCTCGGAGATACCTAGGTCCAATGCCATGGAGCGCTTTAAAGGTAGTAACAAGCACCTTGAAGCGCACCCGGTAGACCACCTTAAGCCAGTGCAGCTCGCGCAGGAGGGGTGTTATATGGGAGCGCCAAAAATAAATAAATAAAGCATTAAGCTATTACTTAAAATTTATTCCTAATTCTTCTCTTTCACACTCCTACCCACACAGTAGTTTAATGCAAGGAGTGTTCAGGAGATGGTGGGGAACAAATAACTATTTCATCTGTAGTGTCCATTTTGCTATATTTGTTAAAGAAAAATGAACACCAATTTCTGTTGCTTCCAGGGTTCTGGAAGATCAAGAGACATCACTTTACGGCCTCGGTCAGCACACTCTGCAACTTACGTTGGTAAGATCAGGTATTCCGAAACTAAAACGAATTTGTTTCTGGCAGGCCCAAGTCCAAAGACGACACAGTAAGATCCAATTGAGTCCAATCCTTTATTTTCTTACACCAACAGTAATGAATAGAATCTTGCTCAGGATGTGCATTCTCTTAATTTAGGCTGTTTTGTGTGGCCATCCCCCCTCCCCGCCCCCACTTCTCCAGGTGCACATTCCATCACAGTTTTGTACAGAAAAAAGGAAACAAAAAAATGTTGTGCAACAAATATTTTTCAAAATCAAAGTCATATTAATTTTAACAGCTATTGAATTAAGAATATATTTGAGGGATGTTAATTGTTTCATTCTATGCATTGTGAATTACAGTATAGTTTTTATGTATAATATCATAGTTTCTTAATGATACGCTAAATGGTATAGAATTGTTTCCTTCGTCCCATTGTCTGACTCAGAGGTAAATTTGTACAGTTAAGCACTGGAACCAAAAGAGCACCAAAAATAAGCAATATTTAGTAGCAACAAGCTCAGGTATTTCATGATCCAAGATAAACTTCTTAATCCAATTGGTTGATCACAGTAGCTTGCATTTAACCTAATTTCAGTAAAGAAGTTCAGCTGATGGATCAAGAAGGCTGGCTGCTCATACATTCAATATATGCTTACCCACACTTTACATTATCCATTGTGGAGCAACCAGAACACTGGTTGACTAGGATTTAGGAAATTGATTTTTGGCAGCAGCAAAAATGATTAACCTTTAAAAACCATGCTCCTTAAAGATTCCCTGGCACAGTTTTGCCCTGATGCCTATCCCTCATTGAGAGGAAGTTTAGTGGAAGATCTGTGAGTGCCACTGTTTGGCGTAATACTAAATATCACTTCAAGTTCAAATGCCGAATGGTACATGCTGCTCCAGAAATCCAAGCATCAGGATACTGCTCTGAGAAAATCACTGATCTAATGGAAACTTTCTTCAGGGCGAGATGCTTTAAGTCTGTAAGGACAAATAAATTGAAAAAAAAATATCATAAATAAAAGAAACATTTTATTCATGGAACAATAATACACTACAATATGATATATGCATAATAAAAACACTTGTAACATTTTATATTGTAATTATGCTTACATGCCTGTTAATTATTATTTAAATGAGTACTTTTCCATTGAATTAATATTTTTTGTCAATGTATCATCTTCTAACAATATATTGGAAATATCTGAACAAGAAATATCCTTCATATTGAATTTTACGGCAAGTGCTGCAGCTAGAGTATCAACATAACATAAGAAGTAAACATAGCACATAACATAAGAAGTAAACAAAGCCACTTGCGCGCGGCGCTCTCTCTCAAGGTCTCCCGTGCGGAGTGCATGCGTCTCATAATCGCATCTTATACTGCACTGTACCGAGCCTTGATGAATCGTCAGGTCAAATACAAATACGTCACATAACGTGCAACAGATTAGTCTTCAAATATCGAAAAGGAGGACATGTAGGAGGACACTTTTTGAGGGAGGACAGACCTTATAAAAGAAGGACTGTCCTCCCTAAAGGAAGACGATTGGTCACCTTACTGTTAATTCCTCTGTACTAAAACACTATAAAATATTTTTGACATGGAAAGAGGAACTATAGTGGATTAATATTCAATGGGGCTGGGGATGGTGATAAAGGGAATGGAAGGGGTAACAGTAATTAAGCCACGCAAGGTAGCAATCACCAGGTAAAAACTGGCCTCTCTGAGAAAAATACTTTCATTGCAGTTACCTTAAACAGCCAGAATGTGGAGCACAAACTGTTTTGGAAATGTGAAGTTAGTTCTTACATATTAGCTACCGTTATGTGAAATGGTCCTTCTCTCTCAAACAGAAACATGGGAAAATGTAGCTATATTTTCTTGCTGAGTGAGTCTGTAGTGAAACGATTCTACAAACATCCTCAGAGTGAATTTTCTAATCTGCCTTTCGTAAGGCAATGTTAAGGCCTCTATGATCTAATATAATAGATCCTTCTTTGGAAGAAAGTCATAATTCTCATGATATAGGCCACATCTAAAATTAGATTATTACCAGTTGTAGTACTAAATGGTAGTTGCTTTAAAATCACCATCGCCAAGCAGTTTATATAACACAATTGCCTAATTCAGTAGCACCTGTTGGAAGAAATATAGTAGCGCCAGTGGTGGGAGGCTCCTCCCACTCGCCCAGGACGCTTCTGCACATCCGCAGAAGCTCCTGTGCATGTGCAGAAGCGTCATGTGCACGCACGAGTGTGCGCGTGAACCGGTAGCAAAGAGTTTTAGAACCCACTACTGGTCGGGTCTATTAAGAGTGAGTCTGCTTCCTGCCTAAAAAAAATGTTTCTCCATTTCTCATCCAGGGAAATATAACATTCTGCCTTTTTAATATTTCCTAGAATATTTCATTCTTTTAGGAGAGGGGTGGGTGCTAATTTTCTACACACCCTTATAATTGGCTACTAAACCAAAATTAGCCATAGGAGTTTTCTGTAACATTAGCTCACTGAGATTCCACAGTCAGTATTCCTTTATCACTGTTGTAGAGACTCACATCCTAAGTATGGTAAGAATGTTATATATTAAAAGAAATGAGAAACAAGGAAATATGATTCTGATAAAAGCAGGAAGAAAGAACAATGCAAAATTGATTTTGTTTTATTTAAAGCATTAATGTTACCTCTTTCCTGCTGGGAGTTAAAGGCAGCTAAGAACAGAAATATTAATTTTTCTAAAAAGTCCTTACAATTAAAAGGAACATTAAAAATCAAAATTTTTAATTTTGATTTTTTTGTATATTTAAAATATACAAAATAAATAAATATTAAAATAAATCAAAATTTAATTTTGATTTTTTGTATATTCAAAATACAAAACTAATTGATAGGAAATTACTAAAAGAATTAAAGCATACTCTTGACTTATTATAATAGCATGTTAAAATTGCTTGTTGAATAACTTGCTATAAAGAAAGTCTTCAACTTCATTTAGAAGATCTTTCATAAAATGGACATCCTAAAGGTGGTGTGTCCAGATTCTAAGTGCCAGTGCTTTCTCTAGTACTAGCTGAGATTTTCTTCAGGTTGATGGATATAATGTATGAAAAACTTCAGTATCAGAGGTGGGTTCCTCCTGGTTGGGACCGGTTCTATGGAACTGGTAGTAACTTGGCGGCCTGGGTCACTGGATCCGGCAGTGACCCAGGCCTGCCACACCCCCAAGCCGGTTCTCTCGGTGGCGCCTACAGTGCTGCCATCTTGTTTTTTGCTTCTGCACATGCGCAGAAGCTTTGTTTTAACACTGCACATGTGCCCGCGCCTGCGCGGCTTTCACTGAGCAAACCGGCAGTGAAGAAAACTGGAATCCACCCCTATTCAGTATTCACTCTTAACAAGTAGGCACCCAGGAGGCATCTATGATTAACTATCACATTGACACACATTCAGTGACATTGTTTGTACTATTGTGATGTAATATAATGTGTCTCATATTTATAAAATATTAAAGTCTTTTAAACCTCCAGTTTGTCAGAAACATCTATGGGTAAAGAAATTGAAATGCACTAAAATTGAAGTAAGGTTTTTCCCCCCCCCCAAAAAAAATTGAGGCTACATGTTTATTAGATTAATTACCATTTTCTGAAGGTTGGTGATTTATTTAGCACTTTGTGAACCCACTCTTTCAGAACATTGTAGATAGTTTAGAATATTTAATGTTTTAATTCATTGGAGCTGACCACACCTCTGTTAAACTGATGGCATTCTCTGTGATTAACATAAAGTAGAATAGTTTAAATTGTGCTGTGGGCAGCCCATTTACTTGCCATACTAATAATTAAATATAAGTTTTCTATCAACTAACTAATCAAATTAGTATATATATATAAAATCAAACTAGTCAGGAAATACAGCCTGATGTGTTAAAACCTCTGACTATGTGTGTATTTTGCAGACTACAAATTCAGTTCTTCAAGAGATGTGCTAATATGTCTGAATAATATAGAAATGTCAACAACAGTGCTCAACTAGCTTTTAAAAATCTTTATTATGTGTTATCTTTATTCTGCCAACAGGACTGGACTAGCCTTCCTGCACTTTAGAAAGATGAACTTCTTTTGAGAGATTTTTTAAATTATTATTTTGTTCTGGTGTTGTAGAAATACGACTTTGCAGATGCCTACATTCCATTATATATTCTGCTCTAGAAATATTTCTATAATATTATTCTATAAATAAGAGCCCCAAATGTGAAGATAAATGAGCAGAAGAGGAATGTGAGGCTATACCGGTATTTCTCATTTTTATAACAAGTATTGTCCTGCTTAAAAAAATAGAATAAGAAAAGCTTATGACAACAGAAAGGAAGGATGTAGTGGTATTGATTTGTAATCATGCTTCTGTTGTTATTAGCTAGGGAGGTTTAAAAGTATTGACTTGCCTAGGATTAACCTTAATTATTAGTGTCAAGGCCAAACTGCAGCCATAGTTTTTATTTTAGCCAATTTTAGACTTGAGGTAAGGCAGAGTCCCTGAAATTAGTGGCTTCAGCTAGACTCTGAATGCAGATGACAAATGGCCTTGCTCTTTTGATCTATTTTGATCCGAAGACCAGGCTTCTAGTACTTTGAACAGTACTGATTGATCCAGAAGCTTTCCCTGCAGTTAATCGCAGGAATGATGTTATACCTCCTATTTTGACTTGCATCTAAAGAAAACTCTAGGCCGAGGGTGTCAAACTCACGTCGTCACGGCAGCGTCACGTGACGTATCAGGATTTTTTCCCCTTCGCTAAACCGGCGTGGGTGTGGCCAGCACGTGACTCATCCAACAACAATTGGGACCAGAATATCAATTGCTAAGCAAGATGGTTGTTAATAGAATAGAATAGAATTTTTTTATTGGCCAAGTGTGATTGGACACACAAGGAATTTGTCTTGGTGCATATGCTCTCAGTGCCCATAAAAGAAAAGATACGTTCGTCAAGAATCATAAGGTACAACACTTAATGATAGTCCAGGTACAAATAAGCAATCAAATCATATTAGGAACCAGTCAATATAAATCGTAAGGATACAAGCAACAAAGTTACAGTCATACAGTCATTAGTGGGAGGAGGTGGGTGATGGGAACGATGAGAAGATTAATAGTAGTGCAGACTTAGTAAATAGTTTGATGGTGTTGAGGGAATTATTTGTTTAGCAGAGTGATGGCATTTGGGAAAAAACTGTTCTTGTGTCTAGTTGTTTTGGTGTGCACTGTTCTTTAGCGTCATTTTGAGGTGAGGAGTTGAAACAGTTTGTGTCCAGGATGTGAGGGGTCTGTAAATATTTTCACGGCCCTCTTTTTGACTCGTGCAGTATACAGGTCCTCAATGGAAGGCAGGTTGGTAGCAATTGTTTTTTCTGCAGTTCTGATTATCCTCTGAAGTCTGTGTCTGTCTTGTTGGGTTGCAGAACCAAACCAGACAGTTATAGAGGTGCAGATGACAGACTCAATAATTCCTCTGTAGAACTGTATCAGCAGCTCCTTGGGCAGTTTGAGCTTCCTGAGTTGGCACAGGAAGAACATTCTTTGTTGTGCTTTTTTGATGACGTTTTTGATGTTAGGTGTCCATTTTAGGTCTTGAGATATGATAGAACCTAGAAATTTGAAGGTCTCTACTGTTGATACTGTGTTGTCTAGTATTGTAAGAGGTGGAAGTATGGGAGGGTTTCTCCTAAAGTCTACCACCATTTCTATGGTTTTGAGTGTGTTCAGTTCCAGATTGTTCCGGTCGCACCACAAGGTTAGTTGTTCAACCTCCTGTATGTATGCGGATTCATCATTGTCTCGAATGAGACCGATCACTTAAGTTAATCATGCCCAATTTTATGGACTTATTTTTTGCCATAGATGTTAAGTGAATTACTGCAGTTATTATGTGAATCACCAGTCGTTAAGTGAATCCAGCTTCCTCCATTAACTTGTTGAAAAGCAACTGAAGTTGTCACAAATGGTAATCACATGACCCCAGGATGCTATAATTGTTGTAAACAAATGGTGGTGGCCAAAGCTCCCTAATTTTGTCATGTGACTGGGGATACTGCAACAGTCATAAGCATGAGGACTGTTTTTTTCAGTGCCATTTCAGTGCCACTAACTTTGAATGGTCACTAAATGACTGGTGGTAAATTGTGGATAACTATACAAGAATACATAAAAGAAGAAAATATTTAGAAAGTTTAGAACAGATACACATGTATATATATACCTGTCTCTCTCTATATAGAGAGAGAGTGTGGGGAATAATTTTTTAATACCTCACTTCATTTTCTATATACCCATCTCTAAATCTTCAGTTAAAGGTCTTTCTCAGTAGTAGTATAGTTTTAACTTTTACCTGAGAGGCGGAACTTCACTAGTTTGAAATCTCTTTGCTTGTGGTTTTTTTATTATTGTTATTTTTCTTTTCCTGAGCTATATATTTTATTTTACTCCTTTTTAAAAAAAATCAGACTAGTGACTTCATCCTTGAAAAGCAATGAAAGGATGTATGGCGGACCAATTTTTAAAGAAAACATTACTAAAATGCATTATGCAAGAAAAAACATATTTTTTTAAAAAAATGTCTGCTCTGTGGTTCAGACTGGAAATGTTATGCATCTCAAGCATAATCAGTATGGTTGTAGAAAAAAAACCTGTGACCGAACATGCAGCAGACCTTATTGGGGCCAAGGAGGGTGAATGCGGAGGGGACATTTTTTATTCAAACAGCTGGTGTAGGGGGCTTCCAAAGAGAAAGGAAACAATGCTTGAACTAGATAGTCGTAGATAAGAGCCGAGGTGGCGTAGCGGTTAGAGAGCAGTACTTCAGGCTACTTTAGCTGATTGATCAGTTGAGTTCAGCTGTTCAAATCTCACCGGCTCAGGGTTGACTCAGCCTTCCATCCTTCCGAGGTAGGTAAAATGAGGACCCAGATTGTTGGGGGCAATGTAAATATATACATTGCTTACTGGTGTAAACCGCTTAGAGCAGTGATGGCGAACCTTTTTTTCCTCGGGTGCCAAAAGCACACACGTGCACGCTATTGCGCATGTGCGAGTGCCACACCCATAATTCAATGGCCCCCTGCGCATGCGTGTGTGATCCCCCGTGCTGCCCCACCCCTGTGCATGCATGCACGATCCCCCCGCTCCCCCGTTTCCCGACTTCGGGTAGGCCCGGTAGGCCCATTTTGCGCCCTCCCCAGGCTCCAGAGGTTTTCTTGTAGTGTGGGGAGGGCGAAAATGGCTCCCCCCGCCCCCCCCGGAGGCCCTCCGGAGGCCGAAAACGCCCTCCCAAAGCCTCCATAAAAGCCAAAAATCAGCTGGCCGGCGCGCACATGCACACTGGAGCGGAGTTAGGGCAACAGCTCGTGTGCCGGCAGATATGGCTCCGCGTGCCACCTGTGGCACCCGTGCCATAGGTTCGCCATCACTGGCTTAGAGAGTGCTTGCACTATGAGGCGGTATATAAATATCACTAAGAAATAATAAATAAAATAGTCTAGAAAACAAAACAAAAAAAATCATTTGAAACAGGAAAACATAGGCAAGCTGGGTGAATAGAAGACAATATTGTCCATTTCTATCTTCCAGAAACAGTTTGTGGCCCACACTTAGGATGGGTCAACCTGACACTGCAGGTACACTCTGGGTTTGTATTCAACCTAAGAAAACTTCAGATGCATAATAAATAAATTCCTAAGCAGAATGTTCAGATAGCATGAAATTTCAATTTAGGACTAACAAATATACATAATATTACATTCTACTTGTTTGTTTTTTGTATTAGGACAAAGAATATTCCCTGCCCTTGGACATCAGGTATGATATATTTAGCATGAATGTAACATTTAAAAGAAATTGATGTCATATTCAAAAGCATATTTGGGTATTGGATGTTATACTTTGAAACATTGGGCCATTTGGGAGAAGGTTAACAATGCTTGGATACTGGTGTTCTTTGAGCCAGTTTTCTTCTTACAATTACGAATCTAGGTAAAATTGTCAATATTTTAACAGAAGAGCTGGTTTGTGACTGGCTTTTATGTTTGACAGTTTGTCCTGCTTGCCCTGATCAGAAATATAGTTCGTATAGTCTGTTTCTCATTGACCTACCAGCTTGGTCCATTGTGTTTTTTCCCCCCATCATAGATTGTTCCTCACTTAAGCATTAATGTTCCACTGGTAGTAAATTATTCCAGTAGTGATTGCTAAAATAGAGAATTCATTCTCTAAAATTGTTGGAAATGTAATAATCAGGTCAGATCACTTTTTTCTTAATGAATGGCAATATTTTAAAGCCTAACGGTTTTAGAAAATTATTTATGAAAGAATGAAACACATTTTAAATGTTGAATGCTACATATTCTATAAAGTATACCAAGCTGGCTTTGTATAAGTTGACAGCTGCTAAGGTACTTGATGCTTTTCACTAGTAATTAGATATAACCAGTCCTGTAAAATATGGTAAATTACATGGTAAGAATGTTCAATGTCAAAAATAACCTTGTGTTTTAAAAATAAGTTGGATAAAGAATTCAGTGTGACTTGGAAACCAGTCCTGAATTATAATTCCACATGTGGGTTTGTATTGCATCCAAAATTCAGTTCTTCTTTCCTAAGCTTTTGACAGGTATGTTTCTTTCTGATTTGTGAAGTATAGATTTTTGATTAGGCAAAAATAATTATAATCTTTCATTTTGCTTGCAATTTAATAATTTAGACAATATGATTATTGCATATTATTTTGATTACTCTGAAGTTTTAACGGGACATTCTATATATTTCAGTATATAGAATAAAACCAGTCTTGCTTTGACATTTTTATTTAATCCTTCTAGACCTCTTTCTTAATTACTTTTGGCTTTTCCTGTTTTCTTGTTTGTTCTTGATTATGTTTTAAAATATTTAATAACATTTTAAAAAGATAATAAAATCTCTTCAGAAAATAGCTCATATCTATATTTTTATATCCTAAACCTTAACTCAGTTTTCATTTAGTATTTTTCTCTGCTTTAGGCATTATCACCTACTGAAAAAAGGTTTGTACAATGGAAAGAAAATATTGGGATATTGCAAATAATGTAAATAAATGAAATAATAAGTGATCAAATCTCTACTTCCTCAAACTTTCCTGTTCTGGAAAAGGCTTTGGGGAGATATTCATTGGAAGCCTCATATTTGTGTTTATTCCTATTGAAAAATGAATTAAAAGAATTGGCATGACAAGAATTAGGGAAAGCATCGTTCATTCATTCATTCATTCATTCATTCATTCATTCATTCATTCATTCAACATGTATTTATTTAACAATATTTTATGGCCACCCATCTAAACCAATATTACAAGAAAAGACATAAAAACATAAAGAAAAATCAGAAGCCAGATAGTTGAGGTATCCTTAAAAAAAATCTGTACCACATAAAAGCTCACACATACTAGGCTCCACTACCATTCTATTTCCACAAACAGGGGAGGGGCTAGATTTTCATGGCCTTCCAGAAGATCTGCAGGTTAGGGCCATCCTAATTTCAGGGGGGAATTTGTTTCACAAGGCAAGTACCATAACAGAGAAGGGGTCCTGGGTCCTGCCAGATAACATTGCTTCACAGAAAGGAACCTGAGTGTGCTGACCCTGTCAGAGCCTAGTACAATAGACAGAAATATTCAGACACAGGCAGTCTTGCAATTAAGCTGGTTCCATGCCATCTAGGGCTTTAAGTGACAACCAGCATCTTGCATTGCACCCGGAAGCCTACTGAGAATCAATATAGCTCTCGTAGAGGTGATAGTACCTGGGTGGTATGCCAAAACTTCATGTTCTGTCACATTGTGGATTAGCTGAGTGGTAGCCCCAGATAGATGACATTGCAGTAGTCTTGCATTCACAGGATTAAGGCATGAGTAACTGAGTAGTCCTTTCCAGTTTAGGAACAGGCACAAGTGGTGCACATTGATTTATACAAAAAGACCTCCTGGCCATGGCTGTTCCCTACTGTTCAAGAGCCGTGGGTTTCGGAGTACCTTCAAGATAACCACAGCTACAGTTAATGAGGAAAGATTTCCAGATATCAGAGGAGTGGGATGGCTAAAACTTACAACCTCTCAGTCTTGTTAGGTTCAGTCAAATCTGTCCAGGATCACACAATCTTAAGGCATGGGGAAAGGCCTTCCAAGGCATCACTTGGACTGTCCAGGTGCAGATGTAACTTGGTGTCATCGACCTATTGATGATGCTAAACCTGGTGCTTCCAGATTATGTTTACCAGTGATTGCTTTAAATGGGAGTAGAGAGAAGGATGAATCCTGCCGCATCACACAGAGCAGAAGACTAGGCCTCCCACACACACACACACACCAAGTTGTGTATTGTCAATCTTATTGAATTTCCAGTGGTTATCATGTCAAGTTAATAAAGTTATACAGGTTTGATTTAGAACTTAAATAAAATTTCTCTGTAATCCATACTGGACAGAAAGGTTTCTAGACCCCCATAGAAAGGAGAAACTGGCTTTCATTTCTACTGTTCTCATTATGGTTCTTGGTTTTCTCTGTCAAGTGTCTTGGTGCGGTGGCTCTGGGTCTGTGGTTTTTTTGCTTTTTGTTTCCAGTGGCCTCTGTTTGAAATGATTTTGTCAGATATGTGGCTTTTGAGTTTATAGTATTCCACTATAAATGCAATTTTCTTGGTATTTTATACTATGTTAAAATTATTGTATTGGCCTGGGAATTTATTAATGGCAGACATTTCTTGGGCTTTTTGACACACTCTTTGTGAAACATTGAAAACCTTTGATGTTAAATAAAACATACACATATTTTGTGGTAGCTATTTTGATAATACTGAATTACTTGCAGACCAATGAAATGGTGCTGTTTAATACATTTAAAGTATTTAAGTTTAAAATGCAATGTTTGAACACACACACACACACACACACACACAAGTTATAACTGGAAAATGGTGTTGAAGAAAAAGGTCCCTTATATAGTTTATTAGTCCATTTTGCAAATTGCAGATTTGCTTTTTGGTCTCCCTAAACTCACTACGGTCCTAATAGTTCAAAATTATTATTTTTCTTTGTAGACCATTTTCAAGAAAGAAAAGAGATCAGTGCAATGAAGGCTATAAATCCTCTAATGATAAAGATATAAGGTATCCTTGTTATAAAACATATAAAGTGCCATTAATAACAATCACTGTTATTAATAATTAGATTTTCCCTTCTAGGGTATGTTCAGTATAATTTACACTAAATCATATAGCACATTAAAGAACAAACTCACAATCTAATACCATAGTAACTAATCAAGTTAATAATAACTGTAAAGATAACCTGCCAATGCCATATCCAATGTTTCCTCTAATTTCTAACACACCGTGTCAAATAATTGTACAAGGACAAAAGGCACCTACCCCAAGATCTCCTGTTAAGCCAGAGCTTAGTTAAGCCAAAGCTTTCCAAGGTAGCAAGCTTGTGCAGGATTCGTTTTCTGGAGATTTATAGCAGCTAAAACTAATATTATTATTTTGGGAGAACTTAATATTGTGTATTCTCAACTTTTTACTGAGATTTACTGAGTTAGATGAGAAATGCGTGTATGTATACTTTCAAGACCTCATATGTCCTTTACCGAAGTGTAGCAGTAATGAGTTGTGTATAGTTTTTTGGGAAGACAAAGGCTATCGATAGTCATGACCTCTAAAATGTACACTCATCATTACAGTACAAATGTTATTGAAGATATATTTTAAGGCCTTTTTGTTTAATGACAGTGAAAGTAAATCTAATTCCTAATATTGATTACTAAAAGGTTTGCTTTTAGTAGCAAAGCTCATAATAAATCTTGATAGTCCATTTGCAGGATCAGAAATCTTAAATGAATGATAGTCTAGATCAGAGATCAGCAACCTGCGGCTCTGGAGCCGCATGTGACTCTTTCATCCCTCTGCTGTGGCTCCATATCGCCAGTCGGCACCACAACTTTGAGAGGAGCTTCTGGTTGGGGGAGGGGGGAAGCAGGGCGTGCCAGGAGGAGACTCTATGGCAAGGGGCGGGTTTTCCGGTCAGCTCCACAATTGATAAGGCTTTCAGTTAGGACTGGTAGAGGAAAAAGGACGCCTTGCTAGGAGGAGACTCTATGGTGGGGGAACCAGACTTCCAGTCGACTCCAGAATTGAACGGTGTACTTCCGGTTAGGACCTTTGTGGCTCTTTGAGTGTTTAAGGTTGCTGACCCCTGGTCTAGATTAGAAACATATAGATAAAATTCTGAGCTAATTATATCATGTCTTTTGTTTAGAGAGGTGTTCTTGAGGAAAGAAAATGAACGAATTCATCAAGAGGAAGAACAAAATTTGACACAAGAATTAGAAAAAAGAAAATTTTCTCACAGATACTGTTTCACACCTAACAACTCTCAGCAATGTAAGGTTGATTATTTAATTAGCATAATAGGGCTAAAGGATTAGACCAGGGGTGAAATGCTACCGGTTTGGCCCAGTTCAGGCATGCCGGTAGTGGCGGCCGCCGGTGGTTCAGAGAACTGGTAGCGGTGGCAGCGTGAGGCTCCGCCCACTCACCCAGATGTCGCCATTTTCTTTTTTTAACCCTCTGCGCATGCGCAAAGCTTTCTGCGCATGCACAGAGGATGAAAAGCCATGCTTCCGAACCGGTGTAAGTAGATTTCACTGCTGGGTTAGACTGGGGATCCAAAAAACTTTCTGTAAAAAGATGAGAAGGCAGATCTTTTCCACTTCATTGCCAGGTGAATTGCATCATGTGTTTAGGTCATCAGAATTGAGCGCAAGTTAAAAGATATTTTACATTTAAATCAGGGGTGAAATGCTGCCGGTTTGGAAGGCCCGGTCAGTTGTTGCAGAGCCGATGGAGTTGGCAGCGGTCGTGGTGCAGGGCTTCTCCCGCCCACTTCCCCCGCCCGCCTGGATGCCACCATTTGAGTTCTTCTATGAAGAACTCAAATGGTAGCATCCAGGTGGGCAGGGGAAGCGGGCGGGAGAAGCCCCGCGCTGCGACCGCCACCAGCTCCATCAGCTCTGCAACGACTGACCAGCCCTTCCAAACCGGCAGCATTTCACCCCTGATTTAAATGTAAAATTGCACCAAAGGAATGTAGACTTAGTAGCATTATTTTCTTAGTAAAACTATTTATAATGATCAGTATGAGTTTAAGGCATAATCAACAGAAAGTGAAAAGTGAAATCATGAATTAAGTTGAGGTGATGCTAAAGGATGAACAACACCAACAAATTTTAATTGAATGGACTGACATTTCCCCCCCCCCCAAAGTTCTACTCTCAATTTTTCTTGTTGCTTAATGCTAGGCCACACAAAAGCAATCAAAATTAGAAGTTATGACTCATTAAGTGTCAGCATGCCCTTAACCTTAATTTATTTGCGGATGGCTTCTGCTCTAAATGACAACTAGGCTGAGCATATGGTTTACATGAGACATGCAATTCAAAGCGTTTCTTCCATTCTACGTAATTACTGGCCACTTAAAGCCCAGTATACACCCTTTCCATACCAGCACAACAGATGACATCAATTGAATATATTTTCCAACTAAAATAAACACTTCTTCCCTGGTATAATTTTAGTTATGCCACAATATACCACAAAAGTGCTGTCCATGTTATTTCATTGATATCATTTAGATTTTTAAATATCTGTATAACCTCTGAAGTAGATTCCGTATGTTAACTGAGTAACAAATTTATAAGTTTAGGCTACAAATTAATATTTTAACATGAGCAAAATAGTAGATAACTTACCTTTAACATATGCCTTTATAATTTGTCCTAGAAGTCCAACTAACTAATATTACCAACATGATGATGATTGTATGCCTTGAGCTTGCAAACAGTCGGAATATTTTGCAACTGGCATGTTTATTTTTTACATGAAGACAAGCTAATTCTTCTCCAAGATTTTATTTTTTTTTAAAATAGTTTTTATTGAGTTATTTACATTTAAAAACAGAAACATACAAAAGAAAAACATTTACGACATTAACAAGTACAATATAAACATATACAAAACATAAAAAAACACATACAGCTATAAAGCTGTTCTATTTCTATAGTTTGTTCTACGGCAAATATATATTAACATTTAATTTAACGTGGTTTTCGATTTTTGTCTCGTATTTTGCATTGTGTTTTATAAGTCAAACGTAGTAATGGTACAATTAACCATAATATTTATAATATTATAACAATAGTAATAGTAGTAATAGTATAAGTAGTAATGATAATCATAGTACAGAAAAAGTAAGGCACTGTTAGTTTAGTAATATCATAGTATACATATATAGTAATACAATATAACTATTTTCCCTATAAATTCTCTAATTCAATTTCTATATGCCTTATTTGGCTTGTATTTCTATTTGTTGCATTGATGTTGTTTGTTTTCGTTTTTCGTACCAATTGTAAAATAAATTCCAGATTTCATAGTAATCGGAGTCTTCCTTTCCTTTCAGTTCCATGGTTAATTTATCTGCTTCGGCACAGTCCAGGATTTTACTAATTACACTGCTTTCCTCGGGAATATCGTTTGATTTCCAATTTTGTGCTATCGTTATTCTCCCCGCTGTTAGTATATGTAGAATAATGTAATGGTATTTCTTTTGCATTTTTTGATTAATGTTTCCCAATAGGAAAATTTCCGGTTTGATATCTATGTCTTGTTGTGTGATTTCTTTTAACCAGTTTTTGATTGTATTCCAGAAGGTTTTTATTTTTGGACAGGTCCACCACATATGATAGTAAGATCCAGTTTTGTGTTGGCATCTCCAACAGTTTGGTGATAAATTTTTATACATTTTTGCCAATCTCGCTGGAGGGAGGTGCCATCTATAGAATACTTTATAATAATTTTCTTTGTATGAAACTGATTTTATCATTTTGTAGTTTTGGTTCCAAATTTTTTCCCATTCATTAATTTGTATCTCATGTCCAAAGTTTTTTGTCCAGCTTATCATATTTCCTTTTATTATATCTTTTTGTGTTTTGTTTTTTTGAAGAAATTTATATATTTTAGTTATTGCTTTTGGTTCTTGATCTAATAAAATTTTATCTAATTCTGATTTGAGTTTTTGTATTCCGTATTTTCTCTTGTCGTTTTCTAATCTGTTCTTAATTTGAAAATATGGCCACCAATCAATCTTGATTCCTTCCTGTTCCAGTTTAGCTATAGATTTTATGGCTCCTCCTTCTTCCAGTATTTCTTCATATGTGACCATTTTTTCCAGATTCGTTGTGTTTGGGTGTGTAATGGCTTCCATACCAGAGAACCAGGGTGGTATTTTGGTGTAGTATTGTTTTTTGATTTTAAGCCAAGTTCCTAAGAGAGAGTCTCTGATTTTATGTCTTTTGAAGTATGAGTGTATTTTATGTTTATCATCCCAGAGGAATCCATGCCACCCTAAATGTAAATCATAACCTTCAAGTACCAGTAAACGTCTGTTTTTAATTTGGATCCAGTCCTTTATCCATGTTAAAACGGATGCTTGATAATATAGTTCAAAGTCCGGTAATCCGAATCCTCCCTGATTCCTATTTTGTTGTAAGTATTTTAATTTAATTCTTGGTTTTTTCCCGGCCCATATAAATTTGGTTAGTATTTTATTTAGTTGTTCAAAATATTTTTTCTCTAACTTGATTGGAATGGTTTGGAATAGGTACAGAATTTGAGGTAATATTGACATTTTAATCACTGCGATTCTACCAATTAGAGAGATTTGTAATTTGTTCCACTTATCTAATTTTTTTTCAATTTGTTTTAAAATTTCCATATAATTTGCTTCTTTTATTGTGGTGCATTTTGCTGACAGATTGATTCCTAGATATTTTATTTTCTTAACAGTTTGTAGTTCTAATTTCTTTTCTAATTCCTTATTTTGTGTGTCTGTCAAGTTTTTGGTTATTATTTTAGTTTTTTGTTTATTAATTTTCAGACCAGCTACTTTCCCGAATTCATTTATTTCTTTTAATAAAATTGGCCCTGTCTCTAATGGTTCTTCTATGTTAAAAACTAAGTCGTCAGCGAATGCCTGTAATTTATATTCCTGCTCTTTTATCTTAAGTCCTTTTATTTCTTTATTTTCTCTTACTTTTTGTAATAATGATTCCAATGATAGTATAAATAATAGTGGGGAGAGGGGACAGCCTTGTCGAACTCCCTTTTCTATATTAAAATTTTTTGTAGTTTCTCCATTTATAAGAATTTTAGCAGTTTGTTTTGAATATATTGATTTGATTGTCCTTATGTAATTCTCTCCAAAATTCATTTTATTCAATTGGTTTATTATAAAGTCCCAGTTTAGGTTATCAAATGCCTTTTGGGCATCTAAAAAAATGAGTGCCATGGATTCCCCTGGGTGTGTCTCATAGTATTCTAAAATATTTGTAATTGTTCTTATATTGTTTTTAATATGTCTATTTGGTAGGAAGCCATTTTGATCTGAATGTATTATTTTGGTAAGCATTTTTTTTAGTCTTTCCGCCATTATAGACGCAAAGATTTTGTAGTCTGAATTTAAGAGCGAGATTGGCCTGTAACTCTGGATCTTATGTTTCATATTGATGTCTTTTGGAATGATTGTTATCAGTGCCTCTGTCCATGAATCTGGGATTGCTCCTTTTGTTAGTACTTCATTATATGTAATTAGTTGTATATTTTTTAAAATCATTTGTAATTCTTTGTAGTACTCTGCTGGAATACCATCCGGTCCTGGGGTTTTATTGTTTTTCTGATTCCTAATAGCTTTTTCTAATTCAATCAATGTTATTTCTTCATCCATCTTATCTTTAATATCGTCTGGTAATTGCACTATATTAGAATTTTTTAAATACTCTTGTATGTTCTGGGGTTGTATAGTATCTTTACTGTATAGCTCTCTATAATATTCTCGTGCTATGTCTTTTTTCCCCTCTATTTCAAACTGCATTTTCCCTAGCGAATCCTCTAATTGTTGTATTGTTTTTTTTTCCTTTTCTTTTCTTAATCTGTAGGCCAGCCATCTGCCTGGTTTGTTAGCATGTTCAAAATAATTCTGTTTGGATGTCTTAATTTTTAATGCAATTTCTTCTTGTGATATTAGATTTATTTTGTGTTTAATTAAATCTTTTTCTTCTTTTATCTCTTTATTTTGTGGCGTCTCTTGTAATTTATGTTCCAATTCCCCTATCTTGTTTTGTAAGTCCTTGATTTGCTTGTTTTTATTTTTATTTCTTTTAATAGAGTATGCAATAGTTAATCCTCTTATATATGCTTTCATAGTGTCCCAAATATTTTGTATAGATGTATCCTCGTTCCAATTCTCCTGTAGAAAGAAAGTTAGTTCTTTCTCCATATATTGTTTAAATTCCTTTTCTTTTATTGTTTTCTGGTTCATCATCCATCTCCTTCTTACCTTACTCGTTCCTCTTATTGTAATTATTATAGGGTTATGGTCCGCCCACGTATTGGGTTCTATTTCTACACTGTCTATTTTAATAATTGGTTCTATATTTGACCAGACCATATCGAGTCTAGACCAGGATTGATGTGAGTTTGAAAAATATGTATATTGATTCTGTTTCTGGTGTCTTTCTCTCCATATATCTTTTATTTTAAATTCATTCACCATTTCAAAAAAAATTTTAGGTAGAGTTTTCCTTTCCACATTTTTTTTTGATCCCGTTTTATAATCTTCTTTAACATCTACCACTGCATTAAAATCTCCAATTATACAAATGTTTTCTCTCTCTAATTTAATGATTTGTTGGTATAATTTTTTATAGAATTCTTTTTGTCCATTATTAGGGGCGTAAATAACTATCAATGATATTTTAGTTTTGTCTATTGTAATTTCCACTATGAGAATTCTTCCTTCTGTATCTCTATATATTTGTTTGGGTGTTAACCAATTTTTGATGTATAGTGCTATTCCTCTTTTCCTTGAGTCGGCCAGGGATGTAAAGAGATTACCTATCTTGGGGTATTGTAATAACTTATATTCTTCTTTTTTAATATGAACTTCCTGTAAACATGTAATGTCTGAACCTTGTTTCTGTAGTCTATTGAGTATTTGTCTTCTTTTTATTGGTGAGTTAATTCCATTTATGTTAACTGAAAATATTTTAATTTGATTTTGCATCTTATTTTTTACTTGTTGCTCTTGTTAGTCTCGCGGTTTTTACTTCTTTTATTTTCACCCTCCTATCTCCCTCTCTCTCTTGTCTTTTCATTCTCTCCATTTCTTCTATCATTTCTTTTTCTTCCTGGCTTTGTCCCTCTCCCTCTGCACTGCTCTCTCCTTCTTTTTCTAAATGTGTTTCGATAAATTGATCTGCTTCTTCCATTGTTTCTATCTTAATTTTTTTCCCTTTCCACGTCACTAGGATTCCTTCCGGAATCAACCACCTAAAAGGAATTTCTTGCCTTATTAGTTTTGCAGTACAGTATTGTAGGTCTCTTCTCTTTTCTCTTATTCGTTTAGGAATTTGTTTTAATACATTGATTTCTCTTTCCTTATGTAGTATTTGTTCAGTTCGCGTGGTTTTATAAATTTCATCTCTTATTGCTTTTTTTGTAAATCGTACATGTACCTCCCTGGGTAATTTATGTCTTTTAGCAAAGTTTGTTTGTACTCTGTAGATTTCATCTATGTGTCTATTTATTTCTTCTTTTTCTACCTGTAGAGCTACTGCTAATATTTCTACTACCTGTTCCCGCAAATCCTCCTCTTTCACCTCTGGTATGTTTTGGAACCTTAAGTAGAATGCTGATTTCTCCATTTCGAGGAGGGCAATAGCTCCCTCTAATTCTTTGTTTTTTGCTATTAGTAATTCTTCTGTTTCCTCTATTTTTTTGTCGGTTATGTCTGTTTTTTCCTCTAAATTTTTAATTTGTTGTTCATGTTTTGCTACTACTCCCTGGATTACCTCCATTCTATTGTCTAATTTTTTGATGTTTCCCTTAACTTCTTCAAAATTTTCATTGGTCTGTTCTTGATTATTAAATATTGTTTGCTGCATTTTAACCATTGTTTCTTGTTGTGTCATCATAAATTCTTGTATTCTATCTAATGTGGCCTGCATAGTGTATAGTGAAGGTGCTTGTCCTTGTTTTTCCGTGGTTGCCATCTCTGTTATCAGTTTTTGCCCTGTTGCTGAAGGTGTTACCGGAGTTGGTTTCTTAATTGGTTTAGTTACAGTAGTTGTTGTTGACATGATCACTCTGCTGAAAAAGTTATTCCACACTTTCATAAATTTATTTACTAGCTACTAAGGAAAAGAAGAGGGAAGCATGAACTGGAGTAGCAAGTCTAAAGTTTAAAGGAATCAGATGAAAGTCAGAAATTCATTAAAGTACAATAAGGAATAGTATTGGAGAGTATTGTTCGTGTTTTGAGATAGGGAGATAGAAAAGAAGGATTAATTCTTAATCATTTAAATATCAATTTTCTATTTTGTAAATTTCTATTAAGAGCTTATTGTTATTATTATTGCTATTTATCTTTTCATTATATAAATCAAAAAAAATATTTACTAACAATTTCTATCTTTGTTAATTCACAATCTAAACAGTTTAAGTAGTTTAATATTCAATAATAGAAAAAGAAGAAAGAAGAAAAAAAAAAAGTCGAAAGAAAATGTCTATAAATATATATATATATATATATATATATATATATATATATATATAAATTCACTTAATTCAATTTCTTAGTTTAAATTATTGTTAATACCTCTTAAAATCTTATTTCGTATTTCTTACTTTCCATAAAATGAAAAAACTAATATGTACTAATAACCGTAGTATTTAATTACTTAGATATCCACACATACTAATCTTAACTTTAATAGCTTTAGTAACTAAGTGTTAAAGTTTAATTATCAAAGTATTATTAATTATAGGTTTACTCAATATATACTTTAAAGTTTTCAAGTTGATTGGGTATCATATGCTGTTTCTTACAAATGTCTCTCTGGGGGTGGCGTCTTCAATCTTCTTTTCCTGTTTTCACAGTCTATTCAAGATGTCTGCGCTCTAGAGGATTGCTTTGTCACAGTTCTCTCTCTCCTTTCCCCCCCTTCTTTAATTTCAGAGTATTTCCGATATGATCTTCTCGTGGGTCCCTTTTTTACCCTCAACTGTTTTTCCGGTAGTCCCTTAGTTCTTTCTGGGTCGTATCCCTTTAAAGCAGTCTATTGATTTAATTTTATTTGTCTCGCCTTCGCTCCTTTCCGCTAAGGCGCCGCTAGGTTCTTTTTTTTTTTTTGGAGACTCAATTGTCTTTCGGGGGTGCCGATCGTTCTCTTCTCTTAAGGAATATTCTCCGAAAATCAAAACTGTAATCCAATTTGTCTAATATTTCCAATGATCTGCGAATATTTTGCCGTTCCTCTATCTCTCCCTTCCTTGCTGTATGCTCAGGCGGCCATACCTCTGGACCAGCATGGTTTGCTGGTTTCTTCTTCGCTCCGATTTGGGGTTTCCATCTGCTTCAGCGGGGGTTTGCGCCTCCTCCCGTCCTCGCACGATGATCCCCTTCCCCGCGCTAGCCCCTACAAGGCTCCACGCTGCGGATTTTCGGCAGTCTGAACGAAGAAACTCGAGCTAAGTTGCAGGAGTTTGCTTCTTAGCTTCGCTCCGCCATGGCCCCGCCCCCGGAAGTCTCTTCTCCAAGATTTTAGATTCTGCACTATTATGTTTTATTTAAATGTGATGCCTTCAGGCAACAAATGCTTAGCCATAGAACATTCTGGTGTACCTGACACCTAGTTAAGACTAAATGATAGACAAATATGTATCGTTTCCTCATGAAGTTCTTTTGTCTGTCATCTTTAAACTAGGTCCAAAAAAATCTCCCTATTGACAGGATATCTTTGTTAATAGGTGTATGTTATGACTGTGCTGTTTGAGGTCAACTGATCTAGCACAGATGAGACCTATTATAGAATTGCTGCCAACTCTGAAGCGAACCTGGCTGAAGCCATCTTGTGTGCCTCATAGTTGCCACAAAGCCTGGGAGGGGGAAGGGAGGGGGGAAGTAGATAGCCTGGCTAACAGTCAAAATAAAAAGTTTTCCTGTAAGAACCAAGGTCATCGTAAGAGATGGCTAGCAGGGGTGGGTTCTGCTTTTCTTCGCTGCTAGTTCGCTCAGTGGCGCGGTGCACCCCGCAGGCGCACGCATGCACAGTGCTTAAAACACAACTTCTGCTCATGCACAGAAGCAAAAAACAAGATGGCGGCGCCATTGGCAGGCTTGAGTCGCTGCCTGTTCTAGGGACCCAGGCCGCCAAGTTACTACCAGTTCTATAGAACCGGTCTGAACTGGCAGGAACCCACCTCTGGTGGCTAGTGAAGGAAGAAAGAAACCTGCCAGCTGTATTCATTGGACAATGTGACCAGTGACACCTGGGAAGGGGAAGAGTTTTACTCTTTTAATTAGGTGAAAACCGCGGGAACCTTTAGAGTTGGTTTTCACCAGCTGTGCCGATATGATGTATCCAATAAACATGCACCTAAAAACCGAACTGAATACTCTCACTAACGTACTAGCATCCAATGGATTCCAAAGAAATAAGATCACCAACCTAATCCAAAAAGAAACCCCCACTAAAAACCAAGACAGAGAACAAGATCCTCCACAAACACAACATCAAGACAGCATTCTGCACAAACCGAAAAATATCCACCATCCTAAGAAACCCCAAAGACAAAATTGAGTTAGAAAATCAAGGAGTATATGAAATTCCATGCATCGCCTGCCCCACCACATACATTGGACAAACCAACAGAAGAATAAGTGCACGCATTGAAGAACACAAGAACACAGTCAAAAAAGAGGAACCAACTTCTTCCCTGGTCCAACATCTCAAAGCCACAGGACATGAAATCGACTTTAAAAAGACCAGAACTATCGCCAAAACTGAACACATTAACAACAGAATAATCAGAGAAGCCATCGAGATAGAAAAACGCCCACACAGCATGAATAAACGAGATGACACCTCCCGCCTACCAGCCATTTGGAAACCCGCCCTTATTGACAAACGAGTCCCTAACACAAAGAATGACACTAGACCCACACTCACGAAAACCACACAGGATGTCACCACCACACATCCACGCAATAAGCAAACCCAAACCCACACCAATGAGGCACGACCACAAACCTGAAGCCATACTACAGCTGCATCATTAGCCACTTTAAAGCCCTCCAATCCATACATGAAGCAAACTGACACCCTTCATGAAGATGTGGCATGACCAAGAACCAGAAGCCAAACAGCAGCAATGCAGCTCACCAGCTCAAATGCCCCTGCAAGTTAGACTAACCTAAGAACACCCCCAGCCAATCAGAGCACAGCCAAGCCCCCAACCAATCAGAACACACCTCCAACCAATCAGAACACAGCCAATCTCCCATCCTATCAGTTCAAACCTCCACTGGCAGTTAAAAGGAAGAAACAGCAGCAATCTCACATTGCTCCTAGAAGCAGGAAGCAGAAGACACCAGCCTGAAGATGATGAATGAGACTTCATCGAAACGTCGCCAAGTCACTTCCAATTTCACGCGGGAGAAAACCCGAATACACAAAGACATACACACACACACACACACACACACACACACACACACACACACACATACACACACATATACCGGTATACATATATATATATAATTACAAACCTATACAAAAAACAAAACAAACCTAACAAACCCCATAACTCAACAAGTCACAAAATATACAATTTCACTAAGCAGTCAAATGTATCGTTGTATTCAGGGGTGGGTTCCAGTTATTTTTGCTACCGGTGCGCATCGCGAGCATGCGCAGAAGTGAACTCGCGTTCCATCGGGCGATTTTCCTTCTGTGCATGCTTAGGATGACATTACAAGCTGAAACACAGCTGAGGAGCTTCTCAGCTGTGCTTCGGAGGAAGAATAAAGGTCGGTATTGAAACAACGGTGGGTGGGAGGGCTTTCTTCTGACAGCTCAGGACGTGGAGAAGCTGGAAAAAAGCTCCTAAAAATGATGTCATCGCCGGGCTCCTATCGGTGCAGCGTCCCGCACAGCACCGGTAGAACCCACCACTGGCTGTATTTCTATATATCACTATTACTCTCATCTTACTTGAAAAAAAACAAAACCAAAAAAATTTCTTACATTCATTAACTCTAAATTATTATCTCTGTATCAATTAATTACATATCCTTTTATTTCTACACATATAAAGCGTCTTACTTCATTTTATTTTTACGATTCAACCACTCATACAATTTATCCCAATTTTTATTAAAGTCAGTTATCTTCTTATCCTTTATTTGCATAGTTGCTTTTAATAATTGCTTTTAATGATCTGTCAAATACAGCAGGTCCAAAACTGCATAATTCACCAGCTTGCCTCTTTAAGGCTGATTGAATTAATGCATTTTAACATAGTTTGTACTCGTTAAAATTCATTTATAAAATTAGGTATGTGTTTTTTTATTAAAAATGTTTCTGGAAAATGAAAAACATAATAAAACAAAGACAATGGAACTAAACAAAATTCCTTAAATATTTTTTAAACATCACAAAGGGCTTTGCATGCATTTCCTGATGCATTAGCTGGAATTTATTTGGAAGAACATCACTTTTTTAGATAGATAAGATATCCATGATATAGATATTAATACTTATAACCCTCTGGATAATTTTCACTTGGGATATAGAATCAATCCCACATTGATCATAATTGACTTCTAGCAAGTCCAGGACTGGGGAAGTGCAGCACTCCTGGTCTTGCTTGATCTTTCACAGCCTTCCATAACATTAATCATAGTTTTGTTCAAAACTCACTGCAAGTAATGAGAGTGTGAGGGATTGTGTTTCCAGTGCTTTCCCGCCTTCTTGAATGTGTGGTTCCAGTCAATAGTGATGGGGAAAAAGAAGTTCAAGGATCATGGTCCTCTATTCTGGGGTTCTACCATGTTGGACAGTTTCTCTCTTCCTATTTAAACATGAATATGAAGCCATAGAGTGAAGTCATCGATTGCTACACAGTCAGTATACTGTGTATTTATATCATATCATAAGTATACAGTGTATGATAATCAGTTCTCTGTCTCAACTGCTAGCCAAACAGGAGATGTAGTTAGGATGCTTTCTTGATGTCTGGGGCAGTTGGGTCTAGATAGGGATGACTAGATTTAGGTTCAATGCTATTAAGATAGAATGGCTGTGAATGCAAAAGGCATTTTGGTCTAGTGCAGCGGTTCTCAACCTGGGGGTCGTGACCCCTTTCGGGGTCAAATAACCCTTTCATAGGGGTCGGGAGACTTCGCCTGGAAGCTGCCATTTGGGTTCTTTTACCCTCTGTGCATGCGCAGAACGCTTTGCACATGCGCAGAGGGTAAAAGAACGAAATGGCGGTGGTGGGGCGGGGGTCGTGGGGGTGGGGCAGGTCGCGGTGGGGTCACGGTGGCGGGTCGCTGGTCGCGGCATTAGGAAGGTTGAGAACCACTGGTCTAGTGCTTATGGTAGCAGGCATGAAGAGCCAGCTGAGTGACTTTTAGTCATTCATTCTCTCTCAGCCCAACTTACCTCAGTGTTGTTGTGGGGAAAATAAGAAGAGAAAGGAGTATTGTGTATGTTTGCCACATTGAGATATTTATAAAAATAATAAAGGTGGGATAAAAATACCTTTTTAAAAAGCCTTATGATTCCACAGAAATTTCATCTTTAGTTCTAGATAGATCAAACTACTTTATAAGAGCAGCCTATAAGCTCATTAAATAATTATATAATTTTAAAAATTCCTGTCTCAAAGCTGTATGACACATTCTAAATATGCTATTCTAGGGTAACTTTCCAGTCTTGAATACAATAGGGAATAAATAATAAATGCATTTATTCATTTTCATCCACATATTGCACAAATCAATGAAACTTTTTTCCAGTATCAAATGTACAAAAATCAGCAATTTAATACATCAATTATTCAATAAAAAGAATAGTTAATAAAAGCAGTATACTATTAAGAATCACTTAAGGAAAGAAAACAAATGCTGAATATGTTTGAGCCTGATAGCAAAAAGGCAGTTCAAAGTTAAGTTAGTCTTCTCACAGGACAATATGCCATAACAAAGTTGTCATAATCAAAGTAAGTAAATATAAGCACTGTCTTAACTTAAATTGCTATCTTATTCTTTCTAATTTTATTTATTTATTTATTTAATTTATTTGGCAGTTTTTCTATGCCGCCCTACTCCCTCAGGACTCAGGGCGGCGTACAACATTTTATAAAAACTCCAAACAAATCATTAAAAAGACAATTTAAAACAGTTTATATATATATATATATATATATATATATATATATATATATATATATATATATATATATATATATATATATATATATATATATATATATATATATATATATATATATATATATATATATATATATATATATATATATATATATATATATATATATATAAACACCATACATACATGGGGGAGACATCAGATATAAAGTCGTCTCAAACTCACCCCGCCTGCAGGAAGAGCCATGTCTTAATGGCTTTTCGGAAGGCCAGCAAGGTGGGGATGATTCGGATCTCTGGGGGAAATTGGTTCCAGAGAGCAGGGGCCCCTACAGAGAAGGCCCTCCCCCTAGGCCCCGCCAGTCGGCATTGTTTATCATTCAGTGGGAACAATTCCCATTGAACTCAGGCTTAGTTGTGAGTAGGTAAGCATAAGACTGCTCTGTTGTATCAATGTATATAGCTTGATATCAGAAATTATGCTTTACAATGTCTGTGAATACATAGAAAACAACCTTATAACTGAGGGAAACCATCACTGAGAAAGTTTATTGACCGTAAGGTCAATTTAAAAACAAGAATGTAAATTTAACAAATTATATATTACAACATTCCTAAACTTTTATACCTCTTTCTCTTTATTCCTGGTTGCCTAGATCAAACTTTAGATTATTCCAACATTGTATCTGAATCATTTTTTGCCATGATGAAGCCTTTCAAACAATATCAAAGACGCCCATATACTGTGATGGAAGAAACTACCATTCACCTTCCTAGGGACTTCCCTTACAGGTAAATCAATAAATTATTTTTAAAATGTCAATTTGTTTATTAAATGAATTCCTTTTATAGTATAGTTTAAAATACCTTGCTCTTGTTTATATTAAGATTTTATCCATCTGAAAGTAGAGTAGATGCAGTTATTCCGTGTATAGTGAAGCTCTCAGTTTTTAAATTTTATTCTGCCTTATTCATTCTTTCCTTTTTGGGTAAATTTGTCTTTGAGTAAATTTCCAGCATTGAGGGGATTTCTATCCTACTTTAATATCTGCAGGGGATACTGTATCATTTCCTGTCCAGCTACATAACATAGAAATCCTTCTAGAATTCACCAAGAAAAATCTTTAAAGAGAAAAGGGGTTGTTTTGTTTGAAAAGGAATTCTTTTAATAAACTTCTCTTATAGTGAAACTCAAGGGTTTTTTTGGGGGGGGGGTGTTCTTTATAAATAATTTCTCTCTGTATTATTTTGTTAATATCTTCTTGTATCCTTAGCTCTAGTAAACATGAGCACACTTCAATCATATTTTTATTATTGACTCCTGTTTATGCTATTTTCTGTAGTACCGCACTGCTGAAATGCTTATTTAATTTTTTAAATGTTTTTCTTTGGGGAAGGTGGAAAAGAATCAAGAACCATGCTCACTGTGTGAAGTTTTAAAATCCTTAAACAGTTCTGAAGCCTGTCAAATTGGTTATTCTATGTTTGTATATATACTAACCCAGGTTTAAAGAAACAGATGACAACAGAAATACTGCCTATTGCAGGCAGACACATTCTCCAGAGACTTAGCGAAGTAGGCTTTACAATTCTAGCTCAAAGAACATTTTTAACAAGGAAAAACATTATAAAGATAGACAAGGCCCAGCACTTAGTTAATTGCATCTTAGCATGTAGAGAATCCCAAGGTACGTGCCAGCGGTGGGTTGCTCCTGGTTTGGACCGGTTCTTAGAACTGGGAGCGTCGGCGGCGGGATGAGCTGTATTCAAGAATTAGTCTGGCAAAGGTTTTGTATGCCCTGGTTAGCAGTGCAATGTTACCGGAATAGAAGCTTCGCAAAATTAGGTTAACAACTCTTAATGCCTTTTTGGCAAAGCTGTTACAGTGAGCTCTGGGGTTTAAATCGTTTGAGATGAGTACTCCTAGCTTGTATTTGGTGTTCTGATTTTTATTTCCAATGTGTAGGAGAGAGCATTTGTTGGTTGAGATTTGGAGTTGCCATTTGTTCAACCATTCTGACACATAGTCAAGATTGTTTTGTAGGGCACAGTAGTCACATAATCCATCAGGGCAAATAGATAGAGATGGTTTTAGATTGCGTACTGCCTTTTCAACATTCTGTTCTGTAAAGTCAATATGTAGCAGATCATTGCAATTAGTTGTGGTACGACTAGGAAATGTGGGGCTTTGTCAACAGCAATGGCTCATGAAGACTGAACTGAAGAACGTGTTGAAGAGGTTGGCCTTAATGGTGTCATCATTACAGTCTACCCCGTTATGGCCTTTTAGTGGTGGGATGGTTTTTGAGTCTTTAAGTTTGGCGTTTACAAAATTGTAGAAGGCACGGGTGGATTTTGTGTGTAACAGCTTTTCCTCTTGTTTGCAGTGGTAATTGGTGCATTCTGCCTTTATCTGGCGGCATCTGGAGGTTTTGTAATGGCTTTTAAAGTTAGCTACGTAGCCAGTTTTGTTTTTTTGCCAGAGAGATTTTTTTTTGATTGGAGCTTCCTTACTGTTATGGGTAATTTGTTTTTTATTTTTTTTGGCTTTGGGGGTTACTAATGGTACGTATAGCTTAATGACTCTTTTGACTTGGAGCAAAAAAGTGTTATAATGGTGTTACATTATAGTATTACAGCAGTATTACAGCCAGTGAACAGAATGTGCCAATCAAGAGATGAGAAGTCGGCAGCTATGAGATCATAGTTAGCTTTTTTATTTTATTTTTATTTGTTTGTTTTTGTCAAGTACGTATTGGTAATATACATAGATATAACATTGTTTATATACATAAGATGGGTACTGATAAGAGGGAACATTAGGACAGGGATGGTAGGCATGCTGGTGTGCTTATGCACGCCCCTTACTGACCTCTTAGGAATCAGGTGAGGTCAACAGTGGACAGTCTAAGGGTAAAGTTTTGGGGGTTTGGTGACGAAACGACAGAGTCAGGTAGTGAGTTCCAGGCATTTACCACTCTGTTGCTAAAGTCGTATTTTCTACAGTCAAGTTTGGAGCGGTTCACTTTGAGTTTGTATCTGTTGTGTGCTCGTGTATTGTTGTGGTTGAAGCTGAAGTAGTCGTTGACAGGGAGGACATTGTAGCAGATAATTTTATGATTATGCTTAGGTTGTGCTGAAGGCGACATAGTTCTAAGCTTTCTAAGCCCAGAATTAGATTTTTAAAGTTATACTTTGGAGTCCCATCAATATGACCCTCTTTGCAAGGATGTAAATTGAGACAAAAGTCAATCATACTGTGGTCACTGTTAGAAAAAGGTTCTTTTATTTGTAGACCATAAATTGAGTTTAAACTGTTGCAGAAGATGAGATCAAGGCAGTTGTTGAGTCTAGTTTGTTACTAATTGATCCAGTATATATTTAATTCATTTAATTTATATATTTAATTCAGTATATTTAATTCAGTGTAATCTGTTACATTTATAGGCTGGCCTGGGGGACACCAACCACTGAAGATCTGAGCATAAAACTTTATCATCCTAAACTGAAATTGAGAAAAGAACATGGAACAAGCAGAGTGATTCAAGAAAAAGCTTTGCAACCAACCAGATCAATTCCAGACAAAGGGTATATTTGACAGATAACAGTCACTATGATGCCAACACACCTTTGTTAGCAACAGTGTTAATTGTGTCAGCATTACATTTTAATGTGAAGACAAAGAGAGGAAATTTTTCAGTGTGGTCTTTCAATGCACTTTCAAGGTTGCATAGATTTTTAAGTAAAAGGGAAAATATTTATGGAACTGCCCAGTTTTAGAAGAATGCTATTTTAAGATTGCTACTAAAATCTGAATATTTTAAGCTGAACTGAGCAGATAGATATCATCCATGCTTATTACATTTTCCCACAGTAATCAGGTTTTTTTGGTTTTGATACAGCCAAAGGGCAGAGTTGGTTCTCTAATGGTAGACGTCTTGCCTTGATAAAAATGCCAGATCTGGTGCTAGTTTCACAGAGCAAGCAAATAACAGGATCTAGAGATCTTTGGGCAATCTTTTGATTTCATAGATGCATGTATGGCTCCAGAGTAAAAATAAAATAAAAAATGAATCGTAATAAATTTTATCCTGCATAATATGCAAGGTTTACCACTAGTACCGTGATGGCGAACCTATGGCACGGGTGCCACAAGTGGCACGCGGAGCCATATCGGTGGGCATGCGAGCTCAGGTCCGGAGTGCATGTGTGCATCAGCCAGCTGATTTTCGGGCCTTCTGGGCCCCACTGGGAGTCGGGAAACAGGCTGTTTCCAGCCTCCAGAGGGGGTGGGGAAGGCCGTTTTCGCCCTTCCTAGGCTCCTAGAAAGGCTCTGGAGCCTGAGGAGAGCGAAAAATGGGCATGCCATTGCATGCTGGGAGCAGGGGGGTCATGCGTGCATGTGCGGGGGTGCATGGAATTATGAGTGTGGGCACGCACACACGTGATCCCCGCATTCCCCCCCCTTTTGGCACGCGAACCAAAAAAGGTTCGCCATCACTGCACTAGTATAATGTGGTATATTTCCATGGATGTGCAGAATTTTCAGAGCTCCTATCGCTAATGTAATAAAGAGATAAACATTTTTTTAAAAAAAATTCCATATTCACTAGTTTAGCAGATTTACTCTTTCTTCTATTGGAAAATTGAGCATGGCCACAGTAAAAATATGAAAATCAATAGAAGGAAAAACAAGCATTGAACTGGAATTGAATTGGCAAGTGTAGCCTTGCACAATAAATATGTAGTAAATCCCAAACTTCTATCCTTTTTAAAAAGTTATTTCTGAGTGGATGCCAAAATAGTGATTCTTAAAGAAAATAAAGACCATGCTTTATGATCCATCGGTGGTCTGAAATCAAAATGCAAAGACCTCTTGTAGGTTTTGTTCCTGAAGAACAGACTATCAGCAGTAAAACAATGAGGCATTTCATTGGTCCCTGGTTTTTACTTCTACTACTTCTGTAATGCTAAGTGAGCATAAATCAAAATGAAATTATGTGTGACACATGAGAATGAAAAGCAACATTTATCTAAGGAGCTAAAGAAGAAGCACAAGTTTTGTTATCTTACACTTACACAAAGGCCCATCTCAAAATTTCAATCGGTGAAGAAGTAACCCAACAATTTTGATTTTTTTTTACATCCAGCTATTCTACCATTCAGTTTCCTTGAACGTAGCAAAAAATTGTTATACTGTTTATAAAACGTGAAACACTTGATCATCCTTTTGATGTTTGTAATTTTACCTGAAACAGAAACTGTTCACTTTGTTAACTTTTGAAGTTCTAGTCAGTTCACCATAGTTAAGAACTATTTTTTCCTTGATTAAGGCCACATTTGGCCATCAATCCATGGTGGGACTTCATTCTAAAAAAAAATTATTGAATGTTTAATTAATATTTCAATATACTTAATATGGTCACTGACTAATTTTCTGTCTTCCATTCTTCAGGAGATACATCTTAGTGAACGACCCAAATTCATCACCTTCAGTTCCCGCTATGAGTTCACTGGAAAGCAGGTTGCTCAGTGCCCGTTTCCCTGTACAGAAAGAAAAGATTCTTCATCCCCTCTTTTGAGATACGCGGGAAGCCAAGTAGTCTTATCCATTTCTTTCACCAGCTTCGTTGTAGTGAATAAGCCATTTTCAACTTCATCTTGCATATCTTCACTAGATGGCAATGCATAGATAAAAGCACATTCTTCCTCCATTTCCCCCCCAAACCAATGTAATAGCACATTCTCCCTTTATGTATTTGAACAAATTAACCTGGTTTGATTAGCCATGCAATAACACCCACATGTGAGCCTCCACATTTCATTGTGTGGCATGAATTATTTTTATGATGTACTTTTTGCAGCTTTTAATCTATTCTTCCATGAATATTTTGTCAATGAAGTAGTTTTTGAAGGAGTAACAGCAGAGCAAAATATTGTTTTGGGTTTTCTTCTTCTTTTTCTAATATGGTATGTACTTCACTTTCTTGTACCTGCAAAATCAGGGTTAATTCTCTGTGCTGTTTCTGTAGCCACATCAACATGTTTTTGGTAAACTGGTGATCTGTTCATTCATGGTCCAATCCTTCTTGAGGATTAATTAGTAGCTATGTTAACTAGTTCTAGTTACTACTAAGTGTGATGTAGGGTTAGGATTAGGTTTAGTGAATCCTGAAAGGGGAGTCACTTTGAAATTGGGACCGCTCACAAACTCCTGAAGCCTGCATATACAGATTTCTTACCTTCTTATAAATGCATTAGAACCTATGTGCTTAAAATGTCTAGCTGTACTTTAATTCAAGAGATGTGAGTTGGTAGCAAACCTTAAATAAGACCATACTCTTAAGATCTTTAATTAAAATACCTGGTATAAAAGCAAAGATAATGTAATTTTGCTAAACTAATAAATAATTAATTTAAAACTATTCTTTGGCCAATATTTCCCTTTTCCTTGTATTTGTCTTTTAGTTGCCTTCTAAACTCCAGTTTTCAGAGTTCTTCTAGTATAATCAATAAATGTGGTCTCTCCATATCTTGGATTGGACCGTTGAGCTCCTTTTTACAATACTTGGAGTCCTCTTTGAAAGCAGCAATAATGTTTTGAGACTGGAAATGCATAATAACATTCGTATAAGCCACAATAGAAGCTCAATCATTTTAAAAATCAAAGAAATATTCTACTCATTCCAAGAAGCCAGAATAAAATATGTATTTATGACCTTTGCAGTGCCCCTTCTGACAAGCAAAATCAATGGGAAAGCCAGATTCACTTCACAACCATGTTACTAACTGAACAACTACAGTGATTCACTTAATGACTATGCCAGGAAAAGTCATAAAAATGACTTAACAACTGTCTCACTTAGCAATGGAGACTTGGTGCTCAATTGTGGTCGTAAGTCGAGGACTACCTATAGTAATTACTTTTCCCAGTTTGTTATTAATACCCTGTTTTGCATTTTTTAAAATACACAAATAATTTGACAAACAGATGTTTCTGTTTAAAATGAGGATTAATTCCCTCAAATCTTTTAATCAGAGTCGCATATAAAGAGAAATTGTTAGCACAATCAAACATTGTTATACTCCGAAGCAATGAAGAGTGATCAGATAGATACAGGGGTGTCAAACTGGTGGCTCGTGGGCCAGATGTGTCACACGCAGGCCATGCCCACCCCAGCTCCACGAAGGAAAAACATCACCATACGTCATGTGATGGCAATGTGAACATGGTGAGTTTGACACCCGTGAGATAGAACAAGCACTGATATTTAAAACCTTACCGTATTTATTTTACAAGTGCACAAAACCTCAGAGATAGGGAGGAGCATGGCTGACTTTGAAAAAATAGTTTTAGCTTCTCTTTCTATCTGTTGAACTGACACGGTATATTAAGCATCCAGAGAAAGTAAAAGAGGAGAAAGAGGAAATTGCATTTACCATACATGGAAGACAGTAGCAGAAGGAAACAAGGCGACTAAGCTGCTTGTAAAAATGGTGAAAGTTAGAGAGGAAATCAACAAAATCAGGTTAGAATTCAGAGAAAGGAGAAGTCACAGGGGAAACGTCTTTGTTCACTGATAATTGAATCAATGTGCTGTATCAAGTCTTCTACAGCAAGGACTGGCAAATTCCCAGCAATGTGGTTAATAGGAGCAGCATGTGTATCTTCTTTAACTCAAGTAAGCAATGAAAGAAGACACATTTACAGAACCTTTGAACCCAGCTCATCATCTCCTTTTCCTAGCTATTTTTGTTATTTCTTTCAGGTTTTTTTTAATTACTACCCAGTTGCATCATTAAAATATTGGCTTTTTTGTTTTGCTTGTTGATTTGTTTTAATCTTTGATTTAATGGGTATATATTTTAGTTATCCTTGTAACCAACAATGAAATGGGTATTAGGTCCAAGATTTAAATGCACCAAAATACACAAATGTTATGGGTTTTCAAGGGTTTCAACAATAACCATTCGCCTCTTTGAATGAAAATGAAGAGAGAGTTTGCTTGATAACATAGGAAGAAGAGAAGAATGTAAATGGGATTACCATGAGTGCATTTACTTCAGAAAGATGCTTTGAGAGCAGACTGTCATGAAAAGAAAATAATGCTAAAGTAAAGCCATTGAAATAAAAGGGTCAAGGTTTTTCTTTTTTTCTTTTCAAATATCTTAACAACTAAAGCTTTTGAGGGCTACTGAAGCCATAGCTTTTCATTCAAATCAAGGAATTTTGTTTCTCATGTTCATGAAGTCTGCATGGATTTTCTCAATTTAGGAATAAAACTTAAAAATATACTGTGCATACATAAACACATCTTAGGATGTTATTCATGGTCTACAATATGCATCTGTAAAGCCTCACCATTTCATACAGTAATAAACTTCCATTTGTATTCCAGAATTTTGCGAAATTGAAAGTTTAGTGTAGAAGGTTTAGGATGGACAACTTGAAGACCTGTAGACTTCAACTCCCAACATCCAACTTCATGCTGGGTGGGGAAGTCTGGGAGTTGAAGTCCACAAGTCTTAAAGACACCAAGGTTGAAACCTCCTCACCCCCACCCGGGTTTAGAATATTGTTTCAACTCTTCTTAGAAGTACCAGTAGCCTTTTCAGTACTGTGGTCCCATCAGATGAAAAAGTATCATAGAGACTTTAATCTCTGTTCATATCCACTCTGTTTCCAATTTAAACTGAGATGTGATTGGGGAAATGGAGAAAAGTATAAAAACAAGTTTAAACAGATACCTTCCCTGAAGTTCATTGCAAATTCAAGTCTCCAAAAATGAGTATAAAGCAAGAAGCCTAAAGCTTAGAGAGAAAATATAGCAAGATTATTTATTTATACGCAGCAAAGGCTTACATTGTTCAATAGCACTTAGACTTATATACCACTCCACAGTGCTTGACATCACTCTCTGAGCAGTTTACAGAGTCAGCACATTGCCCCCAACAATCTGGGTCTCCTCATTTTATCAACCTCGGAAGGATGGAAGGCTGAGTCAACCTTGAGCTAGTCAACGTTATAAGAAAGTTCTTAGCAAATTCAAATAGTCTTTTTAACACAATTAGCTTCCTATTTCTCTTTTCCCCTACCAATAACAGTCACTATCATGATGAATCAGGGGTGGGTTCCACTTACCTTCACCACCGGTTCGCATCACCCACGTGTGTGCGTTCCCCCGGTGCAATTTTACTTCGGCGCATGCTCAGTATCAGGATTCAGCCTGAAACATAGCTGAGGAACTGATCAGCTGTGCTTCGGGCAAAAAAATAAAGGTGAGTATTAACCCGGGGGTGGGTGGGAGGGCTCTTTTTCAAGCCATGGAAGAGGAGAAGCCATCCAAACACGGAAAAATTCACCCAAAAAAATCCCAATAAAAGATGGCGGTGCCCACGGACTGGCACCGACTGAGCCGGATCCATGACGCCATCGTTGCATCACCAGTGGGTCACTAACGGTTCAGGCAATCTGGTTAGAATCAGGAGGAACCCACCCCTGTGATGAATGGCTTGTTAGCATATTCTTAGCACTTATTAGTGATTACTGTACTGCAGGTCCCTCTGAGTTAGCAGGACACACAGAGAAGCATGTTGGCTTGCAAATTAGTTTCTAGAGTAGAGATCCTAGGATTTGTCTTGGGATAAAATGGCATTTGTAGTATTGCCTTTACCTTCAATAGGGTTGGTTCTTGTTCCTTTTGTGCTCATGAGTGAGTTTCAGCCACTTATTTGGGTTTCTTGGATGAATTCTACATGATAATCTGTACAATATTCATGTAACAGAGTTAATAAAAGGTTTGCAGAACCTGCCTATGCAAGTATATCCGCTGTCAGACAAAAACCTTTTGAACTGGGATTTTATCACTAATAACAGATAAAAAGCTGCAGGAATTGTTGTGTGTAGGCTGGGAATTAAGACTGTATATCAGAGTATGTTTCTGCCTGCTTTATTAACAGGAAGTGAGAGGTGTATGTTTGAAGAATTGTAAAAGCAAGGTGACTGCACTGAGAATGGGTTACATACCGGTATATTTAAAAATTAAAGATAATCTCAAACTGAAGTTGACTCCTCATCTGTAACCTTGACATTCCTCAGAGAACTCTAATCAAAGTGTTCCAAAGGCCCAACCATGTTTTGCTTCCAAATCCAGCTAAGGTCCGACATTCTGAGATATTCTCTTAGTAACTACATGAACTCATCCATCCTGAGGTTTTTTTCCCTTTACAATACTCCAAGTTGCTTTGTCTCTGCCTTTCCCAGAATTTTTCATTTCCCCACTTTTGCCACTAGCCCAGAGGTCTTCAAACTTGGCAACTTTAAGACCTGTGGACTTCAACTCCCAGAATTCTCCAGCCAGCATAGCTGACTGGAGAATTATGGGAGTTGAAGTCCACAAGTCTTAAAGTTGCCAAGTTTGGGGACCCCTGCCTAGGATTTCCCAGTGGTTTCCCAAGGCTTAGCCAAGGCTTGATAAGTACTGCCCTCTGCTATGAATAGTTCTAAGCCTTATAATTATTTAAAAGGGGGAAAATATTAAAACACCTTCCAGGAACGGAAGGCACTCATTTATGGCACTTAAATGATCTCAGATTCAACCTTAAGGATCTCTACATAGGATTTGGGAAGTCTTTGATATTTTCTAAAAATCTGGGGGCCACTCCCCAACAAGGTTGAGAATGATAAGTCTCAAGGGCCATCAGGCTCAACTCCACAGGCAGCAGAGCCTTACACCATGTTACTTTGTAACAGAAAAGGCACTTCGGGGACAGACAGGGCAGTCCATGGACTGAGCTGCCAAGGGCTAAGAGAAATGGCATCTCTCAAATGCTGAGCCAGGAAACTCCAAGCACTGCGAAGACAGCGAGGCAATTCTTTCCTATAGGGATAAGATAATAATAATAATAATAATAATAATAATAATAATAATAATAATAATAATAATAATAATAATAATAATAATAATAATAATAATAATAATAATAATAATAATAATAATAATAACAGAGTTGGAAGGGACCTTGGAGGTCTTCTAGTCCAACCCCCTGCTTATGCAGGAAACCCTACACTACTTCAGACAGATGGTTATCCAACATCTTCTTAAAAATGTTTAGTGTTGGAGCATTCACAACTTCTGGAGGTAAGCTGTTCCACTGATTAATTGTTCTAACTGTCAGGAAATTTCTCCTTAGTTCTAAGTTATTTCTCCAAACCAATTGCCAGATGCGTAGCTATTCAGTTGCCTTTAAAAGAAACTCTTTGCATGCTCAGGAACGGTCTAGCCCCCCTTTCTTCATGCCGGAGTCTGGATTCCCGCGTTTAAAAAGAATTTAACAAAATCGAAGCCGGGCTTTCAAACCCGCAACCTGAAAAACAAAACGGTACACAAGCCCGGTGTGACTTTGCCTGCGTATTGTGACTCCCCTCTTCAGTCGGACTGATCCACGGGACAGGAAGTCGGAGGGGGGGGCGCCTTTCCGCTTTCCCGGCCGGTCGCGTGTCCTAAACTTTTTCTTCGCTTCCCCCCCTCAAAGATATCGGCAAAAAGGAATACACAGGGGGTGACACCAAAAGGAACAGCCTTACCAAGAAAAGCATCGTCTCCTCTCGCTCTTCGATCCTCACCCCCCCGGCCCGCTTACTTAGTACGGTCCTATCCGGTGAAGAGGTTTCCCCCCCTTGGCCCAGGGAAGCTTTTGGGCTTGCGAGCCAAGAGGAGGTGGAAGCGGCTGAGCTCGGCTGCCAGCCGCTGGGAGCCGAGCCGGACAAGCCTGGCCATGCGGAGCTGGCGTCACTCCTCGCGATTTCCTCGAACTTCTTCCAAGCTCTGATCCCGGGGGATGCGGCGCAAGGGACGAAGATGAGAAAAAGCAGGGTGTACCGCATGGTCTTGGCCACTTGCTTGGGCTCCTTGCTCCTGGTCATCTTCTACTTCCAGAGCAGCCTGAACCCGGGTGAGTTAAACATTTACCCCGCAGTCCCGTCCCTTCACCTTTTTCGCCTCGGTGCCGTAAGCAAAGCAATGTTCTTTCAAAGGGGGGGGGCAGCGCTCTCTTTTTTTCAGCCCCTAAATTGAAACAACGAAGGGAACTCGTGGCACTTCAAGCCTCCTCTCGCGTTTTATTTCTGGCGTTAAGGGCTTCACCGGAGACCCAACACCTAGGTTTAAGGTGGCCTCGGGAGACCCGCTTCGTGGCTTTCGCTGCAAAAGGCTTCGCGTCAGACCATTCCACCCCCCGCCCGCACCCCGGCGAAGCTGTCCCGGACGGGAATGGGACAAGTCGCCACGGCCAACTTTTGCCACAGGACAAACTCGCCACAGCCAACTTTCCCCACGGGACAAACTCGCCAGCGGGACCATTTTAACAATTCAATTTAATTATTTAAAATAAATAAATAAATAAATTATATATATATATATATATATATATATATATATATATATATATATATATATATATATATATATATATATATATATATATATATATATATATATATATATATATATATATATATATATATATATATATATATAAGCAAGTACAAATTTACTGTGATTGGTAAGTAAGTAGAGTCATAGAAGTGACTCCAGGAGAACTCCTAAGATAACAAATTTTAGCTACGGTCACTCGACTGGTGGTTGCACATTTTAACAGTGGAGTGTGACATATAGAATGTGCTTGCTGCAACTGAGATGTGTTTAAAAACTTACTTTGGCATAAGCGGCACCCAGAGTATCTGTAGTGGAGATAGAATTGGAATAGAAATCCAGCTGTTCCTATATAGGCCTTAATTTCTTGGATTCTAAGCATTTTTAATGCCTGTCCTGAGAGTATGGTACTCCTCTTCATACAGAGATGATCTTACATTTTTTAAAGCAACCTACATCCATTTACAATGTAATTTTAGCATCACTGTGGCACCAACTTTAATTAGTAGGAGGGAGGAATCTTGGACATGTTCACCGCCTTAGGTTATTTGTAAAAATAATAAAGGCGGGATACAAATAAAATAAAATAAAATACTGGAGGCAAAGCAGTACAGTTGGGAAGGAACTGAAATGCATGTACTATAAATGTCACACTCCAGATATATCCTTTTTGATCACATATGCCAGTGATGGCGAACCTATGGCACGCGTGCCACAGGTGGCACGCGGAGCCATATCAGAGGGCATGCGAGGCGTTGCCCTGTCAGCTCCACGGGCAAACCGGAAGTTTGGAAAAATGCACTTCCGGTTTGCCGTTGGGCTGTTTTTTGCACTCCAGGAGGGTTTAGGAAAGCTTCATGAAGCCCCGTAATGCGAAAAATGTTGAAACAGGCAAACCGGAAGTTCGGAAAACGCACTTCCGGTTTGCCGTTGGGCTGTTTTTAGCACTCCGGAGGGTTCAGGGAAGCTTCCTGAAGCCCCGGAGTGCAAAAAACAGCCCAACGGGCAAACCGGAAGTGCGTTTTTCCGAACTTCCGGTTTGCCCGTTTTGCCGTTTTTCACCGTCCCAGGCTTCGGTAAGGCCTTTGCGCGGGGGTGGGGTGGGGGTGCGTATGCGCAGGGGGCAGCGTGGGGGGGTTGTGCACATGAGTGGGGGGAGAGGGAATGGGTGTGGGCACGTGTGCGTGCGCTAGCGCGCGCACACACACCCTTTTGGCACGCAAACCAAAAAAGGTTCGCCATCACTGACATATGCCATACTGTCTTCAGCGGCTCTGGACTCATAATTAATAATACCCATGGTTTGCTGAGGCAATGGGAATACTAAAGAAGAGATTCCCTGGAAAGAAAGCTGAGTGAGAAGCTTTCAAGTAGGAAAGCAGTTTCAGTTCTCTTCCTCTGTTTCCTTGATTCCTTAGCTCTTCCCCAAAACTCATCAACATTCCCATGGATCACCTAAGTGAGACTGGCTGTGCACAAACTCCACTGAAAAAGCTTCCCAGATTCAAGAGTGTGCACAAAGTTACCTCGGAATATGCTGACAGAAGTTTCTTTCACAGATGCTTGGCTTTAACTGGATGGGGCTTGTGACACAAATAGAAGAAGTTGGAACTCACTCGTATATTTATTTTCTGGACTCTATCCCTGCCTTCCTACTTTATATACTGAGAGAGATCTGCTGCACAGAGAAATGCATTTTTCAATAGGACTTAATAATACTCAACTTTGTATTTGTTCCATTAATTTAACTGGAACTTAAGCACAGGTGCCCCAATCCCTATGCATGCCTATTTGGAAGTTCCATTGAGTTTGATGGGGATTATTCTCAATTATGTTTAGGATAGTAGGAAGTATGAATTTCCTCTGAAAACCAAAGCCCATATAACTAAAAGGAAGAGATTCAATGAATGAGAGAGCGACTCTTCTTTATATAGCGATTCAAAAGAAAGTCAGTGTAGTTTATTTGCAGCTTAAAAATGCGTGAAACTATATAGCTTTGGTATCAGAACATTCTTGATTTCTATGGTATTTTTCATCATTATTTTACTGCATCTAAGACTTTGAATTAGCAATTTTATTTGCCTTCGGAAAGGTAGTTTATTTAAAGGAAAAATCTTGACAAACCCTTTGGATGAAGACAGGAATGAATTTCTATTGATTTAATTGATTATTTTCTAAAGCAGAGATAACTTGGATCTCATATAATGGCTGGTTCAGGAGTTGCAAGTATTGGCAAGAGGTTATGAATTGGAAAAATATTTCTGTACAGCTCTAACAGATTAAAAGCTGATTTATTTCTATGCCAGTTCTAGCAGATTGATCTATCTATTAATTCAATTTATCATTTGGCTACTCATCCAAGTGGTGCCAAGCTTAGAGAAGCCATCCTCCCCCCTGACCCCCGCCTTCCTTTCGGTTCTTGGAAGTATATTGTTTCTTCATTTTAGAAATGCCCATGTGACTCTTGTGAATCAAGAAAATGTCAGTATTTCTCAAGAATATCTTAGCAGTTACCAGGATTATGCTGATGTATGTAAGTGTTGACCTTTTTTAGCACTGTAAATTGGAAGTAACATGTTTAGTATATTGTGTTCATGAGAAGAATATAATTTGGTTGGATGTTATACAATATGAGCAACGTGTTGTGGGATTGGTATATGTTTAAAATAAACTATTGGTCTTTCTTCAGAAGTTCTGCAGTTTGGAGAAGATTATATTTTGGAATTATAAAATAACAGATTTGGAAGGATCTGTAAGGTTCATATAGTGCAACTGCTTGTTCAGCTTGTTGTCTTTTTTAATGTGTCTTTTCCTTTGAGACTTCTGAGGACTGAATCCCTTTAAAAAAATCCTTTCTCAGCCTCGGATATAGAGCCTTGCTGTGTTAGTGCCATGTTGCTTGTTCAAGGTTATGACTGTGGGTATCATTGATAAATATATGAAAAACTTCTGAGAGGTGTCGGGTTAGAAACAATCATTTCCTCAGGTAGAATACAATCTTGTTTTATCCCAGTTTTATTTTATACCCCAGATTTCTAGGTTTGGTCTTGCCTAGTTTTCGTACAAGTTCCTCTGAAGCCACCCCCATGAAGCTGGAAAGCCCCTTTGTTTTCTGGAATGTTCCTCATTGTTAGTGACAGAAAGACAGAACTTTATTTTGGTCATTGACCAATAAAAATGCAGTCAATAAAACAACAACAAAAATTATCCCCTAACCACAAGAACTGTTAGTAAACATATGTGGGTGAAGCTTACATATAATGTAGCAGAATTTTGTTACTTTTAGAGAAATAAATATATTATTTAACAGATAGTGCAGATAAAAGCTGTCAGAGAGGCCCAAAATTTTAAATAAAAGAGGTGTAATCAACTCATGGCGAATGTCCCTATAGAACTGGCAATACAGAAGAACATGGACTGTGGTTTCTATGGCATCCATACCACAAGAACAGTACAGATCGTCCTCAACTTACAATTGTTTATTTAGTGACCTTTTGAAGTTACAACAGCACTGAAAAAAGTGACATTTTTCACATGGCCATTACAGCATCCCCATGGTTATGTGATCAAAATCCAGATGCTTGGCAACTGGCATGTACTTATGACAGTCGCAATGCCCCATGGTCATGTGACAAGCATTCATTGGATAATGTGATCACTTTTTGCAGCCTTCTGACAAGTAAAGTCAATGGGGAAGCCAGATTCACTTAACTAGTTTACTAACAAAAACTGCTGAGATTCACTTGACAATTATGGCGAGAAAGGTCATACAGTGGGACAAAACTTAATTAACAACTTTCTTGTTTAGCTACAGAGATTTTGGGCTCAATTGTGGTTGTAAGTCGAGGATTATTTGGTCTTGTTTCTTCCTGTGCTTTTCCAAAGCCTGCTAGATTTTCACACTTCTTAACCTGAAACAGTATTTTTGAGAAGCCAGCTTTGGAGTCTCAAAGTAAACTTTTATGGTATATCTGCTTTATTGTCCCACATCTGAATGGTAATGGTAAAAATGAATCACCTAGGACAGAGGTCCCCAAACTTGGCAACTTTAAGACTTGTGGACTTCAATTCCCAGAATTCTCCAGCCAGCAGAGCTGGCTGGAGAATTCTAAAATTTGAAGTCCATAAGTCTTAAAGTTGCCAAGTTTGAAGACCTCTGACCTAGGATAAGCTAACAGGCTATAAAATGTTTATGGAAAAACTACAAGCAGATTCCTTGTGGCTAATTCTATCAATTATTTATAGCCATCATGATCTCTTACAGAGTTTTCTATGAATGCATCTAACTGTTCCTAGTGCCTTCCAAATTGAGGCCATCTTGGAGTGCTGAGTTCTAATTATGCTTTGCAGTGTTCTTTTATATCAAGTCTCAGTTTCTGTTGAAGGAGTGGTAATCCTAATCCTAATTGAAGTATCCCGGGGAAAACTTCCCAATTTTTAACCCCTTTAAAATGAACTTTGAATGAATAAAATGACATGGTTCAAGAGAAACACTTTTGAAAGAGTTCTCATTGGATGAATCTGATTTTAAGAATGCTTATATATCCTATTCTTATATTTGACAGGTGATCCACCCCAGTGCACCATTTAAGATGTTAGTTTCACTAGCAAATCTGATGGCTCTCAATGGATAAAACAATAATATAGTGATTATTAGGGACTGATGAAAGGTTTGGAACAGGCTAAACTGGTATAAAAGGTGAAGCTTTATTTGTACAAGAATGTTGTTGCATTTATTTAATAAGGCTTTATTTACATGGATTTACTCAGTTAATTTAATCCTATCTTGTTTGCAGGAGTTTGTACTCCACCCTCAATGTTTTACCACAGTAATAAGTTACTGCAAGTTTCTGTGCCCTTAGGCCAGTTGAACGTTTGTGTACCTAATCCTATTCCACTTGGAGACCTCTAGTGTTTCTCATCCCAAGTAGTGTTAAGATGTGTAGATTTCAAGTCTCAGACTTCTCAGCAATGATACTTCCAGTTGAGGAATTCTGCAAGTGAAGATTCACCCTCCCAAAGGCCAATTTGGCCATTGTCCCACCCAGCGGTGGGTTCCACTTACCTTCCCTACCGGTTCGCATCGCGTTGGAAGCAGGGGTGGGTTCCACTTACCTTCACCACTGGTTCGCATCGCGATGTTTCATGCGCGCACTTGCTCCACTCGCGCGTGCACATCCCCTTGTGCAATTTGGCTTCTGCGCATGCTTAGAAGCAGGAATTAGCCCAAAACACAGCTGAGGAGCTCATCAGCTGTGCTTCTGGCGAAGAAATGAAAGTCAGACTTCACCTGCGGGCGGGCGGGTGGGCCCTTTTTCAAGCCGCGGAAGGGGAAAAATTCGCACAAAATAAAAAAAAGATGGCGGCGCACACGGAACGGCACAGACAGTGACATCACCAGCGGGTTGCTACCGGTTTGGGCGATCTGGTCCGAACCGGGAGGAACCCACCTCTGGTTGGAAGTGTGTGTCACGTCAGAGAAATGACCCTCTGCGCATGCACAGAAGCATTTGCGCATGCGCAGAGGGTTATTTTCCAGCCGCTTTCAAGCCGGTTCAGCAAGCTGGGGCAAATTTCCGCCATCGGTTCGGGTGAACCGGTCTGAACCGGCAGCAACCCATCCCTGGTCCCACCCATAAAAGCTTTCTAGAGGAAAAACAATGTGGGTGGAGGTGTCTTTTGCTGTACTAGAGGGCAAGGGAGAGGAACAAGCCAAAAACACACAATAGAAGATAAGAGTGAAGAGTTAAAGTCGTCCTGCCTCTCCAGGCCCCTGAGTCAGAGAGGTGGTGTAAAACTAAGGCAGAGGCATTATTTTAAATCTTATCCAAGTCCCTAGTTTTTAAGAGTTGACTGTGCTGTGGTCTTATAGATGTGGCTTCTGTTTAGCTAAAACACAGCATATGAAGCAAATAAATAAATAAATATGGAATCATGGCTCTACTTTGATGGTTGATGGGTTTAGAGCTCAAGAAAATATCAGTTCTGTCCCTTTAAATGTAAGCTAAGACTCAAGCTCTTTTTAAAAATCAGTTATGTCCTTACTAGTTTTCACAGCACTTATGTTGTTTTTTGTTCTAATGGTTTTTAGAAGGACATAGTTTTCCCCTGCAATATTATTTCAGAGTGTGATAGCGTGATCAAGGCAAAACTAAGTTATCTGAGATAATTTATGCTGTGCAACTTTAATTTGCTTGCAAACTTGGTATATAACCCCCCCAATCAAACTGAATTGACAGAATGAAATTGACAAATTGACAGAATGATATCCTATCCGTAGTATACATTCTCTGTAGTGACAATATGCCTAGAAATATTACAATATTACAAAACTGTAATTTGCCTACAGTTCCATGTGTGTCTGATAGATAATGCACAATTTTCTCAATATTGTATTATTGAGGATCAAGAACTAATGTTTTCATCTGTTCTTTCACAAAAATAAAGTTACATTGTTGGTTGTTGATTTACTGCTGATTTTGTAACAGTGCAACAACTGATCCTAATCTAGCTTTCATTCATCTTTTGATGATTCAAAATTACCCAGGGCCATTGTGTGTGTGTGTGTGTGTGTGTGTGTGTGTGTGTGTGTGTGTGTGTGTGTGTGTGTGTGTGTGTGTGTGTGTGTGTGTTTCAACACCCATGGGCAAAGAGTTGATGCGGGCATAAAAGAAAAGCGAATTCCATATTCACCACTTTGGATGCCCAGGGGAAAGGGAAGCAGGTATGGGAATATCTAATTCTGCAGCACTTCTGTTTTTCATAATATAAACGTTACTAACCCTTTGATTGCAAATACCTCACGTATCTCTTTAGATGGAGGAATTTGGGAGGAAAACAGCAGGAGTCTAAAATTGTTTGCTTTGAAACTAAATGTGGCATTTCAGCCAGCAGTTGGCTGCCTTTGCAAAATTTAGTGTTTACACATTTTGCATGCTTCAGAATATTAGATACTTCTATTTCCTGTGAAAGTTATTTTTTAAAATATCACCTTCTCCAACCCTTCCTCTCTTTCTGTCACGAAGAAGTTCCTCACTTCTGGGAAAACATTGTCTCTTGCCTTTTTGCAATTTTCTGTCTCGGTATTGTGCAAGTTACACATTTATTTATTTAATTTGAGCTCTGGAACTAGAAAGGCTAGCTTCAGATTAAAAAAATATGCGTCAACAGGGAAGGCTGATGCCACTTTTACAACACATTTTGATGTTTTTCAGAAGATTAAATGAGAATAGAGTCTTTTCAGAAAGGGTTGGTGTTCTGTTACTAGTACCATAATTTTTAGCAGTTATAAACAATCACTCTGAGACCTTTGGAATAAAATTGTCTTTAAAGCAAAGGAAGGTGGTAAGAGGAACACCCACGCTGTTCCCATGGCAGAATGTTAGGTTTGAACAAGGAGAACTTCGGAATGTAGGTGATCCTTCTTATTCAGGAGATGGGAATCTTCATTTGCCCAAGAGTTATACAGTCCTTGATCTATGACCACAATTGGGACCTGGAAAATTCATAATTAAGTGGTCATTAATCAAGGTATCATGTGATCGCATTCAATTTTATGATCACTTTTGTCTCGGCTGTTAAGTGAATGACACTTACAAATTCAAATTAGAGTTAGGAACAGAATTTGTTCTTAACCAGGAACTTCCTGTAACAAAAGCTGTTAGATCCCTTCCTCATGGACTGTCTCCTTCTGCAATCCTCAACTTACGACCACAATGAAGCTCCAAATTTCTATTGCTAAACAAGGCAGTTATTAATAGCAATAGCATTTAGACTTAGATACCACTTCACAGTACTTTACAGCTCTCTCTAAGCAGTTTGCCCCCAACAAATCATTGTTTTACCGACCTCAATTGGATGGAAGGTTAAGTCAACCTTGAGCCGGTCAGGATCGAACTCCTGGCAGTGGGCAGAGTTTGCCTGCAATACCACATTCTAATCATTGTGCCACCAGGGCTCTTAAGTAAGTTGCACCCCATGTTATGACTTTTTTTGCCACAGTTGTTAAGCGAATCACTGCAGTTAAGTGAATCATACGGTCATTAAGTGAATCTGGGTTCTTCCATTGATTTTACTTGTTGGAAGCTAGCTAGTAAAGTTACAAATGGTAATCACCTAACCCAGGGGTCGGCAACCTTAAACACTCAAAGAGCCATTTGGACCTGTTTCCCACAGAAAAGAAAACACCGGGAGCCACAAAACCCTTCCTGTGCCTGATTATTTCCTGAGCGGCCACAGAACTAGCATATGTAGTTAGCAATAGCACTTAGACTTATATACCGCTTCATAGTGCTTTACAGCCCTCTCTAAGCGGTTTACAGAGTTCAGCATATTGCCCCCAACAATCTGGATCCTCATTTTACCGACCTCAGAAGGATGGAAGGCTGAGTCAACCTTGAGCCGGTGAGATTTGAACAGCTGAACTGCTGAACTAGCAGTCAGCTGAACTTGCAGTGCTGCTTTTAACCACTGTACCACCTCAGGTCCTCAGTTGCACCTCAGTTGAATTAAATGTTCTGTTTTCTTGTGAAACTTTTATTTTCTTGGATTTATCCATGGTTGGCCTACCAGGGGTTGAAAAACTCAATAAATCATGTGCCGGTGTGTATCACACATTGGCGGTTGTGACACATATTTTGAGCGACAGGGAGCCGCAGCAGAGGGATGAAAGAGCCACATGCGGCTCCAGAGCCGCGGGTTGCTGACCCCTGACCTAACCCCAGGACAGTGTAACCGTCATAAATACAGGCCAGTCATCAAGCTCCGAAATTTGGATCGCATGTCCATGGGAATGCTGTAACAGTCGTTAAGTAGGAAAACCAGTCATAAGTCACTCTTTTTAGTGCAGTTGTAACTTCCAATGGTCACTAAATGAATGGCTGTAAATCGAGGACCACTATCATTTGAATTTGTCTTAACCGCTGTTAAGAAAAAGGAGAGAAAGTTCAGTGTTTGTTTACAGTGAGGAGAAAAGTCTTAAAGAATGTTTAGTATCCTCAGTTACAGAGGGGAACTGAGGAAAGCTACAGATTTGTTTTTATATTAAAAATGCTAGTGATCAAGTGGTGGGAGAGGAAACTTTTTAGTTAGTAGGATTTGGGGGCCAACTGGAAAAAACTGCTGGACATAAACTTTAGTTTTCTCTGAGAGTTCTGTTTTAGCATTGCAAATAGTAAGGATCGGAAACGGATCTGTTTTTACTTGGGCGTTTTTCTCTCTGCACGTTTTGCTCGCAGCAGCTGTTTGAACTGTGCTGTGTTTGTTGCTGTGTTTCATCTTCTCCAAAGGTGAAATTCTTCCCTTCTGCAATATATATATACTCTATTTGGAGCCAACCAAATGGTTTCCAAGCCTGGGAGGTGTGTGTATGTATATGTATATGTATGTGTGTGTGTGTGTGTGTATGTATGTGTGTGTGTGTGTGTGTGTGTGTATATGTAACATTTTTCTGCTAATAAAAATGAAAATAAAGGGAGACTATTATAGATCTATTTCGAGCTATTTTGCTCTCGTCAGATAGCCATACCCATAGTGGGATTTGAACCTGGGCAGTCTGCTTATAAGGCAGAAGTGTTAACCTCTAGGCCAGGTTCTCTTCCCTATCAGCTCTTCATACATACATACATACATACATACATACATACACACACACACACACACACACACACACACACACACACACACACACACACACACACCCCTCCCAGGCTTGGAAACCGTTTGGTTGGCTCCAAATAGAAAAATGCCAGGGATGAACAGAAATCTATTTTATGCATCTCTTGGGACCTTCCTTTGATTTTTCTGGCTGTTGGTCAGGTACTCATCCAGTTCAACCCATGTGATGCAGATTTGGGGGGGAAAAGTTGCGGGTTCCACCTTGGCTTCAGTTGTCCCATCTGGGTATGCCCTCCGCAGAAACACATCTGTTGAATGCCTGCTCCAGTTTCTTTCTGGCGGCGAGGAACAGCTGATCTTTTCTTTTGAGTGCATAGAACCAAACGAGTTTTTAGTAAGTGGCCTCAGGAGCTTTTCTGGGCCCATCAGTTGTATCAAGAACCTGACTCTTTCTTTAGCACTCCAACCATTAGTGAGAGATGCTCCTTTTGTTGCTGTTAAGAAAGGCTTTATTGTAAGCATATAGTCACTTTATATTCTTCAAGCTAATGTTAAAAAAAATAATGTGTAGAGGCAATTTGATCTCTTGCTTTCAAAAGTCACAGGGACTACTCCCCTGAATCCTTCCCAAAGTGTCTGATTATTATTTCTTCTTCTTCTTCTTCTTCTTCTTCTTCTTCTTCTTCTTCTTCTTCTTCTTCTTCTTCTTCTTCTTCTTCTTCTTCTTCTTCTTCTTCTTCTTCTTCTTTTTTCTCCTTCTCCTTCTCCTTCTCCTTCTCCTTCTCCTTCTCCTTCTCCTTCTCCTTCTCCTTCTCCTTCCTCCTCCTCCTCCTCCTCCTCCTCCTCCTCCTCCTCCTCCTCCTCCTCCTCCTCCTCCTCCTCCATGGAGTCAGGCATTGACTGTAAATATATCAACTGCATTTAATTGATTTTACATGAATTAAATATAAATGAAATCAAGTCAAGTGTACTTTACATCCTAGCCCCATTACCTCCTGTCCTAGCTCCTACTTTTTCTTGGAATGGAAAAAGAAATGAGTTTAACTATCAGAAACTATTTTTTAAAAAGCTTAAATTTCATCAGAAGCTGGGCTCCTATTTTCTCACATTTCCCCTTACTGCACCTGTGTATGGTTTGCCAATTGCACAGTGGCAGATAGGACAGCACTCCAGAGGGTTAACATCATTGCCCAGGGGATCATTGGTTGCCCTCTCCCCTCTTTGGAAGAGCTTTATAGCTCCAGCTGCCTTAAGAAAGTTCAAAACATTCTTAAAGATCCATCTCATCCTGGGCACCCTTTTTTGAACTATTACCATCTGACAAACGGTACAGTATAATAAAAGCAAGGACAAATAGGCTGAAAAACAGTTTCTATCCCAGGGCTGTAACTATATTGAATTCTACTGTATACTGCAATATTAATGCAATATCGGGTTTTCAGTTCAATTGTATAGAATGTGAAGGGTGTGTGTTTGTGTTTTATTTTTATAGTTATAATGTACACTGAAGATGGCATTTAATTTCATTATATGAGGTGCAATGACAATAAAACTAAACTAAACTAAACTAAACTAAACTAAACTAAACTAAACTAAACTAAACTAAACTAAACTAAACTAGAATCTGGAAACAGGATTTGTAATTGGTTTGCTTCTTTTGATTTAACAACCAAGTGGCAAGTAAGGATCCAGGTTTTAATATACCGTAAAATCTTGATTTTATGGATCAAGTGGAGAAAAGGGGATGGCATATTTAAGAGATTGACAGGCTGGCTTTGACATCACCTGAGTTGTGGAGCTGGGATTTTGATTTTGGGTTCTTGATTGTTTGTTGCTTTTTCTGGGTGATTTACCTACCTAATTGCTTTTCCAATACCTTTTTTATTTGCTAAAACAAAACAGTCTAGAAATTGTGCTTCTCATGTTAATATTTGCTGCCAAATATCTTCACATGGAGATTAATATGAGGGTTACAGTAAAGAACGTTTGGGGGATTCATCAGTGGTGGGTTGTAAACATTTTTGCTACCGGTTCGCGCACGCGGGTTCCCGGGCAGGTGGGTGGAGCCTCCCACCACTGGTGCTACCAGTTCTAAGAACTGGTCCGAACCGGGAGCAACCCACCTCCGGGATTCATCTAAACGTATTCAAAACCATGACATTAAGAAGAAATGGTAATACTCTGGCAAAACATATTTTTATATGTTCAAGCTTTGATCTGCCCAACTGAAGTAAGAATGACCGTTTTTCCCAATTGTATAATATTGTAGGGGATTCTATGTTACTATTTCCTCCCTGGTTTTCTATCAGTTTGAATGTATGTTTATTGGGTACATAAAGAGAATACTGTGATAGCATAGCAATAGCATATAGGGTTATATGCCACCTCATAAGTGTTTTACAGCACACTCTGGGTGGTTTACAATGTCAGCATTATTTGTATATAGCCCCCAACAATCTCATTTTACAACCTCGGAAGGATGGAAGGCTGAGTCAGCCTTAAGACCCATCAGGATCGAACTCCAGGCTGTGGGCAGAGTTGATCAAATATAATGTGATAGTGGCATTTTTTTCAAATATATTGCAGAATAAGGTTTCATCAGCCAAAGTCCATTTTGTCAAATGCCAGAAATGGTCATGGAAGAGGGTACATACGGATTTTTCAAAAAGGACTGTGTTAAACTTTTGTAGATTTGCCAAGGAATCCTGGAAGAATGCCAAGTACAATGCTTAAATATTCTAGTTCCCTCAAAAGCTGTTGTATTGGACTATGAGTTATACTATTTTATTTTTATTATAAGCCTTTCCATTTCTTCTTCAACAATGATGAAATTTTAGCTTAAATAGAAGGGAGTAAGATAAGTTGGAAAGATATGAAAAATTGTGCTGTATCTCCATTCTTCCATTGTCCGGGAACTGTACCGTGAACTGGGATTCATCAGTTCCAGATGTGGAATTGGCAGACAAACTAGAAACAAACCGTTCAGGCACGTGTTGCCCTCTGAGAATGTCAAGTTTGAGCAATACATCATAAGGGAAATCTATTTCTCTTACTTGTTGATGTGTGTGACGTTCCTGGAGCTAATTTATAATGTACGAAAGCAGTCATGTGAAATATTAGCACAGCCTGAGAATGGACAAATGGTCACATTTACTCCAGAAAAAGCCCAGGATTCATTAGGTCAGTTTGAACACGATGTTGTCATTTGAAGCCGTAGGTGACATACCCTGTATAGCGTGGCTCCATGAAACAAAGCATACATTGTGCCACTATTTCCCACATTGTACAGAGGATAGTATCCTCCATTTATAATTCAACCATATTTTTCCATTGCTATTTCTCATTTTTTTCTGTCTCTTTTTGCACAAAGTCTGATTATTTTGAGAAGCGCAGAAGAAGGATGCATTGTCCATAAATGTAGAGCTTCTTTGTGTTACTCTTCTATCATTCTGTTTGTTTGGTTTAACTATGGGGTCCTTGGTGCTCTCTGAGCTTGGTTGTTTCATTACCCAACTTGCTAACATCATCAGTACTAAAAGGGAGTGGGCTTTGCTCGCTCTTTAAATGCAAGTGGCTTGCCCTATCAATGTTGGTGGGAATGTTGTTGGTTAGATTGTTGTTTACTGTTTGGTGGTTTGTCTGATTTGGTAGTTTTTTAATTGGAGCATTGTTTACTGCTTGATAGTTGATCTGGCATTAATCCTGTTTGTTTTAAATAAGCACGGATCTTATGCAGGAATATGCAGATGAATTTATCTGAGTTCATTACCCTTTTTTTGATGGGTTTGTATTAAGATTTGTTGCACATCTCATGCAAAATGAAAGATTTAATAGGAGATTCTTTTTCTTGCTCCTTCCTTCCGATAGGAAGCAGTTTAAAGCATTTTTGCATTCTGAGTCAATTTGTTTAAGAGCCTTTTGTAAAACAATCTTCCAGTTCTTTCTCAGGGATCCTAAGGGATTAAAGCAAAATAAAAACAAAATTGGAGTTTCACTCTGTATGTAACTGCTGGTTAATCACCTATTCGCTCTCAGAACAATGCTGGACTTTGTCAAACTTTAGTTAATAGAATTAAGTTCAGTCTAGTCTTACATCTTCTGTATTGGAACTTGGTAGGCTCTTTTTATGCGTGTCTGGGTTTTTCACTGCATGCATTATAAACTCTTGCTCTGCTCCCCATTTTGTCTTTTTTAGACATTTGGCCATCATGAGTACAAATGAAAATACCATTAAATATGGACTTATCTTCGCTTGCATTTTTTAGTGGGTGGGTGGGGGCAGGCATGCCAGCCTCCAAATACCTGGTGGCTGATGATTTGCAGAAAGGTTAATAAGATAGGCCGCTTGTCTCTCGGAATATGCTAATTCAGTATGCGGGTGGTGGAGATTGTATGAATAACAACTTTTTCAGGCAGAAGAATGATAATTGCACGCAGAAAATTAGAGGATAAAGGTACAGCATCTGAAGCATCTGCAGTCTAAAGGAGGAATGTCCATTTGAGCATCTCAGGACTTGGGTACTTCATTGCTCTTCTTTTTGTGGTTGAATATTGCCATTTGGTCTAAGTGGCTTGTTTGACGGCACTGTAGGAAAAGAGCAATTGTTAAATAGGTGTATACATTTCATTAACTGAAATTAGGTTATTTCAAATGCTCTGGCTTGACTTATATAAGAATGAATCAACTAAAACAGCTACAGCATCTTTTGGACCTCAGGGGCCACTAAATTCATAATTTTAAATCCCACGGACCACTAATATGAATTTTTTTAAAAAGATAAATAGTATTTAGTGCAATATAAAAAATGCAAATAATTTTTCTGCGGACCACCAAAATTTTCTCATGGATCACCAGTAGTCCGCGGACCACTGGTTGGTGACCACTGAACTAAAATATGCATCTGAAGTCTCAAAGGTGCTTTTTCAGGAGGTAACTGGACTAGTCAGTTGCCTCCTGAAAAAAGCACCTTTAGGACAACCATGGCCGGGATGACTGAGAATCTCTACAGACTTTTATGCATCTGAAGGTAGTTTGTGTCCCTTATTTTGTTCGCTTCTAATATTTTTATTCAGTCAAGCTGACTTCTTACTCCTACATTTTTAAAGAGAAACTACTTCTGTGCTGTGCACTGTGGCAAATACAGTTCAACCTGTTACAACAAGCTATGATTAACCCTTCCCCAAAAGAACAGAAACAATAAAAGTGCAGCTGCAATCCCTTTCCTTCTCCACCCTTCTTATTTATTACCAATTATGCTACTCAGATGTCTATCGTTGTGGAATTTCCAGGCCGTTTGAGAATATATATTTGGCAGTTGAGGCTTCTAATCCCAGATAATCTTCATATAGTTTGATTCTATTTTAATTCCTTCACAATTCCTGTTAAATAGAACAAAATAAGAAAATAATTAGAATTTCATAGAGGCCAAGTTCAGAGCAAACAAATGAAGCCCAGGTAACGTCAGGTCAATCCTGGGTTAATCCTGGATAATGTCAATGCTTAATGATAGGATTTTGAGCCTTGTGAGATTGATAGAATGATTGTTAAGGAAAAAACTGATGGCTATTGGACAGTTTCTGAGCAGAGTGAGACGTTGATAAGGAGCTTTTCTTTTGTTTGCAGAAATTTGGCTTTAAAATTGGTGGAAAGTAAAAAAGTCTTTATTCTTCTGACTGTCTTTGCAAAACCAACAAGAGGATTAAGGATAGTCTGATGCTCTGTCCAACCAGAGACATTTTTTTTTAGAAGGGGTGATCTATGGCTTCTCTAATTGTTAAGCTACATAGTCTCTTGCTTGCAAATATTTAAAAATCTAAAAGTAGTGAGAAAAACGTGTCTAGAAAAAGAACATTTAAAATATGCTCTATTTATCCTTTGACAAAAGGCAAATCCCTGAGTCACAATAATAGCACTATCTGAAGAATTAAAGTCAGTCTAAGTAAAATCAGAATGGGATTAAGCTTGTATCCTCCGTACATAGCTGCAGGAGCAGCCTTACTGTTTAAGTCACTGTGAAGCATGCTAGAATTTTTTTTCCCTAACTGAAATTTCCACAAACTCATTAGGACTCATTAGGATCAGCTACTTTTGCACCACAAAATGTATATATGTATGTACGTATGTATAACATGTTTCTGCTCCATATGGTTGCACAACATATACAGAGGGACATACCATTGGATTTAGGATAGGATAGGATAGGATAGGATAGGATAGGATAGGATAGGATAGGATAGGATAGGATAGGATAGGATAGGATAGGATAGGATAGGATAGGATAGAATTCTTAATTGGCCAAATGTGATTGGACACACAAGGAATTTGTCTTTGGTGCATATGCTCTCAGTGTACATAAAAGAAAAGATATTTTTGTCAAGAATCAAAAGGTACAACACTTAATGAGTGTTGCATGACTCTAACCATGTCCAGGTATTCCTTTCCTTTAGAATTACAGCATAATTCTCAATAAATCTATCTAGATTTTGGGTTAGGCATTTCTGCTTCCTTATTACAGGTTAGTTATTGGTGGGAAAATAAGAGCATGTATGCTAGAGTTGTGAATGGTTAAATTTAGGGTTCGTGCACTTTTGATCCAAATAAAAAGATTTTCAGATGTGCATTAATACTAGTACAGCATTAATAGGAAATACTCAGTTCCTGGGACCGACTCACTTAAGCAAATGTATCTTGATTGTAAACTTGACAGCTGTCCTCAAATTCTCAAAACACAATTATGAAGCAACAAAGATGTAAAACCGTGAACCTGCTCAATGCATTATAATAATGATATACAATGTGCTTGATTTTAGACATATAACCACCAATATCTGCTAGCCTTTTCATACTTTTCAGCTTCCTTGGCAGAGCTGTATCATGGAGAAGAAAGACTGATTCTCCACTTGGAAGAAACAAAAATAGTTATTTTGGAAAGCATGGTCATCGGACTTCCAGGGAAGCTATTATTGACTGAAGAGTTCCGAAAAGTAGAGCTGATGGCCACAGTGGAATGCAGAGCTGGTAACTAGACTGGCAATTCCTCTTCAGACAAAGAGACTTGAGATTGCCCACAAGTGCTCCAGTCCAGACAGCTGCTCCTTATGAGGAGACTATCAGGCAGTAGTCTCTGGTGGGTTTAGAGATTTGGAGACAAGGGAATAACCATCTTATTCAAACTGTGGTCAGTGCCATGATCCCCATTCGGGACCGAGATTCTGAATCTGAAGAAGCTGCTCCAGCTGAAACTGTGGAATGTTAGCCTCAGGAGACACCAAGTCAAGAGCCGCAGGCATCATCTGTACGGATGAGACAGTCAGATGAGGATGACATAAGCCTCCCAGTCTCTGTACCCAGCAAGTAGAGAGATGAGCAGAGCAGAAAGATATTCCATGAGGCCACTTGCTAAGCAACAGAATAAATTTCTTGATGAATTACAGCTGACTGCAGCTGATTTAAGTGGCAACCCTGACTCATGTTTTCTTTGCTGGCAACAAATCTGTTCTCCAATTCTTGCACAATATTCCTATGAATCTTATTCATGTAAAAAACCTTTAAACTGACCTCTGGACTAGCTGACAACCTGACTTGGCTCTTAGAACGCAGTATTGGATTTGGATAATTCTTCTGTATGCTCCTATTAAAAGCAAACTGTATGTAGAGTGCATGTATGTATTATGTGTATGTCTCCTCTCTCTCTCTCTCTCTCTCTCTCTCTCTCTCTCTCTCTCTCTCTCTCTCTCTCTCTCTCTCTCTCTCTCTCTCTCTCTCTCTCTCTCTCTCTCTCTCTCTACATATACATATACATACATCATACATACATCATACATACATACATACATACATACATACATACATACATACATACATACATACATACATACATACATACATACATACATATATATATATATATATATATATATATATATATATATATATATATACCATATTTTTCGGAGTACAAGACGCACCGAAGTATAAGACGCACCTTAGTTTTGGGGGAGGAAAACAAGGAAAAAAGGCCTCTGCCTCACAGCAAACAGCAAACAGTACAGATGATATACACTGTTTGCTGTGTATTTCTGTGCATGTGTGTCTGACCCATAGAAATAGGAAAGAATTGGAGAAATGTACATTATGCCAGAAAGTTTTCTTAAATGTAATCACACTAACTCCTCCCAATTATTTAAATAGATCTACTCCAAACATAACTAAGTCAGGGTTTAATTCAGCTGCCTTATTTTAATATTAATACTTAATACTAATACTTAATACTAAAACAGGACATTTCAGATTATACTTTAAAATTGATGTGGCTTTCTGGAAGTATTCTCTGCTATTTAAAAGAAGATACAATTAAAATAAGGCAGCTGAGTTAATGACTTAGTCATTTAGTGCTTAATAAACATGTACTGTATTTTTCGGAGTATAAGACGCACCGAAGTATAAGACACACCTTAGTTTTGGGGGAGGAAAACAAGGACAAAAGGCCTCTGCCTCCCAGCAATTTGCCAAACAGCAAACAGCACAGATGATATACACTGTTTGCTGTGTATTTCTGTGCATGTGTACCTGACCCATAGAAATAGCAAAGAATTGGAGAAATGTACATTATGGCAGTATATTAATCCCAGAAAGTTTTTTTAAATGTAATCACACTAACTCCTCCCAATTATTTAAATAGATCTACTCCAAACATGACTAAGTCATTAACTCAGTTGCCTTATTTTAATACTAATACTTAATACTAAAACAAGACATTTAGATTATACTTTTACAGATCTTTAAAATTGATGTGGCTTTCTGGAAGTATTCTCTGCTATTTAAAAGAAGATACAATAGCACTGGGCCTCTTCAGAACAAGCATTTATTTTAAAAAGCTTCTTCATTTTGTTAAGTTGTCTAGAACAATAATAAAGCAGTCTTTAAAAAATAAGTCTAATAATTTGAACACTCTACAAACATTTAACAAAATAACACATTAACAGAATCTGCCTCTACCTAGGATAGAACTCACAACCTCCTGATTATGAGGCAAGAGCTCTACCTCTAGGCCATAGCAGCTACAGCTTACCTCCTTGCAATTTCAGCAGTCTAACATTGCCAGCAGTTTATCTCCCAGCAATTTGTCTCATTACAGCCACCGTAGTTAGTTTGATTTTACCACGTGGCTTGCAAGCCTCAGTCAGCTGTAGGTCGGGAGGCAGTTAATCTCTTCTTGTGCTAATCAGGCTTTGACCTGTTTGCTGCAAAGAGGTAAATTGTTGGGAGGTAGAGGCCAAAGGGTGGGGGTGGTTGGGTAGGGCTACATTCGGTGTATAAGACGCACCCAGGTTTTCACCCTCTTTTTGAGAATAAAAAGGTGTGTCTTATACCCCAAACCACATTTCTATACCACATCCACTGCTATATTTTATTTCAAAAAGAAAAACTATTTAGAGTCCACTTCTAGTAGCAAAATAGCCCTCCAATCAGAGGTCGTATTCAGCCGGTTGGGACCGGTTTGGGCGAACCGGTAGTAGCGATCTGCCCACACGCCCCGGCGCTATGCTGTCCTATTTAGCCATGTTTTCAAGCCACGCGCATGCGTGCAAGCCACGTGCGAGAGCAAAGCGCATGTGCGGAAGGTGCGTGCACGACTGAAGTGAGCGTGTGCGTGCACGCTCACATTTTCGGTGCTGGGTGAACCGGTAGGGAAATTATGTGAATCCCACCTCTGCCTCCAATGCATGTTCAGATAATTGACATACAGTAATTGATAATACACTTCAAACTACTTGACTGTTGCTAAACCCCAACTAAGATCAATATTAAGATCCAGCAAATATTTTCTGCTGAAAATATCAGTGGGCCAATAACAATTACTTCAACAATCCAAACCTGTTTATAGCAATGTCACAGAAAGCATCTGCTAAGGCCTCTGTTGTAAGATCGATCAACATGGCGCATGCTGATCCACCAAGGCTGCCAAATATCTGAGGACAGAAGAACAGCCATAGCAGAAGAAAAGCGAGCACTCCGCAAAGCCAGAGCTGCAAATGCTGCGACAATGGTGCCCACACATGTCTGCCCAATATGTGGCAGAACATTTCGTGCCCGTATAGGCCTTACCAGCTACCTGCAGACACATCACAAACAGCCCACAACCTCATAGATGTCAAGGTCGTCTTCGAACACAATGGACAAACAACAACAATAGATGAAGACATCTATTTGCAATTTATGCCCTTGTATTTAATGCCTTATTTCATGCTTCTCCTAGCTAACCACCTGCTTTTTTTTGCTGTGAGGTCTTGGCTGATTTAAGTATCTCTGCTGATCTTACAGAGCATGGGTATCAAACTCGCAACGTCATGTTGTCATCATGTGATGTATCACAACTTTCCCCCCTTTGCTAAACCGGGGGAGGGCATGACCAGCGCATGACGCATCTGGCCCGCAGCTGCAAGTTTAACACCCCTGTTTAGAGGAATGAGGATTTGAACCAGAGTTTTCATGGTGCCAATCCACCCAAAGCAGTACCTGTGTGTGTGGGACATAAACAGCAATTTGAATTGGACCCCATCCCAACTGGCAACCCAATGTAGCCCCTATAATTTAGAGAACACTCTGCTATACTGGGTTTCCTCAGTGAGAAAGTGGGTGAGTCAATTCTCCACTATCTGTAGCTTTCAATAATTGATTAGAGTAGCTCATAGATTATTAGCATTCCTTTCTCTTAAAAAATTTCATTTCCCTAGTTACATACAAGTCTTTTTCTATTGGATTTGCTACTTGTTATTTCCATTAAAATCATTTTAAAAAATACTGAATAAATTATTAATAAGTAAATTATTAACAAATACTCTTTCCCACAAATAAATTTTCATTCCCCTTTCCTGGGTAGAGAGTATGAACCAATGAGTCATCAAATCTATAGAAGTATGCTTGATCAGAAGCATAATTTCATAGTCAGGGACCCATAAGCCAGGAAGTAACTCTGCTAAATTTCTTTCAATCTGTAGGATCTCCAGGAATTCAGAAAAAGCCAAACTATTTCTAGGCAGGGGAGAGTTGGCAAAGGGAAGGATGAGCTTCGAGGAGTTGATTAAATGGAGTATACGTAACTGTTTTCCTTTAATAAAGTTAATAAGGAAACAGTTGGTGAGGGGAGGAACATTTTGTGGTCAATAAGCTTCTAATTCCAAAAGCTGTCTTATCCATATGTGCATGTGCTCAAAAGAGAGCAAAGCAAAAACTGGACTAATTCATAGATTTATGAGAAATGGGGTGTGTGTGTGTGTGTGTGTGTGTGTGTGTGTGTGTGTGTGTGTGTGTGTGTGTCTGCTGCTCAGTGCAGCTCAAAGTTTAATTTATTTGATTCAAACTTGCACAGCTTTCTTATCCAATTGCCTACGCCTTCAGTGACTTCTGAGTTGGAAGTGAATTTGTGTTTATTCAATGCTGGTTTATCTCATGCCAGAACAGCTGTCTCTAAATTCAGAGGCTTCTTTATTTATTGCCTTCATATAATCCATCCAATATTGAAATTGCTTGCATTCTCTTTTGTCTTGCAAATAACAGTCAATATTTTCCCCCTTACTGCACTGAATCTTTTTGATTGCCAAAATTTATAAATGATGAACACTGTGGACAGTTTGTGATTACTTTGTGATTACTTTATGCACCAGACACATCCGGGGAAAAGAGAAATATGAATCTCCTAAGTTGTAAAATATTGCTCCATGTTATGTATTTATTCACAAGCATTGCATTATATTTATTGAACTTTAGTAAAGTAGAAAATTGCAACACAGACAATTTAATGTTTCTTGGGAAAATGAAGAGGAAAGTGTTCACTGCTGAGCCATATGGAACTATATGGATAATCCCGGGGTTCATCTAAGTGTCAGAGCTTGTGTCAAACTCAAGTGTACAAGAAGTACAATATAATCCATGTGGCTGATATAATAAATATCCTATTACAATTTTGATGTGACATGCAACTTTGGAAATAATTTAGTATCTCTTCTTTATTTGGTTCTATCCATGGCTGACAGTTGGACTCATCAGAAAGAAAGAATAACAGAATAAGAATAACAAAATAACAGAGTTGGAAGGTACGGTATCTTGGAGGTCTTCTGGTCCAACCGCCTGCTCAGGCAGGAAATCCTATACCTTGCTCGGTTCTGGGAAGCCGGACTCAGGGTCAAAAGAGAAAAATGCCAAATCGAGGTTCCGGAAGTTGAATTCCTAGGCTACCGGATCGACGGCTCAGGAATTCACCCCACTGAAAGCAAGGTTAGGGCTATAAAAGAGGCCCCGACCTTTAGAACCAAAACAGAGCTGCAGGCCTTTCTGGGTCTCCTGAATTTTTACAGCATTTTCTTGCCGCAGAAGGCGACGATTGCAGAGCCTCTCCACCAGCTTCTCGATAAGAAGGCCACATGGCATTGGGGCCAGTCTGAAGCCGCTGCATTTGCAACAGTAAAAAGACTCCTGTCCTCGGTCAGTCTCCTGGTCCAGTACATGGACACCTGGCCCCTGATCCTGACCTGTAACGCCTCGCCGTTTGGAGTCGGGGCTGCACCCATTGCATTTTACTCCCAAACTCTGTCTTCTGCCGAACTACAGCCAGCTGGACAGAGAAGCGTTGGCTGCAGTTGCCGGGGTCAATCGGTTCCACGAATATTTGTACGGCACAGACTTTGAACTTATAATGGACCATAAGCCCCTGTTGGGTTTGCTGGCTGGGGACTGGCTGTATTGTCGCCCAGAATTACTAGATGGACCATCTTCCTGGCGGCATACAGTTACAAACTGCTGCACTGGCCTGGACAGTCCCTGGGCCATATGGACGCCCACAACAGGTGCCCCCTGCCTGATCTGCTGGACGACCCCGCCCTGGCTTCTTCAGTCCTGATCCTGCAGGCCCAATCACTGTGGCAGAAATTGCCAGATATTCAGCCAAAGACACTACCCTGAGTCAAATTCTGCAATGGGTCTGGAGGGGATGGCCGGGGGTCCGGTTAAAGGGGAGCTGCAACTTTTTGCTATACGTCAACATGAACTGTCTGTAAATAAGGGATGCTTGCTATGGGGGGACCAGGTCGTGGTATTGGAAAAGCTAAGAAAAACTGTGTTAGAAGTTTTGCATGAGGGGCACCCCGGGATAGTTCTGATGAAGGCACTGGCAAGGAGTTACGTCTGGTGGCCTAACATAGACAAGGAAATAGCCGAATGGGTGGCCGCTTGTACCCCTTGCCAGAAATCCAGAGCCGCTCCTGCCGTGGCCCCAGTCTGGGAATGGGAAAACCCCAGAGCACCATGGGCTAGGATTCACATTGACTTCGCGGGGCCGGTAAAGGGCCAAAATTTCCTAATTGTCGTGGACGCCTAATCTAAATGGCTGGAGGTCATCATGATGCCCTCAACCACGACAGAGGCAGTCACCCAAGTATTGCAGCACCTATTTGCCACTCACGGCCTGCTGGACGTACTGGTCTCTGACAACGGGCCCCAGTTCACCGCCACACAGTTCGAAATATTCCTAGCCGATCAAGGGATTAGACATGCCCTTGTCGTGCCGTTCCATCCAGCCAGCAACGGACTGGTCGAGAGAATGGTACGATCAGCCAAGGAGGCCCTAGCTAGAATGTGCCCCGGGTATTGGCAGGCCAGGATTGACAAATTTCTGATGGTCCAACACATTACACCCAGTGCCACTACCAATAGAAGCCCCACAGAGTTATTAATGGGCCGCCAACTCAGGTCACAATTTCCCATTTTGCATGGTCAACCGGCTCTAGTGTCAGTTAGATGCCTTAGAGATGAAAAAACATTGAGACCAGGGGTGTTCAACTTTGGCAACTTTAAAACCGTGGACTTCCATTTCCAGAATTCCCCAGCCAGTCTTGCTAGTTGGGAAATTCTGAGAGTTGAAGTCCACAAGTCTTAAAGTTGCCAAGGTTGGACACCCCTGATTTAGGCATTTATATGATGACGTGTTCACTTGCAAGAACAGACAGGACTGAATTTCACACTGTTGTGACCCAGCACCGCAACCCCCCAGAAACACACACACACAGTCGTTGGGAGGCAAACAAAAAGGTTCCTTTTACTAATAAAGTTTCTTAGTAAAACTCAGAGGGTTTAGAAGTCCAAAACAACACAAACGGAAAGTCTTCAGGAATAAGGTTCTTTGGGTTACGTGAGGGTTAAATAGCACACAGACAAAAGTTCAAAGCAAGACTCATTAATTCTTATCTGAACAACTTGGCTGGCTTCCCGGAATAAAGCTGGCAGAAGCTGGTGATAAGATTCCCAAACAGACGTAGAAACGAAACTCTGGATATGCTGCGGTCAGTGAATTGTTGTTCTCAGCAATGAGCACTAATTACCATGGCCTAATATAGCCACTGAAGGGCGTGGCCCAATTAGCCCTCACTGCTTCCTCCTATTGGACCGACGCTTACTCAGCCAGTCCTGTCTTCTGGCTGCTCTGCGTGCTCTGGCATTCAGCATGAGTTCTTCATCTCCTGATGAAGAACTCTGCTGCGCAGGTGCAGAAGGTCCTGGGAGATCGTCCTGCTCTGGCATCGAGTCCTCATCACCAGCCGTCTCTGGTGCCAGGCACATAGGCTGGTACTGCTGCACCATGAGCGGCTCCGCGTCCTCCGGATCCTCCAGACTCGGCGCCGGACGCGGCCAAGGCACAACACACACTGACATATATGACTTGATTTCTCTAAGCTGGGCCCAGGAATTGCAAGTGTAAAATGCCTGCAAGGATGTGAGGCTGATGTTCATAGCACCTTTTTTTTGTTGAAAAAGAACCAGGAGTTTTATCTGATATATTAAATTAGAGAAGAATAAAAGAAAACAGAACCATCTCATAATATTTTCCCCCACAAAAGAAAAAAAGCAACAGATCTCGGGGGGGGGGGGATCTTTGCTCTTAAGAAGCAGCTGGCTTACCCACAGTTTCTAGTTAACCACATTTTCCACTTGTGTTTCTAAAATAAGAGTACCATTTGCAGCTCTTGAGTCCATCCATGCCTCTGATGTGATCTTCTGTTTTTCCCAACCCTCTTGGTTTGTATCTCTTCAAAACCACACACTCTTTCATTATGTGGTGCTTTCTATTGAAGACCATACTGTTGGTACTTAAACAGAGATATTTATTCTCTGATAAATATATACATTATCTAGTTGCATAAATATTATATACTGTAGGTTTCAGGATCCATATTATTAATGCAGTCTTAACAATGTGAACATTTAAATCAGTTATTTTATCAATTTATTTAGAGCCAGTTTAGTCTAGAGATTTACATCCCACCTTAACCATGAAAGTCAGCTGGATGGCTTTGTGCCAGTCACTCTCTCTCAACCTAACCTACATCACAAGGTTATTGTTGTGGGGAAAATAGGAGGAGGAAGAGCAAAAAGTGTGTGTTGGGCCAGTATTGATTTTACAAGCATCCCATTGTAGCTATTACCGGTAAGTCTAGGGTGTTTGCTAGGTAAATTGTTCCAGCCCTTTCAGACTTCAGTTAGCTGTCAGGCCACAGTCATGCCAGTCTTTCTTGGAAAAAGAAAAATGGCTGCAGTCTAGAGACGGATGAATTTGCAGGAAGAGAAGACCAATAGCTAAAAATAAAGATTCTCTTCAAGGGCAATGTAGGTTGGTGACTGACTGCCAAAATGTAGTAGAATTTCTTCCATTCAGAACTTTGCAGTATGGTCCTTGCACATTTTTAAGTAGCAGAACTGAAAGATAGCAATGGTAAGATGGTAAGAAAGCCAACTGGCACCTCTCCCCTGGATTTCCATGTATTATTATTTTTTTATCCATCAAAATGTCTAATTACCTGTCATGGTCATAAAGCCCCTTTTCTACTTTCAACTCATTCATTGACTTCCCTACTCCATGCAGAAGATTGCATTGTTTCAGTGTGCAAAATTCTGAGGGACCACATCATATTTCAGTCCCATAAAACCCGATGAATTGCCCATTTGAGAACTGAAGATGAAGTTGTCTTGTCATACACAGCCTATACAGGGGAAGAGGAGGAGGTACCAGCCAGCTGTTTCTTTCTTGCTTCTATGGAATGTGCGGAAGGACCTCCCAAGGATGCCTCTGAACTTGAGCAATGGTGCAATTGAGGCTGGGCTAGATCCAAAAATGACGAAGGCCTTAAAAAGACCATAGCAACTGAAGGGTGCTGTGGTAAAATGATACATGACACTGCTGCAACTCCCAATTCTTTTTTTTTTAGAATTCATAATCACAGGCCAAGAATGTTATGCTGTTCCAGTTCCTTATTTTTAGTTTTAAGCTTTTACTTTGTTCTATCATAGAATGCTGCTTATCCCCCACATAAATGTGGTAGGGCTATAGAGATTGGTTTGTTTTATTCCTGTAGGCATATGGTGTTATGATTTCAGTGACTTAAAACATGAAACTTCACATAATCAATTCATGCTTTAAAAATAATCAGGATTGCTCTTTTTTGTGTTTTTATAATACAGGGATTATAAATCAGGGAGGATAGGAAAACAATGAAGGTTGTGTGCAGCACCGCACCGCACCCCTCCCACGCCCCATTTTTGGCCTAGTAGGGCTCCCTGCTGTTACAGGTGTTGTGTCTGCCTTGTATGCAGCTTTATTCCTCTTTAGCATTCATCTCCATTGTTTTGTGATGCATTTCCTGCCTCTCTAGGATTTACCTCTATTTGCTCCTGTGAGGCACTTCCTGTTCCTGTTGTATATATGTATTTATATTCTTGATGGCTTGTATAGCGTTTTAACTGCATTTTGATTAAAACTACTTGAAACACCTGCAGCCTCCTGGGACTAAAAAAGGGCCGCGGGGAGGGGGCGCAACCCCCCCGTGCATGACCCCCCCTATGCATGCGCCCCACCCCCATCCCAAAAATCGGCTGGCGGGAGGCACGCGCATGCACAATGGAGCTGAGCTGTGGCACACGTGCCATAGGTTCGCCATCACGGTTCTTTTTTTTTTTTTTTTTTTTAAATAGTTTTATTGAGTTGTTTTAAAATATACAAAAATACGAAAAGACATAATACAGAAGCAAAAGGAAAAAAGAAAAAAAAACATACAAAAAAAACAGCATTGAAAAAGAGAAAAAAAAAACGTATGCATATATATATGTATACTTATATAGGTATCTGTACATAAATCCATCTTATTTGTTACTATATATTTTCATACTTAATAGTATTCTAAATATATGAATACAAAAAGAAAAAACTATATATTGACACACACACACACACACACATACACACATACAAAAAATATATGTACATACATATAAATACAGTAAGGAAAAGTAGAAAAAAAAAGAAAAAAAATTTGTATAAATTTATTACAGCGTTTGCGTATCGTGTCATTTCAATATTTGGTTTGTTTTATCCCTAACTTATCATCAGTCTTTCTCAATTGGATTATTGTCACCCTTAAAGTAATTGATTTATTTATTTTATTGTTTATTTTCCATCCATTTATACCAATTATCCCAAATTTTGTAGTATTCTGAGTCTTCTTTATCTTGTATTTTCATTGTTAATCTAGACATTTCTGCGCAGTCCAAGATCTTAGTTATTAACATTGTGTTAGTGGGTATTGTATCAGTTTTCCAGTGTTGTGCGTATAATATTCTGGCTGCTGTGATTATGTGGAGTATGAGATAGTGAGTCGGTTTATCTATTTTTGTTTTCGTTATGCCTAATAAGAAAGTTTCCGGTTTAAAATCTATCTTTTGTTTTGTTATCTCTTCAATCCATTTCTGTATTTTTTTCCAGTATTTTTTGGTTTCTGAACATGTCCACCACATGTGATAGTAAGTTCCATACTCCTGTTTACACTTCCAACATTTCGGTGACAAATGTGGAAACATTTTTGCCAATCTTGCCGGGGGTAGGTGCCATCTGTAGAACATTTTGTACATATTTTCTTTGTAAGATGCGGCCATTGTCATTTTATAATTTTGGTTCCATATTTGATCCCATAGATCTAATTCAATATTGTAGCCAAAATTTTGTGCCCATGTTATCATTACCTCTTTTACTATTTCTTCTTCCAATTTTACCTTGATAATACAATTATACAGTTTTGATATTATTTTGTCCTCCGGGCCTAATAGGATTTTATCTAATTCTTGATTTTTTTCCTGAAAACCAAATTGTAATATATCTTTTTTATACTTTTTCTGAATTTGTAGGTATGGCCACCAATCAATCTTTTTTCCTTGTAGTGCCAATTCATCTCTTGTTTTTAAGTTATTATGTTCATCTAGTAGTTCGTTATAAGTAATTTTCTTATTCAGGTCTAGCAAATTGGGGTATATTAGGGCTTCCATAGGAGATATCCATTTGGGCATTTGGATGTAGTGTTTGTGTTTAATTTCCAACCAATCTTCCAGTAGAGTTCCTCTGATGTGGTGTCTTTGGAAATATTTGTGTATATGATGTTTTCCCTCCCAAATAAAGTTGTGCCAGCCAATTTGTAGGTCATGTCCTTCGATTGTCAGAATTCTTTTATTTGTAAGTGTCACCCATTCTTTTATCCAAGTTATTGTTGCTGCTTGATGGTATGATTTCTAGTCTGGTAGTCCAAAGCCACCTCTTATTCTCTTATCATGTAATAATTTTTTTTTAATTCTTGCTTTTTTTCCTGACCAGATAAATTTCAATATTATTTTATCTAAATCTGTATAAAATTTATTTCCTAATTTTGTTGGTGCAGTTTGGAATAGATATAGCAATTTAGGTAGGATATTCATTTTAATTGTGGCTATTTTTCCAATTAAAGAGATTTGTAATTTGGACCATAGTTCCAGATCTTTTTGAATTTTATGTAGTAATTTAATGTAGTTATCTTCCTTTATCGTTGTACATTTAGCTGTTATCCAAATTCCTAAATATTTTATTTTTTTGGTTGTTTGAATCCCTAATAGTTCCTCTAGTTTCTTATCTTGTTTCTGTGAACAGTTTTTAGTTATTATTTTTGTTTTGTCTTTATTGATTTTTAAGCCAGCCACCTTTCCGAATTTTTCTACTTCCTTCATAATTTCGGGTCCGGAGCTTTGGGGATTTTCCAGAATGAAAACCATATCATCAGCGAATGCTTGTATCTTGTATTCTTCCTTTCTAATTTTCAATCCTTCTATATTGGAGTTTTTCCTAATTTGATTTAGCAGGGTTTCTAAAGCAAATATGAACAATAAAGGGGATAAAGGGCAACCCTGTCTTACGCCTCTTTTAATTTCTATTGAGTCAGTCATATAACCGTTAATTAGGATCCTTGCAGTTTGTGTGGAGTATATGGTTTCTATTGTTTGGATAAATTTATCGCCGAATTTCATATATTTTAGTTGTGTAATAAAAAATTTCCAGTCCAAATTGTCAAAGGCTTTCTGTGCATCAATAAATATTAGAGCCAATTGTTGATTAGAGTAGGTTTCATAGTATTCTAACACATTCATTATTATTCTTGTATTGTTCCGAATTTGTCTTTTTGGGAGAAAGCCATTTTGATCCGAATGTATCATTTGGTTTAGAATTATTTTTAATCTTTCTGCCAATATAGTTGAAAAAATTTTGTAATCCGAATTTAATAATGAGATTGGTCTATAGTTTTTTATCATTGTCTTGTCTGTTTCTTCTTTTGGAATAAGAGTTATGTATGTTTCTTCCCATGATTTTGGTATTTTGGCTAAATTTAGTGCTTCGTTGTATAATTCTAACATTTCATTTTCTAGAGTATTTTGGAATTTTTTGTATATCTCCGCAGGAAGCCCATCCGGTCCAGGTGTTTTGTTGTTTTTTTGTTTTTTAATGGCCGTTCTTAATTCCTCAATTGTGATTTCTTTATTTAATACTGCCCTTTTTTCCTCCGGCAAGATTGGTTGGTCTGTTGTGTCCAGGTAACCGTGGATGTTTTCTTGTTGGATTTCTGTCCTTCCGTATAGAGCTGCGTAGAAATCTTGAGTTATCTTCTTTTTTTCTTCAGTTCCGTTGTGGAGCTTTCCCTCGTTGTCCTTAAGTTGTTGAATTATTCTTTTTGTCCTTTCTTTCCTAAGTTTATGGGCTAACCATCTTCCAGGTTTGTTTGCATGTTCGAAGTAATTTTGCCTCATTCTTTTAATATTTTGGCTTATCTCCTCCTGGGTTTCCAAATTGACTTTGTGTTTTATTAGGTCTCTTGCTTTTTTATACTTATGATTGGATGGGTCTTTTTGTAGTAAAGTTTCTTGTTCTTTAAGTTTAGAGTTTAAGTCCTCTAATTTAGCTTTTTTTCCCTTATTTTTCTTTATCATATATGCTATAGTTAAGCCTCTAAAGTACGCTTTCATTGTGTCCCATGTATTTTGGGTTGAGGTTTGTTCTTTGATATTTTCTTTAAAAAAGAATTTTAGTTCTTTTTCAGTTTTTTGACAATATTCTTTTTCAGGTAAAATATTAGAGTTAAGGGTCCATCGACATGCTTTTTTCCTCCGTCCTTTCAATCTTAACACCACTGGATGATGGTCAGCCCATTTGTTGGGTAGAATATCAGTATAATCAATATCTATTATCATTTCAGTATTTGTCCAAATCATATCTATGCGCAACCACGATTGATGGGGGTTCGAGTAAAACGTGTATTGCTTTTTGGTTGGATTCAGTTTCCTCCATACGTCTTTTAGGTCTAATTCGCTAATCATATTAAAAAAGGTGTTTGGTAGTTGTCTTCTAATTTTTTTTTTGTTTATACCATTGTAGTCCATTTTATTATCTACTATCGCATTGAAGTCTCCTATAATGCAAATATTTTCCCATTCTATATCCACTATTATTTTATGTAATTTTGAATAGAATTTTTTTTGTTGTTTATTTGGTGCATATATCGCAACAATCAGGATACGTTTTTTTCCCTACTTCTATTTCCACTATTAAAATCCTGCCTTCCTCGTCTGCATATATTAATTTTGAATTTAAGTGGTTTTTTATATATATTACAATTCCTCTTTTTTTTGTCTGTGGTAGGGCACAATATAATTTCCCTAGTTTTGGATAGTTTAATAATTTTTCAGCTTCTTTCTTTATATGGACCTCTTGCATACATATTATATCTTTATTTTGTTTCTTAAGATCAAGCAATACACGTTTCCTCTTTGTGGGTGAATTTAATCCATTGATATTTACTGATAATAAGTTAAGTTCTTGTTCCTTTTCCCTGTTACTTAGTAGTTCCCTTCGAAAGCATCTCTGTTTGCGCTCTTGTCCTTGCTCTTGCTCCTTCATGTTTCATTGTCCCATTACTACCTCTTCTTTCTCGTTCCTCTCGTTGGTTACTGGCTCCTAACTCCTCCAGGCTTCTAGTTGTTCTCATTTCTGGATTGCTTTGACTATCCTCTCCTTCTACTAATTGATCGTAAAATTCTTGTGCCTTCTCCACATTGTCAATCTTGAATTTCCTATCCCTCCACGTAATTAGCATTCCCTCCAGAATAAGCCATCTGAACATTATCTTATGCTTAAATAGTTGTGCTGATAAGAAATTATAAATTCTCCTTTTGTCTCTTATTCTTCGCGGTATTTGTTTAAGTATTAAGATTTCTTTTCCCATGTATGTTAGGGTATCATCTCTCACTGCATTGAGGATACCATCTCTCATTGCTCTTCTTAAAAATCTAACGTGCACTTCTCTTGGATGTTTGTGCTTTCTGGCATAGCTAGTGTTGATTCTATAAATTTCGTCTATTTCGCTCATTACATCTTCTCTGCTTCTGTCTAATATTTTCCCTAATATGTTAACCATTATTTCCAATAAATTTTCATCTTTAGTTTCTGTAATGTTTTGGAATCTTAAGTAAAACATGGATTTCTCCATTTCTAAATGGGATATCGCGTCCTCCAGATTTTTGTTTATCTCTTCCAGTTTATTGTCCGTTTTATCTTGTCTTTTCTCCACTTTATCTGTTCTTTCTACCACCTCTTGAATCTGTTTTTGGCTAATTGCCAGTGCTGTTTGGATTACACTCACTCTATCATCCAGTTTTGTCATATTATTTTTTACCTCCGTCATTTCATTTTTCACCCCATCTAGTCTATTTGATAAGTTCTCTTGCATCTTTAGTATAATCTCTTGCAAAGAGTGTATGGAGGTTTGTATGCCCTGCATCTCTGCACTTGAGCCTATTTTTTCAGTACTTGCAGCACTTGTGCCGCTTTCCTGTGGCTTTTGACCTACTGAAGTTGGTGTTGCAGTCAAGGTTTTTTTACCTCCTTTTGTCAGAGTTGTCGTCATGGTGGACATTTAGGTTCACTTGAATATATTCAGTAACTATTTTTCTATAGAGTCTATAGGGGTTAATATTAATATATAGTACAAAAACAATCTATATTCGATATAATCACAGTCACAGTTTGCAGTAGTATTTGTATTCAACAGTTATTTAGGTCTTTGATTTAATATTATTTATCAATACTCTATATCAATTTATCAATAGTTTTTTTTTTAAGGAGATAAGTAACTATATATATCAGTATAAATCTATAAATCTATTGTAAGAATATAATCAAATATTTAAATATAAATATACAGTTATAGTATGATTATAATATAATTTTTAGTTGTAGCTATTATTATATATATATATCCTTACAGATATGACACAATCAGCTAATTAATCCTTAATTAAAGTTCTATATAGTAGTATATATTAGAATATCTTTGCTTATTAAGAGGAAACAGAAGAGAGAAGATAAAGGGGAAAAAAGAGAAGATCTGTAGTGCAAAAAGCAAAAGAAGAAAAGAGAGAAAAATTGAGGTTCTTGGTTTTGAAGTCCAACCTTTTCATAAAGTTAAGTCCAGCCTTCTTGCTATTTGTCCTTCTCCGTTCTAATATCACTGAATTTCCAAAATGGAGTCTCTTTATTTATTTATTTACTATTCGAGATCCTCTTGCCACTTTCTCTGTCTTTCGCCCTCTAATTGTCTCCCGACTTTCAATCAATCTCAATCTTTGTCTCAATCACTTTCCTTTCCGATCCTTTCCAAACTCTCCCTCGCATCCGAGAAAAAACAAAAGTCACACTTGTCTCCGCTGCTCGATCCTTCCAACACTTCCTCTGTTCCGTCTCGTCACTTACTTTACTTTCTCTCCGTTCTCGTCATAAATTCGCCGCTATATAGTCCTCTCCGGATCTCTTTTAGATTTTTTTTTTCCCTTTTTGGTTTATTTCTCACGATAAAGAAGCTTTCTTGATTTTCGAAATAAAGTTTTCACGATACGTCTCGCTGTTTTATTTCCGCCTTCCTCCTTGTCAGGCTGACAGCCACGTCTTTGGGTCGGCCATTGAATGGCCGATCACTTTCTTGCTCGATCTGAGGGTACCTCTCGCTCTGTACGAAGATCGCCTTTCTTCCCCAGACGCTCCGAGGTCGCCCCTCTCTATCGGTGCTCTTTCCCAGAGCCGACCTTGCCTCAAACGGCCACAAAAGCAAGAAATACCGGGCGCGCCAGACGCCATCACGGTTCTATTGACTCTTGCATTCTAAAAGGCCAACTCAAGCTAAGGCATAAAAGTAAACAGCCAATAAATGCAGTTTTCCTCTTCAAAGTAACACTTTCCCAAAACAGCAAAGGAGTACTGTAATAAGGAGGAAAAAATATTTTGGGTCACTTCTCAAGATCTCCATTTCTGAGTAATTATTGACCAGAGCTATAATGTATGCTTTTAAAGCAACTGTATAATTTTCAACATCTTTTGATATCTTGTGTAAACACAACCAAAAGAGGAAGAGATGGCTGAATCCAGTAAGTGGAGAGATTAAACATTTTGTACATGCTACAGATGGGACACTTTCATTTTGTACCTCCTTTGAACTTCCCTGAGATTATGATGATCCAGTCAAAGTCAATGCTTTTAAATAACATAATGGATTCTGATGGTAGAATGAAGCAGCTGAAATTAAAATTTAGAGCTTCAGTTTATTAATCTGCTCCACATGCTTAATATGTTTTCACAGATGGTGACAAATCTCATTCCCTGAAGTTCCCTGTGAATGAAGTGTTGATTACAAACTGCAGATATATTTTCTGCTTTTATACTTCCATCTTCTGGGATGAATCTAATTATCTGTCAATTCCATGGAAAGAAAAGATTCAGACATGATTGACCCATGTTGTGCAATTCTCTTGGCCTACTTCCGTGCCTTTCTCATGCTTAGTTGGAAAGGAAAGAGAGGAGGTTGAAAACTTGGGTTAATAGGGAGAAAACTGGAGTACAGCTGTGACTGATTCTCCATTCAGAAGCAAGGGAGGGAACTAGATTGAAAACTTAGATTTGGATTTCTTGATTGGCTAATACCAGTGCCGAATATAATATTGGAGTCTTGTGGAAAAGTTAAAGGGTGACCATATCCATCTATTTAGGTGTATTCAGAATGTTGGGTCAGAAAATGATAGTAAGGGGAAAGATTAGAGAGGTGTTTACTCCAAGCTTGGATTCTGGGTGCTAAAGCTATCCCAAAATATCTGGTTTCAGATAGTTAATGGCAGCAAAGCTGTTTTCTAAATTCAGGCTCTCAAAGGCTACCAGAGAACATTCATTCTTTGTCTTTTACCCCATTCAGTCAGATTAATAACTCATCCAGTTTAGCTTCAGATTGATTGCCTTGAAAGAGAATAATAGGAACCTATTGGCAGCCCATTTCAAGACCTTGGTTTAAAGTGATTATTGCTGTCCAATTTTTGGGGATGATAACACTGCTGATTAATAGAATATTACTTCAACTTGGAACCTTTTTTCTTTCTCCAATATGCAAGATTGATGGCAGGAGTGGCGAACAAGCAAAGCTGTTCAACATTCATGAAAAACATGAAATCAGCTAATGCAGTCTTTTTTTATTGTGTATTAGCAACTATTAGTTGTTTTTATTAAAGTTCTTTTTTGCCCAATGGATTGTATTGGGAAAGGCATCCTATGCGTCTACCTAATTTCATTCATTTTACAAAATTTGTTAGAGGTTAATGAACAATGTGTTTTAAATGTACAAATGTAATGAATGAATGTAGTATACAGGTGCAAAATTCCTATGGGTCAATGTCTATTTTAGCTTAAATGGAAAACTCTAATTGTTTTGGCTCTCCAAAATATTTATAAGGAAAGGTGTTGCAAAAAAAAAACACAAGTTGTTTAGGGCAAAGGAGGGAAAGAAATTGGGGGAACCCAGGTTTCTATTAAAGCAACAGAAGTAGGTTTTATTATTTAGTAATTACATTTTTTAAATCACATATTTATTATTTTAAAAGTAATTCAAGGCAGTGAACATACCTAATACCCCTTCCTTCTCTTGTTTTTCCCCACAATAATGACAACCCTGTGAGGTGGGTTAGGCTGAGAGAAATTGACTGCTCCAAGGTCACCCAGCTGACTTTCCTAACTATGGTGAGACTAGAATTCACTCTCTCCTGGTTTCTAGGTCGGCATCTTCACTACATGCAGAATATCTGACTTCAAAATATTCAGTTTTCCCTCCCACCCCCTTCAACATTTGCTAAATCATGCCAGGTGGAAAAGTCCTAGAAATGTTGAAAGTATTCAAAATCTTAACAACATTTTGGTTAGGTTTGTTATACAGACATATGGATTTTTATTGTTAAGCCTTTAGCCACAGTGAGCCTGTTTGCTTCTCAAGGATTGTCGACTGCTTTCATTTCTCCTCTTGTATATATGTAAAATGGATCTGAGCTATGACAGCATCTGTTTGATTTGTGTCATTGTTTTGGTTTATGCCTGCAAAGATTAGTAACATCTGTCTCATCAAGAGTGATACAACTCATTTGAGGAGCCCTAGTTAGTGTGGCCAATGGTGAATAATTTTAGGAATTCTGGACCAGTAACAGCTGGAGGATTACAAGTTCTTATCCATAGGTTAGGGAGAGACAATCTATCAGTGGAATAGCATGTTCCTGGGTACAAAACATCATTACTCTTAGAGCAGTAGTTTTCAAACTTGACAACCCTAACTGTCTGGGGAATTCTGGAAGTTGAGGTCCACATATCTTAAAGTTGCTGAGTTTGAAAACCACTGGTCTAGATGTAGGCCTATTAAAATGGTTGAAAGACAATGCCTGTCTCGGTTGGTGATTGATCCAGCTCAAACACACTTCTATATTTTGTACTGAACAAATATTGATTATACATTGTATACATGGAGTAGTATGAGAAAAGAGTAATGTGTGAAATGGGTATAAGTGTTCTGGTTATACATTGTGTACATGGAGTAGTATGAGAAAAAGGTAATGTGTGAAATGGGTATAAGTGTTCTGGTTAGATCTCAATACTGAAACGTGCTTTTTTGCCCCAATCTATGGTCAGAGATGGGTGTGGTACTTCAATCCGTCTGAAGAGCAACAGATGGCTGGAAATGATAGGTATTGTGGTTGGAAATAGATGCTCATGGGCTGGAAAAAGACTTGCCTGGAGAGCTAGAATTTCAATGGAAAACATAAATTTTATTCTGTTAAACTCATTTCATTGCAAAATTGGGCTTGGTGTTTGAAATGAGATGGTATGAGCAGAACAGAGGTAAGGATCCTCCTAGGAGCGGTCCTGCTTCTTCAATAGCATTCTTTCTCTTGGAACTTAACAGCTGTGACTTTGCTAAACCACTCCAACTATGGCTGATAACACTTACTGCTTCATAAAGTTGGATGATTTTCAGCCAGGATATTTAAATCTTGGGAAACTTGTAGTGATGAAGAATCCTGCTGTACTGATGATTGTAACCTCAATATTTATGACCAGAATATCTATATTTCTGCATATGGGAAGAAGAAAATGTGTGCACTGCATTTGGTCTCCAAAAAGGTTTTAGTGTGCTCGTCTATAATGCCCTTTTCCAATATGGTATGAAATGTCCTAAGGTTTAGAGCAGCAGTTCCCAATTTTTTTTAGCAACTTTTCCATGGACCTTAGTTGGAGGAAGAGTGTGCAACCTAGATCCCTCACATGTACAGTTTAAGGTAGGGTTCGTGCTGCTATGAGAATCTATTGCCTGATGTTCTGAAGTGGAGCTGAGGCGGTGATACTAGCACTGGAGAGCGGCTGCAAATACAGATGAAGTTTCACTTGCTTGTCTGCCACTCACTTCCAGCTCTGCCGCCCAGTACCTAATAGGTCATGGAACAGGACCGGTCCATGGCCTGGGAGTTGGGGACCCCTGGTTTAGAGGGCATATAACTCCCATATCGAGGTCTGTCATATCAAGACTTCAAAATTCAGTACTGGTTGGCTATTTTTAATGACAATGGTAGATAACATAACAACTTTTATTTTAAAAAAGGCAATCACTTCCATGTTAAATTAGCAAATGTAGCTGACATATCAATTGTATGACTCTTTTAGGATCAGAGCAATGTTATTTATTTTAAGAGCTGAAGTGGTGCAGTGGTTAAATGCTGCGACTGCAGGCTGACTGCTAGTTCAGCAGTTCAGCTGTTCAAATCTCACTAGGCTCAAGGTTGACTCAGCCTTCCTTCCTTCTGAGGTCGGTAAAATGAGGACCCAGATTGTTGGGGGCAATATGCTGAACTCTGTAAATCGCTTAGAGAGGGCTGTAAAGCACTATGAAGCGGTATATAAGTAAAGTGCTATTGCTATTATCTTTCGATACTTGTGTTACATTTCATAATCTGCTCTTTTGTTCGAAATAAAAATACTACTTTACTATAGATTGATAAGATGATGTTGATTGGAGGAAGTCGGTATTGTAGATTCCTGTGCCTTTTCATTAAACAATTCCTTGATCAAACACAGTTTTGATTTTACAGAAAATCCAGTTTAATATTTCTCAGTTCCATATTAAAAACACTTTAGGATTCTAACGTTGCTAACATTTAGAATATACTGAGGAATAAAGACTGTAAAATGATGTTGTTTTCCCCTACTAAGCATATTGATTGAGAATTTAGGGTTGCAAGTCCAATCAATCGGGAGAATGCCTCCTTGGGTGGAACCCATTTAAAATAGGTGGTGTACTAAATTAGGATTATTTCAAAGGAAAGTTGGTTAATTCATTCTTCCTTGTCTTCCCATGTTATGAATTGCTCAGGGCTGCTTTCAAAATGTCTGTTAAGAATCATAGGGTTGTGAAGGGCCATCCTTTGTGCAAGAATTTCAATAATATTTTTTCTATAGATGGCTTTTCATAGCAAGTGCTAAAACATCGGGTGAAAGAGAGCCCGCAACCTCTTTTGGTAACTGGATTCACTGCCAAACAGTTCTCACTGTTAATCCCCCCCCCCTAACATTTAGGTAGAATCTTGCTCCCTATAACATAAATTAACAACTTTGTGCCCTTGCACCCTAAAATAAGTAATAACAGATCATGACTTTATTCTATATGACATTCTTCTTCCCATCTTCTCAAGGCTAAATATGCCCAATTCCTTCAGTCTTTTTTCATAGAACGGTTTCTAGATCTTGATCATTCTTGTATCCTTTTCTATTAAATTGTTCTAATTTGTCTAAATCTTTCTAACAATGGGATACACATTTCAGGAGGAATCTGATCAAATATTGATCAGCTTAAAAATCCAAATAGCATCTTTGGCTGCCACACATAATTCCTGATTCTTGATCAGTGTGCTTTTTGTGAGACTGCAAGTAGTCCTCATTTAACAACTGCATTGTATAGAGACCATTTGCAGTTACAACAGTGATAAAGTAACTTTACAGCCAACCCTCACATTTATGACCTTCACAAGTCTGTAAGGCAAAGAACAGTTTTGTAAGATGAAGGGCCTGGAGGTTAAATCCTTTGAAAAATGGCTAAAAGAACTTGGTATATTTTGCTTAGAAGAGAGGTCTGAGGGGAGATAGAAGAACAGTTTTCCAGTCCTTGAAGATTACTCCAGGGAAGAGGGTGTTGATTTATTCTCCATAAAGAGTAGGCAAGAAGGGAATGCTGAGAGGGAGGGAGATGCAACCTGGAAATAAGGAGACATTTCCTGTTGCTGAGAACCATCAAGCAGTGGAACAGCTTGCCTCCCAGACTTGTGGGTGCTCCGTTGCTGGATGTTTTCAAGAAAAGATTGGACAACATTTGTCCATGATGATATGAAGATTCCTGCCTTGGATAGAGATTGAACTAAAAGACCTCCAAGGTCCTTTCCAACTCTATGATTTTAAGATCATAAGCACAGTTGCAATTTCACTTAGCAACCACTTTCCTTAATGATCAAGCTGCTTTTGGTCTCTAAATAAGAACTATGTATATTCTGCACATATTTTCATAGGTACAATTTTCAAGATGGGCTGCTGCCATCCTGTACCTATTAAACCGATTTCTTGCATTGAAGAATCTTGCATGTGTCTGTTAAATTTTGTTCTGTTAGTTTCAACTCATTTTTCTAAACAATCAAGGTTATTTCTGATGCACATGTTCTAGGTATATTTCAGCTGTCTACAAATTGGATAGGTATTCTTCACCTCTTCATCTGTCATTAAAAATGGATGCAATGACTATACCAGTCATGGTGTTGATAATGGCTAGAAAAGGCATAGGGGAAGGGAAATACCTTTGGGGAAAGCTAGTGAGATAAAGATCAAGTTCTTCATCTGGAACCAGAAATTCCCCAGTCAAATTCCTTAAATCCTACCCTGAAATGATTAAATTATCTAGGTGAAAATAGAGAAATAAAATACATCCATTAAAAAAAAACATCCACGGTCATCTATGTCCATTAGAACTTTACCAAAATGCTTTTACTTGCATCTTGGTAACAGTAATTTTGTGGGCAAGAATAGCAGTTGCTTGCAATACCCCACTTCCTTCTTCACTATGGTAGAGCTAGATGGGGAAGAGGCTTGTTCACACCACTTAAACCCTAGCCCTCAAATTGATTTCCTGTTAAGTTCATTGCATCAGCTCCCATTTCCTGTTCCTTTAGCAGCAACCTGCCTTGTGAACAGATCCGTTGCTTGCCCCAAATAACGGTTCTTGCTGAAGGATATTGCTTGATCAGCTCTTCTGTGACATGCAAGGGGAAGAGTAGGCTAACTTTTTGGTTTATGTGGTTGAGCTAAGTTCCTTTTCTGCTGATCTCTGATGCTGATAGAATCTTTGTTTCCTCTTTCCTTAACAGCTGTACAGTAGTTAGAAAGTTGCAGTTTCCAGGTGCCCATCAACAGTCCCTATAGATAGGGTTTCCCAAATCTTGAGGTCTACCTTCCTTGAGTATAATATCTCTTTGTACATCACAAAAATGGTGCCAACAGAGGCAGCAACTCTGGACAGCAGTTATGAAGAAATAAATGAAAGCCAATTCTATTCTAATATTATTATTAGGGCCATCATCCCTGAGTTGCAGAAACCTGGATGAGTAGCAAATTAGATCTTGGCTTTCATTTAACGGTCATCCAGATTTTTTGTAGTCTAGATCTAGTGGTTCTATTATTATCATGGCACTCGTGAGGAAAGGGAGCATAGACCTGGATATATGCCACAGATTCTATAATGGATAACAGGTATCAATATGTTTGGGGTAAAAGACTAAAACTGACACATTACATTTTTAGTGAGAAACCTTATCCTCATAGCATTTATAGGAGAAATCCTTAGCATCTTTTTGGTGGAGCTGCCTTGACAGATGTTTCTTTTCCAATGCAAGCCATTTTACACAGTAGGTCCAAAACTTCAAAGTGGGACACAAAGGAGTCAGATGGTTTCTTGTGGTTTGAACAGACTCTTAGCAAGACATTGCATAACAACATCACTTAGTTGTAAGAACACATGCAATGGGTTGGGCAATTATTCCTGGAAGCTGCCACTTATTGAATTGTAACCATGAAAAGTTTCAGCACATGTACGTTTTTGAGATATAGCAATAGCAATAGCACTTAGACTTATATACCGCTTCATAGTGCTTTACAGCCCCCTCTAAGCGGTTTACAGAGTTCAGCATATTGCCCCCAACAATCTGGGTTCTTATTTTACCCACCTCGAAAGGATGGAAGGCTGAGTCAACCTTGAGCCTGGTGAGATTTGAACAGCTGAACTGCTGAACTAGCAGTCAGCTGGAGTAGCCTGCAGTAGCTACATTTAACCACTGCGCCACCTCGGCTCCGTATCTCTGCCTTAAAAGAGAATAGCAAGAGTAAAGAAAAGAGAGCAGAGGAACCTCTGAATTGTTCAGCATGGACCCTATAGAGAAGTTGTGCCAAACTAATTCAGAAAGTGTTATACTTCAATTGAAAAAGAAATAACAGTGTTAAGAAAACTTTTCCAAAAAAGAAACTCTTAGCCAATACCGCCATCCCCTGATCCGCTTGGCTTTTGAGGCTATTGGTTTGACTTATTTATCAAAGGAGTTTGTGAAAATGTTGTATGCTTCTTGTACAACAGTTCCACACGCTTTTCATTTTTCAATCATTTTGCACATGCTATGCTATGAGGTACAGATAGTCCTTGAGTTACAACAGTTCATTTAGTGACTGCTCAAAGTTACAACGGCACTGAAAAAAGTAACTTATGACCATTTTTCACACTTGCAACCTTTGTAGCAGCCCCATGATCATGTGATCAAAATTCAGTTGCTTGGCAACTTGTTCATACTTATGACTGTTGCTATGTCCCAAGGTCCTGTGATCACCTTTTGAAACCTTTTTAACAAGCAAAATCAGTGGGGAAGCCGTGTTCTAACTTAGCAACTGCAGTGATTCACTTAATGACGGCAAGAAAGGTCATAAAACGGGGCAAAACTCACTTAACAAATGTCTCACTTAACAACAGAAATTTTGAGCTCAACTGTCGTAAGTTGAGGACTAACTGTACATTGTATTAAACTGTATAACACGTACATTTTCTTAGGCACTTGCAGAACCCAGACAGAGGCAGATAAATAGCAGAAAGAAAACAAGATGTTGAGTTTTTAATAGTGTTTTTAGATGCAGAAAGACTAAAGGCACCTCAGCAGGAAGTTAGGCATATGGAGTGAGAGTTAAAGAAAGTTAAAAGTCATAGTTTTGGAGAAAGAATCACACAATAGAAAGGATCATACAAGAAAGAGCAGACCAATTTTTTTCAAGTAGAGCAGAATAAATCTGTGTGTATTGCTATCTCTTACTCTAAGCAAACCTGCCTAGATAAATTCTAATAGAAGAATGAGGCACAAACAGTGTTCCTAAGTATTCTGAGTTTCCAGAACTCATTGATCAGCAGCTCGTGTCAAATTAAAGACCCCCATTACACAATAGAACTCTTCTCTCCCAGTTTTGTCTGTCTACTTTAATTGTAATCTTTAGTTCCCTCTGGTTCCCTCTATTCATTCACCAGTTCTATTGGTGAATAGAATCAATTGATTCTAAAATCAATTATTATGTTTTTTAAAATTTAAAACAAAAGCATTTTCCCAAGAGAAAGATTGTTTATAATTAATTCCAAAATCTTATTTCAAATTTACTTGTAACTTTCTACAATCAAAGGCTTAATCACACTTTTGCTGTTTATTAATTTTTTTTAAAAGTTCTTAAATTTGTAGTTACAACTTTCTTTTGCTAAGGATTGAAGGAAAGTCACCTGGTGTGTCAAACTTATCAATCTAAAAGTTTTCAATAGCCGAAAAGCAGTTGATAAGCAATTTCTGGATGTGATTAGAAAAGGAAGTATACAAACTCAATGTCCTTTCAAAAGCATTAACCACATTTTGAGCAAGATGGCCATTCCCTGATCTCCTGGGGCTCTATGCCAGAGGTGGGATTCAGCAGGTTCTGACCAGTTCTGGAGAACCGGTAGCGGAAATTTTGAGTAGTTTGGAGAACCGGTAAGTACCACCTCTGATTGGCCCGAGTCCCAGCTGATCGGGAGGGAATGGAGATTTTACAGTATCCTTCCCCTGCTGCGCCCACCAAGCCACGCCCACAGAATCGGTAGTAAAAAAAAATTGAATCCCACCACTGCTCCATGCCTGCCAGAGAAGCAACTGTCTGGAGCAGGGATCTCCAACCTTGGCAACTTTAAGACTTGTGGACTTCAACTCCCAGAATTCAACTCTGAATTGAGAGTTGAAGTCCACAAGTCTTAAAGTTGCCAAGGTTAGAGACCCCTGGTCCGGAACAGTTGAGGATGATCTCAAGTCCTGTCCTTGTCCAGAGAAAAATAATTGAAGAACTGGTCTACTCGCTGCCTCTTTGTTCTGCCATGATCATTGGCTCTGCTTTTCACATAACTCTCTTCAGTCCACGCCTTCTTTCGCCTCCCAGAGTCACTTTGGGGCTCACGCAGCCCTTCAGTAAATTATTAAGTAAATAAAAGTTGAAGAATAAAAATATGCAAATTTAGAAAAACGTAACTATTCTTGGACTTCAGGGAAGCAATGGTGAACTGAAGACTTTACTTTTAAGCAGAGTTGATGACTGTGGTGAAAAATGGAGCTGGTGAGTGAATTAGCTCCCCAGACTCCTGTACAGATGAAGAGGACTTAGGATCACTCAGAGTGTTCCTCACAGAGCCTCTCTATGATGAGACCAGCTGTCTCTAGCAGATTTTAGATTTTATGGCTCTAGCAGCAAGGACATTTTGCCCAAGCTATAGTTTCTTTAAGATTCATTACACTGAGTGATTTTCCTTCAACCTGCAGCAAAAGAAGCTTATGTAAGTTTAAACCTTAAAGAAAAACTTTTTATTTTTTAGAATAGAATAGAATAGAATTCTTTATTGGCCAAGTGTGATTGGACACACAAGGAATTTGTCTTTGGTGTGTATGCTCTCAGTGTACATAAAAGAAAAGATACATTTGTCAAGAATGGTTGTCATAGGGTTCAAGTAAGCAATCAGGAAACAATCAATATTAATATGAATCGTAAGGATACAAGCAACAAGTTACAGTCATACAGTCATAAGTGTATTTTATTTGGAAATTATTTTGGAATTTATTTGGAAATTAGCAACAAAAGGTAATTAGAATGTTGATTTTGGAAAGCTTTTCAATGGCATAAGGGACCAGATTGACTGCAAGCAAGATTTTGAAAAACATAAGAATAGTTTCCTGTAATCCGTTTAAAATCTTACTAAAATATATGAAAATGTTGAGTTTAAGTGTAAAAAAAGAGAAATCTCTCCCTGGGAAAATGTGCTGAATGAAAGAAAAACATGATAACAGGAGACCTTGAAGGGTGGTTACCAGAGGCAACCAGAAAGATTATAATTAAAGGAGAAAGCCACTAATATAGAATGGAAAAAAATATTTTAACTCTGGAAGAATTCAAAGATATTTGGCAACAATGTACCCAGAACTTTCTCTTTAGAGAATCATATAATAATAATTTTTCCTGAAAATTGAACATACAAAGATAAAATAATTATTGAAAAAAAAGCAAAACCTAACTATTCTTTATAATTAGCTTTGGGAGAGAAACAAGGCAGAGAACAAATGAGATAATCCTATGATTAGATCAACTAAAACTGCACATATAAGCATACAGTTTAACCAAGTGCTCTTTGAGAATTTTCCCACTTTGGTGCTTCCTGTGGATTTTCCTTAGTCTCCGCAATCTAAAGATACGGTGCAGCTATTCTGTCTTTGTCCCTCTTAATCTTTTTTCCTGATACTTCTTTGAGGGGGAAGACAGGACAGTCACAAAAGGCAGATGATGTCATTTAGATATTTGGTAAAGTTCCATTGTGAGGACAGGGTGGTTGTGCAACAATAGTCTAATTTAAGTGAATGCTCTTCCCATCCTTAATTTTTGTATTCCTTCTCTAAGTATGACTAACCCTGTACTTGCCATGAAATAGAAAATCTTTGCCATGCATTTTTAAAATCTCCTCCCTCACCCTTTTTTTTCTTTTCCAGCTGCAGAAGACAGGATATTGAGGATCAGCTGGCACGGGAAATCTGGTCGAAGTCCACTTCAGACTCTTTACAAGGGTGACCAGGTAAATGGGCTTCAAAAAGCAAAGTGCTTGTATACAGTATGAAGGAAGAGAACAGTTAATTAATTAATTAATTAAATGTTCATGCCACCCATCTTGGCAATGAAAGTGACTGCGGAGGGCTTTCAGTGCAATAAAATAGAAATAGTCTATTGTTCTATAGAAATAGTCTATTATAATAGAAATAGTCTATTAGTCTGTAAGGGGCATGCATAAGCGCACCATCGTGCCTACCGTCCCTGTCCTACTGTCCTATTGTCCTAATTTACCTGTACCTACTTTGCTTTTGTGTATGTTTATACCATACCTGTTATCTTGTACACGTTTTGACAAATAAATAAATAAAATAAAAATATATAAAATGCAATTATAAATAGGATGAAGTTATCCATTCAGTCATGTCTGACTCTTGGCGATTCTATGGGCCAGGTGTCTCCACATCTTCCAAAGTTCTTTGAGTTGTTCTGTGCTCTGGCGGATGTCAGCTTTGAGGGTGAATTATAAATAGAGAGCGAGAGAGAGGACAATTAATAGCTGAAGAATACCGTATTTTTCGGAGTATAAGACACACCGGAGTATAAGATGCACCTTAGTTTTTGGGGAGGAAAATAGGGGAAAACAATCTGCCTACCAGGTATTCATCTGGCTAGCATCCTTAGTCTGGTCAGCTTCAGCACATTATTTTATCTCCTGGTTAGGACTTAAAAAAACCTTCTTCTGAGAGAATAACAATGAAAGAACCTGCAAGCCAGTAAGAGCTGGGAAGATAGTTAGCACCTGGTTAGGGCTAAAAAAAAACTTATTCGGAGCAGCTGCAGCACATTATTTTATCTCCTGGTTAGGACTTAAAAAAACCTTCTGAGAGAATAACAATGAAAGAGCCTGCAAGCCAGTAAGAGCTGGGAAGATCGTTAGCACCTGGTTAGGGCTAGAAAACAACTTCTTTGGAGCAAGTAGAGCAATGAAAAAAAACCCTGCAAAGACTTAGGGCTGGAAAACATTCTTCTGAGAGAGTAACAATGAAAGAGCCTGCAAGTAAGAGCTGGGAAGATCTGTTAGCACCTAGTTAGGGCTGGAAAAAAAAAGCTACATTCGAAGTATAAGACGCACCTGAATTTTCAGCCACTTTTAGGGAGGAAAAAGGTGCGTCTTATACTCCAAAAAATACGGTACTCTTTGCATGCAGAAAATGTGACTTTCCTCCCCCCCCCCCCCCCCCCCCGGGCGCAGTTGCTTGTAAAGTTGTGTAGCTCATTTTATGAATTGGAGATTTGGACCCTGCCCACAGCCTTTCACACACAGGTATTTTATTCGTAAAGTCTTTTGCGAGCCGAAGAGGGTAGTTTTTCCTCCACCTAATTTGGAAATACAGGATAATCCCCTGTGAGTTGAAAGTAAGCCCTCTTGTCACTGAATTCCTCATTTCCTTTTCCTTACCTTTTTGGCTGTGCAGATGTAAGAAAATAATCAGGACGCACAAAAAGAAAGCATGGAGGCCAAGTTGCTAATCCAATTGGTACCTTTTGAGAACTGGCATATTGTAAGAAGGGATGTCAGTATCTTTTTTTTTAATACCTGCCAAGCCATCTATTCTATTTCTGTTGATAACCTCCTTGTCCTAGAACGAGTTGAATTGTCTGGAAGGCCTATTTTTTGTTTTAGAAATTCAATCATTCCTGATCCATTCTGCTTGTCATTTTTTTTAACAAACCAAAATTGGGAGATACTAACTCTCTTTGGGTCAGAAATAAGGGCTGGTTATAATTGAGAACTGAAAAAATGATTAAAAGAACACATATACAGAGGAGTAATATATCCAGAATAATAAACTTACCTACATATATAAAGAATATCACAAATGCAAATGCTTATCTATTTTGCCAATTTTAAGAGTTTTACTTTAGAACTGTAAACTCAACCCTAAAATAATTGTCCTGCTAGGCATCTTAAAAATCTACTGGATACTGCAGCCTCCTACAAACAGAAAAGCACATTGTGCCTCCTGAAGTTCTCCAGAAGTTCCTACTATGAAGTGTTTGTGGTCTCAGAACTTTATTAGTACTTTGACATGAATTCTGCCTAATAGGATTTCCATCATGGAAGTTGGGAATCCTGGCCTGATGTAAAACGAAGTATGGCATCACTGAATAACAATCTGCAAAACCTTGTACAGATCTTCTGGTTCAGTGAGCAATGGTGAATACAAATAGAACTTCAAATAAACTTTTTGTGCAATAGCATAACAGGTGGATAGCACTTGGATGGGAGATTGCTGGGTGCTCCCAGGGCAGTAAGCTATACTGGGAAGCAGAAAAGAATAATCTGGAAGAAAGAGAGAGCAAACCATTTTCATACTCTGCCAAGAAAACTACATGGACGTCTCTATGAAGTAACTTGAAAAGCAGAAATATCTCATATTCAGTATCTAAAAAGTGGTAAAATATGGAGGAAATGAAGGGACAATAAAAACAGTTAACATTCTATGACACTTCCAAGAATGAAATACATAATCCTGAGACAATGTAGGCAAAGGATTAGACAAAATATTCCCTGTGACACCTCTCTGAATATCTGCCCATCTTCCTACCTTGCCTTCCTTCCTTTTAAAAGACTCTTTTAATGAGAAGGATTTAAATAGGTGGCTTGCAAAAGCAGTGAACCAAACTTTAGCATAATCTTTACTTCCAGCAATGTTATGAAAAAATAAAATGGCGGATAATCATATCTCAGTTATTTGGTTATAAGTGTGCCCATCTGCTTTTTTTTGGGGGGAGGGAGGAGTATTCTAGAGAGTTGGGGAGGGGGCTGGCAGGCAAATTTTACTTGTTTGCCTTTCAGTGAAAAGCTGCTTTGTAATTGGCTGCAGCCATTGTCTTATAAAACGAATGTGCCCCGCCACCAAAAGTCATTAAATGAGAGGGTGCATGTCACGTGTGCTCAGCATTTTAAATGTGCCCACCCACCCCTGACTTAGCTTGTGTGCATCCAAAGAAGTGTATTTATGAAGTTTATGGCATACTGAATGTGCTCATCTGTCTCTCTCTATGAATATTACACAGATGGTGTAAACAGCTTGCTGAAAGGACAGCTTTATATATTTACTCAAACTGCAAATAAGCACTTTGTTTTAACTATAATTAGGAGGAAGGAAAAAGGTTTTACCTCTATAAACAGATGCTGCTTTATGTTTTTATAAGGAAAGTTCAAAAGATATCCAAAGTCCACACATAAATAGTATCTTTCCCAGAACCAAAATGTTGCAAAAGACTCTAGAAGTGTCAAGGATTTCCCTGAACTTTTCATTAGGTGAAGTGCTACAAAATGTCAGAGAGACCGGAAAGGATTTTTTTTTTTAAAAAATCCACCATTAGCCAGAAGTCACAGGAAATCAAGAATAAACTTCCAAGAAAGAAAAGAATTTCCTGAATTTGTTGTTAGTCATACCTTCAAGAGCCAAGCTGCAATCCCTGGTGACCTGAGGCACCCTTTTCTCTTAGGAAAGGTTTCCAATTATGGGAAGAAATGAAACTTTGAATAGCTGAGGTCTAATCATGGAGATAGACCTACATTTGCAGCATTTTGATTCAGAAGTATTTTGCTCTGCTAAGAGCACTCAGCTGGACATTTGATGTAGGTCTCTGATGATCCAGCATACCAAACTAATGCATTTTTAACACTGTTCATTTCTATCATTCTATATGATTAATTGATCAAGGAAAGGAAAGAAGCAATTGAGTCCATTCAGAGGACATGCCAATATTGTTCGGAAACCTTGAAAGAACTGATGACAAACAGTATGGGAGTAGTTCCATTCTGAATTACATTCTGATTAATACATTTTGGATTATAAATAAACCGCTCTCCTCAATGTAGACAGATACATTCAATTGAGATATCAATCATAGAAGCAATTAAATTCAACATAAAATGGAACATGTTTAGACTCTTACCTTTCCCTGTCATTGCCACTGCTCCTTAACAGTATTTCTAAGACTGAAAATGAGACCCAGTATAGGAAAATTGGTGAAATAATCTGCTCTCTAAACTGGTCCTTACCAGTCTGATGACCTAGAATCTGTGGGTTCCAAATCTCAGATTTTGACTCTCTAGTTGGGAATTCTGAGGTTACAGTCATGTTCCACCTGAAGGATCCTCAAGTTTACCCAGTTTTACTTGGTTAATCTGTAAATCCCCACTATTAAAGGATAAGTGCATCATTTTAAGGAGCAATTATAATCAATGTTACTCATGGATCTTAAAGGTGTCCAAAGATACCAGCTCCTGTGTATAGATATTGGCAGCATGTAGGGTAGAATATTATTGGGATCTAACAAAAGGAGCATGGCACACAGCATGAAGTGACTCCTGTTCCCCCTTACATCCTTGTCTTATGTCTCCTCAGTTTGAGAAGTCCTCCCTGCAGGCAACTCATCAACACAGGAGGGAGCTGCTAAGCAGTATGTGCCATCGTTACACCCGCAAGCGACGCCTCCTAACTCAAGATGACTTGCGGCACCTGGTGGTGGATGATGTCCATGAGCTGCTCTACTGCTATGTCCCCAAGGTGGCTTGCACTAATTGGAAGAGGGTCCTAATGGTCTTGACAGGGCAGGGCAAGTACCAGGACCCCCTGGAAATCCCAGCACATGAAGCTCATGTACCAGCCAACCTCCGCACTCTCTCCGAGTACAGCACTCCTGAGATCAACTACCGCTTGCGCAACTACCTCAAGTTCATCTTTGTACGGGAGCCTCTGGAACGGTTGGTCTCAGCCTACCGGAACAAATTCACCCGTAGCTACAACACAGCATTCCATAAGCGCTATGGGACCAAGATAATCAGGCGGCACCGTCAGGACCCTAGCAGCGAAGCCCTGGAAAGTGGCCACGATGTGCGTTTTGAGGAGTTTGTGTACTATCTGTTGGATCCAAAGACCCAGCACGAGGAGCCTTTCAATGAGCATTGGGAGCGAGTGCACTCCCTTTGCCATCCGTGCATTATCCACTATGATATCATTGGCAAGTATGAGACCTTGGCTGACGATGCCGACTATATCTTGCAATTGGTTGGGGCTGATGCAGGCATCAAGTTCCCCTCCTCTTCTAAGACCACCAGAACCAACAATAACTTGACTGCAAAGCTCTTCAAGAACATCAGCCCCTTCTACCAAAGAAGATTATTTAATTTATACAAGATGGATTACTTGCTCTTCAATTACACCATCCCTTCTTATTTACATCTACGATGAGGCTGGTGACATGCCCTTTCCTCATCGTTTCTGCTGTCAACCAACAGGCATAGATATAAGATGCTTGCAGTTCTACCTTTTTTTTTTTTAATGTTTTATCAGCACACAGAGTTCTCTCCGTCTTTTGTTCCTCTTTCAGTAGACAGAATCTACTATGGTTTGTCTATCCTTTTTCCTGTTCTTAACCAAACAGCATTTGTTTCTAGGAAGCACTGGAACTATGTCCTTTTGTCAGGAGGTGGGAGAATCTGTGTGGAAGTGGGAGACATAATAAAATGTGCATGCGTTTAATGTGTTCAATTATAATCCCCACAAACTTCTCCACAGTGAGGGAGGAAAGGGGAATATGAGCCAGAAGTGTCTAATTGCGAACAATTACTTGGTGTGAGGCAAAATTGTCTACGAGATAAGAGTCTTCTTGTAAAGAGCCGAGATGGTGCAGTGGTTAAATGCAGCTACTGCAGGCACTTCAGGCTACTGCTAGCTCAGCAGTTCAGCTGTTCAAATCTCACCGGCTCAAGGTTGACTCAGCCTTCCATCCTTCCGAGGTGGGTAAAATGAGGACCCAGATTGTTGGGGGCAATATGCTGAACTCTGTAAACCGCTTAGAGAGGGCTGTAAAGCATTATGAAGCGGTATATAAGTCTAAGTGCTATTGCTATTGCTATTCTGTGTCTCCCCCTTTTACCATCCTTGCAGCTGGTGTTTCAGAGAACTGCATTTTCTCAGGAAAAAAACCCCTCTGCATTTTCCCATCAATTTCTGCTCCCATGCAGTTTCCATCAAGTTGCACTGGAGCAGGGGTGGGTTCCACTTACCTTCGCCACTGGTTCGCATTGCGATGTTTCACATGCGCGCATCCCCTCATGCAATTTGGCTTCCGCGCATGCTCAGTAGCAGGAATCAGCCCAAAACACAGCTGAGGAGCTGATCAGCTGTGCTTCAGGTAAAGAAATAAAGGTCAGTATTAATCCAGGGGCGGGTGGGAGGGCCCTTTTTCAAGCAGCAGAAGAGGAGAAGCCATCCAAACAGGGAAAAATTCGCCAAAAAAAAATACTAAAAAAAGATGGTGGCGCGCACAGACTGGCACCGACAATGACATCACCAGCAGATCTCTACTGGTTCGGGCGATCCGGTCCGAAGTAGGAGGAACCCACCTCTGCACTGGAGTGATGCTTAATGGATTGCCCACTTGTCTCTGCAGATTTGTCTATGTAAGAAAATCTTGACCAAAAGAAATATTTAATTATTTGCCTTGGCTTTTTTTTCCCCATGTGAATATGTATTGGGGATGTGCAAAAATGGTTGTGGTGTTCTGTTTTATGTAGGCCTAATCAAACTATGCTCCAGGACCAAGCTCTTCAGTACAATTAGTAGACCCTCATCCGGGTGAGAGAAATGAACTCCCACAGAACTGTATTTTTGTAGGTGATACCAAAGACTGGAAGGACAGTGGGCCTGGGCAGTGTCCACTAGACTAGAATTCTTATATATGAAACTGGATTGGTCTCAGAGAGTGTTTTAAGAAGAAAACAGATTGTTCTTCTGGAACAGCTCCCTCCACCACCACCACCCTCCAGGGATATGTTTGACCTGTCCTCTCTTACCAATATGATAGCACTTATGGGTGATAGTGGGAATCGGGCACATTTGGAGGGCACTGGATTGTGAAAGCTGAACAGAGCATTGATCAGAGATCCTGCTTTGCCTTTAAACAGTATCCCCCAGAAGACATATCTTGAGTTAATCATGAACGGTGCCTTCTCTGTAGAGCGTTGCTATATTGTCTCAGTCAAGTCATGTTTTCTGTCTAAAATAGCGCTCTTTTTTTCTAAGCGGAAGGATCTATTTTACTGTAGAAATCAGGGTATGGCTTGGGAGACCGAGATCGCAGGTGGAATTGGGCCGCAGAAAGAGAAACAGACATTTAACTGATAAAATTGAAGGCTTGTACTTGAAACGGCAATCCTAGAAGACTACATTTAACTCAGTCCACATGAATGGCTTTTGTTTAAGTCGGCATTTTTGTCTCTGCATGGTTACATTTCTATGTATACCAAAATCAGAGGTGGGCTGCTGCTGGTTCGGACCAGTTCGGGTGAACCGGTAGTTCTGACCAGCGGCTGGGCCTGCCCACCCGCCCTGGAGCTATCCCGTCCTATATAATTGGCGTTTTTTTTTTGATGCCGCGCGCATGCTCGGAAGGCGCACACGAGAGCAAAGCGAGCGTGTGCAGGTGCACGCTCACATTTTTGGTTCTGGGCGAACTGGTTGTTACAGTATGTGACGCCCACCTCTGACCAAAATATATTCCCTCATTTATGTAAATCGGCTGGAAGTGGAGTTATTGTACAATAGCATCCCTGAACCGGGTTCCTTCTGCATACGTTAGGTCTTAACACCCATAAGTTCCACTAAGCATGTTCAGACTGGCTGGGAATCAGGGGAATTCAAGTCTAATACAGATTCTGTCTGACTAATTTGATTTATACAATATGCTACTGAATGTACTTGTGTTGCATAGAGTATATAGGGCAGTGATGGCGAACCTTTTTTGGTTCACGTGCCAAAAGGGGGGGGAATGCGGGGGATCACATGTGTGCGTGCCCACACTCATAATTCCATGCACCCCCGCACATGCACGCATGAACCCCCCTGCTCCCAGCATGCAATGGCACACCCATTTTTCGCTCTCCCCAGGCTCCAGAGCCTTTCTAGGAGCCTGGGGAGGGCGAAAACAGCCTTCCCCACCCCCTCTGGAGGCTGGAAACAGCCTGTTTCCCGACTCCCAGTGGGCCCAGAAGGCCCGAAAATCAGCCGGCTGGTGCACACATGCACGCCGGACCTGAGCGCGCGTGCCCACCTATATGGCTCCGCGTGCCACTTGTGGCACCCGTGCCATAGGTTCGCCATCACGGATATAGGGCATCCATATTAAAGACACCATGATTTGGTTCTGCTGTATGAAGGTGGTATTTCCCCCCACCCCATAGCTGCTTGCTTTCTATTAGGCTAGAATGAATCCCCAAGAGAGGATTGAGTAGTTCAGGGTTTGAATTAGTCAGTTCACCTGTACAGCACCCCAGTATCAATCCAAGCTTTAATTTTAGGTAGCTTACATTCTGACCATAGCTTTTTCTTACGATGAGCCATTTGGCAATAAGATGGAGTGCTCTTATGGATGGAACGAAGTGACAGGAGGGTGATTGTTCAAAGTTTACCCAAGGTACTTTGTCATTAATTCAGAATTTGAATTCAAATTCAAATCTGTCTTCAGTTGTCAGCCTTGCAAAGTAGGCCAGACAAGAAGCACCCTCAGATGAACTAGATCTAACTTTACTGTAAGGTTACATTAACAGAATCTTGTAAGTCTGAAAATACCTCTCTTCTCCCCTAGCCTTTACAATACAAGAAACTAAGGAGGATCCCTTCTGGGTTGTTTGCCTCACACCCATTCCTTCTGCAGATTCAGCTGTCTCTTATCTTAACTATTGCCTAGTCTGTTGCTCTTTCTTCTGTCTCCCAAAGTCATTCATGCATACCATTTCATCCAGTTTGCAATCTCTGGGATATGTACTGCAGCTAGCATATTGTTGGCTGGGAATTCTGCAAGTTTGATCTCAGCATACAGGAGAGGCACCGGTTTGGGAAAGGTATTTACTTTGTAAGTATGTAATTACTATACATTAACCTGTAAACCAGTGATGCTGTCTGTTCTTTGGTTTGCAATTTTCCCATTCCTTGCTGTGACAACTAATTAATTAGATTTAAAATACCAATGAATTAGAAATCCATATTTAAAAATTGAAACTAGGTAGTTGTAGTAATCTCCTCAAAAGATTGTCCAAAAGCATCAGGAACAAAACTAAATGTGTGCCAATATACAAAAACCAGTGAAGTATGAGAAGAAAACTTTGTTACCTAGTGATTAAACTTACTTTAAAAAATAAACATAGCTAGGACTATTATGTTATTTAGATAAAAATTCCATTGGCATATTTACTTCTAGTAAATTGATATTTATTCTTGTTCTTGACACATGTTTCTGATAAAGTGAACATCCGCCCAAAATTATTTCCATTGGTGAAATAGCCTGCACTTTTCTCGCTTCCTCCCTGGGAAATCATACTGAAGGGAATAGGGTTTACCTCTGAGTAGGCAACTGTAAAGATTTTGCTGTTGGATATAGAAAAAACAGCAGGACCTGTATATGCTCAGGGACAGTGCAGATTTATTTTGCCTTTTTTATGACTAGCTTGTGATTTGGTTTGTTTGTTTTTTTAAATCTAACATTTTTCTTTTTATCTCAGCGGTAGCTTATCAGTTATTCCAACTTGTGAAGATAAAATGGAGTGGGGGATGGAGAATTATATTCATCATTTTTGAAATTCTAGCAGGAAAACAGAATACAAATGCAGTAAGACATAACAATAATCAGGGGAAATAGTTAACATGCAGAATATAAATATAAACTGCATCAGGAACATAAACTAATTTTAACAGCATAAATGCAAATTACTCTCTAGCAAATGACTCTCTAAAAGCACACAAACAACCAAGAACCATCATGGATTGAAAGCCACCATTGCAGAAAAGGCCTAGCTGCTTCACCACCAAATATTTGACATTAATGGAGGGATAGTGAAACTTCAGATACTGGTCTCAGAGGTTCAGGCAGGTTATGTCCTGATTTATATATTTTAGCTGAAGCTAATAGGTAGCAATTGAACCAATATTATCAGAAAAATGATATGGAATTGTAAGAAACTATTAGTTTATTCTGGCCTATGTATTTTTGTCCTGTAAGCAACAGGCTGTTTCTATCATACCGTATGCATTGAATTACACTGAATAAGAAAATTGAATTAGAAAGTGATTAGGGTTTGTTTAATATCTTTGAGCCAGTATTGATTCCTGCCAAGTGGCTTGTCAAGTCCCTGTAGTTTTCTTGGCATGATTTTTTTTCCAGAAGTGGTTTGCCATTGCCTCTTTCCTGAGGCTGAAAGAGTGTGACAGGCCCAATGTCTCTCAGCTGTCTTGGTGCCTAAGGCACAGACAAGAATTCTCAGTCTTTAGGCTTCTAGCCTGGTGCCTTTAACCACAATCTCTCAAACTGATTCAGATGGGAGATGCATCTGTCAAGTACAAAATACCCATTTTAAGTGGGATGTTGTTGATTTCAAATTTGGGGTGGCTGTTTCAATAATTTTGGAAGTGATTCAACCAGTGGTGGGCTGCTGCCGGTTCGGACCAGTTCGGGTGAATCAGTAGTTCTGACAATCAGCTGGCCCCGCCTACCCGCCCCTGCACTATCCTATCCTATATTTCCTTCTTTCTGGCTCAGCTGATTCGCGCGGCACAGCTGATTTCTGCGCCTTCGCTGTTCTACTTACCGGGGCTGTCTTAGAAGGTAAGCAGCTGAGCTTCAAATTGCTGTATTTTGAACCCTGCACGCAAGCACGTTAGGCATGCGCAAAGCATGCGATCACCGAACCAGTTGTTAAACCGGTTGCAGCCCGCCACTGGGTTCAACCCTGAAATATTTCTAGGCTGAAGAAAACAGCGTATTTCTTCACGTGAATCCATTATTTGTTCTGCAAGTAAAATGTTTCAAACGGCAAACCATTCAAATTAAAAATGTGCAGTTCTACTGCAAACACATCTGCACATTGCCACCCAATGAAAAATAGAGGTAATGAAAATGCAAAAAGAAAAGAAGAAGCCACATCTTGTGGTAATAGCACTCATGTTTATTCTGAAAGAAATTGTAAAAGCTCAGAGAAGTTTACTGGTTATATTTATGGGATGAACTGAACTAAACTGAACTGAACTGAAAACTAATTTAGCAAGTTGTGTGATCCTTGCATGTGAGATTTTAGAGTTCCATTTCTAATTAGGTTGAATAAATCATGGCTAACTTCGGGCAAGCATGTTCTGTGAAGGCAACCAAATATTGAATGTGCATGGGGGATGGCATTATTTATTTTGATGCTAAGATTTGTTGCTACTCTTCATTCCAACTGCCTCTAAGAAGTGTATAGGATTAAAAAAAGTTTAGAAATGAATGATGGCATCAGCCAGAGTAGAGTCACGGTGGCACAGTGGTTAGAGTGCAGTACTGCAGGCTAATTCTGCTGACTGCTGGTTGCCTGCAAATTGGCAGTTCGAATCCCACCAGGCTCCAGGTTGACTCAGCCTTCCATCCTTCCAAGGTGGGTAAAATGAGGACCCAGATTGTCGGGGGCAATATGCTGGCTCTGTAAAACCGCTTAGAGATGGCTGTAAAGCACTGTGAAGCGGTATATAAGTCTAAGTGCTATTGCTATCCACCAGTGACAGGCCCAAACTTAACCCCCCTCCCAGGCCTCAAATGTGCTGCCCCACAAGGTTTTCACAAGCTTATGGAAACTCATCAGGGAAATGTAGGGCTATGTCCAGGATTTAGATTTATTATTAGAGTTGGAAGAGACCTTGTAGGTCATCCAGTCCAACCCCCTGCTCAAGCAGGAGTTCCTACACCATTTGAGGCAGATGGCAGTCCAGTCTCCCCTTGAAGGTCGCAAGTGTTGGGGCTCTCACAACCTCCGCTGGCAAGCTGTTCCACTGGTTGATCGCTCTCACGGTCAGAAAGTTTCTCCTCAAGCTATTCTCCATTGAGAAGGCTCAAGTACAGGGTCTCTGCTGGAAATATTCTAAATTAAGGCATATACACAACACACTCGGGAAGCCAATCTATCAAGTGTCACTTGTCATTGTTCTTGGCATGTAGCAATAGATTGGTGCCGCTCTTGGCTTGGAAAGGAAAGGGTCAGAAGAGCAATTTTCTCCCATCTTCGCAACTTGCCAGTGGAACGAGCCCCGAAGTCCAGACTTCTTCCCTTAGTTCCACTAAGACCTAAGATATCCATTTGTGTTAGAAGTAAAAAGAAACTACATTTCAGGGTTTCTCCCAGTGGCTCCGATTCTTTTGTAAGCGGTCTTTCTTGCAAGCCTTGGGCTTCTTTTTCTTTCTGAGCATTGCATTAGCTTTCTTATTTATTAAAATTATTTATGTGTTAGATTATATCCACCTTTTCCTGCCGGAGCTCAAGGTGGGGTACATTAGGCACTCCATAGCCTTGCCAAAATCCAAAGTCACAATTTTATGCCTCTTTGCTTTGCTACCATCCAGTGATCTTATAAATTACTGCAGCTCAGATTTGGTATGCCTAGCAGAGGTAGCACTTTCCTTTCATCTCCTTTTCCCTCCCTTCAACAACTCCTCTCTGGGTAGGTTGGGCTGAAAGAGCATGAAGTGACCTAAATCTTACATGACTGATGGTAGACTTGAACCTGGATCTTCCTTATCCCAGAGTAACATCTTGATTCCTTTGTTGGTCTTTAAAGTCTTCCCAAAGCTCTTCTGATGTTTCCAGGCAAAGCTGTTACCGCACAGCAACCTTCCCTCAGTGGTGGAACTTTATAGGCCATCCAGATGTCATCATTTTCCACTTGTAATTTAATTTTACCCTTTCTTTTAGCTGTTCTCTTACCACACACACACACACACACACACACACACACACACAAATTTGTTAAGGAAGAATGAAGTAATTATACGGTGCCTTTCGACTTGTCCATCTGGAAACATGCTTTTACTGTTAGGTTTTTTACAGGTGATTTTTGTTCAATATTCCTACAGTTAAATATAAATTTCTGGTACTTATAATACCTAGAAGCCATATAGAGCTATAAGGACATCTTAAGGTCAAAGTGGTGAACTGCAGCCATTTAAAGAGGAATGTAATAATTGTTTATGCAATAAAATGCCAATTTTTTTTTTCTTAAATGTTTTGCTTTTTGCACATCAGCTGATGATGAGTCCTGGAGAACGTGAAAGCTTGCAAAAATATTTGTGTTAATTTTATTTAATCTTAATAAATATTTTACCCATAATGGATTGGGGTTCTTTTTTTTTCTTTCTTAAGTTGACCAACACTGCTTTTTAAGTTATGTGTTTATTTATTTTTTAATGTGATTTACTATTTTGTAATTACAGGTTTGTTCTCTGCTAGATTCCTTTCCAGTATTGAAACTGACTGGGAAGTCTCACCATTTCCACTTAACAAGCTATCGAACATTTCTATGAGAGTAATTATTGGATGACAAGCATATCATAACACATTTCAACAAGACTTTTTTTTTAATGTGGGATGCTTGCTATTTAGATTGTGTGGTATTCTCAATTCCATTCAGGAGGAATGCTTTGAGAAGTGTGGAACTATGGGATCTTGGAAACGGAGGCATCTGATTTCATGCGTCACAAAGAGATGCTGCATTGATGTGCCCATACATTCAAATCACTTTTTCCAAACTTAATTCAAAGCACTGCACAACCTTACTTGCTTTGAAGTTGAACATAATAGAAAAAAAAAACAAAAGGGAAAAAAATAGGCACCATCTTGTCCAGTATTACCAACCTTGCTGAACATGTACTTCCAACAATGTACATGTAGGGACTATCATTGAAAGGGGAAATAATTCATGTTGCTGCTTGGTTGCTTAAACCAGTCTTTTTCAGTATGATATCTTCCAGATGTGATGAGACTACACTTCATTGAATTTTCAGATAACCCTGCTTGTGCTAGCTGGCAATATTAAGAAGAACTGTAATTTCATCACATCTAGAGAGCATAAAATTAGGGAGGACTATCTTAGATGTTTCATTTAGCACAAAGAGATGCAACAAAACTGTGCAGCACTTTGATTTCAGAGCAAAAAATGCATCACATCATGACTGAGCTCATCCATAGCATTTGCTGTTGACTCTTTGGAAAACTTACATGTTTTCAGGGATGATGCTCCATAACTTTTTTGGGGGGGAGTCTGTTTTTGCCACCAGCACTTGCCACTAGTGGGGGAGTTTGGTTGCTGTTCTCTCTAGATGAGATTGTTTTGTTTTGTTAATTGTATTGTTAATTGTTAATTGTATTATTTTGTATATGCCCTGTGAACCCACGCAGAGGTTGGGTTGTCAGAGCATATACAAGAGTTGGGTGGCCTAGAAATATTATAATACATTTAATCAATAATCAGTCCCCTAACTCTGGAATTCCTTCCAATTGTTTCAATGTGGAAGCAGTGTGATTGATGAACATCAATGATGCCGTTCTCACCATGCTGAAGTTGAAAACAAATGAAAATTCTACTGTCCTAAAGGAAGTTTAAATCGTTAAAGACACAATAACAATCTCCCAACAGAAAAGAAAAAACATTGTAGCACCCCTATTTATATATGCAACGAGCACTGGTCATAATGTACGAATGCAATATACCCATGATGGTCCTTCCATCACCACCACCCCTTCCAGATATGTTGAGAATGTCCCAAGAGCACCAAAAAGATTGCTCATGCTTTGTTCTAGAGGACTGAGGTTTAAGAAACAAAAGTTTCACAGCTTTTTGATCATGGAACAAAATGCATTTAAAGCAATTTAGCATAGAATAAGGATATGCAAATATAAGTAGATTTCTGAAAGGTTTGAAACAGATCAACATTCTGCTCCTGACTTGTTTTAACACTTGTTTAACAAAAGGATCAGCAAAATGAACCTTTAAACGTAGGAAAGAATTGCAAGCTCAATTCAGAACTGGCATTCCAAACCAATATGTGAGTTAGTGCTCTAAGGCAGGGGTTTGGTTTCCGTGGACCAGGGGTGGCTTCGGTGGTGGTGGGAGGAATGGTTTCACACACACAACCTAAACTCCATGCATGTGCAAATAAAGCTTTGTGCACTCAGTTGCCACTTTGGTGGCCCAGTTCCTAAAGGGCTGTGATCTGGTAGCAGGCTGCAACCCAAGGGTAAGGACCCCTACTCTAAGGGCATGCGTGCCAATCACACCTAATAATGGATTGTAGATTCTGGAAATATAGTTTTAAAAAAAAACATCAAATACTTATTCTAAGATAATTTGCTGTTGGAGAAGTCAAATACTCTATGTTAACAGCAGAATGGCTGAAATAGATTAGATTAATATACATTTTATTTGACCACTCCCCCAAAATCCCTGTGTAGATGTCTTTGTTATTTTATGTGCATGGTTGTGTATTCTGTTGTTCTGCTCATTAATTATATCAGTATAGCAGCTGTCATGTTATTTAGTACAACTCTAAAACTGAAGCATTAAAACATAATTTTTATTTATTATTTTTATTTATTAAAAGCATCTGCTGCCCATCTCTCCATCAAGAGATTTTCTTGTGCCTGTTGATGAAATTGGGAGCATCATGCATACCTGACTTGCACAAATTCCGATTTTGTTAGACACCAGTTCAACAATAGTTCAAATGAACTTCAAATAGAATTTGGACCATTTGCTGGGAATAGGCTAACTTGGATTAGACAACCGTAGGCCATCAGAGGTTGCTAAATTACAATTCCTAGCCTAAGTGCTCGATGGTAAGAAATGTTGAGAGTCCTCATTGAGCAACGTCTAGAAATAAAAGAGTTACTTATTCCTGATGTTGCTCTAGATTTCATGGATATAAATGATGGACTACTGTAGATTATTTGGTTCTTTCCAACTCAGTGACCTTATGACTTACAAAGTGCTGCATCAAGATTTAATATGAAATCATTTCTCCATTTCCCATAAATCCAGTCACTCATCATAAGAAAAATTCAGAAAAAAAAGATGGCGGCGCCCACGGACCGGCATCAACCGAACCGGTTCCGTGATGTCATTGTGACATCACCAACGGGTTACTACCAGTTCAGGCAAACCGGTCTGAACCGGGAGGAACCCACCTCTGATACAGACCAAACAGATGGCTGGTCTCCATCTGTTGTTCCAGAGAAGTATCTGTAGGACTCTTGGATAGGGACTTTAGTTTAGATTGTATTCAGCTGGACAAGCCAAGCCAGCTGGCTCTCTTATGTCTCTTGCAAACTACTAAAAGAACTTGTATTTGGGAACAGTTGAACAGCTGTGACCTGAATCCTGCAGTCAATCTCTGGAGTTAATTAAGGCTCATTTTTAAATGTATCCTCTTCTGAGATTTGCTTGCCTTCCTTTCTTATCCTTGTAAAGTGCAGAATCATTGTTTCTTTTTTCTGAATCATAGAATAGTGACTATCTTTTGTTGTGTGATCCATATGGTAAAATTATATATCATCTTTTTTATTAAAAAGTCTGAAGAATTTCATCTGGCTTCAACCTTTGGTCATTTAAATAGAGCTTACTATGTACAGTGGAATTAATCTGTCTTCCCTCAGAGTATTAATAGTAATCACACAGTTCTTTCTTTCACTAAAAACTCAGGCCTACTCTCCAGTGGCTTTCTGAATGGGCTATAATTGCTTCAACCTAACACCAAAAGATTTGACTTAGTAATAAATCTTTGTTTCTCTCACAAAGGTTTTTTTTTAAGAAAAAAGAAAGAAAAGTTTTTAATTGCTGCAAGATGCAAAAAAACTCAAGAAATAAAAACCCTGAAGCAATAACCCAACTTCTCTAAAACAGTATGTGTTTTTACTTGCACTCTTGTTTCTGAGTACAAGCTGAAGCGATTTCTAGAACTCTTACCCGGGGCTGGTTTCCTTGGAATTTGGTTGTGGGAGGCAGTTTGGCATTTGCAAAGCATGTGTTTGTTTACAAATATCCTGGCTGCCGGGAGGTTCTGGCATTCAGCTGAAAATCCTGAAAGAGAGCAAATGTCTACTGATCCTGCATGGTTTTTTAAGGTTGTATTCGTTAAGATTCAACGGTTCTGGCAGATACACAAATTCACATTTCTCTGTCTTTTTCAACCAAGCAGCAGCCTGTTATTTTGAAATGCCTAAAATGGTATCATCTGCACCAAAGACAGGTGTGTATAGATCCTTCATGAAAAGGGAGGAGTGTACTTAAAAAAAGACAAGATGGCTGTAGCTGTTTTAATTGAAGCCCCACCCATCTGTGCAGACATGGCACAGATTAAAAGAGGCAGGTTTTGATCTTACAGTTGTGACTACCGTCTTTACTTTTTTAAAATCTCCGTAGACATTATAGAAAAACACTATCTTAGAATTCTCTGTCCTTTTCAAAATACAATTTATTTATTTATTTATTTATTGGTCACATTTGTATGCAGCCCACTCCACAAACTCTGGGCGGCTCACAACAATAAAAATTTACATGCAACAATAAATATAAAAAGCATTAAAAACAATGATTATTAAAACTTTAAAAAACATTAAAAGCAACAATTTAAAAACCCATACAATAATTCATTCATGGGGCCAAGAGTGCTCGATGTTATATTAAAATCATTGGCCCCAGGCCTGTCAACAAAGCCATGTTTTTACTGCTTTTCTGAAGGCTGGCAGGGTGGGAATAATGCGGATCTCAGGGGTTAGTGTATTCCAGAGAGCCGGTGCTGCCACAGAGAAGGCCCTCGTTCGTGGGCTCGCCAGCCGACATTGTTTGGCTGACGGGACCACCAGCAGACCAACTCTGTGGGCTCTAATCGGTCTTAGGGAGGTATGTTGGAGAAGGCGGTCTCGGAGGTAAACTGGTCCTAAGCCATATAGGGCTTTAAAGGTAATCACCTTGAATTGTGCTCGGAGACCTATGGGCAGCCAGGGCAGTTTGCGAAGGATGGGTATCACATGGGTGTATCTAGGGACACCCATCACCACACACGCTGCCGCATTCTGCACTAGCTGTAGTCTCCGAATGTTCTTCAAGGGTAGCCCCATGTAGAGTGCGTTGCAGTAGTCAAGACGTGAGGTAACAAGGGCGTGAGTGACTAAGAAGTGCCTCCTGGTCCAAAAAAGGACACAACTGGTGCACAAGATGAACTTGTGCAAAGGTCCCTCTGGCCACAGCTGTTAGATGTTGGTCCAATTTTAGCTGTGGATCCAGAAGGACCCTCAAGTTGCGAGCCCATTCTGAGGGGATCAAATTCCCCCCCCCCAGAACCAAGGAGGGACAGATGTCGAAGTCCTTGGGAGGCAACATCCAGAGCCACTCGGTCTTGTCCGGGTTGAGTTTGAGCCTGTTCACCCCCATCCAGACCCTTACAGCATCCAGACACCGGCACATCATATCGTCTGCCTCACTGAATTGGCATGGGGTGGACATGTACAGCTGAGTATCGTCAGCATACTGTTGGAACCTCACACCATGCCTACCGATGATCTCACCCAACAGTTTCATGTAGATATTGAAAAGCATAGGGGAAAGAATCAACCCCTGAGGAACCCCACATATGAGGGGTCTCGGGGTCAACCTCTGTCCCCCAGCCAATACCGACTGCGACTGGTCAGAGATAGGATAACCACCGCAGAACGGTGCCTCCCACTCCCAGTTCCCCAAGCCGTCGCAGGATACCATGGTCAATGGTATCAAAAGCCGCTAAGAGGTCACGTAGCACCAAGATGGAGGAATAACCTCCATCTCGGGCTCACCAGAGATCATCCATCAGGGTGACCAAGGCAGTTTCTGTGCTATGACCAGGCCTGAAACCCGACTGAAAAGGGTCAAGATACTCCATTTCATCCAACAGCCGTTGGAGTTGCAGTGCCACCACTTTCTCCACCACCTTCCCCATGAAAGGGAGGTTGGAGACTGGTCGATAGTTTTTAAGGTCAGTTGGGTCCAGGGATGGCTTCTTAAGGAGGGGCCTCACCACCGCAACCTTTAAAGGCTGGGGGAAGAACCCTTCTCGTAAAGAAGCGTTGATTAACTCCTGGAACCAACCTCGTGTCACCTCCCTACTTGCAGAAACAATTGTGGGGCACCCAAATCCCCCATTTTGGAAGACTGTAGTGCATGGGTCAATTCCACCTGAGTCTAAGAGGTGAGATGCGTTTCATAGCAATTCAAGGATGCAATTTGTTAAAATGGAACAGAAGCAAAAGAAAAGGACTTAACAGCAATCTAAGGAAATGAGCTTGATGATACTCTAGACTAGAGCGCCAGACCTAAAATGCACAGTGAAAAAAACAGCAGTATGTTGTTGGTGTCTAATATTGCCTCCTCACCCCAGGACACAATGTGGCCGATGCTTTCTGGGGAAAAAATAAATAGCAAAGCAACAGGTTTTTTATAAACTCAGAAACATTGTGTATAGGATTCCATGATGGGAAGCTAATGGTAAAAGAATCTTAAGGAAGGTTGCCATTCCTAAAAGAGAAAATAGTTTACAACATAATACTAGCTGGCTGCTGTGGCCTAGAGGTGGAGCTCTTGCCTCACAATAAGTTCAATTCTAGGTAGAGGCAGATGTAGGGTCTCCTGCTTGGGCAGGGGGTTGGACTAGATGACCTGCAAGGTCCCTTCCAACTCTGTTAATCTGTTAGAAGGCAATTCCTGACTATAAGAACAATTTAACAGTCAAACCAGTCACCTATAGATATGGAGCACTTCCTTTCACTGGGTGAGTCTAACCAGAAGTGGATTCTTATGTTCAGCAGAAAATGGGACTCAGTCTAAATGCTCCCTTCCAGATTTTTGAAACTTTCTAAAACAAAACCAAAGTTGGCAAGCTAAAAATTAGAACACTTATGCCACTGGAAGACAGAATGCTTGGAAATATATTTGCTTACCCAGAGTCAATTAAATGTTCATCTGTGGAAAAAAATTATCCATCTGTTCAATTTGTGTTTTATTCATCCTTATGGTAGGCTATCCAATCACCTTGAGAATATTAGTTTTTGAGACAGACAACTGGGTATAATGCCAACCACTATGGAATGGAAAGATTTAAGGATCCTTAGGGCGTTCTTAGTAGGAACTTTCAAAGCAATGCCCATTCATGATTTAGACAGAACATTAACTCCATGCTCCAACTAATTATTTACACCACTTATTTTTCCTGCCTCATATAAATGAGTTGGAATTACCTAAGAGCAAAGATAAAACATGACCAGATGTTCTCTAGGGAGTCCACCCAAAGTAGAAATAAACACAGTACTTTTTAATAAAAAAAATTGAAATTTTTTCACTGAAAGAGGGAAGAGTTTGGATTCAGCAAAGGAGTAAGCAGTGTATAAATCCTTATAATAAACACCAACCTTGAAAAGTAGTAGCAAAAATCAGCACTTTAAAAAGGTAGCATTCATTTTAATGTTCACTTTCTTTACATAGATAGATTCTACTTAAAATCCAAGTAGAATTAATGACCTTGAATGGCAGTGATGAACAAATGTGTTGGTACCATTGAGTGGCTACTTTGCTCCCTGCAATAATGGTCATTGTGAAAGAAATAGGAATGTTTATTATCTAGAAACACAATTATTCCTGGGACATTGCCAAGCTGCATTCTTTGAGTTAGGAAAGCACCTCTCTCCAATTGCAAAGCAACTAGATCTCATTAGTTGTAGCTGTGGTCTTCTGGGTGGACCACAGCAGTTGCAGCTTATTTACCTTTATAGTTAAATGCAAATTGTAACCAAATCATTCTGGTTTTACAATTAAAAAAACAGGCAGATTCCCCCCCCCTTATCTCCCATTTCCCCATCCTCTTCCTCAATCCCACCCCACAAAAAAGAAAAATATAACTTTCGTTCTATCTCCCAAGTTATTTGGGTTTCATTCATTCATTCATTCAGTTATGGAGCCGATTTGGAGAAGTTTAATGTTGACAAAAAAAATTTGGTAGACACAAATGATGTCTCAATTAAGGATTCTGGAGATTCTTTTCCCCATCTGCTGACATAAATTCAGAACCAAGTGCCACCATGGTCTATGTGTGCATGGTTCAGGATTCTGGGAACTATAATCCCAAAGCGTCCGGAAAGCTCCAAGTAGGAAAGGCTCTGAAGTATGAGCAGTACAAGTTAGATATCTTCCTATTATTTTGCTGCTCCTGTGTTCTCCTCTTACAGCAACAGCCCTATTTTAAATATATTCCCTATTTTCTGGCACTTTCTTTTTTGATTTTACAGGGAGCTTATGAAGCCACATCTTGGTTCAGCCTACAACAACCAGGACTCTTGTTTAGAAAGAGAAACGATGTTACTTAAACCAAAATAAAGTCAATGTACACTTGGAATATAATCATTTACAGATTGTTTGACCATTCCATTTTCCCCCTTCCTAATGTATGTTCATTCAGATCCTATTAGTTATTTATCCTATTAGTTATTTATGATGTTGTTACATTAGCTACAGTGTGAGTACAAAGTAGTTGTTTGGCTGCCAGTGTGTGCTAGTCCTTTTCATTCAGTGCACCAGGGTGTGGGGGTGGGCTAGCTCTACATTCAGAAAGGTTCAACAGCATGCTGTAGCAAAATCCCGGACTTCTCTCTCCCCCAAAGTCACCTCATGCTCAGGTGTCACACTGGAGAAGGTCTGGCACTGGCTGGATTCACTCTACTGCACAAATGCTGTTATTTTTTCCTCACTGAGTGGGTACCTATTTATCTCCTCACATGCAACATGCTTTCGAACTGCTGGGTTGGCAGAAGCTGAGGCAAATGACGGGAGCTCACCGTCACATGATGCTAGGCCTCAAACTGTTGGGAGTACAGACCTCCTGCATTGTCAGTAAGCCACTGCACCTCTTTTCAGATCCTATAACAATTATTTTAGAAATGTTTCAATTAGTGACTGCAAATTGAAGGGATCTCATGTTTTGGAGAGAGCCATTAGAATCATAAAATAAGGAAGCATTTGTGAGGCTTTCCTATATATATTTTAGAGTTCCATTTGTATGGTTTCTTGTTCTACTATCCCTGCTTACCCTTGTGAATCAAGGTGATGTAGTGGCAGGCAGGCTGAGGTTCAGGTTTTTCCTCAGCCATAAAAGACAGCTTTATGACTCTGGGATGCTTCTCCCCACAACACACACAATCTATTTCTCCGGGTAGTTGTGACAAAAGTGGGAGGCAGGAATAGTGTGGATATTATCTTTAGTTCCCTGAAGGATGTATGCCTTTTTTTAAAAAAAAGGAACCGCTCTCTCAGCCGTGTTCAATGCAGTTGCCTACACCAGACTGATTCTTACAATTCTTATAACTGACAAAGCTGATACATTGTCCCACGTCTTACCTGCTGGATCTTAGAACTTACTAGCTTACTAACTAGCCCTGGGCCCAGGGGTGAAATGCTTCCGGTTTGGGCGTGCCTGCCGGTGGTCGGAGAGCCGGTAGCGACGGCAGCGCAAGGCTTCGCCCACCTGCCCGGACGCCGCCATTTGGGTTCTTTTACCCTCTGCGCATGCGTAGAACGCTTTGTGCATGTGCAGAGGGTAAAAGAACCCAAATGGCGGCATCCGGGCGGGTGGGCGAAGCCTCGCGCTGCCGTCGCTACCGGCTCTCCGACCACCGGCAGGCACGCCTGAACCGGGAGCATTTCACCTCTGCCTGGGCCACATAATGAAGCCATCCAAGTTCTAATTGTTATTTATATTTTATTTTGTATGTGTACATTTCTGTGACCCTGTAAAAACAATAATCTGACTTGAACATGTAAAACAAAACAAGAGTGCCAAAAAAGAAAGAAAGATGGAAATTAGATTAAGCCTGACACTTGTGCTGGAGGCATAAGGAAATTCAACCCCCATTTTTCTATTATAAAAATTCCTTTAGTAAAAACTCAGCTGACACTGGTCTCTGGGCCAGAAATAAATGAGTTCATTTCCCTGCCTTTGGAACAGCTAAGAGGTCACAAAAAGGTTTGTCCCTGACCCAGAACTCATGAAGGCCCGTTCTTCCCAACACAAAGCTACTACGGACACCAAACTTTATTCATCAAACTTGTTCCTCTGACTACCTCTAGGGGCGCTTTCAGAATTTGGCTTTTAAATTTAAGTGGTTCTTATTTTCCCTGCACTAGCGGGTATGCTCAGTAATAATCTTTGGCCAGGAAAGTAGCACAGTGAATAGGAAATTGCTGATTGCCCTTCCATCACTGACTGTTGCGTTCTTCTAAAAATATTCCGTCCAAAACACATTTTTTATTTTCATTCGTATATACAATCAGGTCTTGAAGTTTCAATAGGTAAGTCCTCCCCCGCCCCCAATTATGTTCCCCTGTCTGAGTGCAAGAAAACACACACACATATACACAGAGACACACATCCCATTCCCCAAGTTGAATATTAGTGGACAGACTAAAAAATTTAATGCAAAGTAATTTTCGCTGAGCAGGTTGCCATAATGCATGAGGTGTCATGAAGCAGATTTTGAACTATTGTACTGTAATGCTTTGTTTCTCTTTTTTTTATATATTTAGAGATTCAGTGAAAACAGTCCTGGACATAATTTTCTCTCTTTCTCTATGGGAACATACAGCAGACAGTAAGCAAAATGCCTTTGTTGAAGGGTGGTGGAGACAGTGTGGGGTCTCATCAAGGACACAAGCTCAACCCCATTGAGAACATGGGTTAGCTTTCTGGTAGCATGAATAGACTGTTCAAACCAAGCCACTGTAGTAAGATTCCTTGACTGGTTGAAAAACTGATCAGAGTGCTTCACAATCTTTTCCCTGCTGACACTTCAAAAGCTGTGATACATGATTATGCTACATCACTCGTAGCTCTTTTCAACTTTCAGCTATGCAGTGTTGAGATCCAAAGGGAGGAGAGATAGACAACCTATTCCAGTTTAGGAACCTGGGTGCCCTCTTTTCGTTACCCTGTTGTTGAAGGTTGTGAGAGATTTGCAAGCAGGTTGACACCACCGCTGAAACAACTTCAGTTCCCTAGTTTTGGCTCCAACCCACGGAGCAACCAAAGCAAGTAGAAGCAAACCGCCAGGAAGCCAGTGCCCAGGAGATCTCCCAGGGCAGTGAGGTAGGGGATGGAATAATTGTCAGGATCCAGACCCTTTCTCCACGTTAGTCGCACAATGATGTCTGCCATGTAGAGCAGAATTCCCACCTGCAAGTGAGAAACAAAACAAGCGCCGCAGTCATCAGCATGCAACATGTCATGATATCGTAACACTGCCATCTATCAGTTGTGATAGCTGTTAAGTGCATACATTCTATAGTGGAGACAAAAATCTCCTCCTTCTCATTTCTTTCCCCCATTTACAAGGAATAAAGTATGTATCTATGTAACTTGGTCAGTTGGGATACTGTAATGCAGGAGTCCCCAACTCCCAGGCAACGGCCCATTACCGGGCCTTGAGCCCTTCAGAACCAGGCTGCAGAAGTGGCAGGCGAGTGTGTGTGCCTACTGCTCGCACAAATGGAGCAGCATGTGGGTGTGCTTGCCCACCACTTGCACGGACCATTGCCCACCCCAGGCCAGTCTGCAAAGCTGGAAAGGCTCTGCTGTAATAGTATTTGGAAAGCTATAGCAATAATAGCACTTTACTTATATACCGCTTCATAGTGCTTTACAGCCCTCTCTAAGCGGTTTACAGAGTTCAGCATATTGCCCCCAACAATCTGGGTCCTCATTTTACCGACCTCAGAAGGATGGAAGGCTGAGTCAACCTTGAGCCTAGTGAGATTTGAACAGCTGAACTGCTGAACTAGCAGTCAGCCTGCAGTCGCAGCATTTAACCACTGCACCACTTCAGCTCTTCTCAAAGCTGTTGGGAAACAGGGCCAAGAGATGCTGCTTAGGGAATGGTCAGGTAAGAGACAGCATAGTCTGCAGCTGGTTAGTGGGTACAAGAGGCTCACAAGGGACACTCCCTAGTTTTTTGATCTCCAAAAGAAAGAGAGACCAATAAAGTCCTCCTTAGGCTTGCAAAATCATGTTAATGTAGCTTTACAGTAAAGCAGAAGTAGCTTATCTGGTTATGTTTCCTGTCTAATCTATTTGGCAAAGCTGGGGGTGAAATGTAGACAAAGTGTTCCCCATGGAAAAGAGAGACTTTGGGGTGATGTTAATGGATAAAAATAAGTTATCCAAAGCCAGATCCCAAATTCTAAAAGTCAGTTTCTGGTTACCTGCAGAAGAGCAGCCATCAGATAAAATGCCACGAAAGTGAAAGTGATTGCTGTGTGCCCCCCCTCAAAGAGATGTATAGCATAGAGGAACACCAGGTGTCCTGGGATCACTAGCAAGATCAGTACTCGAGCTGATTTAGAATTGATACCTGCAGGAAAGAATAAAGATTGTAATTGACAAATGTATCTTTTCTTTTATGTACACTGAGAGCATATGCACCAAAGACTTGTGTGACTCCTTGTGTGTCCAATCACACTTGGCCAATAAAGAATTCTATTCTATTCTATATTCTAATTATGATCACACAGTAAAGAAGAGCTGAGTTCTTTGAAAAACATAGTAGATACTACCATAGTACCCAATGTATTTTATTGGAGGCAAAAATTTCCAAAATCATCATCGTCACCATGTGCATTTATTATATAAATATAATAAACAGTAAGTCAACGGTAATAATAACATGGTTAACAACTAAACAACAAACAGAGGCTGTCATGGAATGGAGTGGAATGGAATGAGAAACGGTGAAGGTGAAAAAAATCTATCTGAAATGGGAACAAATGGAGAAAGCAGAATCAGAAGATAATAACAGGCAACAGTAAGAGGATGGGAGAAAGGGTGATGGTTAAAAGACTGTTGGAGAGAGAGAGAGATGTGTTAGGGCTTCTATTCTTATAATTCCCAGCCTTATAAGGAAGGGAGATTTATTTTCAAAAAATCCTAAATGTGATCCTACATATATCATCTTACATTCAACTCATTCTGTTTCAGTATCAAATTGAATATTCTTTAAGACAGAGAACTCTCTATGGTTTTTTTCAATTAATATTTGCTAATGTGCCTTTTGTACAACCTTTTCAACATTAGGTGTTGCATATACTTTCCCTTCTTCTTTACATATTGTATACATATGTAAATACACATCTATAGAAACATATTCATACACACATTCTTATGTACAGTTTTTGATTGCAGCACTGCAAGGCAAACCCTAGAGAGGTCCAAGTGAAGATTATTGCAAAATTTAAATTTGAGAATATATCTTTTAGATGCCACAGCTTATTTAGCAAGTGACCATTACATAATACTGAACAAATCTAGAAATGACAGCTAGATTTTATACATTTTAAAACCCCTTAAATCCAACTAGGATTGTAGCACTATTCAAAGAGATAATTAAGTTTTCTTCCTTTTTTCTTCTAAAAAAATATTTGCCCTAATTGGTAACATATTAAACATTATCATATAGACCTCTCATTGTCACTTTTCCACTACCTTTACTGCTATCCTTATTCCTCATCCAAACAATGTTGTGTGGAAGTCAATCTGCAAATTCCATTTCAATAGTAAGAGTACTGATACTGGTGAGAACTGGATTTAATTGTATTGGGTTGGTTTGGAAACATGTGTTTCTCAAACTGAAGTGAGTCTTCTCCATAGCGAATAGACCTAAATTGGCATCCAATGAAACTTTGTGAGGGATTATTGAAAATGCCTCAAAGGTGCTTTTTCAAAAGGCAGCCGGACTTTCTTGTGGGTTTTTTTCTTTGAAAATGTTTCACTTCTTATCCAAGAAGCTTCTTCAATTCTAATGAATGGTGAGAATTTCCCACCGATCAATTAAAAGTGAAGAAACTTCTTGTCTGAGAAACAAAATGTTTTCAGAGAAAAAAAACCAAGAAAGTCCAGTTGCCTTTTGGAAAAAGCACCTTTGGGGACAACCATGATCTGGGTGATTGAGAACAGTATTGATGATTATGCAAGTCACAGGAATATAGGCAAAGAAATTCATTGTGGCTTATGTGAAGAGCAATCTTTCTCATTGGCTTCTGACTGTGAGAAACAAGAGTAGTTTTCTATATCACTGAATGGAGACCCAAGCATTTCATGTGGTTAATGGGTAAAGATTCCCAGTACAGTACTAGGATAATTCTAGAGTCCAGGTATACAAATAGTAAGGGGACAATGACCTCCTTACCTGAACCGAAGAAGGTGGTACATGGATTAGGCCAATGCTGCCTCATTTTCTGTGGCAGGACTCCAGGCATGCTCCAGAAATGGAGAAATGTGGAGATGCGACTGGCCTGGATAGCCACCAAATTGCCACCAACACCTGCAGAGGATAGAACACAAGTGTTAACCCTCTGTAAGAGAAACCCAAAAGCCTTGCCCAAAGCCATGAAAAAATGGGGTACATGTGGGAGGTTCTACTACAAGGGCAGGCGACATTTGGATCTTTATAGCCCACAACGTGCTGTGGCCCGCCAGCGGCCTGTGCAGCTGGTAGGTGATTCGGACAACAAAGAGGCTGATGTTGTGATTCGCCAGCGGCCTGTGCAGCTGGTACCAGAGTCAGACAGTGAAGAGGCTGGAGAGGACTCGGTGCCAGAAGCAGAGATTCAGAAGGGCCTTCAGAACCTCCATAAGTGGCTGCCATAAGTGAAGACGAAGAAGAAGAGGAGCCTGTTCTCAATGTGCGTGCGCGCAGAGCTGCCAAATGGCAGGAATGGCTCTTGAGAAGGACTACTCGAGAGTAAGGCTTAGGGTAATTGGCCACTCCCATAGCCTATTTAAGTGGTGAAATCGAGGAAGGAATTTGCAGGAAGCAACTAAGTTCATTCCAAGTCCTGGTCGTTGAAATTCAAGCCTCTGTGTCTGGTCCTGTTTGAACTCCTCAAAGTTACCTGCAAATTCCTCCTGGGCATTTTGCCAAACAGCCAGGTTCGTGTGCTGTTATCTGGAAGACTCTTCATCTGACTTAAGTTATTTTGTCTGAACTATTGCTGGCTGTTAAGGAGCTTAATTAACAGCCTTTGCTCTGAAAAGACTGATTTATAATGTATTTGACTTTAGAAGGACTGCTAAACAAGCCAATTAGTAGCTGTTATTATTAAACAAGGTTTGTACGAACTTTGTGTTGGGGTTTGTTATCAGGAAGCCGGGTCAGAACACAACTAACATTTTGTAGCCAAGGACTGGCCTTGTAGAGATTTGCTGAGGATATAAATCTGACAGATAGAATTATCAATAAAATTACCAATGGAAGAAATACAATTTTCTTTTTTTCCCACCTTTGGTTTTTTCAGGATTCATGGGCTATTCTTGTTTTAGAAGCTTACACTGTATTTTTGGGATGATTCCTACCACACTATGGCAGGAAATGGAGCCACTAACTAATATTTCGTAACTAAAAGTAGAAATCGCTCTGAGGCCACTCAGTCCACTCATTCCTATTGAAACCATTTAAATACCATTATACTGTTTATACTGTCCTTTCCTCCGACTGATTTTACGATAAGAATACACACACATACATATAGAGAAAGTAGAAAGCGGGGTCATCTGAGCCCCACTTTAAAATTCAATAAATAAGGTAGAGGGATTATACAATAAAAGCCTTACCTGGAAGTAACTTTGGTGCAGCTTAGCTGATATGGAAAAGGAGATGCATTGATCTAGTGTTGGTGGCAGTCAATATTTGGCCCTAATCAATATATTTTCAATGTAAGACAAAATTGGGAATTCAGGAGACTCAGAGGGTTTTTCCCCTCCTTTAGAAATGGGCAGGGCTTTAAATTTTTTTTATTTATTATCAAATTTATTGGACTCTCATTTTACCACAGGGTAACTCCTGCTTCTTTCCAAGAGATTAAAATAACTTTGCAAGGAATTTTGGCAGGAGATGCCACATTTTCTATTTCCAAAGTAATTCAGGTTGGCAAATTGGAGAAGTCACGTCCTTCATTCAATTGATGCCATGATGCCAAACTTTACATTTTATACAGGTGGGCTCTCTCGTTCATTTTTACGACTCAAAATGATTGTGCAATATCCACTGCGCATTGGTGGAACTTTCTTGACATAGATCCTGCTCTGAGGTTAGACTGATCAAGCTCCTTGTTTCATTCTTTTATTTTCTTCAAATTGTTCAATAATTTTGGCGATTGCAAAGCAGTTTAAACTGGTGTCTAAATCTCAGCATGCAATGTGGCTCAACTTATCCTTTACAAACTCCATGCCCCATTATGTGAATAAGTTGATTTCCTGGACCCCTACGTAAGTGTTATGGATACACATAGCATTTGATTGAATTTAATGTTCCAGTAAAAATCAATGCATTTGTGGCATAGGCCAACGAACTGTTTATAGAGCAGTGTTTCTGCATATTGGTAGATGTGTGGCTATCCACTCCTAGAATTCCCCAGCCAGCATGCATGGTTTAGAGACAGAGCAATGCAATTATCCTGCCCAGTAATATTTTATCATCTGAGTTTTGAATTTAGAATTATTTGAATAAAATGGAGATGTTCTGCTGCAGAATTTCAACCCTCCCCTTTTAAGCAGATACATTAAATTACTCAACTGAGAAGAATTTTAATTAGGACTGAGTGTCCTAATACATCCACAGAGTGGAAAAGGCTAAATAATATAATGTGCTTTTGTGAGAAAATCAGGGTTTATTTATCTTTCCTATCAAATCTTGGAACCCTAGTCTTAAAACAATAAAGCAGAAATTATATTTCATTTCATTTGCATTTCTTTTTTATGAAAAAATCTTACCATTGATCACTGGAACGAAAACAGCAATGCCTTCGAAGTTTGGCTTTGTTACAGTTTTGTCCAAAATTACTCCACCAAAGCTGTTTCAAAACGTACACATCCATCCATTAGTCTGATTTACCAATAGTTTGAATTGAAACTACTATCATCTATTCAAGCATATATGCAACTATATATCATTAGCATAAACTAACAACATATTCTGAAATAAAAATTCAAACCTTACTGAAGTTAGAAAGTTAAGAAATGTTTACTAATAGAACAAGAATTTTAATCTTGCCTTCAAGAAAGAGAGCACTAAAAGAAAAAGGATCCCCATATGAAAAGATTTGATGTCAGTATATCTGTTTGATGAGATCTAAATTCTATCAGTTTCAACCGACAAGAGCAGTCAGTCACATGCCGGTGGAAAGCCAGTGTAGGACTTCACCACAGGACAATCTCCCACTCTCAGGTTTCTCAGCAATTGTCAGTGGGAAACGCTATCCCTCTAATTATTATTATTTATTACTACAGGCCCAAATGAGAACTTCTTTATTAAAGATGATGGATTATAATCTACCATGCTGGCCCAATATGGATTAATAGACAGGTTTTTATTTTATATTATTTTTATTTTAAGTGTGAATGACCAGTCCAAAGTTATCCAACTAACTATTTATATGTTTTACTTATTTGAGGGAAACACTGCCACTCAAACCTTCAACATTATTTTCTAGAAGCTAAATCCATTGTTATGAAGTTGATGCTTTTAAATAATATGTTAGACCAGGAGTGTCAAACTCGATTTTATTGAAGGCCGCATCAAAGTTGTGTTTGACCTCGGGGGCCAGGTGGGCGTGCCCAGGGTAGGTGTGGCCAGTTCAATATCACTTGTGTCAGGGGCGCCTGTGGAGGCCCGAGCGCTCTGTCAGTGAAAATGGAGCCGCTCGCGGCCCTCCCAAGCTCACTTTTCGCTGGCAGAGGCACCGCGGGCCACTTCTTCGCTGTTTCCAGGGCAGCCCCGCGGGCCAGATCTAAGCACCCCATGGGCCCACGGGCCTTGAGTTTGACACCGCTGTATTAGGCGATTAGACAAACTGAGGGAAATTAAAAGCTTGAACGTTTTTACTACTACGATTTCAAGATAGAAAGAACTGCAACCTTCTAATTCTCCTTTTATTTATTTCAAATACCATAAAACACCCTACCTATTTTGACTTCTTAAAGATTCAAATCCAGATGCTTATTAATAAAGATTTCACTAACATATTCCAGATACGCAGAAAGAGACAATCCCCAACAAAAATCCAGAATTTAACACAACTGATTATTATTATAATACTGATTTTTTTCATGGTAAGCACACAGCAATGAAGCAAAGCTCTATCTCCAGTGATGATTACCTGCTGATGATCATTGCAATTATAATTGGCTGCCATCCAGTCTTCAAGACTTCGGCAATGGGAGGACTCTGCCGAGCAATAGCAATCCACAAAGGAATCAAAACAATGAAAATAGTACAGACCATCGGGGACAGGTATGTTACATCTGCCAAAAAAAGACAAGATCCCAGATTTACATCTGAATTTTCAATTCTGAGGGATTAAATCATTTTTGGCAAAATGATTCAATGGTTTTCAACTAAAAACACAGTTGCAGTCATAAACACCCAAGTCCCATTGATTTCAGAACTGTATTTGATGGCTATCCTTTTTCAATCACCTGCTATAACAAACCAACAGAACTAGCTAATGTGAGAAATAACTAGAAAATATATTGGACATAAGAAGGAAAAATGTTAAACGTTAGTAATAAGAATGCCCATCCACCAGGAGAGAAGTGCTTGAAAAATATAATTCTTCAAATATTTATGTTTCAATTTTTCATCCAAAGAATCCGCAAGATGGACTAAAGTTCAGTAATATAAAAGATACCATAGATGTAATATACAATAACTGTGGTTTTTCTGCACCAGCTTAATAAATAATGACATCAAGCAAGGTCATTATGGCAATAATTCATCAATAGTAATTCAAAATCCATAGGTTTATGTGAGAGGTAGGTCCTCAGGTCTACTTTACTGGGAGTTTAGCATGAATACCTTTATTGGATTAAGGTAAAGATGCTACATGTTTATGTAAATGTCACCCTAAAGTATATTAACTCCTAAAATATATTAAGATGTCGTTCATCTTTCAGTTGGACTGGGGGAAATTGAGTTTGTAAACAGCAAATTTAATTACCTAAATGTGGGAAATTAGAAAATCCTAATGAAATATGTTTTTGTAGGGTAATTTAGCAAGCTCCTTACTGTATCAAAGCAGAAACTTTGTCATCATAAAGGACCTAGCCTCTTAAGACTCTTAATTATGTGATGTTTTGTCTTTACTTTGTAAAGAAAAATATAATTACAACTCCACGTAAACCTCATAAAATTGAGATAGAGACATAGAGATCAAAATATTGACAACAAACAGATACTACCACAATATTCCATGGAACTTAGATTTGGACTTCAACCTTAATCTTTCAAAGCATTGAGTTTGCTCTTCATTCTTTCATAGACTTGGTTTTAGGATAACTGTCCTGTTAGCCCAACAACTTATTTTATGAATTGGGTTAGCAAATGGGTCTCATACACTCCTGTAGAATTCCCTGTTACAAAGCAGAATTCAGGCTATCTTCAATGATGACAAATTGAAGCAGAAAGCGTCAACTCATGTTATCTGTTCTGAGGCTCTTACTGTGAAATGCACTTTCTTGCACACATAATACCCTCAGAGTCTGAAAAGTTCCACTAGTGATCCATCTATCCATAGCTATGTCTCCCTTTGCTTTTGAGCGAACCTGGGACTCCTTAGGGAGCAATGGCTTACACATTGCTGCTTTTCTGGGATTCTCAGTTTTAGCCAATGCTTTTCTGATGGTGGATTCACGGACATTGATTTTAGGTAAGACCAGAGAAGCTTACAGATTTCCAGATGTGGTTTTCAGATTTTTTCCCCCTTTATTACCCAGACAATATTATGCTCTGTTCTTGGGAATGATTGTGACAGGATGGCCACTCTTGAAAGGTAACTTTTGTCCCCAATTCTGTTTCAAATATATATGTGTCTGCTTGGTTGACCTCAGGGACCCCAGAGTTTTGTAGTCTTTTCCAATGAAGATGGGGATTGTTTTTTTTTTAACATAGATCTTTTAACATTTCTATTCAGCTGAGAACATCACTGTTAAAATCACCCATGATTCTTTAATTAAGTATTCATAAAACTAATCTTGCCAGTTACACTTTAACTGAACTGACTGAACTAGAGGAGCATTTTTTTCCACACAGGCACACTACATGTTGAAAGACTGTGCTTATCAAACAAGTAAAACATGCATCAAACATTGGTGTTATTTATTCACTTAGACTTTCTTTATAGTGTATGTTAATAGGATTACATCAAGTTCTAATAATACTCAATGGGAAAGATACATAAAAATTCAGAAAGCTTGAAAGACAGCAGATACTTGTTTGCACATCAAACACTGTGCTATTCCTATTTGCTAGTGCTTAGTTAATTATGCCATGGATTAATTAACTAAGCCATGGATTAATTCATCATACTATTTGAGCTGGAGTCAACAATGGGACTCAAAAATGGAGTCAAAGAGAAGGCCTGAAAATCAGCCAACCATTTAAAATATTATATTTAATATAATATGTATGCTTTTTTTACAAACAGATCTGTATATGTACAAATATTTAAACAAAACAAGTTTTATTGAAGTAATATTACTAGTTTTATGGCATCCTAACATTTTGCTTAGAGCTGTTCTTCTAAGGCAGAGTGAACTTCTTTGTAACTGACTTCTCAGCAGCTCGCAGACAAAAAAACACCCCCAAGAATTGGCTGGACTTTTGAATTCACGACTGACAAAGTCTGATTAGTTCATGTCACAAGAGTCCAAGAAAGCTGGTTCCTGAGTGGCTCCTTGTCTAAGTAAGCTTCACAGCCAGTGAAATGTCAGAACATTAGACCACAACCATTCAATATCTCAAGTTCATCATGGCTTGAATGATGCTCACCATGAAAGTTTACACCAGTATAATATTGAGATAATTATCAGGAGGAGGGGGAAATTGTAAAAAAAAAAATCGTAAGATTTTTTCATAGTAGGTTATCCCACTCAAATGGTAATAGAAGCCAGATAAGTCAACTTCTATTTTAATAAAAATTTCATGATGGATTTATAGATACTGTCATGGAATTAGACCTTCATGCCATGGTGCCTTCAGCTGTTTTGGATTTGAACTGCCAAAAGGATTATGAGAGCTGAAGTACAAGAACTTTGGGGAAGAAAGCTGATGTGACACATCATTATGGCAGCTGAAATCCATTTCTTTTAGATTTTTTTTCCTGGTTACAGACTGAATTGTATTAGTTGAGATTTAAGTTGACCATGTTTCTTTTTTTTCTTCGAAGTGAGTTCATTCCATCTAGCCCAACTTCATTCTTTCCCCTATAAAAATTCCAGAGTACTATTGAAATTACCAGACTATTCTGCCTAGAATAAAATGTATTTCAGTCTGTGTTTAAGACAACCTCTATTCTCACACAAGGACTGCCCTAAATTACTTCAAGCAAAGAATCTCTCCATCACTTGCAATGGAACATTCCATAGTTGAATAGTCCTCATCTGCAAGAAACTACCCCCCCCCCCTAATTTTCTTCCATTTCTTAAACTGCTCTAGTCTGCCCTCTCTTCTAGAGATAGTCAGTGAATCTGAGCTATAAATAGAATAATTATTACTCTCTTAACCTGCTTCCCCATAAATGACCTGCAAGAAATTAATTTATCAGTTCCCTTTAGCTAGTATCCCTTTGATCATTTTCAAATGATCAAATAATATAGCATTGCAATGACCTTTAAAAGGGCAGGGGATCTTGTAAAGGAGACAGAGAAGAATGCTGGGCCAGCAGAAAACAAACATGAGTCAGAAGCAGAAAGAAGGAAGCTTCAGAAACTAACTTGAAACTAACAGAAGAGTGCCAAACTTTTGATACCCTAATAATCTTTCTTATAAGATTCTCCATCTGCTCTTTGTAATTGGCCCAAAGCTGGGCTAGTAGCAACCCAATCTCCAGTCAATTCTTGAAATGTGCTTTTCATTTTCCTGCAAAAGATATTGTGAGAGCCTAAAGCCAGTAGGATGAAATCGCAAAACTGCATTAATCGCAAAGCAAGCAATTTCAAAGAAAAGAAATTCAGCCTCCTCTGGGGGTGGGGGTGGGGATGGGGGAAAGCAAGGTATAATTCTATGAGATACAATATTAGGTGACAGTATTTCTTAATTTCTTTTCTTAATTTCTGAACATGTCCACCACATGTGGTAATATGTTCCATATTCTTGTTTGCATTTCCAACACTTAAGAAATATTGGAAAAAAATACAAAATTGGATTGAGGAGATAACAAAACAAATCATAGAATTCAAACCGGAAATCTTCTTATTAGGAATAGTGAAAATGAAAATAAGCAAACGGGTCCACTATCTCATACTTCACATAATTACAGCAGCCAGAATCCTTTATGCACAACACTGGAAAACCGACATAATACCTTCTAACACAATGTTAATAACCAAGATATTAGACTGTGCTGAAATGTGTAAACTAACAATGAAACTACAGGATAAAGAAGATTCCGAATATTACAAAATATGGGAAAACTGGTACAAATGGATGGAAAACAAACAAACAAAATAAATAAATTTAACATGTTAAGGGTGATGAATAGAAAAAATAAATAAAAATAGATTGACGATAAATTAAGAAAGTAACAACTTAGATATCGAAATGATAACGCTACGCAAAAGCTGTAATATATATTTATAACTATTTCTCATTTTAATGTATGTAATCTTTTTTCTTGTTTTTTTTCTTTTTTCATGTATATATATACTTTTTCAACCTAGATTATATTGATTATGAAATCACATATTGATATATATGTTTGATTTGTATATAGATATGTATATACAGTAATCCCTCGCTATATCACGGTTCACCTTTCACGGTCTCGCTGCTTCACGGATTTGCATCGTGCATTGTGTTCTGCATTCTGATTGGCTGATTGGTAAAACAGCTTGCCAAGAGCAGTGAAATACACGTGAGGCCAGGGGTGAAATCCTCCCGGTTCGCACAGCTCAACAACCTGGTGGTGTTCGCGGCGTGGGGGTTCCCCCACCCGCTTCCCCCGCCCACCTGGATGTCGGCATCTGCGTTCTTTTGCCCTCTGCGCATGCGCAAAGCTGAAGTTACTACTTCACGGATTTCGCCTATCACGGGTTCTTTTTGGAACGTAACCCCAGCGAAAAACGAGGGATTACTGTATATATATATACATTCTTTTTTGTATGTCTTTTTGTATGTTTTTTTTCTTTTGTATTATGTTTTTTTGTATATTTTAAAATAACTTAATAAAAATTATTTTTAACAATATTAGGTGACAGAAGCTTGCTGCTTAGGAAACAGGTGGAAGTGCTGTATCTCTACCTGGTTTATGAGGGGAGGGGGAAGTGGCACAATCCTTGAGAAACCCAAACAAACTCTCTGCTTTTGGTAGCAAGATTATTTACATATTTTTAAAATCTCTCTTCTACTATTAGATACAGAACACCATAACTCTTTGTACCTTTCAGCATTTTGATATTTTGCAGAATAGGTATTCCAAGAGCAGCTTGAAGTAGGGGACAAGATTGTCTCCAAAATCAATTTTTAGAACAACTCACAAAATAGGTGTGCCCCGTGTTATCCAGTGAGTTTTATGGAAGTGTTTATGGATGTGTTTTCTGGGTCACATCTCATTACACATCAGCTGAGTTCATGAATGTGGCACCAATGGTGCAATACAACATCCTTTCCTTTTACTAAGGTATGGCATGTTTGCTACCTTTGAAAGAAAGAACAGAATCCATCCAGAGTTAGCTATAAGTAGCCATGTGACCTGCTCTCATATTTAAAATAATTTCCCCTATTGTTAATATTTTTCCAAAGGAAAAAAAAAGATTGAAAATAAAGTACAAAGCCTACAATTCAGCCAGCCTTCAAAATACTTTCTAGGTCATTCAAAAACATTTACTTGTGCCTCCACTGCTTCATAATATGAAACATTCATGCTTCATATAAAGAAAGAATGGGCTGTTTTAAATATAAAATGTCCTGCCACAAAGACTGAAGGGAAGATGGAATTTGGACATGCTTTAAGTTTTTTCTCTGCCGGTTTAAATCTGCCAAAATATTATTTTTATATAGCTTATATTGGCACAGAAATCTATTATTACTAAGGCAGGATTAGATAATTTCCAGGATATTTGGCATCCAAAAATGTTGATGCTTGTTATTTGTTATTTCTACCAGTCAAATGTTGATGCTTGTTATTTGTTATTTCTACCAGTCAAAGAACCTTAATTTTTCTACATTGGTTATTTGCCGTTTAATGCCTATTAATAAATGAATGGTCATTAAAACTCAGTAAGGTGAGTTTTCCATACACAGAAGTTGTCCGTTACTGCATTCCTTACTTAGTCTTCCAAGGCATTTCCCATCGATACAGAAAACTATTCCAAAATAATTTTTTTGTAATGTATTGAACTTGCTGCTGAGTGCCTAAGATTTTCTCATTAACATACCTATATATCTGAAGAGAATACTGCTAATTCCAGCCAGCAGACTAAGAGTAATCAAATCTCCAAGACTTGCAGCTATCGGAGTAGCAACATTATCCGGATTTATCCCAATCTTTCTTGCTCCAATGATCACACCAATCATCAACAATCCTAGGAAAGAGAGAAACCACAGATTTAGAAAGTTTCCAATATATCTGCAGAATAACAAAAGTTCAGAACATCCTTGGGACTTCTTCTCCTCCAGAGCCCACAGAACTAGAAGCAGCAGGCTGATTTGCCAGGACCTTATAAGTGTGACTAGAATGGAGAGATGAGAGAATAATATCAGATTTATTAGCATCTGGGATGCAGTGAAGAGAATCAAAAGGTACTGGGGAAAAAAACCAGACCAAATACAGCACCAAAAGATCATTATTACAATTTGAAAGTATCAGCAGGGAACTATAAATAATTCTGTATAGTTTTTAAAATATTCACTCCCATTTTTCACACTGTAAGGCTTAAAAGTCAAACAAAATGGGCGTTTACTTACCTTTGATACGCCCGTTCTCGTTGGTTGAAGCCAGCATTCAGCGAGGGTTGTCCACAGCCAATCACAACAAGGGCTGAGTCTGTCAATCAAAACTGAGCCTCTGTCCTCCTCCTCCTTGGATATTGGCCCAGTTTAGACGAAGCTGAAAGACAGACTTGACGTGGAAAAGGAACAGTGTTAACCGAACCAAACAGAAATCCATACACTGTACTCCTAGGAAGAAGTCACACCTCAGACTGCGGAATAAATAACAAACCTGATTTATTAATACAACAAGTAATAGTGCAAACAAACAGTAACGAGCATAGTCAAGTATAACCAGAGAATAAAAGGGAGGGTCTGAATGCTGGCTTCAACCAACGAGAACGGGCGTATCAAAGGTAAGTAAACGCCCATTCTCCATTGGAGGTTGAAGCCAGCATTCAGCGAGGGACATACCCAAGCTACTAGTCCCGAGGGAGGGTAACCAAGGACCACTACTCCCCAGTGACTACTAGGACAGAGGCACAGCAACCTGTTGAAGCACTCGCCTGCCGAAGGCTGCCTCTGTAGAAGCATAGGAGTCAATTTTATAGTGGCGTATGAACTGAGTAGGGGAAACCCAAGTGGCAGCCCTACACACTTCCTCAAGAGAGGCCCGAGTCTGCCATGCAGCCGACGTGGTGGCGCTGCGGGTGGAATGGGCCGTGATAGTCTCCGGTACTGGCTTACCAGCTGAGGTATAAGCTCTGGTGATGGTGGCTCTGATCCACCTCCCTATAGTAGGGGATGAGACTTAAGGTCCCATGGAACGGGGAAGGAAGGCCACAAACAAAGCCTCTGATTTGTGAAAGGCCGAAGTCCGGTTAATATAGGCCTTCAAGGCACGTCTTACATCCAGAGTATGCCAGTGACGCTCTCTAGGATGCCGTGGGTGGGCACAGAAGGACGGGAGAACGATTTCCTGGGAACGGTGAAATAAGGAGATTACTTTGGGAAGGAAGGAAGGGTCTAGACGGAGGACCACTCTGTCTGGATGGAAGATACAAAGGTCCTGCCGAATGGACAGAGCTGAGAGCTCGGAGATACGTCTGGCCGATGTTATAGCCACAAGAAAGGCTACCTTGTAAGACAGGAGGCTGAGGGGCGCCTCTCTTAATGGTTCAAATGGGGGGCCGGTCAGGGCTTCCAGAACCAGAGGTAGGTCCCAGGTGGGAAAACGGTGCACGACTGGCGGGCAGATGTTAGAGGCTCCTTTAAGGAACCTATGCACCGTGGGCACATGTGCCAGGGAAGGGCAATTTGGGCAGGAGATAATGGTGGAGAGTGCAGCCAATTGACGTCGAAGGGTGTTAGGGGCTAACCCCAAATTTAGTCCTTTCTTAAGGAAACGGAGTAGGAGAGGAATGGGCACATAAAGGGGAGAAATACCCTCCAGACTGCACCATTCACAGAAAGCCTTCCAGGTGTTCTGATACACTCTATTAGTGGAAGGACGCCTGGAGGCCAAGATGACCTCAATGGTATCGAGATCATAGTGCTGTCGTTTCAGGACCTCCCGCTCAACCGCCATGCGGTCAAGCGTAACCACTGCGGGTCCGGGTAAACCACCTCCCCCTGTTGGAGCAGATCCGGAAAGGGGGGCAGTCTCCATGGGTGGCCTCGGGACAGGAAAAGGAGATCCCCGAACCAAACCCTGTGTGGCCAGTGAGGGGCAATTAGAATCACCTCCGCGGAATGTTTCATTATTTTTTGGATGACCCTGGATAACAGAGGGAGCGGAGGAAAGGCATACAGGAGTCCCTGGGGCCAAGGTGAGCGGAGGGCGTCGACTGCTTCTACGCCTTCCGTCGGGAAGCGAGAGTAGAACCGGCTGAGCTGTGCATTCTGTGGGGTAGCAAACAGATCAATTAAAGGCAAACCAAATCTATGAACAATATCTTGAAACACTCTTGGATGTAATTGCCACTCGGTTTGGTCTAAATCCCGACGACTGAGCCAATCAGCCTGCTTGTTGGCTTCCCCAGAAATATATTCCGCCGAAAGGGAAATAAGATGTTTCTCTGCCCACAGACCCAGGGACAAGGCCTCCTCTAACAGGGCCGCTGAACGTGTTCCCCCCTGCCTATTAACATGGGCTTTGGCCGTAACATTGTCGGTAAGGACCAACACATGAGAACCTTCTATTCTATTCTTAAAACTCTTTAACGCTAAACGGATAGTGCGAAGTTCTAGCAGGTTAATGGGGCATTCGGATTCCTCCCTCGACCAGGTACCCTGGGCCAGTTGGCCCTGAACATGTGCTCCCCAGCCTGAGAGGCTGGCATCTGTGGTTACTGTAATTCTATCCGGCAAAAGGAAGGAGGAACCTTCTTCCAAGGCAGAAGACGTCCACCAAACTAGGGATTGTCGAACCTGAGAGGGTAAACGAACCCAAACTGTAGGAGGGGACTGCCCCGGGGGAATGAGGGGAAGTAAGAACCATTGTAATCTACGTGAGTGCAGCCGTGCCCAGGGCACGATATCGATACAAGATATCATTTTTCCCAGCAGAGTGGCTAACAGGGCTAGAGAAACTGAGGGACAGCGGTTGATATTACCTATGATGATCCTAATGCTGTCCTGTCGCTCGGGGGATAAGAAAACCTTGCACTGTTGGGAATCAATAATTGAGCCCAAATGAAGAATTGAGGTACTAGGGACCAGACAGCTCTTACGGTAGTTGACCGAGAAGCCATGTCGGTCGAGCTCCTCCAGCACTATCTGTACATGACGCTCTGCCAAGGATGCAGAGGAGGCCTGAAGCAGAATATCGTCTAGGTAACACTGAACCCGAACCCCCAAGGACCTAAGGTGAGCCTCCAATGCCGCCAAGATCTTTGTAAAGACTCGGGGAGCTGAGGAAAGGCCAAAGGGGAGTGCTCTGTACTGGAAGTGTCTTCCAGCAAGGCAAAACCGGAGGAACTGCCTATCTGCAGGTGTTATGGGGATGTGAAGATATGCTTCGGAAAGATCCAGGGAGACTAGATAGTCAGACCTATGGATACCCCTGAGGATGGAACGTAGAGACTGCATCTTGAATTTACGATATTTGACAAACTGGTTTAACCTTTTGAGATCAAGTATAGGTCTCCAGTCCCCGGAGGGTTTTGGTACCAGGAAAAGTATCGAGTAAACCCCTGTTCCCCTCTGTTCCCTAGGGACCGGTTCAATGGCCCTAATCTCCAGGAGGTGGCGAACGGCCTGTTCCATTAACCGGCGTTTTTCTGGAGCCCCAGAAATATGACAGGGTATAAAACTTTGAGTAGGTGGTGACCAAAATTCTATTGATAACCCAAAACGTATAGTCTGTCTAACCCACGCGTCCTGCGTGGTTAAGTCCCAAGTATCAGCAAACCTGGCTAGTCTACCCCCAATTGGCAATTCCTGAGAGAGGTTATCTGCCTCGCCTGGAAAACTTGTTACCCCATCCCTTATAGGGACGTTTGTAAGATCTGCCCCTGGCCGATCTATCCTGGTAGGAGGACCTCTGGCCATACTGACCTGGGGTTCGGGGCAGATTGGAACCCTGGTCAGCCGATCGAAAGGGCCGCCTAGAATATGGGGTATGGCGGAAGGAACCTTTTTTGTTATAAGTTGGAAGGACCTTCCTACGATCCTTAGACTCCACCAGTAGTGGATCTAAAACCTCCCCAAAGAGGGATTGACCCGCAATCGGCTTAGAAGCCAGGCGCCATTTTTGGCGAGCATCGGCAGTCCAGTTCTTGAGCCAGTTCACCCTGCGACCTGCCGTGGCAGCCGCAATGGATTTTGAAGAAAAGCGTGCTGCCCTGAGAGTAGCGTCAGCAGTGAATTGAGTTGCAGCTATGACTTTGTTGAGGTCTTGATGAATGCGAAGTTCTGATGAGGGAATCAGCTCCTGGAGCTGGTGTAGCCACAAGAGCGACGATCTGGCAAAGAAGGATGCAGAACAGGAGGCGCGAACCGCCCAGGCCGAGGCATGGTGGGACTTTAGCAGGAGTTGTTCTAGCCGACGATCATCCGGTTTCAGGAGTTCCTCAGCTTCCCCCGGAATGGGATTTGGGGAGTGGAGCGCAGCTACCGGGACGTCCACCGATGGAGGGGAGAGTAGACCCGTCAGTTCTGCCGCCGTATTAAAGAATCTCTTGTCCTGCTGGGAAGGCATTGGTCCTGAAGTTGGAGCCACGAATTGCCGCTGCACGTTGTCCAGAAATATCTTGGGCGCTGGGATAACATCCAGCTCCGTCACCTGTTCCTCAAATACCGGAACCTTGGATGAAGAGGTTGCCGCATCTGTTGTTACTGGAGCAGAGGCCAGGCCTGCTACATTCCTGGCCTTATGTAGTAATGACTTGAATAAGGCAGGTGGGAATAAGCCCACTGACGTGGGTTGTTCTGGGGCGAGGCCTTCATCCTCTGACAGTGCTGTGGGGTCACACTCACCCTCCTCCAGGGTAGCAGGTCTTATATCTTCACTAGAATCATCAGAGGAGTCTTCAGTAATGGCAGCCCCCCTGAGGGACTGAGAGTGAGCTTGACTAGAGGGTCTAGATGGGATGACCTGGGCAGAGGCCTGCATTTGCTGGAATCCAGCTAGACACTGTTGTACTGTTGCTGCCATGACCATCTGCCAGCTTGGCTGATCAGACTGATGTGAAGGGCCTGCCTGAGAAGGAAGGGAGCTGGAGGCCACACTAGCAGGGGGTCCAGTCGCCTGTGTCCAGCCTATGGTGGGAGCAGAGGCCACAGGAATATCTGGCCCAAAGGCAGAAGCAATTTCCTGGGGGTTGACTTGGGCAGAGGAGACCAAACCTCCTTCCCCCCATACATTAGGGTCTAATAGGGTAGGTGCCGGGGCATCCAGGTTGTGGACTTGAGCCTGGACCACTACCTGATGTTGTGGGGGTGCCATGATCTCCCCTTGGTGGTCTGCCCTTTCCACTATTCGTTGCAGCGCTCGATCGCGCCTCCTTTCATCCCTTTCAGCAGCCTTAGACCCCTGGGTTGCTTTGTGCTGCTCTGCTTCCATCGGGGCAGGAGTAATCTCCTCCCCGGAATCGGGCCCTTTCTGGCCTTTGTTTTGCTTCTTTTTGGACTTCGCCGGGGCTCTCGCAGCCTCCGCCATCGTGTCTCAGCAGAAAATGCCTCCTGCGCGCGCCGCTTGATGACGCGGCGCCTCCAAGATGGCGATCGTTCCCGGAACGAAAAAAGGCAGGAAATCGGCAATTTTAAAAGTGCGGCTTGGCGCTGGGCTTTGGAGCCGCGCCGCTGAGCCGCTAGGCGAAAAGAAGCCGGCTGCAGAGGAAAAAACTTCGTTTGGGCGTTTGTTTTCCCTTGCCCTGCACCTGTGCTCCTCAGGAGCTTCGGTGAGTCAGCGTCCCTCCAGCTCCCTCCAGCTCTCACCGGAGTGCAAGCACCGGCCGATGGAGAAAATTCACCCCCCCTTAGGGCTTGCAATGCTTTCCGACAATGAGAAGGGAAAAAAGGGGAGGGGGGGGCAGCTGGACTAAGGCTCTTAACGGCCACAAGTGGCGGTTGTTAAGGCCTGGGGACAGAGGGAAAGCAATTAGCTGATTGCTGATCTTTGTTCTGTATTTTATCTTATATCCTTTTGGTTTTTTTTTTTTTGAATTAAAACTTACAGTTGAAGCAAACAGTCAGCGAGGTGAAATCCACGTCTAGCCTTTTTGAAGGGCTGAGTCTAAACTGGGCCAATATCCAAGGAGGAGGAGGACAGTTTTGATTGACAGACTCAGCCCTTGTTGTGATTGGCTGTGGACAACCCTCGCTGAATGCTGGCTTCAACCTCCAATGGAGAATGAGTAGATTAACTACGGAGTTGGGGTGCAGAGAAGACGGTCTGTACAGCTGCATAGCTATGTCAAGGAAAGAAGATCCTTTGCTGAATGACGTATTCCGTTTAATCTTATTCACCACTTTACTTCCTTTATTGGTGCTCTTATTGCATTCAACAACCATCTTTCAACTTCATGCTTGCTCAAAAATTTCATAATTGAAGCCTACTGTCAGGCCGAAGCTATTTTTCGGTTGGAACTTTGGCCTGCCACATCTATGCTTAGAGTGTATTCTTGCTATGGGAATTTGGGAGGGGTGGTTGCATGAGGGATGCAGAGATGCAGCCATAACAAATTCCTTCTAGATTCTCAAAGTCATCCTTTGTCCAGCACCTGGCCGGAAGTTCATGGGAGGAACGGACACGTTGGCAGAAGATGAGTGGGCAACGTGATGGACTTGGGGGTGTGGGACGAGGGGATGAACTTTAAACTGGGTGGGGAAACCCCGGGAGCTTCAGATTCGGGTTTCCCACAGGTGTGCCAACATGGCTCTATTAATAAATTGGAACTTTGAGGAATACTTTGCCTCGGACTCTGATTTAAGTTTGGATCAGGGGTGAAATGCTCCCAGTTCAGGTGGGCCGGTCTGTCGTTGTAGAGCCAATAGCGATCGCAGTGCGAGCCTTCCCCCACCCGCTTCCCCTGTCTGCCTGGATGCCGCCATTTGGGTTCCTTTACCCTCTGCGCATGCACAAAGCATTCTGCGCATGCACAGAGGGTAAAAGAACCCAAATGTCGGCGTCCAGGCGGGCGGGGGAAGCGGGTGGGGGAAGGCTCGCGCTGCAATTGCTAGCGGTTCTATCGGCTCTACAATGATTGACTGGCCTGCCCGAACCGGGAGCATTTCACCACTGGTTTGGATGCTATTTGGAACCCTGACATCTACTCACTTTATCACAAGCGTTCTCTAAATCGACAATACACAATAAACTTTATCTCATTCAAAATTTCTTAATGACCTGAAGAGCAACAATCTTATCTGCACATGTCCCATCTGGCATGAAACTGTACTGCACTGTCCAAAATTTGTTCTCTGTCACCTTTTTGTGTAGATATCACAGAAAGTAGTGGGGCGTCATCTTAAAACACTGCTGTTCCATTCATATTTTGCATTTAGACACCAGCATTTCTCATGTGAAACATAGCCACTTATTCCTTCCTCCTCTTAAAAAGTCATATGCTGCTCTCTTGTGGAAGACCTGCACACTTCTTGGAGCAAAACACTTTTATTATTAAGCCGTATTTCAGGAATAAGGCCTCAGAATCCTGACAGGATAGGAAAAAAGTCTTAAAAGGTGGGAAAAAAACAACCTATCCGTGACAAGAATTGCCTAAGAAGAGGGCAGAGTTTTGTCTAAGCGGAAGAAGTAATCTCAGGAGAAACAACACAAGGTGGTAAATAAAATTTATGTAAAGAGTAACCCGAAAGTGAGGCTGTTTTCCTAAAAAATCCCTGCATAAAGCCATTTAGCTGAAGCTGCATGCAAGTTTCTTGCAAGTGCCCAAGGGATGCTTGCAAGGGATACTATGAGAAAATGATTAATTTTGTATGATACTAGTATTTTTAGAAAATATAGAAGAATGGAAAATAGTAGCTCCTACCTCTATGGAACTGATTCAGAATTTATACCTGTTATAGATGGCGTTGCTACCACTTCTGCACAAAGACATATCTCAAAAGTGAGTGTCCTCTCAGTTGAAAGTTACTTTGCTTAAACAATGTCATTTTTTAAAAAAAATCTGGGAGTTGTCCATTCTCTGTAGCAGCACTTTCCTATGGAGCAATATCCCTCTAGGGAACAGCTCTAACCCTGTTAGTCTTTTGTAAGACATTTAGACCCAGTTGTTACCCCTGATTATTTAGGCCCCATGGTTAAGCAAGCTCTGCTTATTAATGCTGCTTAATTGTATTTCTGAGTGACATAAGGTAGGTTGAAAATTAACTCATACAAACAGGACGGGCTCTTGCTTCGTACACAGGACTCCAGATTCGGTCATTGGCAATTGAGCGCAAAAAGACTATTCATTGAAACCCTGAAGAATTATAGCCTGAGAAAGCAGACCAGGAGTGTGCAGATTTTCTGAGCCACAGATAGCACTTGGCCTTTGAGTGGCTTATGGAGCTCACATTGTTTAATACTATAGAGAGGGATAGGAGAAAACTAACATTTGTTTACACTTAATTAAGTAGCATTGATACAGTTATTCTTCATTCAACTAGTGAAATTCAGTAGCATTAATACAATTATTCTTCATCCAACTATTTAATTGCCCTGCTGCCCCATAGAATCTTGCAACTGAAGTCTTCTGGATCTGCACCCCACCCATGGCTTTGAGGGGCTGCATCTCAAGCAATTACTGTGTGTAAGTCAGATGGAGTATCAGTCTGGTCTGGCCCATTAGAAGGAAAGATGCCTGGAACAGGTTACTCTTTAATGTATATGGTAATGTATTTCCATACTCCTATTTATTACTGATACAGCCCATGTGATTTCCCAAGGAAAGAATCCAAATTGTCTAACAAATAGTTATGAAATAATGACCAGGAACCAAGTGCAAACTATTTGTATGAGGAGCAGAATTAAAATGTCAAAAGCAGGGCCAACTGGTATTCCAGGAATCAGGAGAGTTAAAACAACAACAACAACAACAACTCACCAAGGAAAAAGGCAGCTACAAATGCTGTTGTCAGGCTGCTGGCACACAACACAACGGCATGGTTCAGCTCCAAATATCCGTTAGAGAGTGCGCCTAGAAGGATTGCTGCTACAGCTGCCAGAAGGCCTATCACAGTGGCCTGTACCTGTCAAGCAGAAACAATTTATTTATTTATTTATTTATTTATTTATTTATTTGTGAGACTTATATACTGCCTCACAGTGCAAGCACTCTCTAAGCGGTTTACACCAGTAAGCAATGTATATTTATATTGCCCCCAACAATCTGGGTCCTCATTTTACCTACCTAGGAAAGATGGAAGGCTGAGTCAACCTTGAGTCGGTGAGATTTGAACTGCTGACCTGTGGATCAGTGTCAGCTAAAGTGGCCTGCAGTACCTGTCTCTAACCGCTGCGCCACCTCAGCTCTTTTAGTTCTTCTCAATGAAGAACAGAACATCTCAAGAGCCTGTAGGGTGAGATCAGTTCAGAAGCATTTCTGCAGGTCTCTTTTCTAGATGGCGGGCATCAAGGGTGGGTGACTTCTTAATGTGTCGAGTCTCCCCAACAGCATCATCCAAGGATGATTAAGTTTTTCAAGCAGAGAAAAGCAGTATGTGGTTTTTGTCCTTCACTTTCTCTTTGCCAGTTACTCGTTTCATAGTACAAAGCTACTTTTTCAGGCAGACTTATGAAAGTTAAGTTCATGTGTGAAATAGCCAATCTGTAACACATGAAATGAATTTCACAGGCTTCTCTTGAACAGATACCTTAGGCAATTATTTTCAGTCAGCTGACAAATGTTTTCTTAGGCAACAAAAAGATTGAAACTTCATCCAAGAAGGTGGTGTGGAACTAAATGTCTGGAATGCAATAAAGAGTATTTGCGAATAATTTGATTGGAACTTTAAACTCTTAACTTATGATAATTCAGGTGATGCTGAACTGTAAGTTGTAACAATTCACTTTCGGGATGCTGAGAGCTGTACTTCTACAATACGTGGTGGGAGAGCACATATTTTCCTTTCCATCTAATCAGTTAAATCCTGTATTTAATAAATTAATTAGATATTCACATAAATCAATAAATGTTTTTAGCTATTGCCAGTATTTTATACTTCATGGCACTTTGTGTATGAATTTTTTGTTAAATGGGCACTGATTTGAGAGAAATGAAACCTGAAAATCTAATTCTGGGTAATTTTTATTTTATTTAGGATTCTTATATGCCACCTTACTCCCTGGGGACTCAGGGCGGTGTACAACATTTGAAGAACCACTAAACAATATAATTTAAAACAATTTAAAATGCATTTTAAAAAACATACAAAATCTTACATACATGGGGGAGACCAAATGACGTTGTCTCAGAACCCCGCCTGCAGGAAGAGCCATGTCTTCACGGCTTTTCGAAAGGCCAGCAAGGTGGGGATAATTCGTATCTCTGGGGGGAGTTGGTTCCAGAGAGCAGGGGCGCCCACAGAGAAGACCCTTCCCCTAGGCCCCGCCAGCTGACATTGTTTGGACCTGGAGGAGACCCACTCTGTGGGACCTGACCGGTCAAAGGGAAGTATGAGGTAGAATGCGGTCCCAGAGGTAACCTGGTCCTAAGCCATGTAGGGCTTTAAAGATGATGATAAACACCTTGAATTGTACCCGGAGACCGATGGGCAGCCAATGCAACTGGTGGAGTATGGGTGTTATGTGGGTAATCAAAATGTTACTGAATTGCTAGATGAATTAAACTTAATTGTAGTTTATGAGTGACAGGAAGTGAGTTGAAAAGTGATCGGAATTATCATTGTCTTAACTAGTGAAGGGAACCTTCTGTGTAAGTCTTTCCAATGTCTTATAATACCTAACAAACTTGTGGCTGTAGGAATTGGGTGCTTCTAGACCACGGGTGTCAAACTTGATCGCGTCACATGACGTATCATGACGCATCGCAAGAGTCTTTTCCTTTGTGGAGCCGGGATGGGTGTGGCCTGCGTGTGACGCATCCAGCCTGCAGGCCACCAGGCCTATAATCTAGACCAGTGATGGCGAACCTTTTTTGGTTCGCGTGCCAAAAGGGGGGGGAATGCGGGGGATCACGTGTGTGCGTGCCCACACTCATAATTCCATGCACCCCCGCACATGCACGCATGACCCCCCTGCTCCCAGCATGCAATGGCACGCCCATTTTTCGCTCTCCCCAGGCTCCAGAGCCTTTCTAGGAGCCTGGGGAGGGCGAAAACGGCCTTCCCCACCCCCTCTGGAGGCTGGAAACAGCCTGTTTCCCGACTCCCAGTGGGCCCAGAAGGCCCGAAAATCAGCCGGCTGGTGCACACATGCACGCCGGACCTGAGCTCGCGTGCCCACCGATATGGCTCCGCGTGCCACTTGTGACACCCGTGCCATAGGTTCGCCATCACGGATCTAGACTGACAGCTCCTACTGCCACAAATCAAAAAGTAATATGTAGTTTCTCCAACTTTCCCTCTCATTCTAATTTCTGTACAAAAAAATATATAGAAAAAAAGTAGTTGGAAACAGAAATGTTATAAAAGCTGTGATGCCTGGACCTTTCCCCTAAACATGTGAATAAATAATCACCTCATTAAAATAACAAACAAACATCAAGACTTTGTACAAGAAAAAAACAGGACTTCCATTTCTGAAGTGGCACAATTAATAAACATCTGTAATAAGTGAGTATCAGCTCAATTATCCAGGGGTTCTCATTGATTAGTATTATTCAAAGGTCTCGGTAAAAAAATGTAGACTTGCTTACCTGAATCAAGGCCATATTGCAAATAGCCATTTTCCATTTTTCCTGTGTATTATCCATCCGGCCGGTATTAGCCTGGAATGCACAGGAGACAACATTTATTTCTTATGCAGGGAAGGACAGGAGAGCGCCTGCTGCAATAAGTTTGTCCCTATGCTTTGGCAGGGTTGTGCCAGGGCACAACTACCCTGTTCCCCCCAAAATAAGACATCCCCTGATAATAAGCCCAATCGGGCTTTTGAGTGCATGGCAATAAGGCCAAGCGCTTATTTCAGGGTTCCAAAAAATATAAGGCAGGGTCTTATTTTTGGGGAAACATGGTATCAATCTCATTCATTTTCATCATTATGAAAAACTACTAGAGATACGCCTGCAGGGAATGGATTTCTTTTTCCTTCCAACTGGCAATGTGACCAGTTTAAAAATAGATTTACAAGGGCTGTAGCCCAGTTTGGAGTACATTTGGATGCATAAAATCAGCAGGCACAACTGCAAAGTGTCTGAACTTCATACTCATCTCCAAGGAAGGCCTGCGCATTTGGATTTTATCACACCAGCTCATAGACAGAGTAACCTCATGCTCATACTAAACTACAACAACATTCTACCCAAATCTAAAAATGTTTCAAATCTCTGGGGGAGGGGAAAGGGAAGAACATTTGCAAGATTTTGGAATTCTGAACACAATAAAGTCATTTGTTTAGGTGAATAAATCAGGCTGATAGCACAATAGGCTGGCCCCGACCTTCCAGAAGGGCTCAAATACCTGGCTTTGACATCTGGCCTACGGATCAGAGAGAAGTATGGTGACCTTAAAATGGCTGGACTGTCCTTGAATTGCTGTGCTCTCTCAGGAAATGTACTGTGCGCCTTTAATGGTTTAATTGTTTTTAAAGTTTTTATGGTTGTTTTATTTTTTTTATTATTATTATTTATTTTTTTGATACTGTTTATGTTTTAATTGTAAACCACCCGGCTCAAGAATATGAGATGGGCAACTATGTAAATTGAATGAATGAATAAAAAAGGGAATTATAGTCAAACAAAATATGCAAGCCTCCTAAATGCTTCTAGCGACCGATCCACTAACAAGAGGAATATTTTTAACTCTTCGCATCAACCTAAATGATTGGTTAATAAGCTCGTCATTAATTCAAGATGCCAGGCTTAATTCAGAGGCATGCACATGCAATACTAGCTCAGCTCTCCTAAGCCAACACAGTATAGGTTATCTCGGGATAGGTTATCTTGGGATATTGTCCTCTTGGCTGGTAGCTTTTAACCAGATTCAAGTTAATTTTAATGTCCTTATAGTTATGATTTTACTGTACTGTAAACCATCTTGAGCGAAGGTAGTGGATAGCGAGATGGGTGGCATATAAATTAATTAAACAAACAAACAAACAAGCCCCTCTCTTTTCATAATCATGGATGGCAAATAGTACATCTAGCATGTTGTTACATTATACAGGGCAGATAAAAACTTTATTGCCAAGATCTCATTAATAATAGTGAGGAACTTCACTCCTGTCTTTCTGTAGATCTAGGGTGGAGGGCTTGTGGCTTCATCTCTAAAATGGCTCCCTCCAACCTTTGCTTAAATATATTATTGGATACCTAAAATATAATTCTTTCCAAATATGTGGTACCGTGGGGAAACCAGAAACACAATTGTAACAGAAATGTTGTTCATGACCACCATGGAAAGTAAAACATACAGGCCCAACCTATATAGGTACAATAAGAACTACTGAGTCATCTATGCATTTTTCACTACTGGATAGGTGATCACATGTCAATACTTTTCTTGCCAAACAAGAACTCTAAATCCTTCTCTGTATATTAAAAAATAACATAAAGAGGACACTTACAGCTGTAGAAAGTCTAGATGCCAAGGTCATTTCAAGGTTGCCTTTCAAACCAATCAGGGCTGGAATCAGAATAAACATTTCTCTGATTTTAATGAATACTTTCCAGTGCTGAAAGGGAGAGAAGAAAGCATTAATCCATTGTGATATTACTTGTAACGTGCACATTCATACAAGCTTTGAACTACTGTACTACATAGATTTCCCAGCAGCTTTGAACTGTATGCTGTTTTTCAGTGTGGATAGATCCTCCATCAATATAACTTTGAAACTGGCTAAATACCTAAGCAACAATTAATAAAGAAAATTGAAATAAATCAGCATTCTCGTCACAGTCCTATAAAATATATATATCACAAAACTAAAGGCAAACTATTTGTTATTGGACCAAACATACATCATGGAAACTAATTAGATAGTTCCAATTATATCATTCAACCTTTCTTTGCGCTCCCAAATTATTTGAAACAATTTCAAAATCATGAAAATAATACGCCAGTTCTTAATTTTATGATCTACTTGGTGATCTACTTGTGCAACCCTGCATAACAAAATTATTTTAGATTGAAGAACATAAAGTTCAAGAGTGTGTTGCTTATGATTATAAATGACTTGAAAGTGAAGAGGAAAAACACAGTAGGAAGTACAGTTTGTGGTGATAAGAGATTTGTGTAAGTCTTTTTCCATTCCTTATATGTAATGCATTAATGGACTATTTCCTTTTCTGTTTTATGCCTCTAAACCAGAGACACCATTCAAGCGGCAGAGAATTTCTACATGATTACAATTATTACAATATTTCAAAAAAACAAACAGAATAAACATTATTGACGTTGCCTATACATTTTAAATTACAAATAAACCTGAAATCACAGGACTGCCACTTCACTTTTCAACATGTTTTGCTTATTATTAATGAAGCAGGGAGATAAATGTTTCTAATAATAATATAATTATTATCAATTATATTAATAATTAATATAATTATTAATTATAGTCCAATCCACTGATATCAGTGAGGTTTCACCCTAACTACATATTTAGGCATAGAGCGTTCTGTGACTGGGTAACCATTCATTGGCCGAGTTCACACAACATGCTAAAACCTAGTATAGTTTAACAAAACATAGCATAGCTTAGCAAAACACAAGATCCTTATGTCTGAACAAATACATCATGTTATGTTTTAACACGTTGACTTGATTCACACAACATGCTAAGACAGAAACTATCCAATTGTGATTTAACCGAGTCTAATGTGTTGCACACAAATCCTGCACTCTTTGTATGAGTATGTGCACACCTGGAGGATTGTTATAAGGCTCAAAGGCCCTATGAAACAAAGCGATCATAAACAAGAATTCTATTTATTTAGAGGACTTGATATATGAAGAAAATTATTTGGGCCAGTAACAGCCATTCAGCTCTAGACTAGGAAGTTCCAAAGCACAGGTCCACTAACCCACTGCACTAGCATACAGGTAGACCTTGACTTACAGCCATTTGTTAAGTGACTGTTCAAAGTTACAATGGCACTGGGAAAAAGTGACTCAGGACTGTTGTTCCCACTTACAACCTTTGCACGGTTGTAATGGTCAATATTCGGATTGGTAACTGGTTCATATTTATGACAGTCGCATAGTCCCAAGGTCATTTGTGAGCTTCTGACAAGCAAAGTCAATGGAGAAGCAAGATTCACTTAACAACTGTGTTACTCATTTAACAAGTGCACTGAATCACTTAACAACTGTAGCAAGAAAGGTTGTAAAATGGGGCAAAGCTCACTTAACTAATGTCTCACTTAGCCACATAAATTTGGGGCACAATTGTGGTTGTAAGTTGTAAGTCCATAAGTGAGGAGGCTTTCAACCTGCAGCGGACTGATTCCGGATGATTATAAACACACACACACACACACACACACACACACACACACAAAATGTCTCACTTTGTGTGAGATACAAATGTCTCACTTGGCAACATAAGTTTTGGGCTCAATTGTGGTTGTAAGTTGTAAGTCCTCAGTGAGGCGGCTTTCAACCTGCAATGAACTGTTCAGGCTGATAATAAATACACACACACACACACACACCACACAAACAACACACAAACAACACACACACACACACACACTCTTTCAAATGACCCCAGGAGGACAAGAAAAATATATTCTTAGGAATGACAGAAAGCTCTAGTTTGCAGGATGTCAGTTGAAAAGGAAACAAAACAAAAGATTTAATGAGGACCAGGAGTTGCTGTAACCCAGCTTTTCCACAATAATCTCTGCCGGGATTTTCCACCTAGTTTCTAGGCAATATGAGCAGCTTCCTTGTCACAAAAATCCACCCAGTGCTGGGAAAACAATATTCATGAAACTTCATGTGATATTTCCCAGGCATTTACATTTTTTCCTAACATATTCTGATGAGAACATTGTTGGATCAGTTCAATCCTATTATATCTTCTCCAGGACAGCTAGAAAGAACAACAGGTGGACAATGAATAAGAGCCTTTCATCCAACTCAGTCTGTCCACAAGACTCTCTGAAGAGCCCTGACATTCTCACAGAAGACATGCCCACCTCCCCAGGCAGGTAGAACAAATACTGCACCTAGCCCTCACTCAGCCATGTTAAAAACAGATGCTCGCGGTCAGCCTACCCCTCATTACCAAGGAAGTTGAAAGAACATACATACTTGAAAAATATACATCACCAAACCAGCAGCTACCAGGCCTAAACCTGCCAGAATAAATGGCCCGAAGATCTGTGATGCAATGGAGAAGCCTGTTTCTGGAAGGAATCCACTGGATGATCTGAAAAACTTACAGGTAAAACCTCTGAGTTTCTTCCCCCGGAAGCACAGCTCCAATTTCAGCTCAGTGATCACCATTACTGAATGCCATTAAGCCACATACTAAAGAAGCAGAGGACAAAAGGAAATCCAGAAATTGGAGTAGTCTTCAATCTTCAATCAAAGTTTCAAGGCACCTTTAGGTTACAGTTGCCCCACCACGTGTTTTGAAATCTGATGTCCTTTTCTTCTTCCCGCAGGAGAACAAGTTTAGTTTCCAAAATCCATTCAGATTAGCTGAGTTTGGTTTTCACTATGCTTTGAGTCTGTTTCCAGCTGTCACAACCTGGCTGAAAACCAAAAAAACTGGCTGAAGGTGGGACGCTGAAGAGTTACCAGCATAAACAGTGGTAGGTTGTGCTGGAGTTGCTTAAAATACTTCAGTCACTTATGTCCTTTCTCCTCCACTTACCAAGACAGTAATTGGAAAGATAAGCTTGCATGGTCGAAACAGTCACAGCGCCATCAAGCTCACCCTGTGTGACGCTGAATTTTTCTTTACTGTTCTAAGGCAAAGAAGAAAGTTTACTTCAGTTTACTTTTTCCCTTTTTGCTTCCTCAAGCAAAAGGTCATTAGGAAGAAGAAAGGTCATTAGGAACAGGAGCTTAATCCTAACTACAAATACAAAGATTACAGAAGAGCTCAGAGGGAAAAGGAAGGGAGAAAAATCTATGAGGCTGTACTAGCTAAAAGGCACTTTCATCCTTTTTTCTGATTTCCTAGCTCTGCTTTGGGTACACAAGTTTAAAAAATAGGTAGTCTCTCAATGGCTGACTTTCAGAACTCCTGAATGAACACCAGTGAGGTTCAAAAGCCAGCACCCTTATCTGCTGTCATCAGATTCAGATACAAAAGGCCGGATAACAGTCTCTGCAGAACCTATTTAAGGTCATTCTATTCTCTTCTTCCAGTACTTTTCCTGTTGCATTTTATTTCCTGTCCTAAAAATCTGCCATGGGCTATTCAGCACTTCAATTTTAAAAAAAGAGAAAACAGTACAATCCACGGTAGATTAATACTATAATCATTCAGCACATAAGCATTTTAAAAAACAACAACCCTGACGCAATTCTTTCAGCTTTGTCTCTTTACAAAACTTGTAATTTACTCAGTTATGTAAAAATTTACATTTAGGATTTTCCTGCTTTGATCAATTCTCTTAAAAGAAGGAAGAGGGCTATCATAGACTATACAATAATTCTTTGGATGATCTTTGCTTGCTCGAGGCCAGTAAGTAAATCTCCTTCGCAGCCCTACGTTTTCATGAAAAGGATGCAGCAACAAATGACAAAATCCAAATGCTTGGTTAATTAAAATAAACCAGGAATTTCCAGAATTAGAGAATCATTTTTTTTCTCCTTTAAATGATGTTTCACATCTGGTGGCACTACCCTGAAATCCGGCTGAGCAGAAGTTTCAAAGGATAAAACTTACTCTCCGTCTCTTTGTCTATCTTTTCCCATGTGAACTTTCTCCAAATGCCTTAGACTGAATGACATACATCCTCATAACTTGGTGAGGCAATTTAAACTGGAAGTCCATGATGAATGTAGAGTCATTCTGGGTGCTGAAGAACTGAAAAGGATTCAAACCCAGTCTTTGGAGTCAGTCTTTAACCCCACCCCAACATTGTCTGCACCAAACCAATCAATCAATCCGATAGTAGTCTGGTTACTACAAATAAAACCAACAATCTTCCTGAGGCATGCTGGTAGGTCTAAAAAAAGCTCTCTCTGATAACATATTGAGGTTAATCCAAGAACTCTGTTTGCTTAGCTGCTTTCTTTCCCACACTAAGGAGGTACGGAGGAGGTTGAAGAAAGCTGGGCTTAAATTTTGTTTAAGTCTTGTAACCAGCATTAATTGAGGAAGAAGCTTGGAAAGTCACCTTCAGAGATTAGCTTTCTACACAGGTACAGAAAATAAAACAATCATAGTCTTTTTGTTCCTTTTAGATAGCCAGAAAATCCAGCACATGAATGGGGACACAGTGGACGGTCAGCTCAGGTGGAGAACTGGCAGTTGGAGCTCAGGATTCTTTCGGGGAAGGGAGGGGGAGAGGACAATGAACTTCATTTGTTTATCAGCCAGAGAGTAGAAGGAGGAAGGATGGACTTGAAGGACAGAAGGAAGTGTCCCTACCAAGGTAATGGTCAGATAAGAGGGGCTCGAGTCCAGGCCAAGAAACTAATTTGAGAAAATGTTTCAGACAAGCCCTTGTCGAGTTCACATGAAGATAAAGTGGGGGAGGGGGAGCACATTGAGACTTGCAATATCCTGTTACTATAGCTCTTGTAATTAAAAGGGCTCCTGTTGGGAAACTCCCAGCCAAGCAGGGAGAAGGAGTCAAGAAAGGAATTAGCCTTGAGTCTTTGCGCAGCCACAAGAAGTTTGACTCAGACACTCCCTTAAGCTCCATGAAATCTTATTTGGTTGTTATTGTGATTTATTGTGAACACAATAAAGTTGCTGGCTTGGACTTTTCGTAAGTATATCTGGTTGCTGCACCTGAGACATCCTGAGCTATATGCCATTGGTTTCTTTGTCTGGTCCACATTGAATGGCTGACATAATGGATAGAGCAGTGCTGCTCTTCCCAGGCTGCATCACTTTCCTTGGAGACAAGAGATGGTACTCTTCTACTTTTGATTAGTGGTTGAACTCATAGTGTGCTTGCCTTCAGCTGCATATTTATAATAAACCCACATTTAATAGATTCCTTTTTTATTTATTATTTTTATTTATTTATTTGTCAACAAGTCAAGGAAACATGACACAGAAAAAATGGCACAAATAAATGGATATACATAAGCAAAACATAGCCATAAACACATAAAACGAGTACATATAAACGGGGACAGTAGGACAGGGATGGTAGGCACGCTTATGCACGCCCCCTTAGGGACCTCTTAAGAAACGTATAAGGTCCTCGGTAGACAGTTTAAGGTAAAAGGTATGGGAGTTAGAGAAACTAACAAGAGGATCAGGTAGAGTGTTCCAGACATTTACTACTCTAGTGCTGAAGTCGTATTTTCTGCAATCAAGATTAGAGCGGATTACATTTAGTTTGTATCTATTGATAGCCCTAGTGTTATTGCGGTTGAAGTTAAAGTAGTCGTTAACAGGTAGGACATTAAGGTCTTGTGTACTAAGATTAGGTCGGAATATAGACGGCGTAGTTCAAGGTTATCCAGGCCTAAAATTTCAAGCCTGGTGGTATAAGAAATTTTATTGCGAGCAGAGGAGTTGAGGAATTTTGTAGGAATTGTTCCAAAATACCATGATTATAGCTAGAATTCCCTATTTCTATCCCTCATGCCTCTTATTAGCAATAGCACTTAGACTTATATACCGCTTCATTGTGCTTTACAGCCCTCTCTAAGCGATTTACAAATTTCAGCATATTGCCCCCAACAATCTGGGTCCTCATTTTACCCACCTCGGAAGGATGGAAGGCTGAGTCAACCTTGAGCCTGGTGAGATTTGAATTGCCAAATTGCAGGCAGCTGGCAGTCAGCAGAAATAGCCTGCAGTACTGCACTCTAACCACTGCGCCACCATGGCTCATTATTATTAACCACCTAAACTATTTACATCCTGATCAGTGTAGCTGTGCCAATGAATTTGGTAGTGCTCAAGCATGAAGCAGTCTGGTTGCTCTGCTATTTTTCTTCATCAGAGACTGAGCCATATGGAGTTGTTAAAGCTGGATGTCAAAAAAAGGAAGCAACTCCAACTTTTATGAACATCCAGATCTTGGCTGAATGGATTTATTGTTCCTTACTATACTATATTCCAAACACTATGTAAGCATCACTACAGCAAGACAGTCCTCGCTTAGCAACCCTGACTAGAACTGGCATACCTGCTTCTAAGTGAAGTGGTCACTAAGTGGGAAATCATGCGGCCATATCTGTGCTTTTCAGCTGGAAAGAGACAAGACTATTGTTCTTAGTTTCACACCTTAGGCTTTTGTTTGCCTCCTAACCACCACCTATCTGCTCTTTGGGATGCTTGAGAGCCTGCTTTTATCTATCTGATTTTTCTCAATCGCATCAAAAGCAATGCGACTGTACTGGCAAGCCTAGGATTAGAAGATGTGGAAGTGCTGCTCTAATGGCTTATTATTTTGAAATCCCTTTTCTCCACTCTGCAAGGAGGAGGAGAAACAAAACAAGCGATTTCTTTAGGCAATCTCTGCTATGCCTGATCCTTTCTGCTAGTGGAGTGATCACGTTGCTTTTAATGTGTAGAACATCAAACAGCTTACTCTTGAAATCTCTCTCCAATCTCTCTGCTGGGGGGAAAAGGAAAGGGCTGGGAAAAGGGGCGATTGCCTGCTTGCTTGCCTCCCCACCGCCCCGCCGAATGGAGAGACCAGGAAGGAAAACATTTCAAGAGAGTACTGTAAGCTGTTTGGCTTCCAGCCCCAGGCTGCTGGTATAATTGCATTGCTTTTGATGTGTAGAAGAGCAAATAGCTTGGACTTATTTTACAATCCCTTTCTCTCCAATCTCTCTGTTCTGCAAGGGGGGGGGGAGAAAAAAAATCCATAGATCTGGCATAGGACAACACATACTGCCTGCAGTGATGATCTCCTGACTGAGGGACATTGCAAAGGTTATACATGAGCCATAAAATTACTTTTTCAGTACCATTTTAATTTCAAATGGTTGCTGAATGAATGGTTGGTAAATGAGGATTATCTGTAAAGCCTTTAGGTAATGAATCAGCATTCAGATAGCAGTAGTTAATGATTATTTATTTTGTGTCATCACCATCATCACTACCATCCCAAGAGAGCCATCCATCTGAAATGCTTTTAGCAGGGTTTGGACTAAATGATCTCTGAGTTTCTTCCAAGTGTCTGATCATCACTATCATGAAATAAGGTATCCTGAGTAAAAAGCTCTCTGTTACCAAAGAAATAGTGACATTGTTTATTAATACACTAGAATAGGAGCTTTATTTTCACTATAACAGGGGTCCCCAACCTTTTGGACCTCAGGGACCACTACATTCATAATTTTAAATCCCGCGGACCACTAATACAAATCCAGCGCACCACTTGCTGAAGCGCCTAGACTCCCAGTGATGGGATGGGGTCCTTCAGGCATTATCTCCCCCTCTCTTTTTCTCTCTCTCTCCCCCTCTCTTTCTCTCTCCCTCTTTCTCTCCCCCCTTTGTCTCACTCTCTCTCATCTCTCCCCCCTCTCTTTCTCTCTCCCCCTTCTCTGTCTCTCTCATCTCCCCTCCCCCTCTCTTTCTCTCATCTCTCTACCCCTATCTCGTTCTTTCACTCTCTCATATCTCTCTCCCCATCTCTCTCTCATCCTTCTCTCTCTCTGACATCTCTCTCTTTTCCTCTCTGTCTCTCTCCTCCCTCTCTTTCTCATCTCTCTCTCCGTCTCTCTCTCATATTTCTCTGACATCTCTCTCCCCCTTTCTCTCCTCCCTCTTTCTTTCTCATCTCTCTCTTCCCCTCTCCCTCCCTCTCTCATCTCTCCCCCCTTTGTCTCTCTCTCATCTTTCACTCTCTGACATCTTTCTCTCTCTCCCCCTCTCCCCCCTCTCTTTCTCTCCCCCTCTCTCATCTCTCTCCCCCTCTTTCTCTCTCTATCTCTCTCTCCCCCTCTCTTTGTCTGTCTGTCTGTCTGTCTGTCTGCCTGTCTGTCTGTCTCTCTGTCTCTCTCTCTCTCTCTCATATCTCTCTTTCTCTGTCTGTCTGTCTGTCTCTCTCTCTCTCTCTCATTCTGATTCTCCAGAGCTCTCTGGGTCTTGCAGGCACTCCTTCGGCCTTTGTTGGTGCTGGACGCGCCTCGGTCACTTGGGGAGACGCACGACCTGCTCTCCGCCCCGACACTCGCCCGACCCGGCTGTAGCCGATGCTCTGTGTCGTAATGGGCTCCAGGAGGAGAAGGGGATGTCGTCTCCCCCATTGCGAAGTGAGCTAAATTTAACTGCACTGCAAAAGCAGCGGGCAGACCATGGAGGTGCCAACAGCAGCGGCAGAGAGAAACAGCCAGGTCAGGCCACTGTCTTGGGGCTGAGAGGAAGTCACATGTCTCCCTGAGAGACCAAGGTGCACGGAGCACCAACAAGGCCCGGAAGAAATGCCCGCAAGACCCAGCAAGAGATGAAGCTTCGCTCCCGCTCTGGAATTTGGAGCAAATCTCCATCCCCCAACCTTCCCTTCTCAGGCCAGGCGAGGAGTGACTGGGAGGGGAGGGTGAGGGGCGGGCCAGCCACTGGTGGGTTCAGCCAACAGGAAGCCACAGTAGGGGGAAGAAGAAGCTGCAGGTTACCGACAGCCGTTGCTTCAGCCCGCCTGCGCCGCCGCCCCTTGCACCAGTACCTCATTCTGGCAGGTGGGGGCTGCACTGCAAAGTTGCAAGTTTCACGTAGCTCCCTCTACGGCGGCGATTTCCAACCCCACCATGAGCTGCCTGGCCGGTCCCATATTTCAGAGCTCTAGTCACAGGACTGGCCATTAGTCATCACGGAGCAGCTCCTCCACCCGGGTGCGCCGCGGACCACCAAAATTTTCTCACGGACCACTGGTTGGTGACCTGTGCACTATAACACCACTGAACAGTGCCCAATACCCATAGAGAGAGAGGGAACTAGCGATTTGGTGTAGCGGTTAAGGTCCTGGCTCAGAAATAGGAGACTATGAGTTCTAATCCAGCCATAGGCATGAAAGCCAGCTAGGTGACTTTGGGCCAGTCACTCTCAGCCCAGTCCACTTCACAGGGTTGTTTTGCGGGGAGAATAGGAAAAGGGAGTATTATGTATGTTCACCTCCTTGAGTTACTTATAGAATAAAAGTGGGATAAAAATCAAATACATACATACATACATACATACATACATACACACATGTCTATCACAATATTCTCTTTTAAGCAATTTTTCACATCCCTCCTGGCATGTGAGGTAACATGTGGGTGGGTTGTGGTGTTGATTAATGCCCTGTGGGAGGGGTTGATGCCGCAGGCTTTTAAAGTGTTTGTGGTCTGCCCTCTTCTTAAGGAGCCATCACTAGACTTCACCCTATTGGAAAATTTTTATCCTGCTTTTTTTTCCTTTTAACTTAATCCCTTAATTCAGAGTATAGTCGGGACTACTGGGTGAATATTTACTGGCTGGATGCCCTGCCTGACACCTACATGGAGTTCACAGCAGACATTTTCTCTTTCTACTCTGAGAGAGAAACATCTGCCGCTACCTAGGACTGAACTAGAAATATATGCCATAGAAAATTGCTGCTTCAGATGTTTATCCATTCAAGACAAAGGAATATTTTCAAATTTAAAACTGCTGGGCAACCCACATATTTCTGTCTTAAACTTTTGTTTGGAAACCGACCAGAGGCCTACTGATTATTTAATGATGCATTTTCAGTGTTTTTTCTTTTTTCTCATTAATAGCTCAGCATCTTGAGAACAGTCTTTCCTCTACTTTCACTTTTAGGCCAACTCATGAGGTAACTTATTATATGGTACCTTTATGACATTACTTGCCATATCTTCTCCAGCCCTCAAGCAAAACAAGAAGGGTGAATTCAGGCCCATAAAGGTTGCTCATCTCTGTCTAAGTGAAATCTGATTACTTATTTATATGCCTATGCTCTTTAGACAGAACATTCTTTAAGTTTTCTCTTCCTGTACTCTATACAATGTCATGCACCATGATAGTACTATGTAAATAAATGGTAACATCGCCAGCTTGATAAAGTGGAAAAACCAATTGGGAAATAAACTGGGTTTGCTAACAAAATCAATACACTTCTGGAACATCAAGCATAACCCCCCTCTAGGTACGGTAATTGGCTAAATCATTTTAACTTGGGATACTACTAAAATCTATTTCAGGAGAGAACCTCGAAGTGTGAAGGGAACAAAATGCACACAGAATATCACACCAGCCTCCATGTATTCAGGAGGGAACTAAACTCACATTAGCTCAGCTGCGTATAAAACATTCTGAAAAAAGGTAAAAATCTTATGAAACCCAATTGATTTCCTTCATGCTAAACAGTAACATGAAATTAATGCAAGCAAGAAATATGAACTCTGGACCAGAGAAAACATGCAGAAGGCATTTTAATGTCATCCTATCAGAAAGACAAGGGGCAACATGACCTCTTACTTCACTAGTTAAATAAATTAGATAGCGCAAGCAAGGATTTCAGTGCTGAAAAAGTAACCTATTAGAACGAACTTAATTAAATTGCTTGTTTGAATTTAAAAACAAGAGCCTGCTTTTATTTATTTTATACATTTTATCTACATTTCATTCCAGTGAGGCTCCATGGGGTGTACAACAGTCAAAAAATAAGAATAACAATATTTAAATACAGTTTACTTGTCTCTCAATTCATGCCGAGTTCCTTCAATTAAATATTTAAAGCGGTATTTGTTGCAGAAAGATTAACCTCTCTGATGATTTGTTTTAAAAATATGCTTGTTTCAGGAGCTTGCTGTTTCATCTTAAAGTTATTGCACAGAAGACAGTTTGCAATATAAGATTTTAAAAAATACAGATAAAACCAAAGAACTCAATGGGAATTAGCAAAGAAAAATATGGAAAAACATAGGATCATCATTTTTAAAAAACCATAAGAAAGGATAGAACTTTGATTTGGATCACATGTAATTGAACATGACATTAAACTGAATGTTATAAACCTTCTTAGCTGGAAGTGGTTCCAGAAAAGCTCCCCCCCCAACCACACACACACACACACACACACACACACACACACACACACACACACACACACAGCCTTTCAAATGCATTGGACTGCTACTTTCATAATGCCCATTAATGTGCTGGCTGAACTGTTATGGAAAATTTAGTGCAACCCATCTGGAGGATACAAAAGGCGGCAACTGGAAACGTTTTTGCACCATCCAAATGCATGCATAGTTACTGTACTAAAATCTACCAACCTTATATTCAAATGCACATAGAACATACACTTAAAAACTGAGTACTTGTACAAACCCTTAGATTTAAATATGAATTAACTATGGAGGCTTACTCCCTGGTGCAACAACAACAACAACAACAACAACAGAGTTGGAAGGGACCTTGGAGGTCCTCTAGTCCAACCCCCTGCTTAGGCAGGAAACCCTACACCACTTCAGACAAATGGTTATCCAACACATTCTTAAAAACTTCCAGTGTTGGAGCATTCACAACTTCTGGAGGCAAGCTGTTCCACTGATTAATTGTTCTAACTGTCAGGAAATTTCTCCTTAGTTCTAAGTTACTTCTCTCCTTGTTTAGTTTCCACTGCACACGCACAGCATCCAACCAAATGCAACTCTGAGCAAGGAGATCTCAAAATCAGGCAAGATGTTATTGTTTACGTGCCACTAAGCTGTGTGTATGCAAAAAAAAAAAACCACCCCACCCCAACCCCGCACATATTCAAACTTCTTAGGCAACCAAATGCAGCAAAGCAGATGCCCAGAATTCCTGTTCATCTTACCTGAATATAATCCAAGACCATTCCCGCCAGGACCATGCCCATGCCTGCCAGCAGGTAAGGCAGGAGCACCTGGAGGCCAATTGCCAAGGTTGATTCCTCCTGTAGTTTCGCCATGGCCACTTTTGCCTCGGGAGGCTGCTTCTGAGGCAGGAGCAAAGGGCCATCCTCTGTGCCTTGGCTGCCAAGTTTGCTCTCTTTGTGTTTACTTTTCCTCTTTGCTTTCTGCCTGGATCGCTCTCCATTCCTGGTTCGGCCTTCCTTTCTACGCTGCCGAGTTTCTTCACCTTTCATGTTGATTTTTCCCAATTCAGGAGTCTTTTGAGGAATGGATATGATAAAGCCCAGGCCAATCCATCAATCAGACAATAAACAAGAGGAAGAACATAATAAGACACAACATCCTATCATAATATTTAAAAATCCTGGTATTCTTTTTCTTTTGAAAACCACCTTTTCCAAACTACACCAGTTCCTGCAGTTCTTCCCATGGATGCACATTTAAGAGCTGAGGTGGCACAGTGGTTAAATGCAGCACTGCAGGCTGCTAGTTCAGCTGTTCAAATCTCACCGGCTCAAGGTTGACTCAGCCTTCCATCCTTCTGAGGTCGGTAAAATGAGGACCCAGATTGTTGGGGGCAATATGCTGAACTCTGTAAACCGCTTAGAGAGGGCTGTAAAGCACTATGAAGCGGTATATAAGTCTAAGTGCTATTGCTATTGCTATTGCTATTTCATCAAAGACCTACACAATCTGCCCACTTATTGACCCAATGGCAACTGAATGCTTCCTTCCAAGAGCCTCTGAGCTTCTCAAAGAAACTCTGGCCCATTCCTCTGCTATTTAATAAAAGTAATGCATGCATTATATAAAATATGCAGCCTACCCAAATTCAGAAATCTGAATTTCTGAAGCTATTTCTATGGGACAGATGGATTTCAATGAAATGAATGCATCTGTGAAAATCAAAGCTATTTCTTGGCTGCCAAAGTCATAACATATGTATCTAATTTATTTATTCAATCTCTCAAGTTAATGTCCTTCAGCTTGTTGGATCAGAATTCCCATACTGTCTGGAGATAATTAAGAGTTGTATTCAGAATACAGAATAACAGAGTTGGAAGGGACCTTGGAGGTCTTCTAATCCAACCCCCTGCTCAAGCAGGGGTCCTATAGCATTCCACAAAATGGTTGCCCAATCTCTTCTTGAAAACCTCCAGTGAAGAAACACCCACAAATTCTAGACGTAAGCCATTCCACTGAATTGTTCTCACTGTTAGGAAATTTCTCTTTGTTAACCCAGTTAAAAGGCAATATACTGGGAAATCTGCATCTATTCATCTCTAAGAGCCTGTCCCCCCCCACCCTAAAATGCAGCTTCAGCTTTAAAACTCTTTCTCAATAACTGGATGCCTATTTACATAGGTCCTATTGCACTATTTGTTAGGTTTCTCATTCCGGTTGCTGATAGCCAATAGCATTCCATTGTTGCATTTTTCATTGCGGTTTCTGAATATATTTGTATGTGCAAAGTGACTTCAAACACAGCTGGGATCTTTTGAATGAGGAAAATACATTCTTTTCTGAGCCACTTTAAAATTGTGGAAAACCAGCAAGTTTGCTGGTGTGAACCCATACTAACTTAATGTGAGACATCCCTAAGCAGTGAAATATTTGATGAAAGAATTTTGCTTCAAATCTTCCAGATTGCTGATTAACTCAGAAAATACAATCAAACTAAATAACATAGTAATCAAATCGAATAGCTTAACAGGATTACTTCACTAGACTTCTGATTTAGTATAAGACCATCAGATTTGTAAGACTGATTCATCTTTTGGTGTCAGAAAGAATGAGATTGTTTCTCCAACTCCAGATCGCCCATTACAGTGAATGACAGCAATCAGTGCAAGGAATTGAATAGGATGAGGTAGGGGTGATAGGACTACCTGTTCCCTTTCCATTATCTCCTACTTTCAGGTTCCTCGTGATACTAAAAAAACATAAAAAGCACTATATGAATAATGACAGCAAGAAAAGACTTCGTTCTCATCTTGCAATTTCGTCCTACTAGAAAAACACAACGGGTCAGCGTCAGAGATGAATGCAAAGGCCAGGAGGACTCCAAACGTAGCCATCAAGTTTAGGGAAGCATCTACGCTCAAGGGACCTTTCCACAAAGCCCGGGAGTAGGGAAGCATCTCTCGCGATCCCTGGCCACTTACCCGGCGCATTTGTCTTTTTTCCGCCAGAGTCTACCGCCCCCTGCGGCCCAAAGGAGGCACGGCGCACATCTAGAGCTCAACCAAATGAGGAGAGACAATGCACAAATGGCAAGGTGTGGCTTTGTCCACATCTGGAACGGCATGTTCTCCGGTGCCCTGGATCTCGCGCTGTCAACCCTGCGGCTGAGGCGAGTGGAAAAGGAAGCGCCGCGCCAGAAGGGGATGGGGTGGAGATGGGGGAAAGCTCGTGGGCAGGGGCGGCGGGGTGGAGAGGGAGCCGCTTCGCCGCCGATACAGTATGGCGACCCTCACAGCTAGCAGCCGGTCCGAGGCCTGCTGGGGAGGCGGCCGAGATTTGCACAGCCGCTGTGGCCTCCTTCCGGCAACGGCTACCATCACCGCTCCGCTTGCAATGCAATCGGTTTGATTTGCTGGCATATCCAGGAAGCGGAGATAATCGGTGGTAACAGGGGAGGAGAAGACTCCGCCCATGCTGATAGGTTCACGTTAGCCTTCCCCAATGCGCTGCCTTCCAGATGCATTTGACTAGGGTGCCACATCTGGGCTGGAAATTCTTCGCTGTCTTCCATTGGCCACTCGAAGGTTTGCTACCCCGTCTTTTGACTTAAAACGCTCAGGATGTGGTGGAGATGGGAAGCTTGCTCTCAAGTTTTGACCCACCCCCAGAATGGAAGCTATATATAGAATATATTATTGGTGATTTGCAGGAAATCCCACTAAGAATTAATGCGATAATCATTGGTCTTTAAAGCGCTATAAGAGACTTTGGAGGCAGAATTTCTGAGGATGAAGCCTTTCCAGTACAAATATGAAACGTTTTTTTAAAAACTTTTTAAAAAAAAAACCTTGCTCAGAGAACTTTCTGTCTCCAAAGCAGGAAACAGATATTAGATAAAAGAAAAACAAAGTTTCCTGCTGAAAATCATGGTATATTGATGAAAGATAGAATGATTCAAAATGTCGTTTGGATTTTTCTTTTCAAGTGAGATGAGATGAAGATGCAGGTAGTCTTCGACTTACAACACTTCATTTAGTGACCGTTCGAAGTTACAACGGCACTGAAAAAAGCGACGTATGACTATTTTCCACACTTATTTGTTTATTTATTAGTGAGACTTATATACCGCCTCAAAGTGCAAGCACTCTCTAAGCAGTTTACACCATTAAGCAATGTATATCTGACCATTGTAGCATCCCCATGATCATGTGATTTACATTGAGATGCTTGAGAATTGACTCATATTTGTGATGGTTACAGAGCCCCTTTTGCAACCATCACAAGCAAAGTCAATGGGGAAGCCAGATTCACTTAACAACCATGTGACTAATTTAAGAACTGCAGTGATTCACTTAACAAATGTGGTGAGAAAAGTAGTAAAATGGGGCAAAACTCACTTAACAAATTTCTCACTTAACACAAATTGTGGGCTCAGTTGTCATAGGTTGAGGACTATCTGTAGTATGCTAACAGAATGGGAAACTTCTTTATGATTCATCACTCATGACACAGACAATGCTAAAAACTGTAGCCATGTTCCTTCTTTGCCCCTATGCATATCTATTGGAGACCATTCTCACAAACATAATTGCATTCTTTCAGTTGTACATTATTATGTAGGAAAAGCATGCAGTTCATGCCAAAGAAGGAAGCTTTAATGAATGAAAGCTAACATCATTGCTGAGTTACTGGGTTTTTTTAAATCTCAAGTGTCAAGCAACCACTGTTAGTAGTAATCGGATATTGTTTCTAGAAAAATAAAACAATTTTATAGATGGCCATGTAATTATTTTACCTCTACTATACAGTCACCCCAAGGGTTAGGATTCCTTTAAGAGTGTTTGGAGATTCCCTGGGTTTAATGGAAAAAGACGTGGAGAAAAAATGTAGAACTTTGTTACTATATATTGAGACTACTAGACTATTGTATGCACAAAAATGGAAGGACACTTCGATTCCTACCATGGACGAGTGGTTGCAGAAGCTGATGGAGTTGGCTGAAATGGCAAAATTGACTATTTTGATTAAAGAAAACAATATAAGTACTTTTATTTCCACATGGAGACCACTTCAGAACTTCGTGCTGGAAGTGGAAAAGAATGAAACTCTTGATTTTGAGTTTTACCGAGTAGATTGATAGATCTTTATAGAAATGGCTTGTTCATATTATTATGAAAAAAACCCAAAAAGTTGTGATTTGATGTTAATGCCTTATTCTACTGCAACAGAGAGAGTCGGAAGTCAATGTTTCTTTTTCTTTTTTTCTTACCCTCCCTCACTTCTCTCCCCCCTCTTCCTCCCCACAGTTTTCCTATTAACTTTCGTATTTTGTATCTTATTTTATTTTATAACCCAATAAAAAACTTAATAAAAAACTTTATAACCCAATAAAAATCTTTAAAAAAAAGAATTGCTGCTTGAAAATTCCTTCAGAGGCTTGGCATACTTGCCCTTGGGAAAGAGAATGAGTGCATGGAAGTGGCTTTACTGAGAATATGGGCACCTGTTGCAAGTAGCCCTCGACACACATCCACAATTGGGACCAGAATTTCCATTGCTAAACAAGGTGGTTGTCTCACCTGATTTTACAACCAGTTCTTTTTTAAACCACAATTGTTAAACAAATCACTGCAGTCGCTAAGTAATCATGTAAATTATTAAGCGAATCTGTCTTTTCCCCCATTGATTTTGCTTGTTGGAAGCTGGTTGGGAAGGTCAATACATGCTGGTTGCCAAGCACCCCGATTTTGATCACGGGGATGCTGCAATGGCCATAGGGGCAAGGACTGGTTGAAAGTCACTTTTTTCAGTGCCGTTGTAACTTCAGACTGTCGCTAAATGAATGGTTGTAAGTTGAGGACTGTCGATACTTTGTGAATAGAAAATGTGTGAGAGAGAGCACTAGAAGACAAATGGTGCAGGATGATTTTTTGGGGGTCAAGGCAACATCTGCAGCTGATGTGCAATCCCTGAAATGTTTGTCCAGAGCTAGTGCTGAGCAGAGACTGAGAAGGGTCTCACCACGTAGCCTGCATCGGGTGGGTTCCTCCCGGTTCGGACCAGATGGCCCGAACCATTAGCGACCCGCTGGTGATGTAATTTTAGCGTCACGGATCCGGTTCTGTCTGTGCCGGTCCTTGCTCGCCGCCATCTTTTTTTCTGAATTTTTGGCCGATTTTCCTGTGTTTGGATGGCTTTACAGCGTTCTGTGCTTTGAAAAAAGCCCTCCCACCCACCCCCGGGTTAATACTGACCTTTATTTCTTCGCCCAAAGCACAGCTGATGAGCTCCTCAGCTGTGTTTCAGGCTGAATCCACCTTCTGAGCATGCGCGGAAGTGAAATCGCACGAGGGGATGCGCGCACATGCGCATGAAACATTGCAATGTGAACCAGTGGCGAAGATAAGTGAAACCCACCCCTGGCCTGCATCCTATTTAGGAAGTTTGTGTCTATTGTTTCAGGCCAGGCCATATGTATACACTGAACAACACAATCTCAAATCAACTATTTGCCCAAGACGGGACTATAACTCTCAGTCTCCTGGTTTCTAGTCTGGTGCCTTAACCACTATACCTCACTGGCTCTCTAATTCAGAATCTATCTTGGCTAAATACTGTAAATACCTGGCTAAATACTGTAACCATAATTTGCAAGCATGGCTTTACCTCATCTAAAATATCCACAAAGATTGTAGTAATATATGTTGGTTTGAAACCCTCAAACAGAAATGGTAACTTCTTTGGCTGATCTTAAACCGAAGCCCCCACTTTTTTAAAAAAGAGAGGGGGGAGGGAGGGAGGGGAAGGAAGGAAGGAAGGGGAAGAAAGAGGAAGGGAGGGGGGAAAGAAAAAGAAGGAAGGGGAAGAAAGAAGGGTGGGAGGGAGGAAAGAAAAAGGAAGGAAGGAAGGGGAAGAAAGAGGAAGGGAAGGAGGAAAGAAAAAGAAAGGAAGGAAGGAGAAGAAGGAGGGAGGGAGGAAAGAAAAAGGAAGGAAAATTTTAATGGGTATGAATTTGAAATTCTGATGAATTGTATTATTTCACACACAACAGCTGCCACATGCTCCAATCAAACAAACAATGCTGTCTGGCGAAAAACCCTTCTGGTGAAGATATATTGTTTAATACCTATACTAATAGTTTTCCTTTCCTTCCAGGGCACACTGTGCTTAAAGGATGTTGGGATATTGCATCTTCTATTAAAATTATACTGAAAGAGAATGAATGGATAAAATCTCAACATTCAAAATTCTATCACAATTTACAGAGAAAGAAATTCTTCACCAATGAGTGAACGGGAGTATAATGCATATACCAGTAAAGAGGAACATAATTTCTACCACAAAATGACACCCTAAACTAGTTACACCACCTTTATATATTAACAGGACATGCTTGTTCTATTATTACCTATTGGTCTTGAGTCGGGTGTGTCAGTATCTGTTGTACAAGCCAGCGCAAATATATTTGTGTGTTTGTGTGTAATATAATTGCAATGCTAAAGCACAAGATGCACTAGATCAGCCATACTCATGCAACATGAATAGGAATCATGCAATCACATTTCAGACTGTGGAAATGTTACCTCCAATCCTCAGCTGCAATGACAGTCTGTGCTAAAAGACGGCCAGTTCAGAAAATGAAGTGAATAGATGAAAAGGTTTTTAAAATGGTGTTTCATGAGATCCCCTGTCAGATTATCACTTGAAAGCCAATTTCTCCCATCCACCCCGTCTCCAAGACACAGCATTTTGGAGGTGATGGTAACTGAAAACTGCAGCTGCTGTGTTCTAGCTCTGGACTATTTTTTTCATGATGTCACTTGTAAATCAGGCAGGCTTCAGTTTCAATCCACTTGGCGTACTTCTGCATCTTTTCAAGGGGAAGTGTCTCTTTGTATGACCTGGGGCAGGACGAGTCTCTCTCTCCCTCCCCATAAGAAGAAATGAAGGCACCCAAAGTTGCACACTCACTCATAGGAGCTATAAGGAAAGCAAGCTTGGATGACTTAGGATTGAGACGGTGTGGGGAGCTATCCTTGTTAAAAATAGGGTAGCCTCACCAAGGCAGTTTTTAGAGCTCTTCTGCTATCAGTTTTCATCCAGCTGAGCTTCAAGAAATCGAATGGGAAATGCCATGAGCCAAATGAAACAAACAAAATGTTTAAAAAGTTATGATATTTATGTAGTTACTTACCAAACACATCTAAATTATGTTAAAGTAACCAAAATATCTTTACAATCCCCAAGGCATGTCACAACTTTTGAGCACCTCTGGTGTTTGGGAAATTGAAAGTTGAAAAATTTGACATTCCCTAAAATTTAGCAATACTGAAGAGGCAGAGAGAGAGAGAGCTTCTTTGCTCTGTGCACAAATACTTTGGCACTTGTAATACTTCGATATCAATAATTTTGAAGAACACCAAGAAACTTTATGGATTACTCGTCTGACCATATTAAAAAAGTATAAAACCAATACAGGGAATCGCCACTAGATGGATTCTTAACTGGCTGACTAATCACATTCAATGTGTAGTCCTTAATGGAACTGCATCTTCATGGAGAGTGGGGTTTTGTCTTAGACCCGAGTACTCTTCAATGATTTAGATGAGGGTGATTTAGAAGGGGGACTCATCAAATTTGCAGACAATATCAAGCTGGCAGGAATAGCCAACACTCCAGAAGATAGGTTTAATATACAGAAAGATCTTGACAGACTTGAACATTGGGTGCTATGTAACCAAATGAAATTCAATGGTGAAAAAAGTAAGGTGCTACATTTAGGCAAGAAAAACCAAATGCACAGGTATAGTATAGGTCCATGATGGCGAATCTATGGCATGCATGCCACAGGTGGCATGTAGAGCCCTCTGGGGCACGTGAGCAGTCACCCCAGAACAGCTCCACCGCACATGTGCATGTGCCTCCCACCGGCCAGCTGGTTTTCGGGTCTCTGCTGCACGTGTGCAGGGGGCAGGGCACATGCGGGAGACATGTGCACATGCACGGGGAACACACGGGTCATGCGTGCATGTGGGGGGAGGGGCACATGGGCACTGTTCCCTCTAAGGTGCGCGGCCACGCAGCCGCGCACGTAGCGACAGAACACTGCGTGGAAGTTTCTAACTTCCGCATGACATTTCCTAATGGCAGAGGCTGCACGCCTGTGCGGCCGCACAGATGAAAAGAGAACACCACGTGGCAGTTTTTAACTGCCGCGCGCCGTTTTCTGATATTACAGGGAACATTGGCCATGGGTGCATGCATGGGGGGCGGGGAGAGCGGGGGCATGCACGCATGCACAGGGCAGGGGGCGGGCATGAGCACATGTTTTCTGCACGTGACAACAAAAAGGTTAGCCAACGCTGGTATAGGTGGTACTTGGCTCAATAGTAGTAACTGTAAGAGGGATTTTGGAGTCCTAGTGGACAATCACTTAAATATGAAGCAGCAGTGTGCTGCAGTTGCCAAAAACGCCAATGTTAAACTGCATTAACAGAAGGACAGAATCAAGATTGTGTGAGGTTAGTACCACTTTATAATACCTTGGTAAGATCACACTTAGAATATTGCATCCAATTTTGGTTGATATAAAAAAGATGTTGAGGTTTTAGAAAAAGTGCAGAGAAGAGCAATAAAGATGATCAGGGGACTGAAGGCTAAAACCTGAAGAACGGTTGCAGGAATTGGGTATGTCTAGTCTAGTGAAAAGAAGGACTAAGGGTGACGTGATAGCAATGTTCTAATATCTAAGGGGCTGCCACAAAGAAGAAGTCAGCCTATTCTCCAAAGCACCCGAAGGCAGGACAAGAAGCAATGGATGGAAATTAATCAAGAAGAGAAGCAAACTAGAACTAAGAAATTTTCTGACAGAACAATTAATCAATGGAATGACTTGCCTTCAGAAATTGTGGGTGTTACAACATTGGAGGTTTTAAAAAAGAGATTAGACCATTTGGTATAGGGCAGTGATGGCTAACCTTTTCCAGACCGCGTGCCCAAAGCAAGCAAGCGCGCAAATGCACGCATGTGCGCCTGGACCCCCAAAATGCAATGCGTGTGCAGCCCTGTGCATGTGCCCCCTGCGCATGTGTGCACGCCACCCCGCACCTGCCCCACCCCATGTGCCCCCACATGTTCCCTGCCCCATGCATGTGCACAAGCCCTGCATACGCCCCACCCATACGCACGTGCCTCCCCGCACATGCCCCGTCCCCCACGCATACACAGCAGAGACCTGAAGACCAACTGGCTGGCGAGAGGCGCGCACGCATGCACGGCAGAGCTGAACTGGGGCGATGGCTCGCATGCCATCCAAGAGGGTGCTGTGTGCCACCTTGTTTCTGCCATAGGTTCACCATCACAGGTATAGGGTTTCCTGCCTGGAACAGGAGGTTGAACTAAAAGACCTCCAAGGCCCCTTTCAATTCTATTATTCTGTTGAAATACTGAGCCAATTTTGTCTAGTGGTTAAGGCATTAGGCTAGAAATTGGGAAATCATGGTTCTAGTCCTACCTTACATATGGAAGTCAGTCTAACTCATATCTCAGTGGGAAAATAGGAGGAGGAAGTTGTGTTGGATATGTTTACCACTTTGAGTTATTTGTAAAAATAATAAATGCAGGATACAAATAAATAAAATAAACATATCGTAAATGAATACATTAAAAAAAACCAGCAGGATATGTAATAAATTGTCATCTTTGCAGTCAACTCAATCTATTCTAGATAGTCTGTCCTCTTTGAAATGGCCTTAATTGTTTTGAAAATTGTTTGACTTTTTAAACCACGTAAACTTAAGCTGCAGATCCCTTGGATGCATTTTCTGTGGTTGCATCACGTAACTAAGCTTAATTTTCTTTCTACCTAGCAAAACAATCCAAATGACTTCCCAGCTTTGCTATTGTGAAGATTGTAATGCTTCTTTATTTCTGCTTTCTGCCAGACCAAGAGTAACTTCCCATGAACAAGAGAAATTAAAGAGACAAATGGCTTTCTCTTTGATGGTAGAGGGAAGAACTGTTTTTATTTCCCCCAAATTCTGAAGTCAATTATGCTTGTCACTAAGCAATACAGACAGTCTACAGTTTCTATGCTGTGATGAACATTCAGCTGCTTAAGACAGATCCATCACTCTGTTCCTTTCAGAGTAAAGTAATGCTATGCAAAGGCACACAGAAAAAAGAGTGAATTGTAATCTCCCATTGTCACTGTTGTAGGCCTTTCTGGAATTTTTAGTCAAGTGAACTGAAAGACCTCATCCACCTCCTCTGACTTTCTAAGCAATGTATGATATACTCCCACAACAATATGGGAGTATATTATATCTATGTAGTGACTCTCTGTTTATATAAAGGAAAAACTGATTATTATTGCCTTGTGTGGTCAAGGTTTAATAATGGGTTTAAAAATTGGGCTGAATAATTTCCTCTTTATGTAATGTATATTCTGTTGTTTCTCATTTTTGCTGGTTTGGGGGATTTTATTCCTTGGTTTATTTATACATATACATATACATATACATATACATATACATATACATATACATATACATACACATACACATACACATACATACATACATACTCTCTCTCTCTCTCTCTCTCTCTCTCTCTCTCTCTCTCTCTCTCTCTCTCTCTCTCTCTCTCTCTCTCTCTCTCTCTATCTATGTTCCAACATTTTTTCACAAGTGCTATTGCTACCTACCTCTTTGCATTTGACTTTTGCTTCCTAGATGAAGAAATTTGCAGTTGTCTGTTAAATTTCATTTTGTTATTTTCAGCTCATTTCTTTGATTTATCAAAACTTCTTTGAATTTTAGTTCTGTCCTCTACACCATGAAATATTTTGTCTTTATGTCTCTTGGCATGTGTGATGTCTCCCTTGGACAACTCCTCTGATTCTTCTTCGGAGGTTAGCTAGAGGGAGGATGAGCTTATTCCTGGTACATCAGGACCTGGGCTAATTAATGACTCTGAACTGCTGGCCGAAAGAGATTTATGGGAGGCTTCATCTGGGGACAGTTTGCAGGTCAGTGAAGAGGAGGAAGAGGAGCTGTCTTCTGTGTTGGATCTGAGAGCACTCAGGGCAGGAGAAGGCCCTGCCCATCTTGATGGGCTGCACCGGAAAGCTATTCAGTGGCAGAGGGAGGTGTTGCTGGGAACAACGTGTTTGATTTATGGCTGTGTGTTTGTTCGTGCTTCCTGCTTGACTTGGTGCCTTGGAGACTCTAAATGTCTCTTGCCAAATGAGCTCTCGTGGATGTACTTTCAGTTTTGCCTGGTGGATTTAAGTTTGTTTGGTGGACTTACTTGTTGGAGCATCTTTCTATTGTTTTATGGACTATTGGTCATTGCCTTGTGTACTAATTTTGGCCTGTTTGTGGCTGGCTTTATTTGGGATAGTTCTGAGGCTGGGTGAAGGGAACTGCTGGGGAACATTAATAAACTCTTTAAAACACACTTGTGTATGTGAGCGAGTGGGGCAGCACAGCATGGAATATTCAGTTCAAATTTGTATAGTAAACCTTCCTCACAGACTGTATCCTGGCCATGGTCAGATCCATAAAAACTACTGTGATTTTAAGGCTTCATTGGAATCCTGCTTCAGTGTGACTTGTTGGGCTCAGCACCTGGTCTCTGCAGTTTTGATTTTATCAAAATTCTGTTTGTTCCACAGGGAGGTGTTGTCCTATAAAATATACCTATTTCAGATAACATTTTCCCATCAGTTGTTTTGAGCCAGAGATGGCCATTTTCAGGGATGGTTTTCACTTACCTTCCCTACCGGTTCACAAATGTGAGCATGCGCCCACCTCCACACATGCGCCCGGCCTCCCACGCATACGCTTTACTCGCATGCGAGCCTTCCGCACATGCGCCCGGCCTCAAAAACGTGCACAAATAGGATAGCATAGAGCTGGAGTGGGTGGGTGGACCCACCCACGATTCAGGCGAATCAGTCCAAACCGGCGGAATACCACCTCTTGCCATTTTACCTGGATCAAGTTCAGAACAATAATTATATAATGTGATTTCCCATGCCTTCTCGCAAAGTAAATTATCAAGGAGTTAATAAAAAAACAACTATGGAAGCAAACTTTGTAAATGGATTGTGTTCAACAGAATTGTATTTTCTTGGCTACAGCAATCAAATCAGATTCCATTTGTTGTTTTTGTTCTTACTGTTCAAATATGTAGCCATTACAACACAAGAAAGCTGCCACATATGGAAACGATTTGAGATCACACAGACTTAATTCTTGGAAAAAAGTATAAATAAAACATTTCCACAAGAATTAGTAGCAGGAAATTCAGATTGTTTTATTTGGAGTGCTCCTCTCTTCAGTTGTCATCTGTAAAAACTTAAATAAGACCTCCAGGATTGGGGTATTTCAAAGATTGTGAGATCTTGAAAAGAAACAGGTTCTAAAAAAAGAAATATACGTTACTGGCAATGTGTGAAAAGCTGCCATTGTGTAGAATGCCTAGGAAAGCTATAGAATGTGCGACTTTTTAAGGCGAAGATTGAAATGTCTGTGTTATTTTAATAGGCTATATAGTACTTTCTTGAGGCATTGTGTGTGATGCCTAGGTATTATGTAGAATGACAAGAACTATTTAGGCAAAGTATGTAAAGAGAATCATGATAAGGGTTAGAGTTAGGGTTAACCCTAACCCTAACCCTAACCCTCTATTGAAATGACCTTTATAAAAATGAAAGAAGAAATGCAAAATAAAGTACAGGACTTTCTTACTGAAATAAACAAGAGAAAAATACCAGTATTGACCTATTGGTTGCAACAAGGAAGGTGCCAGAGTGTGCACAGTGTGACTATTTTGAGACAACTCAGGAGCAAAATACAGTAAACAGAGGTTTGTCTTTCAAATAGTTATCTACAAGGACTATATACATACACATACTAGGCAAAGTCAGGCAATCAATCGTCAACTATAGCACAGAAGCACACAGGGAGAGAGAGACATCCTCGCAGGGCCTCTCTTATAAAACAGCCTCTTAAAGTGATAACAGTTAAATAACCCTGCTGACTCATTCTCATTGCATCATCATTTCAGTATTACAGCATTACAACATTACAGCAGCTGGTCAGCTGTTAAATAATCATTACCCTGACACTCCTCCCATTTAAAGCTGAACAGCTGAATGCTTTCTATCTCTATTATGTACATGCCTCCTGCTTCGGTTTCTACTCTCACTGCTACAAACACTACTAGTACCATTACTACTACTGCTGCTGGAACTGCTCCTAATTTCATTTTTTAATGACTCTGTACACTCTGTCTCATTACTTTCTATTACATCATGCTCACCATGTCTTGGCTGAATTCCTTCACTTTTTCTTTTCACTAGCTCAGTTTTCTTAGTTTGATTTCTCTTTCTGCCTGACATTCTCTTTAACTTCAGCTTCCTCCATTTATCTCATTTTTCCTTAGGCAATGACCATGACCATATCCAGAGGTGGGTTCCTGCCGGTACGCTCTTACTTGTCAGTCGCCGCAGAGCCGAAGAAGCTGGTGGCATTTGCGGTGCGGGGCTTCCCCCACCCGCTTCCCCCGCCCGCCTGGATGCCGCCATTTGCGTTCTTTTTCCCTCTGCGCATGCGCAAAGCGTTCTGGATTCATACCAAACACCACATATTCTAACCTCATTTGCAGTGAACTGCTCAGGAGGTATACCTTTATTACACCTTTCAGGTCTCCTAGGTATAACTCTGTTCGTTTGCTTTGAGCTTTTCTTACTTGCAGGATACACCCTGGATTTTGCCTCCTTACAAACAGCACAATCTATGTACATCTTGCACTGCTTTGGTTTTGGCTTTGGCTTACGCCCCTCAGCTAGGTCTGGCATTTTCTGCAGTCCTCTGCAGCTCACATGCCCCAACCCCCTGTGCCATAAATGTACACAGTTGTTCATAAGTGTTTGTGCACAACCATTCTCTTGCTTTCCTAATATGTATAGATTACCCTGCTTAACACCTCATGCACGAATTCTTCCACCTTTTCTTATGGAGTATTGTCCTCCTGCAAACAGTATTTCATAACCTTGACTATCTAACCTGGAAATACTCAACAGATTATGATCTAGGTCAGGTACATATAAGACATTGTCTAATGTTTCTCCTATCTCAGGTACATAGACTTTACCTTCCCCTTTAACAGCAGACCACTGTCCATTAGCCAAACTAACAGAAGGCTAGAATGCCATTTTAGTGGGAATATTTTATATTTTGCTTTTGACATTCCCTTTTGACATTGCATATAATGCCTAGGAAATGTGTGAAAACTTAAGCATTTCATACTTTGAGGTCCCATTTTTAGCATTCTATACATTTCCCAGGCATTATATAAAATGCCTAATTTCACACATGGACAGTAACATATGTATAACATTCTTAGCATTTGTTATTTACACTGTACGCTAAAGTAACATTTCCCAATCTGCTTCAACTAGATGCATTGCCTAGATCTCCTATAACTTCCAGCCAATACAGCTTTCCTGGATGAGAACTATAGCTGTATCAGTTTGAGGAAACTAGAATTTAGATGGCTATAATTGATCTATAAAGTTTGTTTGAACTCAAGTTTATCTTTTATCATCTCCTCTCAAAGTTCCCATAGAACAGAAGAATTTGGCTAGGGCAGTAATGGAGAACCTTTTTTGGTTCGCGTGCCAAAAGGGGGTGCGTGAGCACGCTAGCACGCACGCACATACCCACACCCATTCCCTTGCCCCCATGCATGTGCACCCCCCGTGCTGCCCCCTGCACATGGGCACAACCCCCCCGCCCCCATGCATGCGCACAGGCCTCACTGAAGCCTGGGACAGTGAAAAAACGGTGTGAAAAACAGCACAACGCTTTTCCGAACTTCCGGTTTGCCAGTTGGGCCGTTTTTTGCACTCCGGGGCTTCAGGAAGCTTCCCTGAAGCCTCCAGAGTGCGAAAAACAGCACAACGGGCAACTGGAAGTCTGCTTTTCTGCACTTCCTTTTTGCCCGTTGGGCCGTTTTTCGCACTCCGAGGCTTCAGGGAAACTTCCCTAAAGCCTCCAGAGGGTGAAACGGCCTTCCCCAAGGCCGAAAATCAGCTGACATAGGCCAACGCCTCGCGTGCCCTCCGATATGGCTCCGCATGCCACCTGTGGCACACGTGCCATAGGTTCGCCATCACTGGGCTAGGGAATTAATATTTTTTTATTTCAATTCCATTTATCAAAAGTAAGTGATCCTTTGAGATTTTTCATTTTATTAATTTTAATGCATTCAACCTAAGGAAAGCAGGGAGAAGAAAGATGATTAAACTGTAAGTAGAAAGAAAGCCTAAGATCCAAAGAATCGTATTGGTAACAAGCTTTGCAGGCCAGTGCTGCATGAGAAAGACCAAATTAATTTAGAAAGCAACATTATGATAGAAGCAACCCATGGTTTGTACTATTTAGACATCATAGTGTTTCCTTCATTCTTTCAAAAAAAGGAGGTAAAAATGGAACGCCTCTGACACATCTTTTGCCCCTTATAGGCCATAGGCTTAAAGATGTCCAAAGCTGGTGCATACATAGAACAAAAACAGGACAATTTCCGTATAGCATGAGCATCTCCTAAAATTATGAATCTCTGAGGAGCGCATGAAATTTAGAGGAAAAAGAATTCTTTAATAAAGAACAAGTTAATAAACAGCCTAAATGCTATAATAAAGCAAATGCATCCTTAAGGCTCATATTTTGTTGGCATCATACTGCGTTTGAACATGGTAATTTTTTTCCCTTGAAACCAGAGGAAGGGGAACAGTGGAAGGTACGTTGTGAACATTTGTATGGAAATGAGTGCTATTGTATGTCAATGTTGGTCAGGGAATAATTCAGGGATATGTGAAGTCTCCATGGTTATTTAATGTATTTATGGACAATGTTTCAGGAATACTTGTGGGGGACATTAGAGGAATGTTGATTGGGAATATGAATGTTTGCATACAGGTCATCCTCAACTTATGACCACAATTCAGCCCCAAATTTCTGTTGCTAAATGAGACATTTGTGAAGTGGATTTTGCTCCATTTTAAGACCTTTCTTGCCACAGTTGTTAAGTGAATCATTGCAGTTGTTCAGTTAGTAACAGTTAAGTGAACCTGGCTTCCCCATTGACTTTGTTTGTCAGAAGATCACAAAAGGGGATCATATGACCCTGGGACATTGCAACCGTCATAAGTACATGCCAGTTGCCAAGCATCTGAATTTTGATCATGTGACCATGGAGAGGCCACAATGATTGTTAAGTGTAAAAAATGGTCATAACTCACTTTTTTTCTGTGATTTATATATAACTTTGAATGGTCACTAAATGAACTGTTGTAAGTTGAGGACTACCTGTACTTTTACATAGAGATCATGGTGTATTGTTGGTGACAAAAGAGCCAAAATGGAATACAGTGAATCTCAATTAACTTAATGATGAAACAAAAAATTGATGGCCAATATAGTTCTGTTTGAAAGTGAGAATGGAGTGAATAAAAAAGCAAATTGGAAAACTAGAGTAATTCAGATACCATCATAGAAGAGAAATTGTATGGAGAAATTTTAAAGCGTGCCAGTGATGATAGAAAAATAACACATTGTATGTAGTCTGTTGCAAGGAATGAAAATGAAGAAATAAAAATGGCCATGCCCTAGAGCAGTGTTTCCCAACCTTGGCAACTTGAAGATGTCTGGACTTCAACTCCCAGAATTCCCCAGCCAGCATTCGCCCTAGAGTATGCTGCCCAGTTTCTTATATGGAAATTTGAGTTGGTTATAGCAGGAAAATCAATAAAGTATATTAAATGTGATGGGAGACAAACTGTATTAAAGTACTTGTGAGATAAGAAGAGACAGCATTAAGAATGAATGGGTGATTGATGCATGTGGGCTAGTTTCAAAAGTGAATAATCAGCAGGAAAGAACATTGAGGTCATTTGAAGAAAACGAGTAAGGATGAGGTAAATGTGAAATGAGCCAAGAGACATGGAGAGCTGGAGAAACTCTTTGTGGTTTGATTAAGTTGACGAGATCCTGAAAAAGAGAAAGATGAGAATTTTAAAGAACAAAAGGCGATATAGACATGATGGAAACAAGGATGATTTGCAAGGATACATAGATAGGTATAATAAATAACATTTAAGCAAACTAGAATTATCTAGATTTCACTTCTTTTTCTCTTACCTCCTGCCATTTTCCAGCTACTGTCACTCTTTTTCTGTACTTTGCATAACATTGCTTACCCCCAGTGGTGGGCTTCAAACAATTTAACAACCGGTTCTCTGCCCTAATGACCAGCTGGGTAGGCGTGGCTGGGTGGTCATGTGACTGAGTGGGCGTGGCCAACTTGACGTCACTCACGTCGAGGGGCGCTTAGCCTTGCCCGGCCTCTCTTGACCATGGGGATGCTGCAACGGTCATAAGCATGAAAAACAGTCATAAGTCACTTTTTTCAGTGCCAATGTAACTTTGAATGGTCATTAAATGAACTGTTGTAAGTCAAGGATTACCTGTACAAAAATACAAAAAGCTTCTTTGCTTGCAAAAAGCTGCCCTAAATAACTAATCATTAGATTAGAAATGGGGGAATACACAATGAAGATCAATGAGTCACAGCTGTCATGGAAAGCTAAACCATTCTGTCTGAATACCTTCCTTTTCCTCAGCAATACCTGCAACCCAGAGTTACAAATCAGGCAGGGTGCCAGAGCACACTGAGGAATTAAAATAGTTAAAATACAGCCAACTCTTGCTCATAAAGTGAAACCCTTTAGCAGAGAGGTCATTTAAGCTTTCCAGAAAGTGGGTGGGCATATTTGGGCTACAAAATGCTGAGCTAAAGAGACAAATTAACAAATTAACATCTTGAGTGAGGGCTAATCCCATTCTGTCTTTGTTCAGACCTTGCTGCAGGGAATTTTTGCCTATGAATATAGCTATCTATCTCTTTATCTCTTAAGTGCTGGCATCTGCTGTGGGCTATTAAGGAAGGTGGGGGCTGCTTTCTCCCTCTAAGAAAACAAGTTTCTCCATTTCTCATCCAGGGAAATATATTCTTCCTTTTTAATATTTCTCAAAATATTTCATTCTTCTAGGAGAGGGGTGGGTGCTAACTTTCTACAATTGGTGCTAAGTTACTATGCCATATTATCATGAAAGCAAACTATAACAGATTGGAAGGAGGATCCACTTATTATCAGTGATCAATCATGTAGCTTGCCCACTCTGAAGCAATGCAAGAGACTCCTGTCCCAAAGGTGCTTTTTCAAGAGGCAACTGGACTTTCTGGAAACCAAGAAAGTCCAGTTGCCTCTTGAAAAAAGCACCTTTGGGACAACCATGACCTGGATGACTGAAGAATCCCCATAGACAAGAGACTCCTGTGCTCAGTGAACTGACAAAGCACCCAGGAGAAGCAATCATTAGACCCATTTGCACCACTTAAAGATACTAGCTGGTCTCACTCACCTCACAAGATATCCTAAGGTAATCATCCAGATTTAAGGCAAAATCACATGCCCTCAGAAAGACAGTAAAAAAAATCAGACAGAATGCCAAGCTTGCATCCTGCCTCTCAGCCATTTATTTTATGGCTATGCCAACCCTTCTGTAAATAGCTGTTCAAGCCCCAGGAATAAAAGTACCACAAAAAACTCTGGCCGGGGGGGGGGGGGAACGGACTTCCGAGAAGCTCAGTTAGAGACAGAAAGTCTGGGTGCACTGCCAAGAACCATTAAGGCTTTTACAATGTAACAAAGCTTAACCCAGAGGCAGTTTCTGAAAACACTTAAAGCAGCAGGGGCGTCAATTAAGATAAGGATTAGGCTAGAAATACAGGCACACTAGAATCTTTCCTTCCTGCGTTCCTTGCAGGATTAGCCCTGTAAAGTGGGAAAAGATTTCTTCCAACAACCAGTTCTCAGAACTGCTCAGAAAATTAACATACGGTTTGGGAGAACTGGTGCAAACTGGGTGGAGTCCACCACTGCTTATACACCCCCCCCCAATATGGAATAGCCTACTGGGTCATGTACTGTATGACTCTGTTGTTGTTAGTTGTGAAGCCATGTCCGACCCATCGTGACCCCATGGACAATGTTCCTCCAGGCCTTCCTGTCCTCTACCATCCCATGGAGTCCATTTAAGCTCACGCTGACTGCTTCAGTGACTCCATCCAGCCACCTCATTCTCTGCCGTCCCCTTTTTCTTTTGCCTTCAATCGTTCCCAGAATTAGGCTCTTCTCCAGTGAGTCTTTCCTTCTCATTAGTTTTTGAGTTTCATCTTCAGGATCTGGCCTTCTAAAGAGCAGTCAGGGTTGATCTCCTCTAGGACTGAAATTTATTTATTTGTTTGTTTGTTTGTTTGTTTGTTTGTTTGTTTGTTTTTATTATTTATTTATTTATTTATTTATTTATTTATTTATTTATTTATTTATTTATTTATTTATTTATTTATTTATTTATGAGACTTATATACCGCCTCATAGTGCAAGCACTCTCTAAGCGGTTTACACCTGTAAGCAATGTATATGTATATATGTATAAACAATCTGGGTCCTCATTTTACCTACCTCGGAAGGATGGAAGGCTGAGTCAACCCTGAGCCGATGAGATTTGAACAGCTGAACTGCTGATCACAGTCAGCTAAAGTAGCTTGCAGTACTGCACTCTAACTGCTGCACCACCTCGGCTGCAGGAGACAGGGACTCGCAGGAGTCTTCTCCAGCACCATAGTTCAAAGGCCTCAATTCCTTGGCACTCAGCCTTTCTTATGGTCCAACTTTCACAGCCATACATTGCAACTTGGAAAACCATAGCCTTGACTATACGCACTTTTGTTGGCAGGGTGATGTCTCTGCTTTTTAGTATGCTGTCTAGATTTGCCAGTTTTCCTCCCAGGAGTAAGCATCTTTTAATTTCTTGGCTGTAGTCCCCATCTGCGGTGATCTTGGAGCCCAGGAAAATAAAATATGTCATTACCTCCATTTCTTCCTCATCTATTTGCCAGGAATTGAGAGGGCCAGATGCCATGATCTTAGTTCTTAATGTTGAGATTCAAGCCAACTTTTGCACTCTCCTTCTTCACCCACATCAACAGGCTCTTTAGCTCTTCTTTGCTTTCTGCCATTAGAGTGGTATCATGTGCATATCTGAAGTTGCTGGTATTTCTCCCGGCAATCCTAATTCCAATTTGTGATTCATCTAGCCCTGCCTTTCTCATGATGTGCTCTGCATATAAGTTAAATAGGCAGCGTGACAGTATACAGCCTTGCTGGACTCCTTTCCCAATTTTGAACCAATCAGTGGTTCCGTGTCCAGTTCTCACTGTTGCTTCTTGACCCGCATATAGGTTTCTCAAGAGACAAATAAGATGGTCTGGTACTCCCATCTCTTTAAGAACTTGCCACAATTTGTTGTGATCCACACAATCAAAGGCTTTAGCATAGTCAATGAAGCAGAAGTAGATGTTTTTCTGGAACTCCCTAGCTTTCTCCATGATCCAGTGTATATTGGCAATTTGATCTCTAGTTCCTCTGCCTCTTTGAAATCCTGCCTGTACTTCTGGTAGTTCTCGATCCACATACTGCTGGAGCCTAGCTTGTAGGATTTTGAGCATAACTTTACTAGCATGTGAAATGAGTGCAATGGTGTGGGAGTTTGAACATTCTTTGACATTGCCCTTCTTTGGAATTGGAATGTAAACTGACCTTTTGCAATCCTCTGGCCACTGTTGAGTTTTCCAAATTTGCTGGCAAATTGAGTGTGGCACTTTTACTGCATCATCTTTTAAGATTTTGAATAGCTCAACTGGGATACTGTCACCTCCACTAGCTTTGCTGTTGCTCAGATTTCCTAAGGGCCATTTGACTTCACATTCCAGGATGTCTGGCTCCAGGTCAGTGACCACCCCATCGTGGTTATCAGGGACGTTAAGCTCATTCTTGTATAGTTCTTCTGTGTAATTTTGCCATCTCTTCTTAATCTCTTCTGCCTCTGTTAGGTCCCTGCCACTTTGGTCCTTTATCATGCCCATCTTTGCATGAAACGTTCCCTTCATTTTCTTGAAGAGATCTCTGGTCCTCCCTATTCTATTGTTTTCTTCTATGTTTATTTTCTTCTATGTCTCTATGTATATTCAAACAAAATCAACTTTTCAAGAGTTGCATGAATCTTCAGTCGCCTGTAGGTGGCAGCATTAGAATATGAAACCCAGTGCTAATCCTCCCAGAGAAAGAAAATACAGGGAACTAAGGGGAATTCCGAGCCTTCGGGTTTACTACAGTATCTACTTAACTACACTACAGTTGTCCCGTAGTGCCTGCATAGATTGTGATGTGACTTTTTTTCCACACCCTGGTGGAATAGGACTCAGGCATCTGACATTCAGATGACAGCCAGATTTTCTGATTTATTGCTCACTGGCTCAGTATATCTGGGTCCCATGCTTTCAAAAAGCGACCACACCCTTTGGTTGCTGGAATGATCAAAGACTCACATGATGCTGTGTTACACCGCAGCGTTGTACTATCCTCCCCCCCCCGCATCTGTTTATTTTCAATCAATTTCAACTGTGTTTCTATCCTCATAGATCAGTGTTGCTCCAAATATCGCTAAGCTCTCTGGAATCAAAGGCTAGGCTGACTGGAGCATCTCCAACACGTAGTTCAGCAAGTAATAGTTGGTAATAGCTATAGGCTTCAAGAGTTGTTAACCTAATCTTATGTAGCTTCTTCTCCGGAAATATCACACTACTAACCAGAGCATACAAAACATTCGCCAGACCAATCCTTGAATACAGCTCATCTGTCTGGAACCCACACCGCATATCGGACATAAATACATTAGAAAGTGTCCAGAGATACTTTACAAGAAGAGTCCTCCACTCCTCTACTCGCAACAGAATACCCTATGCAACCAGACTTGAAATCCTGGGCTTAGAAAGCTTAGAACTACATCACCTTAGGCACGACCTAAGCATAGCTCATAAAATTATCTGTTACAACATCCTTCCTGTCAACGACTACTTCAGCTTCAACCACAACAATACACAAGCACACAACAGATACAAACTCAAAGTGAACCGCTCCAAACGTGACTGTAGAAACTACGACTTTAGCAACAGAGTGGTTAATGCCTGGAACTCACTACCTGACTTTGTGGTTTCATCATCAAACCCCCAAAACTTTACTCCTAGACTGTCCACTGTTGACCTCACCCGATTCCTAAGAGATCAGTAAGGGGTGTGCATAAGTGCACCAGCGTGCCTACCGTCCCTGTCCTAATGTTCCCTCTTATCAGTACCCATCTTATGTATATAAACAATGTTATATCTATGTATATTACCAATACGTACTTGACAAAATAAATAAATAAAATAAATAAATAAATGTGTGAGTTCAGTCTCGCAGACTAATAGCACTGAAAAGTTCAACATTCCCCAAATGCTAGTTATATTGAAACCCATCTTGGAACAGAGAGGCACAAATATTACAACAGGTGACCATTTGAAGTTACGGCACTGAAAAAGTGAGTTATGATCATTTTTCACACTTATGACCAGATAGTGCAGTATCCCATGGTCACATGATCAAAATTCAGATGCTTGTCCACTGACTCGTATTTATGACGGTTGCACTTTCTTGAGATCATACGATAACCTTTTGTGACCTTCTGGCAAGCAAAGTCAATGGAGAAACCAGATTCCCTTAACAATCCCGTCATTAATTTAAGAACTGCAGTGATTCACTTACTAACTGTGGCAAGAAAGGTTGTAAAATGGGGCAAAACTCACTTAACAAATGTCTCACTTAGCAACATAAATTTTGGGCTCAACTGTAGTCGTAAGTCAAGGACTAATTTACCTTTGTTTTAAAATGACTGAATGAGATAAAATCCTGTGGTTGATTGATTTGAGCAGGAGGGAGGGAGGGATTGGTGGATGGACAGATAGACCCACAGACCAAGCAAGGGGTGTGTGAAAAATTAATAAAGAAAACATGAAGCAAATGTCATCGTAAGAATGAATATACAATATGATCTTTAATAAAAAATAGACAGCATTACAAAAATAAACAGATATATAGCTTTTATACATCTGTGCGGAGTGCCTATGAAGGTGTTGAAATATAATTACCAACTGAGGAATGCAAATATATTGCATTCCAGTAGTGGGTTCTAAATCCTGTTGCTACCGGTTTGCATGCTTGCACGCGCTTGCACATGACACTTTTGCGCATGTGCAGAAGCATCCCGGGCGGGTGGGCGGAGCGTCCCAGGCAGGTGGGCAGAGCCTCCTGCCGCTGCCGCTACTTGTTCGCAGAACCGGGCCGAACCGGGAGCAACCCACCACTGTTGCATTCCCCAGTTGGTATTGGGCTACAACTATGACAATGAAGTACTACAACTACGATAATCAGGTGATGGGAACTGCAGTCCACACACTGTCTGGCATCATTTCTTTCCCTGATCTAGAGTTTGGATATATTATTATTATTATTATTATTATTATTATTATTATTATTATTATTATTATTATTATTATTATTATTATTATTATTATTATTATTATTATTATTATTATTATACAATTGTATCACAGCGGCCAGTTGTTTCGCCGGATTTGGCATTGATTACTAGTCGAGCCCCACCCAGGGGCCTAGGAAGTCGTAATGTATTTTCGAAGTATATGTGCGGAACCGAGCAGTGCGGCTTTCTGCATTTGACTGATGGTGATTTTGTCAATTTTGAGCTGTTTTAAATGTAATTCCAGTGCTTTTGGGATAGCACCCAGTGTTCCAATCACTACTGGAATTACCACTGCTGGTTTGTGCCATAATCGTTGGATTTCAATTTTTAAGTCCTGGTATTTTGCAATTTTTTCGTGTTCCTTTTCATCGACCTTGCTATCTCCTGGTATTGCAATGTCAATTATAGTCACCTTGTTGTTCTCGACCAACGTGATGTCTGGTGTATTATGCGCCAGTACCTTGTCTGTTTGTATACGAAAATCCCACAAGATCTTGACCATCTGATTTTCAGTGACTTTTTCAGGCTTGTGTTCCCACCAGTTTGTAGCAGTATGGATGTTATAATTTTTGCATAAATTCCAGTGGATCATTTGTGCAACAGAGTTGTGTCGTAATTTGTAATCAGTCTGTGCGATTTTCTTGCAGCAGCTGAGCACATGGGCTACAGTTTCATCAGCTTCCTTGCATAATCTGCATTTAGCATCATTTGAAGATTTATCAATTTTGGCCTTTATGGCATTTGTACGAATTGCCTGTTCTTGTGCGGCCAGGATCAATGATTCTGTTTCTTTCTTTAAAGTACCAGATGTTAACCATAACCAAGTTTTTTCACTGTCCACTTTGTCTTTTATTTTTTCCAGAAATTGGCCATGTAATGCTTTATTTTGCCAACTCTCCATTCTTGATTTTATCACATTTTTTCTGTATTCTTGTTTCGTCTGTTGGACCTTCAGTAGATTTTTGTTCTTTACTTCAATTAATAGATGTTCTTGACTTTCTTTTAAATAATCCGCCAATGCATGCTTTTCTTCTTCAACTGTTTGCTTTACTTGTAGTAGTCCTCTGCCACCTGATTTTCTGGGCAGGTAAAGTCTATCAGTGTCACTACGTGGATGTAAACTGTAGTGCATTGTCATTAGTTTTCTGGTGTTTCGGTCCAAAATGTCCAAATCAGCTTGTGTCCAGTTAATTATACCAGCCGTGTATCTTATGACTGGTATTGCCCAGGTATTCATGGCCTTGATGGTGTTTCCACCATTTAATTTAGATTTCAAAATTTTCCTAACTCTGTTGGTGTACTCTCTTCTAATGATAGTTTTCACTTCTCCATGTCTGATGTTATCCAACTGCAGAATGCCCAGATATTTATAGGCTTCATTTTGATTGCATTTAATTAATTGGCCATTGGGCATTTCAATTCCGTCACATGTAGTGATTTTAATTATTATTAAATTATTTATTATTATTATTATTATTATTATTATTATTATTATTATTATTATTATTATTATTGTTGTTGTTGTTGTTGTTGTTGTTGTTGTTGTTATCTTGTTTCAGTTCTTTTTTATTTGTTTCAGTCTTTTAATGTACCATTTGTTACCTAGAGTCATTTAAATGAGGCAGCTTCTTAATTGATTAAGTAAATGTATAAAAAGAAAAAAAATAGGTCAAGGAAGCCTTCTTTGCAACGGAATTGAAAAGGTCCTTCCTTTACTGCTGAGAGAATTTACTATTTACCTTTACTATGAGAGAAGGTGCTGCTTTGTCCACTTCCAACACCACCAGCAGAATGTCCCATAGCAGACCCAGCTACCCTGCATATAACCTCATGGAAGCACTTTGTTCAGCCACGTGATTTTAAAATTAGCCTCCTTGTTAGCATTTTGGGTTTTCTAGCCCATGGACTTTAATGACAGCCCCACATGTAATTTGATCTGGTAGTAGCCATGCAAATGGTACAAAAACAGTAAATATGGAACATTGCTTTGAGATTATGTGGTCTGTGTCAGATCTATCCCCCCCCCTTTTTTTTCCCCTGTATGTCTACAAGTGTGCGTACTTTAAAATATTCTGAGAACAATTCCACATTGCAGCAAAGAAAATGCTCTTACAAATCGGTCTATTGACATTTGCTTTTCCTGGGAAGGATCTTGTAACACTGAAAATTTAAGGTTGTTGGCCAATGATAACAGCAAGAAGAAAAATGAGCATCAAAAGCGTTCAGCGATAGACTCGTAAGATAAGCAGTGTTGCCCCCGAAAGCATATGATTGTGGTGTGGTCAAGAGTGTGTTTGTCACATATCTCTCTCTGTTAAGGAAGGGGGGAAGCATGGTGTTAAAAGAGCTCTGCACACACCCCCTCCAAGTGGCTGGGCTGTCCTCCAGCCTACGGGTTAGCCTTGCTGCTCATGAATCAGCCCCTTTTGCAAAAATTGCTTCCCCAGCTTGTTTACTTGGAAACTAAGTGCTTTAAGGAGCAGGGTGCTTTCCATGCATAACAATGATCCCTGTTTTAGATGGTCTCCCCTTGCTTTCACTCATATTTACCAAGGGAGGCACATGTGCGCGAGGAAGCCTGCCTTTGCAAGGAACTTCCAGGAAACTGACCCAAAGAACATGAGAACATTTTCATTTTGAGACTGAGCTGACATTTGATGGCGCCAACATTTTAACTAACACGTACAAATGTGCTTGTTCCCCCCCCCCCCAGGTCTAGATTGATAGGAGAACTTAATTAGTAAAACAATGAAGTTTTTGTCTGGAATTCTCATTACTAGAGTTGCGCAAGGATTTAATGGTCTGTGCTGAGTTTTGGAGGGTCTGATGCTTCTGCTAAGTGGGGACCTGGAATACTCAGTTCTGCTCCAATAGCACGATGGGCCACACCAGCTGGTGACAAAATGCAAGCCTTCAAATAGCTAGTAAAAAACAAACAAACATTCTCCTTATTGCCTTCATAGGGAGTAGATTAGAATATAGTATAATAGCACCGCAGAGCAGAGCAGAACATAGCTTTTGGAGGGGTGGGGCCTTCAAGCACACATCCATGCAGTTTTCTTGGCAATATTTTTTTATAAGGGGCTTGCTTTGCCTTCTTCCAAGGTCACCAGTTGGGTTTGTGTCTAAGCAGGGCTAGACCTCACAATCTCCCATTCTCTAACCCAGGGGTGTCAAACTCGATTTCATTGAGGGCCGCATTAGGGTTTTGCTTGACTTTGCAGGGCTGGGGTGGGTGTGGCCAGGGTGAGTGTGGCCAGTTCGACGTCACTCGTGTTGGGGGCACCTGTGGTGGCCCGAGCACTCTGCCAGCGAAAACAGGCTTCCGAGCTCCATTTTCGGTTGCGAAAATGGAGTTCGGGAGGGCCGCAGCAGGCCGGTCCTTCGCTGTTTCCAGGGCAGCCCCGTGGGCCAGATCTTAAGCACCCTGCGGGCTGGCTGTAATTCAGATCTGGATATTTTATGGACCACAGGCCACATCCAGCCCTTCAGCTGTCCTTGTCCAATGTATGGCGTTGAGATGGCACAGGAAGTGGAGAATTGATGATGAGGGTTGAGACAGCAGTGGCAGGAGGTAGGACAGCAGTGTGTGTGGGAAGGGGCAGCGGAGGGCCCTCTACAACATTCCGTTTCTTATGTGGCCCCTTGGGAAAATTAATTACCCACCCCTGCTCTAATTGTACTTAGAGCCAGATTGGTAGAATGTTTGGAAATATTTGTTTGGAAAAAAAAGATGAATTTCTGCACACATGCAAGACCAGGGTTGGGTTCCTCCCGGTTCGGACCAGATCACCCGAACCGGTAGCGACCCGCTGGTGACGTAACAGATCCGGTTTGGTCCGTGCTGGTCCATGGGTGATGCCATCTTTTTTTAAAAATTTTTTGTGAATTTTTCCCTGTTTGGATGGCTTCTCCTCTTCCGCTGCTTGAAAAAGGGCCCTCTGCCCGCCCCCCCCCCCCCGGGTTAATACTAACCTTTATTTCTTCGCCCGAAGCACAGCTGATCAGCTCCTCAGCTGTGTTTCGGGCTGATTCCTGCTACTGAGCATGCGCGGAAACCAAATTGCACAAGGGGACGTGTGCACGCAAAACGTCGCGATGCGAACCGGTGGCGAAGGTAAGTGGAACCCACCCCTGTGCAAGATCAAGCTGAACCATTGAAATCCAGTGGGTACAATATGATTTTGTTTTCCACACCTAAGGATTAGGATGTCATGGATACACAGTTAGCCCTCTCTGGTTTTAGCTCTTTCCTACATTATTGGCTTGCTGGATTACACTATAGAAAGGGAAATATCATTCTGCCCCTTTGTCTGACAAAGAATAAATGAAAGGGTAAAGTCCATTCATCTTGGTGCTCACATCCACTGTACATATTAACTGTGTGTTATCGCCAGAGGGGGTGGGGGTTATTGCTTTTTTAAAATATTTTTTTTCTATACTATACTTTTATTTTTTGTAAGCTGCCTAAAGTTGCTGTCAGTGAGTAGGTGCACAGTATAGAAAAATAAATAAAAATAACAACAAAAAACAAAAAACAATAACCCCCCGATAATAAAATATGATTACTATGTATAATAGATGTGAGTACCAAGATGAATTTTAGAAAACATAAGTTTTATAAATAAATAAATAAATAAATAAATAAATAAATAAATAAATAAATAAATAAATAAATAAATAAATAAATAAATAAATAAATAAATAAATAAATAAATACATACATACATACATACATACATACATACATACATACATACATACATACCAGGGGTTAAATCCTCCTGGTTCGCCCTGGCCCGTCCTTCGGCGTATAGCCGATGGAACTGGTGGCGGTCGCGGCGCGGAGCTTCTCCCGCCCGCTTTCCCGGCCCGGCTGAACGCCGCCATTCAGGTTATTTTTCCCTCTGTGCATGCGTGCGCATGCACAGAGGGAAAAATAACCCGAATGATTGTGGTCAGCCGGGCTGGGAAAGCGGTGATTGTGTTCAGCCAGGCCGGGAAAGCGGGCAGGAGAAGCTCCGCGCCGCGACCGCCGACAGTTCCATCGGCTATACGCCGAAGGACTGGCCCGGGCGAACCGGGAGGATTTCACCCCTGATACATACATACATAATTGTATGTCAATCATGCAGCTTACTTTTGGGGTTGCAAGTGATCTGAATTGAAAAATATTAAAATGGATTAGCTCAACTTGTTAAATTCAGGCAGTCTTTGAGTCAATTAATGTAGAATTCCCTGTGTCATTTTTGGATGTAACTAAAAATTGGTATGAGTGAAAATAATTATCTGTGAATGTCTTTAAAAGTGCTAACATTTCTGAGGAAAATGCCAGCATTCTTTGTTGCTTGTTCTTCATTACTATGAACAATTTGCCTTTTGATCATAATGATGCTGTCTCTGATAACGATAATGGGCATGCAATTCTACGCATCGGCTCTACTTAGAAGTTAGTCAGCCTTTTAAACAAAACCATTTAATATATTATTCCAGCATTCCATTTAATAATGGGTACCAGCAACCAATAGTGAGTCAACCTATTGTAACAATGTACAAAATAGCAATTAGTAGTAGTTCTATTCACACTGTTATCTATTAAACAGAACATTAAGAAAATGTTCTGTTCTCATTATATTGCTGCTGATCACTAAGAACAGGGGTGTCAAACTCGATTTCATTGAGGGCCACATCATGGTTGTGTTTGACCTCGGAGGGCCCGGGGGAGCATGGCCAGGGTGGCATGGCCACCTCCACATCACTCATCGAGGCTCTGTTTTGGCTGCGATGGCCTGCAGCCCTCTGCCAGCAAAATAGGAGCTTGGGGAAGCCATGTGTGGCCCACCCAGGCTCTGTTTTCTGCCGCAACGGCCTCCTGCAGCCATCTGCCAGCCCTCCCAAATTCCGTTTTCGCTGGCAGAGACACTGGCAGAGACACTGCGGGCCAGTCCTTCTCTATTTACAGGGCGGGCCCGTGGGCCAGATCTAAGCACCCCGCGGGCTGGATCCGGCCCACAGGCCTTGAGTTTGACACCCCTGACTCAGAAGGACTCACAACTCTAAGGCTGGTAGGTTCTGAAGCCACACGATTCATGGTCTAGATGTGGCCTTTCATCTCCCTGACAAGGCCCTTGGCTTCAGCCCATTTGAAATGTTACGCTGCCTACCATCTCTTCTCTCCTGATTCACATTAGATTGTTCTCCATGGGTAGCTACTGTGCTGATGACAGTTTTTTGAAGCCTAATTTCCATTTGCACTTGGTACAAGTAGTCCTCAACTTACAACCATCCTTTTACTGACAGTTCAAAGTTACAATGGCACTGAAAAAAGTTATTTATGACCAGTTTTTTTTACATGTACAACCGTTGCAGCATCCCCATGGTCACAGGATCAATATTTGGCAACTAGCGTGTATTTTTGACAGTTGCACTCTCCTGAGGTAATCTGATCACCATTTGTAACCTTCCCAGCTGGCTTCTGACCAGCAAAGTCAATGGATTTGCTTAACAAACACATGATCCACTTAATAACTGCAGTGGTTTGCTTGACCGCAACTGTGGCAAAAGGTCGTAAAATGGGATACAACCAGGGGTGAAATGCTCTCGGTTTGGGCGGGCCGGTCGGTCATTGTAGAGCCGATAGTGATCATAGCGTGAGGCTTCCCCCACCCGCCTGGACGCCACCATTTGGGTTCTTTTACCCTCTGCGCATGTGCAGAACGCTTTGCGCATGCGCAGCGGGTAAAATAACCCAAATGGCAGCGTCCAGGTGGGTGGGGGAAGCCTCACACTGCGATCACTATCGGCTCTACGACGACCGACCGGCCCGAACCGGGAGCATTTCACCGCTGGATACAACTCACTTAACAACCATCTTGCTTAGCAACAGAAATGTTGGGGTGTATTGTGATCATATGTTGAGGACTACCTTAGTAGTTTCTTGTAATCATGCACACATTACATCTTGTAATCATGCACATAGGGATGACTAGAAATCATCTTATTGTAGTATTAATTATGTTAGAGATTCTTTGACCGAGGCAGGAGATGGGAACCCCTCCATTTTAGATATGCAATCAAGGGAAGCAAAGCATACTGCTATGGTTCCATAGCATTATGATTGTTTGCCATCAGAGTTACCACTGAAAAATTCAAACAAATTCCAATTATAAATGTCTGGAAATTACACAGGGCATTGTTTGCGATTGAATCATAGGAATAGTTTTAAGTTGTAGCAAGAATACAACAAAACAGAACAGAACAGAACAGAACAGAACAGAACAGAACAGAATAGGAGCTGGAAGGGACCTTGGAGGTCTTCTACTACAGCCCCCTGCTCAAGCAAGAGAACCTATATTTAAAAATGGTGTTGATCAGTGGCTTTTAATGGGTATCATTTCTCTAGGACTCTGCTCGGTAACTGCTTCTTTGAGTAACTGTAAGCTTATACTTGCTATCAGTGATAGCACCCAGTAATTTTGTCTTCTTTTGGCCCCTTTTTAACAGAATAACAGAATTGGAAGGGACCGTGGAGATCTCCTAGTCCAGCCTCCTGCTCAAGCAGGAAACCCTATTCCATTTCAGATAAATGGTTGTCCAAGCTCTTCTTAAAAACTTCCACTGTTGGAGCATTCACAACTTCTGGAAGCAAGTCGTTCCACTGATTAATTGTTCTAATTATCAGGAAATTTACCCTTAGTTCTAGGTTGCTTCTGTCCTTGATTAGTTTTTATCCATTGCTTCTGATCCTTCCTTACTTTTCTGTACATTGAATTTTATTTTGTTAGATAGGGCCAAGTGTTCAAGTATGTCAAGATCCTTCAGTATCTTGAACCTATCTTCTGGAGTATTGGCTATTCTTGCCAACTTGGTGTTGTCTGCAAATTTGATACGTTCCCCTTCTATCCCCTCATCTAAGTCATTGATGAAAATATTGAAGAGTACTAGGTCTAAGACAGAGCCTTGGGGTACCCCGCTGCTCATTTCCCTCCATGTAGATGTAGTTCCATTTAGGACTACATGTTGAGTGTGATTGGTCAGCCAGTTACAAATCCATCTGGTGGTGATGCTGTGTAACCCACATTTTTCTATCTTATCAAGTAGAAGGCGTTGGTCAACTTTATCAAATGCTTTACTGAAGCTCTAGTAAATTATATTCACAGCATCTTTCAGATTTTATCAAGTGACTTTTCCTTTTTCATTTTATGTTCAAACTAGTTAGCTTCACCTTCATTATCAGTGCTCCCAGTGAGCAAGTTGGTTTTACTTCTCTAATGTTGAAGAATGTATTCTTCTTGCAGTCTTGGACATTCTCAATAATTTTCTTCAGCACATCAAAGGAAGCAATTTTTCTTGGTTCAGCTTTTTGATGTCTTAGATCAGCAGATGGAGTTGCATGGTACACCCATGTTTTTAATCTAAAAAGTGTGATTTACATAGTTGAAAGCCTTAGTATACTCAATAAAAAAATAGATGTCTTTTTTGCCTTTTCCATTACCCATCAGATGATATCCATGTGATCTGGTGACCCCATTTCTTCTGAATCCAGTTTGTGAATAGAATAGAATAGAATAGAATAGAATAGAATAGAATAGAATAGAATAGAATAGAATAGAATAGAATAGAATTCTTTATTGGCCAAGCAGCAGAAAGCAAAGGCTGCCTTATGGGCAAATATGGCGTGAAGGCAGCTACAGGGCCGCTTCTCTCCTGCCCCAAGGAGCTGGCCATCGCCTTGCCGTGCCCCCCCCCCCACATGAGAGGAGAAGGAGGGGGAGGAGGGTTGCCGGAGCAAAGGCAGCCTTCGCTTCCTGCCACTTCGGGCTGGAGCTTACACCAACCCCGCTCAGCCGAAGAGCTGCAGGGGGGATGGGACATGACAAGGCAATGGCCAGATCCTTAGGGCAGGAGAGAAGCTGCATCCAAAGACCCTCCTTAAGCGAGAAGCCGCCCGCCGCTCGCCCTCCGAGCGCGCCTTTGCTGCGCTTGGTGCTCGCTTGAGGGTCTCCCCGTGCATGCGCACACTCCTGGCCCTGCCACAGCCAGCCAGGGAATCGCGAGAGGGGGAGGAGGGTCGCCCGAAGGGAAGCCTCAGCTGTGGGTGGCTATGTTCCTCAACCAGCGCCAGAGAATTAGCCACGGCGCTTCTCCATTCACGCCGTCGCCCTTACCTTCTCAGGCCAGGTGAGGGAGGGGAGGGCGAGGCCAGCCAGTGATGGGACAGGGAGCCACAGCAGGGGGCCCAAAGAGCTGCACGCAGCTCCGGAGCCGCGGGTTGCCGACCCCTGCTGTAGAAGCTTTCTCCTCTTCAGTGGATCATATTTTAACCTGATCTGTCTTTTGAACTTGCTATCATGAATGACCTTTCTAGGAATATATACCTCTGATGGTATCTCTCAGAGCATTATTAGGATGTGCAAAGAGATATTTCTCTAATTTGAGGATCAGGAGACAAGCTGTCAATTGCCCATGAATCCTCGTCTATAAAGAATAATTCTCTGTTTGAAGGGACATCTTTTCTTGTTTGGAGGTGTTCCTTATTTGACATACTATTTATTTCCTGTCCAACAAAAGTCCTGAAGTAGTTAGTAGCAGGACAACTATTCAATGTATTTACCACTGTAAAGAATTATAGTATATATTTATTTATATTAGAGATGATTAGTCCATAGTCTGGGGGTTACCTACAGCCTATCCTAATTTTGTGGCCCCAAATGTTGTACTATTAAAATTTAGTGATATACCATTGAGACAAGCCTTCTCACTAATTTTAAAGGAAAAAACAAAATAGTACGCTCTTAAATAAGTTCGTTTGTTTGTTTATTTATTAACTTTTGTAGACTACCTCTCTCTCCAAGAAGCAAATCTAGGAAGCTTACAACCAAGTGACAATAACAAGATAAAACATTGAATAATAAATATCAACATTAAAATTGATTAAAGTTTGACATACCAACCCCTCCCTATCCCATTTAACCTCCCCCTTATCCTGAATTTGTAGACTCTGGTGCTTGGATGTTCCCAAAATATCATAACAACAATAATTAAATGTATCATACAAACATGGGGGGGTGGTAGCAGAGGGATGTACATAGAACATAGAATAATAGGGTTGAAGGGACCTTGGAAGTCTTGTAGTCCAACCCTCTACTCAAGCAGGAGACCCTCTATCATTCCAGACAAATGGTTGTCCAGTCTCTTCTTGAAACCATCCAGTGATGAAGCACCCACAACTTCCGGAGAATTGAACTGATTAATTGTTCTCACATTCAAGAAATTTCTCCCTAGTTCTAAGTTGGATTTCTCATTAATAATCTTCCACCCATTACTTCTTGCCTTGCCCTCAAGTGTTTTAGAAAATAGGTCAACCCTCTTTTCTTTGTGACAGCCCCCTAAGTACTTGAAGACTGCTGTCATAATACCCATGGTCCTTCTCTTCATTACACTAGACCAGGGGTTGGCAACCTTAAACACTCAAAGAGCCACAAAGATCCTAACCGGAAGCTTCCCCATTCAATTCTGGAGCCGACTGGAAGTCCGTTTCCCCCACCATAGAGTCTCCTCCTATCGTGGCATCCTTTTTCCTCTACCAGTCCTAACCGAAAGCCCTATCAATTGTGAAGCTGACCGGAAAACGCTCCCTTGCCATAGAGTCGCCTCCTGGCAAGCCCTGCTTCCCCCCCCCAACCGGAAGCTCTTTTCAAAATTGTGGCGACAGGGAGATGCAGCAGAGGGATGAAAGAACCCCATGCGGCTCCAGAGCCGCAGGTTGCTGACCCCTGCACTAGACATATCTAGATCCCTCAATTGTTCGTCATATTGCTTAGCCTCCAGATCCTTTATCACCTTTGTTGCTCTTCTCTGCACTCTTTCTAGGGTTTTCACACCCAAGAGGGAAAAGCCTACAAAGATGTTTCTGCTTTCCCTGCTTGCATATTTGGAATTCCGTTAAGCAAAATGCCTCCACAGATCCACAGAAGAAGCTCAAGCAATTCCAGATGTTCTATTATTGTTTCCTTCACTAGGTGAGGGGCCATTAGGGGTGGTAACTTGAAGCAGCCAAAGTTCCTGTTTCTGAAAAGCAGCCTGGGAGACTTTGGTTGGGAACAAAGTTGGAGAATGACTATCTAAATCAGTGTTTCTCAACCTCAGCAACTTTAATGTATGGGGACTATTTATTTATTTATTCATTCATTTATTTAGTCAAGCACGTATTAGGTAATATATATAACAGGGGTGAAATTCAAAATTTTTCCCTACCCGTTCTGTGGGCGTGGCTTGGTGGGCATGGCAGGGGAAGGCTACTGCAAAATCTCCATTGCCTCCCCACTCTGGGGCCAGCCAGAGGTGGTATTTGCCAGTTCTCCGAACTACTCAAAATTTCTGCTACCGGTTCTCCAGGTCCTGTCAGAACCTGCTGAATTTCACCCCTGATATACAAGTATAAACATGAAATGAATACATGAAATGAATACAAATAAAAGGGAACATTAGGACAGGGACGGTAGGCACGCTGGTGCACTTATGCACGCTGTTCCTGACTTCAATAGTTCAGAATTAATTCCTCTTTCCCTGGTGCTTCCTCATGGATTGGAAAAAATGGTTTAGGGAGGGAGGCTGGCTCTGAACAGCAACCAAGGAGGAAGCCAAAAAAATAAAAAAATAGCTTCTCCTTCTCCAAGTTCTCAGCTCCACCTGCCAAAGACCCATGGCTGCTTTTCATTTTTGGAAGCTATTTAGATGTTTCCTGTTTATTAACCTAAACAAGAGGAACAGAATCCTTACCATGATTTCTGATATACGGAGGCTCCTGTTTGAAAGGAAATTGATCTAGACAGTTGATTCCCTCAAGCATAATTGCATCAAAATGTTTTCTTTAATGACTCAGAAAGGGAGCATTCCAAAAGAATCTCTCCTCATTCCCCACAAGGCAACTACTGTATTTTCTTCCCAATTTGGATGATCTGTATAACCAGGTGCTGTTTTGCATGGATGTCATTAGCAGTTTGATAACGCTCCATCATCCGACGACACGGGGTGAGGTATCAGCAGTATGCTGATGATACCCAGTTGTACATCTCCACCCCGTGTCAGTTCAGGGAAGCAGTCGATGTAATGTGCTGCTGCCTGGATGATGTGAGGGTCTGGATGGGAATGAATAGGCTCAAACTCAAACCTTTGCACAGGTCCGTCTTGTGCACCAATTGCGACCCTACTTGGAGAGGGAGGCTTTGCTCACAGTCACTTATGCCCTTGTCACCTCACGGCTAGACTACTGTAACGTGCTCTACATGGGGCTACCCTCAAAGAGCATCCGGAGACTGCAACTGGTACAGAATGCAGCTGCGCGAGCTGTGGTGGGTGTGCCGAGATACACCCACGTAACACCCATTCTCCGCCAGCTGCATTGGTTGCCTATTAGTCTCTGGTCGCAATTTAAGGTGTTGGTTTTGACCTTTAAAGCCCTACATGGCTCAGGACTAGGCTACCTCCGGGACCGCATCCGACCACATACCTCCCTACGACCAGTTAGGTCCCACAGAGTGGGCCTCCTCCAGGTCCCATCGGCCAAACAATGTCGGTTGGTGGGACATGGGGGAGAGCCTTCTCTGTGGGAGCCCCATCCCTCTGGAACCAACTCCCACCAGAGATCCGGACTATCCCCACTCTACTGGCCTTCCGTAAAGCCGTAAAAACATGACTCTTCTGGCAGGCGGGGTGAAGAAGAAGATCAGATTCCCTCATGAATGAATGTTTTTTTAAAATAATGTTTTGTTTTTATACTATTATGTTTTATTGCATTGTTCTTACCCATGTTGTACGCTGCCCTGAGTCCCACGGGATTGGGCGGCTTATAAGAACGCTTATTCAATTAAATTAAATTAAAACTTCCATTCCTAACCCTAAAAAAAAATGCACTTGACCAACAATGTGAAGAACAGACTTAAGATTGGAATAGAGTTATCCTACAAAGATAGTTGCTTGCTTGTTTGTGAGCAAGCAAATTAGTAAAACAAAATTATAGAGCTGTGATCCCTTACATTTCCTCACAAGATAAATACACAAGTTATTAAAGTTTTAATCTTAAAATATCTTGTCAATGATACTTTATACATTTATTTAGTATAACTAAAGGGGAAATTATTAATACACAACACATATTGTTACATATCAGTTGCATTACTATAACTTGAAACCATGTATATAAAACAGATCATAAGAAGATGGGAAGAGGGAAAAAGAAAAAAAAAACGTCACCCTGCAATATTCACATTGTCAGCTGTTATCCAACTGCCTTTTTCACAGGGGGAAATTTCATTTTTTTTTCTTTGCAACACCAGAGCTCTTTTACCCCATTGTCCAACTCTATTTTTCTTTTGCAAACTTTTTCCTCTGATTTAAATTTGGCCCATTTCTGTTCTGTTTTTCAAGATTGATCCTGCTGATGGACAGGTGGACACAGTTCTGAACAAGTTTACCCAATTTCATTCTTATATTGCATTGAGTTAAAAGGAAAAGAGGAAAGGAAAGGAAAAGAAAGGAAGGGGAAAGGAAAGGGGAAAGGAAAGGAAAGGAAAGGAATTAGATTCTTAGGTCAAAAATTTGTATTTTGAGGGTTATAACCAGGAATTTCAGAGATTCTAGGAATTCTATCTGCTACAATAAACCAGCCCAGTAATACAAATTGTTGTGTTCCCTTTCCTTAGGTCAATCCCAAATATGGAAAATATGTTTACAGTTACTAGTTATACAGAATCATATGACTAGGGAGCAGTACTGGAATTTATCCAAATAGTAACTGTCGATGGCCAGCAAAATGAAAAAGTAGAGTTCCCCCATTCACTTTATCTTTTATTAGTGCGATTTTCATATTTATATGTAACTGTAGCTCATACAAATGCCCTGTAAATAAATCTCTTCGTATGGATGTATGTGACCAGGAAAAAATCATGGTTAGTCATATATCTGGATATCAGAGAAGGAGGAAAGTTTGTGAGTGCAGCTTGAATATATATTGAGAAGTTAGGTTCACCCACAATGCAAATATACAATGACATTTTTCTGGATTTTGCTCAGAGGAATGTTTTAACTCCCCTCCCTCCCTCTGTCTCTGTCTCTGTCTCTGTCTCTGTCTCTGTCTCTGTCTCTGTCTCTGTCTCTCTCTCTGTCTGTCTCTTCTCTTTCTCTCTCTTTCTCTCTGTCTCTCTGTCTCTCTCTCTGTCCCCTGGGGGGGGGAGGGGAAGGAATCCCTGAACTGGTGGTGGGTGGTGGGAATCTGACGTCCGGAGACCGATGAATGGCGCGTCGAAGACAAGCTGGCCAGAGGGGAGGCAGGATAATCCCACAGTCTCCCCAAAAGTAACACATCTCTTGTCTGCTAAAACTTGAAGACTAGTCCGGCTGGTGGGTGGACAAGTGGGCAGCCCTCCTCCTCCAATCCAGTCCCCTTGCAGGACTCTGCCAGCTGCACAGAGGCCCCAGGGGGCCTCTGTGCAGCCCACTTTTGGCCTCCCCAGTCTCCAGAAGCACTCTGCTGGCCAAAAACCTTGGCTTTACCTTCTAGTTCCAGCCTGCGGGGCTCGTGAACATAAGTCCTGCACTCGGCCGAAGAGTGGGGGTGGGCGGGTGGGCCATATCCGGCCCATGGGCCATAGTTTGAGGACCCCTGCATTAATGGGACTGTCATTCAGTCAATTATTAGTCCACAGAACTTGCATTCTCTATCTATATTTTGTCATTTTATTAATAAGGATATTGTAATAATCTTCATGTATGTAATCTAAGGATGGGATTATGTTGAATACAGATATGTTTAAAACATGAAAGTTGTTTTAATGCCTGAAGTTCTTTAATAGATTTGAGGATGATTTGGTTGTATGAACTTAATTCCTATTTATCGGGAGAATGCATGCACACAAACAGGAGCTTAAATAGGGGTTCTACATTTTTTTATTTTGCATATTCACAGTAAATTGCTTCATTTTCTGCCTCTAGATTTATTTTGGTGGAAGGTCTGGAATCTTCAGGAAGATAGTAAACAGTGTGCATTTCTCTAGCTGGAAGTAGAAATGGACCTGAGATGGAGAAGCCCAATAATACCAGGCTCAGCAAGAAGGCCTTTGCTATCAGTGGGAATGAATGAAAAGCCTGTGAATGGAAATTGCTGTTTTCTCTGTGGGAAAATCTGCAGCCGCTGTTTAGGAGCAAGAGGCATGTAGGTTGTCAGCATTCCATGTTTGTGGCCTGTTCTTTACATATGTAACCTGTAATCAGGGTTGCCTTAATACAAGAAGTTCTCAACTTGCAGTCACAACTGGGATCAGAATTTCCACTTCTAAGCAAGGCAGTTGTTAAGTGAGTTGTGCCCGATTTTACAACCTGTTTTTGCCATGGTTGTTAAACAAATCTGGTATCCCCCCATTGACTTTGTTTGTCATAAGATGGCTGGGAAGGTCACACATGGTAATCATGTGACACCGGGATGCTGCAGCCATTGGAAATACATGACAGTTGCCAAGTGCCCAAATTTTGATAGCAATAGCAATAACAATAGCACTTATATACCGCTTCACAGTGCTTTACAGCCCTCTCTAAACAGTTTACAGAGTCAGCATATTGCCCCCAACAATCTGGGTCCTCATTTTACCGACCTCGGAAGGATGGAAGGCTGAGTCAACCTTGAGGCTGATGAAATTTGAACTGCCAAATTGCAGGCAGCCGGCAGGCAGCAGAACTAGCCTGCAGTACCGCATTCTAACCACTGGGCCACTGTGGCTCCTTGATCACATGACTGTGGAGATGTTGCAACAATCTTAAGCATGAGGACCGGTCAAAAGTCACTTTTTTGAGCGACGTCTTAACTGTGAATGGTTATCAAACAAATGGCTGTAAGTTGAGGACTACCTGTGTACATGCCATGATAGTGATGCTAAGCGACCCATTGCAATTCTTCAGAGGCCGAACCATATGAAGACAGTAATGGAAGAAGTCTTTCTCAGGCTGATTCCTCACTTGGAAACTTTGGGTTTACATTTCCAGGGACAATGTTCCTTTGTCTGCCTGTTACTTTTGAAATGTATAGAGGTACAGAACCCAGTCCTGTATAGCAAGCTTGCATTTTGCTAATTTTTTTTAAAGGGAAGGAAGGATGCCTGGGTATAGATGGATAGAAGGGGAAAAGCAAGAGAAAGGTTGCCGCTAGTGCCAAGGCAGCCAGCCTCTTGTGGGTTGAGACAAAGCCCAAATGCAAAACCCATAGCTGTGGTTACCCCCAACATCAATGAAGTGCAGTGAGATGTACAGTGCTGCAGCTGGAGCATAACCCTGTTTCTCAGCTGCCAAGGCTAATTTTCAGCTAGCTCTTAAGCTCTCTGATCTTGACACTGATAGCTGAAGAGTTAGCAGAGCTACTGTTAGTGTAATTATGATCCGCAAAGGAACAGGCTGTGCTTGGCTTCAGCCGAGGCAAGAGGAGTACACATTTGGTTTATAAATGGCACACATGGTATGTTAGCTATGTCTGAGCTCATAGGCAAGCCCTCAGAGGCAGAGGATGATTTATTATTGTTTCTAGGATAATTTTAGGCTCTTTGGGAAACTAGAGTGCCAGGAGAGCACAGCCACACGCAGCACAATTGTCTTAGGAAGGAAGACTGGCAGAAACAATCACAGTGTTTCCCTGAAATAAGAATTCCAAGGATGATCTGTGGCCATTTATTTATTTACTGGCATTTTTAATCCCATTGAAAATGATTCCATATCCATTAAAAAAAATCTATAAAAGTATAAAACGACGGCATCCTCAAAACAAAACTTGTCAACAATATGCAATGTCCTTCATTCCTAAACAATTCAGAGGAAGAGTGGCTTCACTACCCTAGGGAAAGAACCAGTAGTGGGTTCCTACCGGTGCGCTCTCCGCCTTTCTTCGCCGCCGAGCCGAAGACACTGGCGGCGTTTGCGGCGCGGGGCTTCCCCCGCCCGCTTTCCCGGGACACCGGGATGCCACCATTTGCGTTCTTCTGCACTCTGCGCAAGCGCTGCTATACTATACTATACTATAAGGAGGCCATGATTTGGGCCTCTGAAGGGAAGGTATTTGACAATACAGGGCTATATCCAAATAACCCAGGGGTGAAATTCAAAAATGTTCCCTACTGGTTCTGTGGGCGTGGCTTGGTGGGTATGGCAGGGGAAGGATACTGCAAAATCTCCATTCCTATCCCACTCCAGGGGAAGGATACGGCAAAATCCCCATTCTCTCCCCACTCCTGGGGGAAGGATATTGCAAAATCTCCATTCCCACTCCACTCTGGGGCCAGCCAGAGGTGGTATTTGCCGGTTCTCCGAACTAGTCTAAATTTCCACTACCGGTTCTCCAGAACCTATCAGAACCTGCTGAATTTCACCCCTGAAATAACCCTATACTCTAGCCCTCCCTGTTTTGATTTCACATAGAGGGAACACCCATATATGATAAGTCAGTGGTACCTGAAGTAGGCACCAAGCCATAAATCCAGCAGTTCAAGTATACTCAGAAGCCTCTTGGGAACCAAAGTGGTGCCTACAAACCAGTATTAAATAGCACTGGCGGCTCTGATCCATCAGTAATTGTCCTGCTTCATTGTGCTCCATTTGTACTTCATGGCAGAGGTTGATTTGGGAGGTGATTCGGGACCAGGCACAGATGCAGAGAGTCCCAGAAATGACCATGGAGAAGCTATACAGAAACAGTTACAGTACACATATGCAAACATGCTTTAAACTCTGAACAAACAGAACATTAGGAAGAAACTCAGACTAGTCTGAAACCCCCCCTCTCTCAAACCCACACTCCTTCAAAATGGTGATTGGGGACCATGTAATAGTTGTCAATAGTTGAAGATGGTGGCTTCTTCAAGATGGGATGCATCACTTCCTCTGTCAAGATAGAGGACATAATGCCTTTGCAAGTCCTGTGCCATGTCTTCCACAGCACACACCAGGGGTGGGTTCCACTTACCTTCCCTACAGGTTCACATCGTGACGGAAGTATGTGTTTTGCGCATGTGTGCATGCTTCGCTCACACGCGCACCCCTGTCACGTTGTGCAAATGAGGGTTCTTTGCTGGCCACGGTGACCGGAGAACCGGTTCGGGGGTGTGGACAGCCGGCCATTGCTGCTGGTTCGGCAAGTGGATGGAACCGGTCCAAGCTGGCAGCAACCCACCAATGGCACACACATGAAGTCCAGGCCAAAGTGAACTAGAGTGATTTCACCTGTAAAATGTGGCCCAAGTTCTCATGGGGAGATCTTCCTCTTCCCACTCCCCAAAAGGGAGAAAGTGACCGCAAATGAAGCCACTGATTGAGATGGCTGCTGTTGTTCTTTTTGAAAGCAGTAACTTTTTAAGTACCAACTGCTGGGGAATAACTATGCTTGCAAGCCTGGGACACTACATGTGCCAAGGCTCTGCCACCTGGCTATATTGTTAACAGGCCAGATACCTTGCTTTGTATGTACTCAAATTAGAGTGTGCAATGTTTTTAGGGTTTTAATGGTTTTATGTTTTTAGTGTTTTAAAATGGTTTTAAGATTTTAATTGCAGTATACGCTTTTGAATTGTGAGCCACCCAGAGTTGTTTGCTAACATGGGAGGCTATAGAAATCAAATGAATAAGGCCACTTTAGCTGACTGTGATCCACAGGTCAGCGGTTCAAATCTCAACCGCTCAAGGTTGACTCAGCCTTCCATCCTTCCGAGGTAGGTAAAATGAGGACCCGGATTGTTGGGGGCAATGTAAATATATACATTGCTTAATGGTGTAAACCGCTTAGAGAGTGCTTGCACTGTGAGGCGGTATATAAACGTCACAAATAAATAAATAAATAAATAAATAAATAAATAAATAAATAAATAAATAAATAAATAAACAAACAAACAAACAAACAAACAAACAAACAAACAAACAAACAAACAAACAAACAAACAAACAAACTGTGGAAAGAGGTTCACCTGCCCTGCTTACGGGCTGCTCTTGGCCAGGAATGGCAGAACGTGATGAATTAAGCAGGCCATTGGCCTCATCCTTACATTCTTATCTTCATCATGAAGTGACCCTCAGTTGTGTATGATGGAATCCGTTATGTAAAGGAAATCACTGCCCATCTCAATAGGTGATCATCAACCTCTTATAGTGAAGGACCACAGTCCTTCCCACATCATCTCCTACTTTGCTGCTTATTTACAACAGTAGATTTTTTTAATTGTACAAGATGCCAAAGGCAATTCCCATCCACAAACTTAGTTATGGGAATTAGTAGTTGTAGGAGTATCAGCAGCAGCAGCAACAGCAGTGAATTGTACCATAGTTGTACCATAGTTGCATTGTTGTCTGCTTCTGTTTAAACTGCAGCATTGTTTTCATTGGTGTTCTGGGGACATTCTGTTTCCATAGCTTAGGGTTTGGAAAAGAGAGCATTTTGCCTCCTGCCAAATCAACCCCATCAAGGAACAGCCATCACTCATGTGCACAATCCAGAGTGAGCAGAAATCATCAACAATGAAAGAATTATATTATAGGGAAATGACCCAAAAGGTGCAGAAAGAACTTAAAAAATAAAATAAAAAGTTGGTATGTTTAATAATAACAACAAATGGTTTTTGATATTTAATCCATTTTGTGAAAGGCTTGGCACAATATCTTTTTGGCCCTGCCAACTGAGCTCTGGTTGTCTTCAAAATGCTTGTTCTTCCATCTTGCCCATCATGGTCAAATTCCTATTCCCAATGTAACCATCTGGATTTTACCTAGCTGTCAAATGATTATAATAAATAATATATGATCTGTGTTTTCTTTCTCAGTTATTGGGAATCCAGGGCAAACTCAGTTCAATGAAGTGCTAAGATTCTTGAGTAGATAAAATCTTTTATTTTGGCATCTTTTAACAATTCTAACAAGAATTCAAGTCTTAAAAAAACAAGCGTTGGTTAAAAAAAAGACTGTAAATATATCATTCTATGCTCAAGGTCCCTTAATTAATGCTTCTTAAATCTTATGATGATGAATACACTCAAGTTTTCCATCAGTCTTAAATATATAAACTCTGCCCTCCAGGGCAGAGCAATGTTAAGACTCAATCTCTTAGTTTAATACTGCCAATTATATAAGTCAGGTATGTCTTCTGTTTATGGAAATAGTTCTTACCGTAGGATATTTCTGGCCACAGTCATGCTTGGATAGATGCCTTTGAGAAATGACATGGTGTTCCCAGTGCGCCATGTTTCCTCTCCTTGCCAGGAGAGCTGGTAAAAAGAGGCATGTTATGGAGTATCATCACTTTCTTAAGGAAAAGCCAGAGTTGTTATTGATTCTTCATTCTTATAGGGTACTTTAGAAGAGTTTTGTAACTTGGAGACAAGCAAGGGAAAACTAAGTGCTGTGGAAAACAAACCAAATTGCAATCAAACATCATTTTTCAAATTGAATATTGATCAAATTTGGCAACTAGATCTTCCAAAATTTACAATAGGATTTTAAATGCTTTAAAATGACAAGCTATTCATATCAATCTAATTCTAGAAGGAGCAACACACAGTATAGCCCTCAAAACCTCTATGTGCCTCACTGATGCCATTTGCTCCATTCTCCGATTTAGAGAAGAAGAGCAGAAGGAAAAATGCAGTGTCTATGAAGAAAATGGATATTTCCAGACATTTGGGGTACAGTATTGTCCTCACTCAGTTCTTGCTTTGCCCCAATTATTTCTGAAGGGATCCAGCTCATAACAAAATAAAATTTACCTGGTTAAGGTCAGAGGAATTTCAGTTTCTAAAGAAAGCTATTTTTATTATGGATTATTATCAGGGGTGGGTTCTAACTTACCTCGCTGCCGGTTTGCTTCCTCCTGCACCATGTGGGCACACCACGTGGGTGCACACACATGCTTTGTGCGTGCGTGCATGCACAGTGCCAAAAATCTGAAAAAAAATTTAAAAAGCCGAAAACGAGATGGTGATGCATGCGCAGTGCCAGAAACTCAGCTTTTTTAAAAAAAGATGGTGGTGCCCATGGACAGGCACCGACCAAACCGGTTCTGTGACATCATCATGACGTCACCAGCGGGTCTCTACCAGTTCGGGTGAACCGGTCCGAACCGGGAGGAACCCACCTCTGATTGTTATCATTTATTTTTTACTTGGTGGAAAGTTGTCGACTGATTTCTTCTTCATTCTAGAAGAGATGGAATTATGGTGCCTTGAAGAAAATTTTAGAAATGAATCCACCAATTCAGAATGTAGAAATGAAGGCAAAAGAAGTGAAGCAGAGAGGTTCAACTCTAAAATAGCTTATTTTAGTGGTGGGTTGCTGCCGGTTCGGACCGGTTCTCCTGTACCGGTGGCAGAAATTTGCACCCACTCGCCGAACCGGCAGCAATGGCCGGCTGTCCACATCCCCGAACCAGTTCTCTGGTTGCCGTGGCTGGCAAAAAACCCTCTGCACATGCACATAGGGTCATTTCCCCAACATGACGTAGTACAAAACATGCACTTCTGTCATGATGCAATCCGGTAGGGAAGGTAAGTGGAACCCACCCCTGGCTTATACTGTATCCAACTTCCTTTCTTTAAAGTACCACAAGAGTCTTGAGTAGCATCAGATAGACAGCTATGGCCCAACTTGGAGAGTCAAGTCTCTTCTCCACTTCTGTTCCCCTATATCTAAGTATCTAATATTTGGGTGGACATCTTTATTAATCTGTGGTGTTGTGTCCGATAGTTAGAATAATGACAGGGAGAGAGGATTCTCGAACCAAACGTAGCCTTTATTGAGGCTTAACAGATAACAGCAACATAACCCAAACGGAACCGCCGGTAGGAGTAAAATCTCCTCAGCCGCGTTTGACAGCGCAATTTATATCCGGCTGTCAAATGCGGCAACCAATCAGGGGACTGAGATTCTCCCTCTTTGAGGCAGAATCGGCCCTAGCCTATCAGCGGTAGCGGCGGCAGTTGCCAACGTCCCGAGAGGATGTAACATGTGGGATAAATTCTTCCATACTTGACTCCATTAAAAAAATTATAAACATTATCTAGAATTACAGTGATGGCGAGAGCTAGCAATGATGGGCATGAATGCCCTGCATTTTGAGGAGATGTCTATCACACAGGTAAAAAAGCCTTTTCTTAATAAAGTCAGTTGTGTTTTCTTGAAAGCAGAATTGATTGTAAGCTGCCCAGCATTTTACATGGTAAAATAGGTGATAAACAAACTAACTAACTAACTAACTAACTAACTAACTAACTAACTAACTAACTAACTAACTAACTAACTAACTAACTAACTAACTAACAAACAACTGCAAGAGATGAAATAGCAGGTAGTTCATGTTTCAATATGAAAGTGTGGTTGGATTGTCTAGAAATTACTGGGTGTGAAATATTTTATTAACATGGTCATCTGCTATATATGGATATGTTGACATCAAGGACATCCTGTTCACAGCAGGTCAGCAAATGGAATGCAAGAGCAACTTGCCTTTCTGCTGCAGTTGCCAAGAAGCTGCATTGAAAAAAGAATGACAGAGTTGGAAAGAACCTTGGAGGTTTTCTAGTCCAACCTCCTGCTCAAGCAGGAGACCCTACACCAGCAGTGGGTTGCTCCCAGTTTGGCCCGATTCTAAGAACCGGTAGCGCCGGCGGCAGGAGGCTCCGTCCACCCACCCGGGCTGCTCCACCCACCCGCCCAGGATGCTCCACCCACCTGCCTGGGATGCTCTGCCCACCTGCTCGGGACGCTTCTGCGCATGCGCAGAAGCGTCGCGTGCACGACCGCGCGCACAAGCTAGTAGTAAAGGGTTTTAGAACCCACTACTGCCCTACACCATTCCAAATAAGTAGCTGTCCAGTCTCTTCTTAAAAACTGCCAGTGATGGACAACCCACAACTTCTGAAGGCAAACCGTTCCATTGGTTAATTGTTCAAACTGGACAAATTGGAAGCTAGTTGGATAGGCTAGTTTTCAGATTTCTGTTTCCTTTTGATCTACCGTGATGTTACAATAGCCCTTTTTAAGGGCTGTTCTGGTGACTTTTGTTTCTGTATAAGTAAAACCTGAACCCCAAATAAGTGAAGAATTTGGGTTTGGTTAAAAGGCAGAGACTTAAAGATGTAAAGACATACAGTATGTCTCAATCCCGGTAAACTTTTGTTTGAAACTCTGCAAGGGGAACATGAAAGTTTCAGCAGAAGGATGAAGGGAAGGACCAAACTAAGCCAAACTTTTTGTTGCCTGTTACAAAGCAGAAATCTTCCTGAGTTAAGACCCTTAAACTCTTAGCATTGGACCCCTTTTTTTCTGGTGGAGGAGGAGGAGGAGGCAAATATCCCTCAAGCACTTTCCCCCTCCCCCCTATAATAAAAATACAGCAATAATACCTAATAATTTGCAACAAATATGTCTGGATATCTATTGCAAGAAGCAACTGACATTTTAGCATAATAAAGCAGAAGAGTTATCTGTATCTCCTGCTTCTCTATAAGGAAACCTTCACAAACAAACAAACAAACAAACAAACTAAAACAAAACAAATCTTCCCCTCCTAAGGCTTATTTCCTTTCCAAGAAGCAACTGTTATATTTAGATATGCTGTATCACTTTCCATCACATATGTTGATTAAAACTTGGAAGTCAGTGGTTGGCAATTAAATTCCATGCATTTTGCTGTTTGTGGAAAACTCCTGAGACATCTCTCAACTCTGTGAGGTGAGTTGGGCTGACTGGCCCAAAGTCACCCAGCTGGTTTTCATGCCTTAAAATGGGACTAGAACTCACAAGTCTCCTGGTTTCTAGCTTGGTGCCTTCATCATTAAGCTAGATGGGTCTCAATTACTTTAATTACTGGTCACTGACCCAATATATACATCAGAGCAGTTAAATAAAATGTAATGAAAGAAGAGCGCTGAAAGAAGAAAGAGAAAAGGGAAAAAATAATATACAATAAAATAGGAGAAAATTATGTCGATGAAGGTCTTTAGTCATTTGGGTGCTGTTCTCTGGAAGTTGAGTCATGATAATTGGACTTCTTTTCTTGTTGTTCTAGTGATTTTTGCAGTGCTGTATATTGTATAGTCCCAAAAAGTCAGTCCAAAGTTAATTGCCATTGATAGTGATTGGGTTCTATAAGCTATACATGCAAACTTTGCAACAACTTGTATTATTATTTCAGGGTCTTTTTTTTGCCAGAAGGAATTACAGTATACGTAAAATTCTTCTGGTTCTCATTAGGAAAAGGCCTGATGAGGAATGTTAAAAGTTCCTTATGCAGATAGCTAGAGAAGTTACAAAACAGCAGAGTTTCTCAATTTTGGCAACCTTAAGATGGTTTTCAACTCCCAGGATTCCCCAGCATACAGGCTCCACAAAATTTATTAACTGTAAGTTGATTAAGCCAGGTTGAAGCAGATTGTCTGTGTTTTACTGGACTCACTTTACAATTCCATGTCAAGGATTCAGTGAGATCAGTGCATTTTAGACTGGATGGCCATATTGGAGGCCAGCTGTTGGGTACCTACTGGACTTCTTTGTACAGTTAGTTGGCCACCGCGAGAACAGATTGCTGGCTTAAGTGGGCCAGGGGTCTGTTCCAATAGGAACCACCCAGCGGTGGGTTGCTCCTGTTTCGGCCCAGTTCTGTGAACCGGTAGCGCCAGCGGCGGGAGGCTCCACTCATCTGTTGCGTCCCAGCACAGAGACCCCTCAGAAATGACGCACACACAACTGTTTACAAATAATACTCCTTTAGTACTAATAAAGATTCTTAGTAGCTAGGTTTTAAAGCCCATAATGAACAGAAAAGGTTCTTTTTTCAGAAAGTCCAATATTGTTGCTTCTTAAGAATTGGCCAGAATTCAAACCCCCAAAGAAAATAAGCAATTAGTCCTCAGTTATCAGTAACTCTCAGAAGTTGGCAGAAAGCCAGGAATAAAGTATTGCACAAACCAAAAATCCAGAAATCAAAGCCGTAGAAAGTCCAAGAGCAACGAACGTGGTGAGAATAATGCAACGAGTTGATTCCAGCGTCAACGTCAGCGTGCTGAAGCCTTAAATAGCCTTAGGGCGTGGCCAATTAGCCCGCAGCTCTACATGCGAGGAGACCTCCTCCTGCAGAGCCATTCTTGCCTGCTAGCTGTCCTGCGTGCCCTAGCATCAAGCAGAGGCTCCACAGTCAGCTCTTGGTCCTCCGGATCCCTGACCAGCTGCGCGGGATGCAGGCAAGCCACAACACCACCCGCCTGGGACGCTTCTGTGCATGCACACATGCAAACCGGTAGCAAAGGGTTTTAGAACCCACTACTGGAACTACCCCTGTTCTTATGTTCTACAGTTTGTCTAAGAGTTGCAAAGGACTGTTCTTCCAGTGATAGCTGGACCTCTGGTACAAAGCCCAGTGTCCAATATTTATGTCCAATTTGTTGCTTCCAAATAAATCAAAAATTTTCAAGCAAATAAGAGAGATCAAGATTTCAGGGTAATATGTGTCAGATTTTTGCTAATTTGAAATAACAGTTGATGTTGTGTTGTATAAATGTTTAGCTTCATGATTGTGATTTACAATTAATGTAAATTATTTGACTTAACAAATAAACACACCTCTGGGAATTGGTCTAAAAAGATTTTTTCTTTTAAAGGCAGGAAATAAAATGAAATGAAATAAAATACTTCAAGCCTGATCCTCAAGTTTCTTCTTGTAAGCTGAATTCAAAGCTTCCATTTTGTTTTAAAAGCATACATATGGAGGCTGCATCATGAGAAAATGGCTGAATTTGTCATGTGATGTGCATGAGACCAATATATTTTTTTGTTTAAAAAGGAACATTTTCATCAGGTGGCAAATATCAGAGATCATCAAAGTAGTGTGCATGACAATGCAACAGCCATGTTCAGAAATTGACATGATAAGAATTACTAAAAAGATTAATCAATATTCTAACAACGGGAATATAATTCACAAAGCATCAGCGTGAAGTTTTACATGTAGGAAATTGCACAGTTTTATATGATTTCATTTTTCTCATCTATTGAGTGAGTTAGCGGTGGTCCCTGGGTTGTCTAAGACAAAAGTGACAGGAGACAAAGCTGTAGAAAATAGCCAAATTACTAAAATGTCTTAGGTGATTTTTTAAAAGTTATTTTAGTGCTTCGTTTTTAGAGTTGCTTGAGTTTTATTCAACTATTTCAGCAAACAATCAAAACATATTAAAAGTCTCTTTCACCAGATGGCATACATAATCGCTTTTCCACATTGAAGTCCCTCCTACATTATTGCCTTTATTTATTTAGCATGGCCTTCATGTTACATTTTGAGAAGATATATATTACTACTTTAATAAAATACAGTAATACATGTGGCTCCCTTAGTATCTTCCAGTTCTTACCAGTTTCAATTCAAGGCACATGTTTCTAATGTTTTTGTTTTTCACAGGCCTCCTTTCTGGAGTGCAGAGTACTCTCCATAACCATCAATCTACTATATTTTGAATGTCTGTTTTGTGTTTTTTTGAACAAACACTCCTTTCATCAACCTCAGCTGACCTTTCTAAATTTTTTTAGCAATCAGTTCTCTAGAATAGTCTTTCTCAATCTTGACAACTTTTAAGATGTGTGGACTTCGTCTCCCAGAGTTCCTGAGCCAACCATGCTAACTGGGGAATTCTGGAAGTTGAAGTTCACAAAGGTCGAGAAACACAGCTCTAGAAACTTTACCCAGCTCTTTCCTGCTCATGTTCTCGAGTTTTGACTGCAATTTACAGATTACCCTTCCAAATCCAGGAGGTATTGCTGCATCAAGATGGGACAGAGCTGTTGTGATTTACCAACATTTACAGCATGATCTTGTACAGGATTGAAGTTCAGCTAAGTTCAGAGAGACATACGTACAGGATAACTGCCTCAAAAGTTCTTCTTTAAACCTTTCAACGTGGCCAATGAATACTGGCTACCCTTAAAGGTTTTGAAAAGAAATAGTGATAAATGGGCTAGAGGATTACAGCTTGGATCCTTTCGTTAAATTGTGCAAGATTTACATGTAACAGTGGGAAAACCGCATTGTAAAATCAAATTTAAAAGAAAAAAAAACTTTGTTGTCATGAACCCAATCTCAGCAAAGGATAGGATCTCTTGCTGAATGTTCTGAGGTCTCTGTGTGGTCCCTTCTGCCTCTTTTGGCTCTCTTCCCAGATGGGATCCTTCAGCTGAAACCTGGAAATGAGATTCCACTGAATAAACACTTCTCCAGCATTCAGTCTGCCAGCACAGCTTCAGACTGCATCTCCCTGCTCACCTTCTCCTCTGTTTTTGGAGATTCTGGGACCTCTGCCACTGGGGATTAAGCTGCACATGTCTCTCACAGCACAGAAAAGCTAGAACATCATGTTATTTCCATTCATTTGCTTCTTGTGTTCCCACAAAGGCCTGCCTTGCTCCTGCGTTCCACGCCAAGTACTCTTCTTCCAGTTGCTATGGCGCTGCTGCTGGGTTGGTATTAATATGCTGAGTAACTTTGGATCTTTGATCCTTCTACTTTTCAGTGCCTTTTATGAGGTGTTTCCCCCTTGATGGCATAGCCTGTATTAAACAATGATTAAACGAAACGTGAAATGTGGACACTCTGAATGAAGAAACCGGCTTCACAAAGGCACCCAGTAGCAATGGCAGGACTCTAGGATAGATTGAAAGAGCCACAAAAATTGACGGAGTGAGAATAAATCTCACAGAGGTGATGTTTGATCTTTCTCCCGGAAATCAGACATTAGAAATAAAACCATAGTTTAAAGTTCTAATTAAAATATTTATTTCGGTACAAAAACAATAAATTCTGATTAATTACATGTCTGATATAAAATGCGACTTCCTTCGTCGGAAGCCAGAAGAAGAAGGATAGAATAGAGATTCAGGAATGCACACATGCGTACAAGAACATATCAATCACGTGCGCAGGAATAAACCATTATATTAGATAGGGATGCATCTCCCTGCATATACATGTAACAGACAATAAATCACATCATGACAAAAATGAACCCGGAGAATAATTCTTCAGTTTATTGCATCCCCTACAACTGTGTGCCCTTGCTCTGCTAATTTGCAGAGTCAGATAGATTGGCCTGTTTGCAGCAGTGGTCATTTCCCTGCAATCATCACATACAACTCTCCATGCACACTGTCCTGAAATTGTCCAGATGTATTGGAACTGAAACTTCTGTATGCCCAGTTAGCTTGGTTACTTTCCAGGCTGGCTAGATGTTCTGGATATTGAAAGTGCAGCTTTTGTGGAGGGTGCCAGGTAGGGAAAGACTGGTGCGCGGTATTATAAAGATTACTCTTGTCATTTGGCTGAAAATACAGACAAACACACTGTACAACCACATACACATACAGGTCCATTGATACTCATTCCTCCCACTTATTGCTATCCCCATCTGTTATAAGGAACAAAGAGCCATTCACTATATTTTTAAGAACGTCACCAGGCTTTTCACAATTCTTCTACTGGAACACTTTTGTGTTCTCCTCCTAACTAAAGCCCTAGCATGCCTCACCACAGAAATTCTGTGACATAACACAGAACAGGGGAATGTTTCCATGTGTTGTCAGTGCTTCTGCTTGTGTTATGGAGCACCCATACTGCCTATTTACCTAATGCATTTATCACCAAACACAAACTGACAACAGCCTTCCAGTTGTGAACTTTTCTCAGTTCTATGTGGAGATGCTGGAAATGCACCTGAGGTTTCCGTATCCAAAGTTTCTATGTCCATTTCTCAATATGGGCACTGTTTCTGCTGGTAGAGACAAAACACTCTCTCTTCAGAAGTGGGAGGGGGGAAGGGGAGAAACCACACAATAATCCCAAATGGCGCAGAATAACAGAATAACAGAGTTGGAAGGTACCTTAGAGGCCTTCTAGTCCAACTCCCTGCTCAGGCTGGAAACCCTATAGCCGTGATGGCGAACCTATGGCACGCGTGCCCGAAGTGGTACACGGAGCCATGTCACCTGGCATGCATGGCGTCGCCCATTTCTCTTCTGGGTTTCTGGCACACATACGCACATGACGATCAGCTAGCCTTTGTGCATGCGGCAGTGCTGGAAACTAGAAGAGCTGGCCTTCCATTTTCTGGTGTGAGCATGTGCGCCAGCCAGTTGATCGGTGCATGCGCATGTGCAGCAGTAACTGGAAGATTTGCTGGCCAGAAGTTCATTTTCAGGCGCCTTCATGCTCCCTGGGCATCCTCTTCCTGGTCATGGCCCAGATGAGCACGCTGGTCACGGCCCAGATGAGCCCAGATCTCCCTTTTCGGCACTCGGTGCCGTGCGAGTTCCCTTTTCGGCACTCAGTGCCAAAAAGGTTCGCCATCACTGCCCTATAGCATTTACAACTTCTGGAGGCAAGTTGTTCCACTGGTTAATTGTTCTTACTGTCAGGAAATTTCTCCTTAGTTCTAGGTTGGTTCTATCCTTCGTTTCCATCTATCTCTTGTGATGGTACTGGCAAGAGACATAGAGTAGGCACAAGTGAGGAAGGATAGACAACCTAGCAGGCCAGATTAAGCCTGGAGGATAGTGGAGGCCATCTTTAAACATTTACAAAGCTTATTACCTCTGGAATCTCTGTTATGTGCTATTCTCCCTTTTTTATGCAACACTACTCTTTCTTCTTAATACTGATATTTTCCCCAGCTTACAGGAAAACTATCAACTAAACATGAAGCAAAAAGCAAAATTTCTTCTTTTTCCTATCACTGAATTATGTGCCTGTTATGTCCAAATAAGAGTTGGATGTGTGCTTTCTCCCAATCTTTTCTCATTCACACTCCATGCTATGGAACCTTCCGTGATCTTTCTCTCAAGAAATTGCTTTTCCAGGATTCCTACATGAAGTGTGTCCAACTTGCACTCTGGGAACAATTAACTATTTTGACCTGTCAGTAGGTTGTTCTATGAGATCTTTCTTGGATTACTCACATTCACCACAGACATCTAACAATGGGATCAAGCTCTGAGGTCACCTCTTAGTGCTCCTCACATTTAGCAGTTGGGACTTGTCGGTCAAAACTTAACTCCAGAATCTCTGTCCTCAAGTATCCTGCATTTATTTGGTCTTCATCTTGCTCAATCATACTGTACATTTCAAGCTTTCAAGTGTGGCCATATTTCAAATATGGAAAGCATCTTTTCATATTCATTTGAGTAAAATGGGAGCATAAAATTTGAAAATAAGATAATTTTTAAAGGGTTTTTTTTGCTCTGTGTTTTAGCTTCCAGCCTTTAATCATTTTTGTTGCTCTTCTCTACACTCTTTCCATCTCAGCATCTTTTTTGTATTGCAGTGAGCAAAATTGGAAGCAGTATGCCAAGTGTGGTTCTACTCAAACAGTATATAGTGGTACTAATACTTCATGTGATCTTGATATTATTCCATTGTTGATACAGTCTGCATTGGGGTTTTTTTGGCAGCTGCTGCACACTGCTGGGTCATACTTAAGTGGTTGTCTACTAGGACTCTTAGATCCCTCTCACTGCTGTTGCATCTTATCACCAAACTTTGGCTTAATTAATTCCTATGAAGTGAAATAAAAGCTCATCTGGAATGACTGTATAAATGTTTATTTGGTTACCAAAACATATAATTTTAACATATTAAAAGAGCAATCTCCCTCCAAATGTAATACTGAAACAAAGAAATCAAGCATGGGTAGAATGTATAAATGAGGGTAAGAAGGAAACCAAACCTTGCAGACCAGGTTTGTATTCCTTTTTGTCCTCCATAGCTTATTTGCAGGAGCCTCTGTTACATTCAGGAGAATGCACTAAATTCCCACAACTCCCAAATTATTTACTATAGGAGGGGCCATTCATCGTCCAACTGTGGCTTACTCCCAAGTCGACCCTTGTTCCTTAGCTGTTCCCTTTGTCTGTCAACTCTGTGCATGCGTACACTGGGAACAGGCTCCAGCTATTCCTCTGCCTCACTGATGTCTGACTCCGGAGGCAGCTGATAACTGCCAGACGGCCTTGGCCCCCTCTCTGCCTCCGATACAGAGCCCTCGTCCGAGCCTTCCCCAGACTCCAGGACTGGCCCATGTTCCTCCCCAACCTCCTCACTGTCCGAATCTGCGGCCAGCTCCGCTGGCGGGCTCCACTGCGGCCAGCTCCGCTGGCGTGCTTGTTTTTTTAAAAAGCACCTTTTGGACAACCATGACCTGGATGGTTGAGAATCTCCATAGACACGAAGGACCATGAACCTCCATAGTATTAGTCTGGAGAAGAACTTAATGATTAATAATTCACAGTAATTGTTGATTCTTCTTCCTTCTTTCTTTCTTACTCTTTCTTTCACTTTTTCTCCAGGAGGTCAAGGCAGTTTATATAAAAACACTGTTTTATTTTTTTTATTCATAATAGCAAACCTCTGGTTATACTGAGTATGATTGATCCCCGACTGATTTTTCATGGTTGAAAGAGACCTCAATTGTAAACCAACATTTTAATCATTATACTTCACTACACTTTGAAAATAATGGTGCTGAAACATCCAACTGTCAGGAATGGTTTGAGCACCACTGACCCTTCTTTGAGGTCAAGCTGGGTGAGATCCTATTTAACTATAGTTTCTAAACCAAACATTTTTTTTCTTGCTTGGTCCATGTGAAGCAGGGTCTTTAGGGCAGCAATCCCAAGGCTAGAACTCTGTCACACAGTTAATTGACCCCATCCTTCTTCAAATATATGACTCGAAGCAAAAGATTTCTAAATTCATTCCTGGTGAAGGAGATGCTCTGAAGTAAATGGAATAATGCTAGGAATGAAGTCCAACTCACAGCTTGAGCTCATTATATGGAACATTGTGAAAAACCAGATGCTCATGGCATACCAATTTCAAATGTACAGTCAGCTCTTTGGGAAGGTGAAACTGTAATAACTACTATCTCTAAATATGACATTTAAAGAGGAAAATTCATTTAGGCACAAGCAAGGCACTTTCTTCTCTTTGTCCTCCCCTTCCTCCTGTTCAAAGGCCTATTTAGAGAGAAAAAGAATGTTGATTTTCACACTAATATTCTTAAAACAGGAAATATGTCATTCTTTCATCTCCCTTTACCCCAAATGGACATCTTTAGGATGGAATGAAAATAGCACTGTTTTATAAACAGACATTATTCAAGGTAAACAACATACCCAGAGCAGATTTTAGCAGCTTCAGTATTAACTATACATATTTGGACAAAGATGACATAACTATTTTATTACAGAAGGACAGCTCACGTTAGAACAATGTGAAAAAGTCTGCATCAGGGATTCATGCTGGAATGCTAACCTCTTTAAACAGCAATACTCTGTAGTTGTAATAATGCCATTACAAGCCATGGTGGTGCGGTGGTTAGAATGCAGTACTGCAAGCTACTTCTGCTGCCTGCCCGCTGCCTGCAATTTGGCAGTTCAAATCTCACCAGGCTCAAGGTTGATTCAGCCTTCCATCCTTCCGAGATGGGTAAAATGAGGACCCAGATTTGTTGGGGGCGATATGCTGACTCTGTAAACCGCTTAGAGAGGGCTGTAAAGCACTGTAAAGTGGTATATAAGTCTAAGTGCTACTGCTACTGCTATTATTCTGTTTCATGATTAAATTAAGGCTGATATGAAATCACACACCTTTGCAAGTGTTTTCCCCATAATGGTTGACAATTGTTGCAGTTTTAGCAATTTTAGCAAGCTTCTCAAAGTAGTTGATTTCATTTATGAGTCTTTGATATGGTACAACCAATACTTAGATATATTAATGCTACTTAGATATAAACAAAGAGAGCCAGTGCAATATAATGGTTAAGCTGATGGACTAGGAGCAAAAAGAGTCAGGTTCTAGTCTTCCCTTAGGCCTGGGACCCATCTGGGTGACCTGAAGCCAGTAACTCCCACTGGTTTAGCACAAGCTGGCTGAAAAACAAACTTCTTGCTGCATCATGTTTTGATAGGTTGGTTGTTTGAACTGATCAAGCAACTAGTTCAATGTTTCTCAACCTTCGTACCTTGAGGATGTGTGGGCTTCAAGTTGCAGAATTCCCCAGCCAGCATTGGGCGTTCTGGAAATTCTAGGAGTTGAAGTCCATACAATTTCATGTTGCCAAGGTTGAGAAGCACTGACCTAGTTCAAAAGCTAAGAAGAATATTAAAGGCAAATGCTGCATACAACAACTGAAATATAAACAAGGTTGAACTTAAAATGACAAATTTAATATGTTATTGAAGTGCCAAGTCCTTTTCATTGCTTTGAAGGGAGTGTAGGAAGGAAGGAAACAGAATGGAGAGAAGAAAGGGAGAGAAGAAAATCCAGATTGAAAAAAAATTGAGAAAGGTATGTAAGAAATCTTACAGATTGATGCAGTGACCATGACAATGGTCATTGCCTGAATTATGTGATATTTTCAGAAATATTAGTTGGCATTTATTCATTTCTATTTAGCCTTTATCTCCCTAGGTTTCCTTTCCTTTTTTTTATGTTTTCCATCCATCTTGATGGCAACTGCAGAAGGGGTTGATTTCTGTTATTACTCCTTCTGGCTGCCATTTTGTTTCTCCGTAATGTCATAGACATGGTACATAAATGAAACAGACTGGCCATGCTTTCTCATTAAAGTCCTATGAAATTATCTATTTTAATTTCTGAATTATGATTCAATTCCTCCCTCCTCATTTTGGCATTTTGAGGAATGATTGACTTTTTCTGAATAGGTCACCTTAGAGAAAAACCTTTAAATAGGCACACTGGGATGCTTATACATCTTTTAACTCCTAAAATTCTGAATGGCTGTGTTGATTGAGAATTTGTAACTTGTACCCTGTTTTCCCCAAAATAAGACATCCCCTGATAATAAGCTCAATCGGGCTTTTGAGTGCATGGCAATAAGGCCAAGCACTTATAGCAATAGCAATAGCACTTAGACTTATATACCGCTTCATAGTGCTTTACAGCCCTCTCTAAGCGGTTTACAGAGTTCAGCATATTGCCCCCAACAATCTGGGTCCTCATTTTACCGACTTCAGAAGGATGGAAGGCTGAGTCAATCTTGAGCCGGTGAGATTTGAACAGCTGAACTGCTGAACTAGCAGTAGCCTGCAGTGCTGTATTTAACCACTGCACCATCCCGGCTCTTATTTCAGGGTTCAAAAAAATATAAGACAGGGTTTTATTTTGGGGGAAACCTGGGTAGTGGCAACACATAGGGATGACACGAATCTTAGGAATTTATATATAGATAACGTAACACACCCAAGTGTAGAATATATTGATGAAACAAATAGCATACAATCAGGGTTTCAAAAAAATTATCTTTGGTTTATCATTGCACCTCCCCTCATTGCATTTCAGATGCTTTGGTAGTTCTTTCTGTTCCTACAAAGTCCATTTCTTCGTTAGTACTAGTGGCCTGCTACATAAAGAGGAAAACTGTAATGGATGTCAAATGTCATTTCCAAAGTCTGAATGAGAATTTTGAAGTAGAAAAGAAGAAGCCCTCAGATGCAAGTCAGATCGTTTAAAACTAAAAGGAATATGATTGTTCAGTATAGTTTGTGGGAAAGCTGTATGTGCCGTGATGTTGAAATATCGAATGGAAAAATTTTTAGGCATGCACTAAGGCAGTGGTTTGAAATAATGCATTCCAAGCATAAATCAGACAGACACCTACGGCCTTGGATACATCTGTTTGTTTGAATTTAAATGTGATCTACAGAGTACTTTAGAGTTCAAATAATTCAAATAGTTCAGAGTTCAAATAATCAGAAATAGGGAGGAACACAAGTTTTTTCTGATTTTCTCAACCTTCCACTAGCATCAGTCATAATATCCTTTGGGACATTCTGTCCGCAGGGAGATAGTTTTTATGTAGGCAGTTATACATGCCTTAGCTATTGCAGTAGCAAAGGCCCTGATAGCGCAAAGATTTTTCTCATAGCAAAAGTCAACTTATTTCCAATTGCTTCTCCCTTGCAGATAACTCTGCTATATGGATGGATGGTTGAAGGCCGGGAGGATGATAGAATTTGAGTGGTATGACACTGATAAGAAAGATAACACCTTTTTTTCACTGGAGAACTGAGTAGGGCTATTCATCCTTTATTCTGATTCAATAAGTGGAGGTGTTCATGCTTTGACATTCACTCATAAAATGCGACACTATTATCCAGACAAAATTCACCCCCAACCCCCCTTCTATCTTAGTTTTCAAAGATATTTTAATTCAAAAGCTGACTCAAAATTCAAAATATATATTTTGCCAAGCTTTATTTTTGTTTTTAAAGGGATTGTGAAAGGGAAAATAACCCCAGAGTTTAAAAGAGTAATTTAGTGAAGTTTGCTCTTAAATAATTGTTCTGAAGACTAAGGGTATCAGAAAAAGAATTGGGAGCATCAAAACTGGGGGTGCTGCTATGTTATTCAAATGATTTTGTCTTGCAGATACCAGATAAATTGGACAAAACATTGTTCCCTTCCATTTCTAAGACTCTGCTGTACCTATCTTTTTCATGTGTTCAAAATCCTGGTCCTACTAAATCCCAAATACAGGCAACCAACACTTTCAAAGGGCTACATGATTGTATTAACTTTTTCTGAGGAGTAGCTATTTTTGTCTTCTTCAGCAAAGAGTAGGAGGATCTGAAAGGCTTGATGATGCCAAAGATTTTGGGGTTCACCCCCCCTCCATCCTCATTTAGTATCAGAGATACTCACATTTTACAACATGTTTCTCATTCTGGATTAGAACTGTGTCAGAGAGTAAAGGTGAAGGAATCTGGAGGTCTAAAGTTAGCAGGGTCCTCCTGGGTCTAACCTCTACTAGTACAAGAAAGTTGGGAGGATTTTTATGCAAGCTTCTTCTCATCTCCCAGTCTTTGCCTACAGAAGTTTATTTTATTGTTTTGATATATGTTTATTTTAATATGTTTACCATTTTCTCATATGTTCTGCAGATAAATGTATGGAAGGATGACCAAAAAGGTATGTGTAAATGGATGGATCTACCTGTTCATGAATCAATATATAAAACAGTGCAGAGTTCATTATGTGGCCTCCATACATTCTCTATTATTGACTGACCTGCCCAACTAAGCCCTTAGTTTGCTGAAAAATATCCAAAGGTTGCCTGCTTTTGTTGCCGCTGTTTGTTAATATTCCAATGCTGCCTTTACATTTGTTTTATTTTTATTTTATTTATTTATTGTAATTTGTCAAACAAAAGCAAAAACAGGAATAATTATAAAAATACAACGACAGGGACGATAGCACATTAGTGCACTTATGTACGCCCCCTCTACAGACCTCTTAAGTATGAAGTGAGGTACACGGAAGTCAATTTGTGACTAAACCTATGAAAATTTGTAGCTGAGACAATTGTATGAGGCAGAGCATTCCAGACTTTGACAACGCTATTACAACATTTAGAACGATTTACATTGAGTTTAAAACGGTTGTTCGCGCGTGTATTATTGCGATTAAAACAGAAAAAGTCATTTACAGGTAAAACATTACTACGTACAATTTTGTATGCAATACCCAAGTCTGACCGCAAGCGATGCAGTTCCAAGTTACCCAAACCAAGAATTTCAAGCCTAGTAGCATAGGGAATTCTATTATGTACAGAAGAGAACAAAACTTTTCTCGTAAAGTACCTCTGAATCCGCTCGATCGTCAGATATATGGTGGGGATTCCAAACAGTTGAACAATACTCTCTAAGACTGGTCTAGCGTAAGTTACATCTCATAGATAAAAGATTAAAATGCAAAGCAGAAAATATGTTACATTTGTACAGGGAGTTAACAGACGAGCAGAACTCTTGTCACACGATTAGGGCCCTCACCAAAGCCCCCCCTCCTTAATTAACTCCTTTGATTAGCCATGAAACTGAGCCATTTTGGATGCCCCAGAAACAGTTCTGATTTATCAGTTTCTGCTGTATCTGCAATTGAGTTGTGTTCTTTCTGGTGCCCAATAACAACTGCTATTCCTGTGATGAGGGATTAATTTAATTAGAGAATACATCAGATTTAAATCTGGTTTGCAAGCAAGCCAAGCTTCCTGATCATTTCGGGGAAAATATTTTCATTTTCAGCCCAAATGGTCTTGATGGTGTCTGTTTGCTCTTGATTCGTGGCAAGTGTCACAAAGCACCATTGAGGAGGCTGATGTGGTCCTGAGATTTGGTCTGGGAGAGCCCCAGTTGAATTTTCAGGATTTTAAGCTCCTGTGTTTCTAATTACCTTGCACACAAGAGAAGCTCAGGCTGAGCCAGCTGCCAGCATTTTCTGGTTGCATTCACAAATTTCAAATGTAGAGTTAGATAATACTACTACTTACACCCCCACCCCGAAAATAAAACCCAGCAATCAGAATTTGGCCAGCAAACTGACTGCTTATTCAAAAGATTAGGTCACATAATCTGCACTTCATTAGATGTGCTTCCTAGCCAGCGAATAGAGTGCCAGCAATATCTTCAAGGGGGAATAACTGATGCTTTTGCCAAATGTTTGCAATTTATTGGCTCTTGCAAATGGTGATATCGGGAGTCACAGAGCTACGAGCATAAACTCAGTCCGTTCCAGACATTAGACATATGGAATAATGCACCTTATTTGGTTCTTAAGAAATCAATGGCAAGCTTGTAAATCACTCAAGTGTCTGGAGTTTTATGATTCCGAGGCAAGATGCTGAAGACTACTTTCTACATGTATTGTGTTGATGTGTCATAGTTTCTGTTGTTCAGTGCTTAGCAAGTGGGAGCACTTATGCGCACAATATAATTTTCTTGAATAGCTCATTTAGGCCCAAAGCTCAGTTTCGCAAAAGCCACAACATGTTCGTTGCCCACTTTTTAATGACTTTTAATTGTATTGCTTTAATGACTTTTAATTGTATTGTATTTCATTGTATTGCATATAAACATGTGCAAAATCCAGTTATTTTGAGGCAAGGCAGCTGGATGAATCTGGCTTCAGCGCTTTGCAAGCTGGAGAGCCTGGCCTTGTTCTGTGAATCATCATGGCAGAACGTGTGACCTCTAATGCACAGAACTTGGGGTTGAAGCAAAGAATGGCTATTTTCTGCACTTCTGGAACATTTGAGAGCTGCTTTGGTGTCGTGGTTAAGGCATCAGGCTTAAAAAGTGGGAGACTGTGAGTTCTAGTCCTGCCTTAAACACAAAGCCCAGCTGGCTGGCCCTGGGCTAGCCACTTTCTCTCATTCCCAGGAAGGAGGCGATGGAAAACCACTTCTGACAATTTTCTTTGCCAAGAAAATTGGAGGGATTTATCCAGGCAGTCCCAGAGAATTGGACAGGATTGAACGGAAGGGGGAAAAAATCGAACTAGTTCTCTCATTCTCTTGTAAGTGCTAATTTCTTCTTAGTTTCAAATCTTTTCAACCAAACTGATTGGAATACAGGTCCCTAGGATATCGCGTTCATCCTCCATGATTTCTCAAAAATAATGGCTAAAGTTATGTCTCAAAAATAATGGATAAAACTCCCCCCAGCAAATTCCTTTAGTATCCTGGGAACTTGAGTTTCGAGGAACTCAAAATGTGTAGCTACTGGACAACCCATGACTGTTGGATCATCTTTTCAGAGATATTTTCTTAGCTAAACAGAGAAACAAAATGACTGTGGGTAGGCAAAAAAGCAATGGGGGTGGGACCAATTTCCAACACCCTGTTGGCTTCCTGATTGATTTGTAACATCCTCGGCTCCACATCCTTCTACTATATTCAAGCATAGATTGGACCTCTTAATGGTATCTTCACAACATCACTGTGAAAATGATGGAAAGCTGTCAGGCAGCTTCACCTCCCTCCCTCCCTCCCTCCCCTTTTCAGAATTTCCTGGTGGCATCTATAGCAGGGGTGGGTTCTGGCTTACCTCGCTGCTGGTTTGCTTCCTTACGCGCTGTGTGGGCGCACACACATGCACAGTGTTAAAAACCCAGCTTCTGCGCATGCACAGAAGCAAAAAACAAGATGGCAGTGCCTATGGCGCCGTCGAGAGAGCCAGTTCAGGGGCATGTCCAGCTGGCCATCGCTGACGGTTTGGCAAGCAGGGGGAAATTCCCGCTACTGGTTCTATAGAACCATTCCAAACTGGCAGGAACCTACCTCTGATCTATAGCCTCTTTGCAGAAATGGTGATGTACCTCTGCTTTTGCTTTGTTACATTTTGTCATTTCCATTGACTAACTGTCTTACTTTTTCTTTTTTTTCCCTTCATTTTATTTGGGACACATTTGAAAAGGCACTTTTTGTTTTTCTTTGAATCCCTCAGTAACTTCTGTTCATTTTAAGATTTAGCTTTCCTGATAATCATTTTTACAAATTCAGACTATCTTTATGTATTATTTCTTGGTGACCTGTTCTTTGTTCTATCTCCTATGTTTTTTTTAAATTTTCAGATTTTGTATAAACTTTTTGTATATCCACATGTTGTATATCCAGATGTTGTATATTCACATCTGTAGTCTTCCATATTCTCCCTCATTGTTCATTATTATGCTTTTAGGGCTTCTTTTTTTCAAGGAAACCCCACCAATGTTAGAAGTTAGCTTCTTTTCCTTTAGTTTCACTTGCTATGGATTCCTGCTTAATATTGTTCTGAGTTCAATAAAAAATAGAAGTCAAGATATGCGCTTGATTTCATTTGCTTTTAATTTGCCTTAAAATTAAGAATCTAATCACAGTGTAATCACCTACTCCAAAAGTTCCCCTTCGCGGCACTTCATTCATTAACTTTCACTTGTTTAGATCTGATCAAAGATAGTGGTCTCCTTGTGTTTTCTATCTACAGTTGAAATAGAAACTTAGTAAAACTGTTTAGGAAGGCCACGCTTGGCAGAGTTTGTCTTGTGACTAACATTAGGATAATTAAAGTTTCCCCATTACTATATTTTACACCTCTTTGAAATATCTGCAATTTGCTTTCTAAAGATATCACTTATGTTTGAATGTGTAGTTTGATACTCATATCATCAAAAATGCTGCTGCCGCCGTGTCTACTTCTTTTAACCCAAACGCACTCCAATGACTAGAATATCTAACAGACTTCCAAGATCCCTTTCCAACTCTATTATTCTATGTTCCATATTCCGCCCATTCCTTGTAGTTGTGGATACTTCTAATATAGATTGCATGTCCTTTCTAATATTTTTGTTGCTCTTAAACAAGTTGTATCTTTCGCTTACTATATGTCAGTTATGATAATTATCCCATCAATTATAATTTTTAAATCATAAATTCCATCCTATAAAAGTTAAAGCTTATCTTGTTCATTTCATACGCCATGAGCAATAGTATACAGACAACAAAAACAATACATTTTACATCTCAATCTTTTTTTCTAATTTTGTATTGTATCTAATAGGCACCATGTCAGTTATTCTGTAACATCTTTACCATGCCAAAATTATCTGAAGTTCTCAATCCCGAGTTTTCATCTTTAGCTCTTATAGAATTCAGCGTAAAACTTTCTTAAACTGAATGTCTATGGAGATTCTCAGTCATCCAGGTCATGGTTGTACCAAAGGTGCTTTTTCAAGAGGCAACATGGTATATGTAGTACAATGCAGTGAGCCATGTGCAGATCTGTACATTGGGGAAACAAAACAACCACTTCATAAACTCATGGCACAACATAGGAGAACAAACCCATCAGGACTAGATTCAGCAATCCATCTGCGTTTAAAAGACAAAGGCCACTCTTTTGAAGACAGCAAAGTCCACATTTTGGACAGAGCGGACCGCTGGTTTGAAAGAGGGGTCAAAGAGGCCATCTATGTCAAAACTGAACAGTCCTCTCTCAACAGAGGGGGAGAGATACAACATCATCTATCTCCAGTCTACAACACAGTCCTTTCAACAGTTCCAAGAAGGCTCCACACCCATTTGCACCACTCTGCTGACCCTGATGACACAGATAAGCCTCCAGATGGCCTTAACAACTCAATAAAAGAATGCAAATGACCAGCTGTCTGCAAGGAGTATAAATCCTCCCATTCCCCACCATCCAGTCAAAGCTGAAGAAGAAGCTTCTTGGATGATAAGCAATAGCAGCGATTGCGAGAGGGATCTCGGAGTCTTGGTAGACAGCCAACTAAATATGAGCCAGCAGTGTGCAGCAGCAGCCAAAAAGGCCAACACAGTCCTGAGCTGCATAAATAGAGGGATACAATCAAGGACCAGAGAGGTACTAGTACCACTCTATAAAACCTTGGTCAGACCACACCTAGAGTACTGCATCCAGTTTTGGTCACCACACTACAAAAAAGACATTGAAACTCTAGAGAAAGTGCAGAAGAGAGCAACCAGGATGATAAAGGGTCTGGAAAATAAAACATACGAAGAGCAGTTGCAGGAACTGAGCTTGGCCAGTCTAGCGAAGAGAAGGACCAGGGGTGACATGATAGCAGTGTTCCAATACTTGAGGGGATGCCACAGAGAGGAGGGGGTCAGGCTGTTCTCTATGGCACCAGAAAGCCAAACAAGGAATAACGGATGGAAACTGACCAAGGAGAGATTCAACCTGGAAGTGAGGAGAAACTTTCTGACGGTGAGAGCGATCAACCAGTGGAACAGCTTGCCAGCAGAGGTCGTGAGAGCCCCAACACTTGCGACCTTCAAGGAGAGACTGGACTGCCATCTGTCTCAAATGGTGTAGGAACTCCTGCTTGAGCAGGGGGTTGGACTAGATGACCTACAAGGTCCCTTCCAACTCTAATAATAAATCTAAAATCTAAATCTAAATCTAAACGTCTTCAAAGAAAAGAAAAACCAGAAAGTCCAGTTGCCTCTTGAAAAAGCACCTTTGGGACTTTCTTAAACTGGCTATGTTTTCTAAGGTGCAAACCATCTCTTGCCTCCATTGATTTTATAGATTGACTTGCAATAAATCCTTTCCTTTCTTGATCCTCTTCCATGGCCTGGAAGAATGGATATGAATATTACTTCAGTCATTAGCTTCTTCAGCTTGCTTCCTAGACCTCTGAAGTATAGCATCTGTAGCTGCTCATGATGTCATCATTTGTCTCCTACTTGAGGGAGCTGAAAAGGATACCTGAGTACCTTGGCAATTACTCCTCACAGTCTAGCTTGCATAATATATTCATATTGCTTATTACAGAAAGTCACTAATTACAGCAGCCCTCCTTCTTACTCTCGTGTAGCCATTCATCCCTTCTGCTGTTGTCATTTTCCATTCCACGGTTGCTACTCACGTGTAACTTTTGGCGTGATGGAATGATAAAACTATTAAATACATGGATGTACTCAGCACTCTTCTTAGAGACTAGACCTGGTCTTGTGCCCAAACTGGCTGTACATCCTTAATGTAAATATGGCTGGAAGGGTTCTCAGTGAAATTAATTTAAAAACTTGATTTTATTCTCTATTTCAAAAAAAAAAGCAGTCTTTCAGCAGTGGCAGGATTTTAAATACTGTATATTGTAGCTATTATTGTTTTAATTTTATCAGCCTCTGTCGGCTCTGTAGCAGAAAGGCATGCTATAAATATTATTGACAGATAGATTTTCTCCTTTGGCTGCTTTGCACTCAGCTGTATGCATCCCTAAATAATTTTAATTTTCGATACCATGCGCATTTTAAAACCAAGAGTTATATTACAAAAAAACATTCAGTTCAAAGCATCACTGCATTTATATTGCTTCATATAGCTAGAAATTGGCATTGCTTAAAATTGCCAATGAAATGACATTCTTCAAGACTCCAGTCTGCAGCTGCTGTGCATTCATTTTTAGTTTTACAATCTTTGCATAGCAATTCATCCAGAATATAATCTGCTGTGGCAATGACCTTGGGGAAAGGGAGAAAGAGATGCTGCCTAGGAAACACCAAACAAGAGACGCAGGAGCCCTGAGTTTCTTTAACGGTCAGAGAAAGAAACGTAGAAAGGATCTCCCCTAATAGATCAAGCAGTTAAAAGTGGCAGCCGGAAATATTGTACTTTCAGAGCTGCAAAACTATTAATGTATCCTTATAAGAAAGTAGATTTAACTCATCTAATAGTGTGTTGTCTGGTTTACCTAGAAGCCATTTATAATACAGTAACAATGAAAAAGCAAAATACAAACAAAGCTCCATTAAAAATGAAAAGGTCCACATCAGAGACAGAACAGAACAGAACAGAATAACAGAGTTGGAAGGGACTGTGGAGGTTTTCTAGTCCAACCCCCTGCTCAAGTCAGGAAACCCCATACCAGTGATGGCGAACCTATGGCACGCGTGCCACAGGTGGCACGTGGAGCCATATCTGCCGACACTCGAGCCGTTGCCCTAGCTCAGCTCCAGCTTGCATGTGCATGCCGGCCAGCTGATTTTCGGCTCACACAGAGGCTCTGGGAGAGTGTTTTTGGCTTCTGGAGGGCTTCGGGCAGGGGCAGGGGGGCGTTTTCACCCTCCCCAGGCTCCAGGGAAGCCTCTGGAGCCTGGGGAGGGTGAAAAACGGGCCTACCAGGCCCACCAGAAGTTGGGAAATAGGCCATTTCCAGCCTCCAGAGGGCCTCCAGGGGGCGGGGGAGGCCGTTTTCGCCCCCCCAGGGATTAAATTATGGGTGTGAGCACTCGCGCATGCACGATAGCATGCGTGCATGCACTTTCGGCACCCGAGGAAAAAAAGGTTAGCCATCACTGCCCTATACCATCTCAGTCAAAAATTGTCCAATCTCTTCTTAAAAACTTCCAGTGTTGGAGCATTTACAATTTCTGGAGGCAAGTCGTTCCACTCGTTAATTGTTCTCACTGCCAGGAAATTTCTCTTTATTTTATTTATTTATTTATTTTGTTATGGTGTTCTTATATGCCGCCCAACTCCCGAAGGACTCAGGGCGGCGTACAACAGAAAAAAATACAGGACACCAATTTATAAATAACACATTAAAACGAGATATATAAAAATTAAAAAACACAATATTTAAAATCATCCAATACCCATTCAATAACCATACATACTTGGGGTGAGCTTGAGTGGTTTAGGCTCTACCCCCAGCCTGCAGGAAAAGCCATGTCTTGACAGCTTTAGTTCTTTAGTTCTAGGTTGCTTCTCTCCTTGATTAGTTTCTATCCGTTGCTTCTTGTCCTACCCTCAGGTGTTTTGGAGAATAAATTGAGACCCCCCCTTCCTTGTGACAGCCCCTTAGATATTTGAATGCTGCTATCAGGTCTCCCTTAGTCCTTCTTTTCATTAAATTAGACATACTGTACCCAGTTCCAGAAACAGATCTTTATATGTTTTAGCTGCCAGTCCCCTAAGACCTATGAAGGAACTGTAAGGAGGTCTATCTTCCCAGCAAGGAGGATAATCTAGTAGAGCAAATTACTAGCATCAAATGCCAGGCAAGTTGCATGCAACTAGGCAGATGGGAGGTCAGCCAGCCAGGTGACAATCCAACTCCAGTAACACAGAGATAACATCCCAAACAATAGGACTTCAAAGCTGCTGGCCTAGAATCCCCCTGCCTGCTTCTTGCTCTCAAGGAGACCTTCCATGCTGGTACCTGACTTCTGCGGTGTGCCCTAAAGTTTTTCCCAAACAATTTTGTTGTAACAACCTTTCTCAGCAAGAGCAGAGGAGAGGCCTACTTCACCTCTTGGGATAGGAGAAGGCTAATCCAAGAAAAAAAAAATCCAGTTCTTGATCATCCTCCCACAAAACGTGCAAATGGGGAAGGCCTTTAATATATTTCCTCAGAATGGAAATTACAGGAAATGATGATTCTACCTGAAAAAACTGAAGTCCTGAAGATGCTTGGGCACCAAGCCATCATAGGCCTTGAGATAGGATCCTGAAGCCCTTGAAAATCCATGCAATATTTTCAAAACAATATTAAGTGGCGGTGGGGACTATCTCCTATCAATAAATGGGCTGCTGCGTTCTGCCCTAACTGAAGCTTCTGAGACACCTTCAAACAAAGGCAGCTATGTGTAAAGAGCATTGGAGCAGCTTAATTTTAAGCTAACAAGGGTGGAGTTCCTGTCATGAGAACGCCTCCCCCCACCATACAATAGCAACAGAGCTACTAGGTAATGCTTGGCAGGCCTAACTGAGAATGTTTTAAGTAGGTTCCTACCTTGAGCAGGGGATGGATTTAATAGCCTAAGTGGTCCTTGTCAACTTTACACTTCTGTGATACTGATCCACAAATCCCTAATACCTATAGCATTTTTCTTTTACTACATGAACAAGTGCAGTCGTTTCTTGCCCTTTGTTTTGCACAATAAAACTATTATGTATGGAGATAAAACAAGAGATTTGGGGCCCATTCCCCCCCCCCCCAAATGAAAGCTATTCGATATTAGGAGATTTAATTCTCATCAAAATTCCACCCTGGGTTCTTAGCCTAAAAAACTTACTGATCACACTGGAATATTACAAATGTGAGGGCATTTTTGCAATTAATTAAATGATGTTTTAATGTTATTATCATTCCTGTCCAGTAAATATCAAGGGGCTCTTCCCTTCAGGAAATGTCAGCTAAGCACAAGCCAATGAAAAATGAATGCTCTGTTTTATTTGGCTTCCTGCGCAGGGCCAGAATGTCCAAAGAAAAGGCAAAACAAAACAAAGCAAAGAGAGTCAACCTGGCATGGAAAATGGGCTCGGCTGGAGGCCAATCTTTCAAGCCAGACTTGTCTTCTGATAGAGCCTCGCCAATCCAGATAGCTTTCCTTTTCAAAATCCGGGAAGCCCAGTAGAGAGAACAACCATCAAGATGGATAACTTCCAGAATATTCTTTTTTCATCTCCATTAATAGTGGTATTTCAAAACCCATGTACAACCCTGTCATTGTTTGGCCATCTGAGAGCAAGAATGATATGATCCAGTCCAATGTTCTGCACATAAAAAAATGGGAATCAAAGTCCCTTCTCCATTCTTTTCCAAGTCATGATCTTGCAGAGCTCATGGTGTCTGTGAGTTTTCTTTTCTCAAACAAAAGTGGGAAGAGCCCAAAGCAGAAATCTGGCTAAGCTAGGTTTGGCTCAAGGGTTGGAATCAATCTCCCAATCATCACTGCACACATGCAGGCACGAATGCAGGAAGGTACAAAGCTTTGGTTCCAAATGTGGTCAATGAAGACCAAGAATAAAATATCCCGAATGCAATTGCCGAAGAGTTGTGATTGCTGAATTGCAATGCAAATACAGATTTTTTTTAAAAAAAAAATCAGGGTGTTGGGATTTCTAAGCTGAAGGCAGTTAGTTTTTGTTTTCTTTTCCAGAGGTAAAAGTGGCTTGAAACAAGATTTTTTGCTCATAACATGTACGGACATTAACTAACTCACATTTACTTCTGTGCAAATATGTTTTGAAGGCTTTTATTATAATTAACATCTGAAAATTTTCTTTGACTAAGTGGAACTGTCAGATCTGGGCTGGATGCAGCAGTCTAAAATGAGCCAGGGGCCCACAGTCAGGGGTTTCAGGATACAGGGGTTTTCCAACACAGAGAGAATCCACCACTGGATTCAGCGTTGCAAGGGTCCCGCCCGTCTCCCTCAGTCAGGTTTATTGTTTTATACGGTCCCTGTCCTACTGTCTTATTGCCTAATTTATCTGTACCTACTTTGCTAATGTTTATGTTTATACCAATACCTAATGGCAAACAAACAAATAAAACAAACAAACAAACAAACAAACAAACAAACAAATAAATAAATAAATAAAACCAATAACAAATGCAAACAATTCCCAAATCAAAGTGGAATGCTATTACACTTAGCACATTTTCTTGATTAACTTACTAGGTAAGTTGTCCTTGATGCTACAGAATGTAAGGTTGAAACAATTTCTATTCTTTTCAACCCAACAGTGTGTTGGACACAAATTGTATAAATGGGTTCAGGACCTCGTCCATTTGTCTTTTCTATCATTGGGACAATGCTTTGAAGTCAGACCATAACTGGACCAAATATGGGGCAGGGATAGGAAGAGGTGGGGAAACAAAACAGTAAAAGAAATATTCAATTCAGAAATGGGATGTTCTGGTCAGAGGCTGCAGAAAAATAAATTTCCCCAAAACTTCCTCTAATGATTTCCTGGGGAGAAGCAGTCAAGCAAGAAGTTGGAATGTTGGTGACTATTCCATTCTAAGTCCTTCTGCCTTCTGGTCATATGACTCAGAGCCCTGAGTCCTTAGGGAGTAGGGCGGCATAGAAGATTTCCCAAAATAAATAAATAAATAAATAAAATATGTAGTACCCTCTCTGCTTCCTAATGCACACATACCTCCATAGTCCATACCTCCACAGATGCAACACAGGGGTTAAGGTTAGTGTCAGAAATGCAACACTAGTTGTGCCCCAATCTGATTATACCCTCAACACAAACATATAAAGGCCACTGACAAGCTTTCATCCCAAGTAGATCCTTACACGTGTACATGTTTAACACATTAAACACACATTGCTACTGGTATTAGTGGTTTTTTTTTGGGGGGGGGGGAGAAAGTAAACACAGATGTGTTAGACAGAAGAATCTACACTACAGCCATCTCCTGTAATAAGGGGATGAGAAAGAGTTTAAATGAGAAAGAATTGAAGAAGGCTTGTGCTGCTTGCTACATGTTATAAAAACTATTCCATCCTTTTCTTGGTACAGCTCAACTTTTTTCCTCTCCTTTCACTTGTTGATTGTTTTTCTTTTCTCTTCTTTTAAAATGATTAAGAAATTAAAAGGAAAGTTATTCTATCGACCTAACACAATATCTTTTTTTTTTTGCTGGAGAGGGATTATCATTATTCATAAAAAACACAAGAAAAGCTTTGTTGGATGAACCCAACAGTTTCTCGAGTCCATTTTGTGCCAGAGAGCGGCCAACTGGATCCATTCATTTAAGAAATGAAGGTGACAGCTCTCGTCCAGTGTCACTTTCCAACAGCTGCTATTTTGAGTCTGTTGTCCATGGTTACCTTACTCACAGAATGAACTTGTTAACTGGATGTTAACTAAAATATAGTTTGCCTAAACATGACTCAGTTCTTCTGAAGAAAGTCTTTCAGACTTGAAATGCATTTCCAAATAAACAAGTCAGATGAATTCATGGGAATAACTTACAAACATTTTAAAGCTAACAATGAAATCTAAAGTTTTTACAGGAATCTCTTAATTTTTTTATATGTTCTTGTAAAATGGCTAGGCATCATTGTCACGAGGCTGCTAATATTTGTATTGTATGTACTTAAGATTTATATGCCATTAAGAATGTAAGATGAGTCTCATTAAATCCATTTTTTCTAAGCAATAGTTGTTAAGCCATCAAAACCTGAGAGAAATTCACTGTATTTTTTAAATGTCTCTTTATAAAAATTGAGATGAGAGAAAGGGGAAATAAATAAAAGACATTCTTTCAGATGCTCAGAATAAGCCTTGTATTAAAAGCCTTCTAATAAAACATGTAATTGGGAAAGGGGCTGGCAGACTCCTTCTGATTTTGGCTACCATAGACTAACACAACTCCTCCCCCCTCCCCCGCAATGTCTTTCCAATACAGTTTCTGGATTAAATCTTGCCTGGTTTTCCTGTCAATGGTGCAAAGAAAGTTAAGTGATGCCAGCAGAAGTATTTGGCTGTATAACTATTACATAATGCAGGTCTGTCTCTCACTGAAGAGAGAGCTCTGTGCTACTTACATGTGCTGAAGTTTTCCTCAATGCTTTGCTGTCTTCAGCCCAGGTAACACTATGCCATTTTCCAAACTCCAGTGAAGGTACATTTGGCCTTAGGAAGGGGTGGTAGGTGGGAGAGACAGGATTGGGAGAAATCCATCAAGGAAAGAAGCCCAGAATGTTCTGAACAGTAGTTTTTAAGATAGTACACATTTCTGTGATCTCTTCCAACACAATCTAGGATGAAAAGAAAAATATTAGTTCTGCAAAATCAGAAAATCTTCTTTTCCATGTCATGGAGGAACTACCAAATCCAGATATACCATATTTTTGGAGTATAAGACGCACCTTTTTACTCCCAAAAAGAGGGTGAAAACTTGGGTGCGTCTTATACACCAAATGTAGATTAGAACCACTATCTAAAAGGTAAGGAAATGTATTTCATGTATTGAAACATGGCAGCTGTATTAGAGGAGCTCGGCAAGCATATACTGCATCCTCTAACTTTTCCTCACAATAACCTTGTGAAAAAAATGAGCTGAAAGATACAAAGCACCCAAAGTGCTCAGCATCAACCTTCCAAATGGTTGATTAAACTATCCATTATTGTAAGTGTTAATAGTGTTAATTATCAGTATTAATAGTAATGTTAATAGTATTAACTATTATTAATAGTAATGTTGGTTAAATAGCATTTATTAAATAATTTTCATATAATAAATGTTTAGGAATCGATGAACAATCTGAAACTTTATGAAGGAGTCAATGAGCTGAAAAATGCAGGAATCCCTGATCAAGCCCAACACATTAACTACTATACCACATAATCTTACTTCTCTCTCCAAAGCCCTTTTTTGAATCCCTTACATAGCCTGGGGGAATGGTAATTGTTTCTTTTCTTTTTCTAAATTAAGAAACTGGGGGAATGATTAGATTTCCGCCAGTTAAGTGAAAACTTTCTTACCAGATTGAGCCATTGTATATTTATTGGAGAGTTAATGGAATTTGGAAATGGAATAGCACAGAATCCAATTTTGGTATAGTTTAGTTTTATTTTGAATGGAATCTATTTCTTAACATCTCTATGAGCTATATAACACTAGCAACAACAACAACAGCCAAGATTTGCATCGGTGAGAGAAAAAATAGAAAAGAGATCTCTGGGTGCTATATAAAAATGTTAATCTGAAAACAGTGGATTCCAAAATTATAAACCATTTTATTTGGTTTGGGTTCGGACCACACCATAGGCTAACCAAAGGGCATTTGTTAGTAAAGGAGTTTTTCAGCTTTGTTAAACTTCCCTAAATCAAAGTGAATAACTTATTTGTTAGCCAGAAGCTGCACTTAAAAGAAAAATTATTCCCCAAGTGTTGAAGGAGCAGGACTAAAACTTTAGGGCCCACCTCTTTTTTATGGATTACAGGAAAATATACAAAATAGTTGTATTAAGCACAATGAGTTCTTAAACACTTAACTGCATGGATGGAAACCAATCAAGGAGAGAAGCAACCTAGAACTAAAAAGAAATGTCCTAACAGTGAGAACAATTAACCAGTGGAAGAGCTTGCTTCCAGAAGTTGTGGGTGCTTCATCACTGGAGGCTTTTAAGAAGAGATTGGACGGCCATTTGTCTGAAATGATATAGGGCAGTAGTGGCGAACCTTTTTAGGCTCGCGTGCCAAAAAGGGGGGGGGCGCTCGCGCGCGCTTGCATGCCCACACCCATTCCCTCCCCCCCACGTATGCGCACAACACCCCCCCATGCTGCCCCCTGCGCATGTGCACACCCCCCCACCCCCGCGCAAAGGCTTACCGGAGCCTGGGATGACGAAACCGGCAAACCGGAAGTGCGAAAAAACGCACTTCCGGTTTGCCGATGTGCTGTTTTTTGCACTCCGGAGGGTTCAGGGAAGCTCCCTGAAGCTCCGGAATGCAAAAAATTACAAAACAGACAAACCGGAAGTGCGGAAAAGTGCACTTCCGGTTTGTCCGTTTTGTAGTTTTTTGCATTCCGGAGCTTCAGGGAGCTTCCCTGAACCCTCCGGAGTGCAAAAAACAGCACACCGGCAAACCGGAAGTGCGTTTTTCCACACTTCCGGTTTGCCGGTGGGAACCCTCACGTGCCGGCCGCTATGGGTCCGCGTGCCACGGATATAGGGTCTCCTGCTTGAGCAGGGGGTTGGACTAGAAGACCTCCAAGATCCCTTCCAACTCTATTATTCTGTAACAAGGGCTGTGCTTTCTAGAAATCCAGAAAAATGTAATACAATGCATCTGGAGGGTATCATCATCTGGGAAAAGCTAACAAGCAACATCTGACTTTACACATCTGGTTTATGGCCACACTCCAACGTACCAAGCTCATATCAATAATTCAAAAGCTTTGCCAAATCAGTTTGTGTAAAAAAAGTGAAGTCAGCCTAGGTGTTTTCGTAGCACAGAATGTTCCAAACTGAAAAGCTTTTATAAAACAGATGTATTTAACCTGTGACTAGTTGCACAAGAAGATTCTGTAATTAAAAGGCTCAGTCTCTGTATTATCTCATTCCTCTTTACTAGAGCGGAAATGACATGAGGCTGGTTTTGTTTTTATCTTTGTTGAACAGCAATGATGTGAGGGTGGTTTTGTTTTTAGTGAGTGTTGTGAGTTGCCAAAGTCATTATATGAGACAGGTGGCCAAGTCAGTTATGTAAACAAATAAATAATTGGACAATACTAGTTCTTCCTCTTGTCTTCCAAAAACATTAGATAAAAGTATTGTCCTTCCTATACAAAAAGGAATATAATAGTTGAAATATTAGTTTTAAACATCTTGTAGTATTTAAATCCAATTCCCAAACAAGTTATAAACTTGAAATTTTATTTTTTATCATGATAGCTGGGGAGAAGATGGACAGTGAAGGCACCCAACTGATCTAGAGTGATCTAAATTAGGTTTCAGGGACAGGTTTAGGAGTTGCTCCCAGTCCAAAAAGATGACGGCAATGGGGAAGAAGAGACCAGTTGTAGTATTTTAAGAATATGATACCATCTCACTGAATATTATTTTCTCTGTGGTACTACTTTGATTTGGACTTTGGAATGAACTGACATGGTGTTGAGACATCACTTGATTAATTATAGATTATTTTAAGGACACAATAGCAGTCATTCTTATAATTCTTATGAATTTTTAACCTTTGTTAAATTCCACCAAAATAAATGTTATGCATTACCTAATATTCTCTGCATGTTCCTATTTCTCTGCTGAAGTACTGCTTCATGAAACAAATAGGGCAAAAAAAGTGGGAAACAGTGTGCTATAATATAAAAGCCACAGGTATAATTTCAGATGAGCTTATAAACAAAATCATATAACAAAGAATTGCACAAGGCCACATCACCAACATGGGAAGCTGCAGCGATGTCAAATGGAAGTGTACCAGGGGTGAAATCCAGCAGGTTCTGACAGGTTCTGGAGAACCGGTAGCGGAAATTTTGAGTAGTTCGGAGAACCGGCAAATACTGTACCACCTCTGGCTGGCCCCAGAGTGGGGTGGGAATGGAGAGTTTGCAGTCTCCTTCTGCCATGCCCACCAAGCCACACCCACCAAGCCATACCACACCCACCAAGCCACGCCCACAGAACCGGTAGTAAAAAAAAATTGGATTTCACCACTGAGAGTGTACTTTTTCCTCTCTACTCTTTCTTTGCTCTAGCGGTCCTCCACTTCCTTACAAAAACTATATGTAATTTATGACTGTTAAAGTAAAAGGGAAATTGTGTTGAATAGAATATTTATTTGTTTATTCAATTTATTTTAGCTGCCCATTCTTGGTTCTGGGTGGCTTATAATTAAAACATAAACAATACCCAAAAAAACCACCATCAAAACCAAATAAATAAAGCAATATGTGAACAAAATGAAATGTTAAAAACAATTCAGAATCATGTAATACACACACAATATTCTTTATGTAGAATGGTTTCTTCCTCTTATAGGGAAACCAGTATTCTCCTCCTCATCTCAATAAACCCTCCTGTAGATGCGAATATTATGCCAAGATAGCATTTCATCTAATCAGCTTCAAGGTTAAAGGATTAGCCTGGGATTGAAAAGGCCTTGCTTCATGTCCTCAGATGGCCATGATCAGAGTCTGTCACATGTAAATAATAGCCTATAGTTTATTTAACTTTCCAAAATAATTGTTTTTATTTGTACTCTACACAAGGCTGTCTTTCTTAAAGCTTTTGGAAGTAGAAAACCAAAAAGGAATGTATGTGATTCAGCAGCCACTGTTTAGGGACAAAGTCAGAGGTGGGATCCTGCCGTTGCGGTTAATAAACTGATGGCTCTTTGCCATCAGTTTAGTTAAGAGCTGAGGTGGCGCAGTGGTTAAAAGCAGCACTGCAGTTCAGCAGTTCAGCTGTTCAAATCTCACCGGCTCAAGGTTGACTCAGCCTTCCATCCTTCTGAGGTCGGTAAAATGAGGACCCAGATTGTTGGGGGCAATATGCTGAACTCTGTAAACCGCTTAGAGAGGGCTGTAAAGCACTATGAAGCGGTATATAAGTCTAAGTGCTATTGCTAATAGCTGTTGTTCGGCGCAGAGCCGAAGACGCTGCTGCCATTCGTGGAGCGGGAGCTTTCCCCGGGCGCTTTCCCCGCCCGCATGGATGCCGCCAATTGCGTTCTTTTGCCCTCTGCGCATGCGCAAAGTGTTCCGCATGCGCAGAGGGCAAAAGAACGCAATTGGCGGCATCCATGCGGGCAGGGAAAGCGCCCGGGGAAAGCTCCCGCTCCACGAACGGCAGCAACGTCTTCGGCTCTGCGCCGAACAACAGCTATTAACCACACCGGCAATCAGAGGCAGGAACCCACCTCTGGACAAAGTGTGTCACATCCCCCACAACCAACACACTGCTGCTTATTCTACCTTACTGGAATTTTGAGAGTTATATTTTCCCCCCTGATGGAACAGATGAAGGAAGGGGTATACAATGGTAGAAGGAACCAGAAAAACTTGGCGAATGCCAAGGCCTGAAACTACTATCTTAAGCAGTTGAATGTATTTGGAACATTGATTGCTAAGGTTGGAGCAGCATAGCAAAAAAGAAATATAAAACCTTTTTGGAAATTCCCCAGAATTATAGCCAGCTGGGGCTCAATGGGGGGGCAGAGATGGGAGAGTAAATTCCAACCCACATGATGTTAACCAGTAATCTATGTTCCCCTTGGGTAGTTACAGATGTTTGCAAGCTTTAGTGATTAAAAATAATTACTCATGGATATAAATTATCGTTCTTGTCTTGGAAAAAGAAATAATCGGTATAATGTGAGTATAACTGTTACTTCTGTAAAAAAAAAAAATTCAGATAAAATTTCAGGGCCAGAAGAATTATTTCTGAGAATTCAGAATAGATATTTTTTATAATATTAAAGGAAAACAACAGATGAATCAGAAAGAAAGGCTGCATTGAATTTCCTTCCACATAGTTTTGGGTGCTCCAAAAGTACCAGGACAATTTTATTTAGTTCTCCCATTTCTTGTGGGTTCCTGTCCATCTCCTGTGGGGTTGCCAGATAAACAGAGCAACTGTGCAGTGGCATATATTCAACTGCAAAAACTGAAAATTATCACTCATGTGTAACAACTAATGATATATCTTGCTAGTAGGTATGACTTATGACTTCTAACCAGCTGTGCGGTTAGGTAATTTTAGAACTCTAGGATTATTTCTACACCCTTCTGGTTTAAAGTGTAACTTACCATCATTACTGAATTGACATTTGGTTGATCTGTCCATTATAACCCCCAATTTTTTTTCCTGTTGGAGACAATTCAGACACCATCAGTGTATTTGAGTTCTTGTGTTCATTAATTTAAATTTATTTCATTTGCTATTTGGTTGAGCATCAGATACTGAAATTGAAGCTCAAATATTTTGGCTACCTAATGAGAAGAGAGGACTCATTGGAAAAGACCCTGAAGTTGGGAAAGATTGAAAGCAAAATGAGAAGGAGACAGCAGAAGATGAGATGGTTAAATAGCTGTCATCTTAACAAGGAACATGAATTTGGCCAAACTCCAGGAGACAGTGAAGAATAGGGGGACCTGGTGTGTTGTGATCCATGGGGTTAGGAAGAGTTGGATACAACTTAGCAACTCAACAAATTTGTTGAGCATATTTTTGGAACTCTTTGCCATCACTTTTGTTTTTGTTTTTTTAAACCAACACTTCCCAAAATAATTTAGCATCTGTTGTTGCAAGTTATGGGTTCCCACTTTCAGTCTTCCAGCATGTCATCTGAGACATTCCCAGTCCTCATTGTGATAAGGGACAGATGTTCTGTATTATCTACACACACAAAGAAGCAGTACAAGATCGGATGGTGTGGTGAGAACTGGCCCATAGAACCACCAAGAGTCAGACACAACTGAATGGATAACTTCATCATCGTCTACACAAAAAGAAATAACTCAGCTCCTCTCCTTTACTGGGAAAAGAAAATGCCTGGGTCTTTTCAAACAAGGGTGGAAATAGCTAAATAAAGTAAGGTGGAGTGAGATTTATCACGTTGCCAAGCAATCTCTGTTTCATTGCACCTGTGTTTGAAACTCCAGTCTTTTATTTCTTTGTACCACTTAGAAATGCATTTGCTCTTTTAATTTGTCAGACTGAGCATGAGGGTATTAATTTTTACATATCAAATTTTATTATCTATAATAAAATAAACTGAGAAACTTCTCTGGCATCTCTCTCAATAGATTCTGGCAGCAATAAGCTATTTGTAGCCAACCGGAGACATCATGTGGTCTGTTGGGAGCATTACATTTTCTTTTATGAACTTTACTTTTTAATCAAGCTGCCATTTTCTCATACTTTTATTAATTTATAAAATTTAGGCAGCACCTAATCTTAATAGCTGTGTAATTAATCTCCTTTGCTAGTGAATAGTTGTATTCTGGATATCTCAAGTTACTTTTTTAAAATACTATGTCTTTCTTTAAAAAAATAAAGTTTGATTTTGTTTATTTTTGTGAGATTGGTTTGTCACCCAAGAGGAGAGGGGGAAAGGATCAGTGATGTATGACCATGAAGTAATTATTTCATCTTCAGATCAGAAAACAAACTCTAGAAGAAATCCTAGAACTGTGATTTATTGATTTTTTTTTCCTTTTGTGATCTCAATTTATTTTAATTATTTGGATTCTCTCCCTGAGAAAGTCAATGCAGGCTCAAACAGATCCATTCTGACTATATCACAGCTTTTCTCTGAATGGTGCTTAGCAGATGTGTTAGATTATAGTCTCTATTACCTCCCATCAGAATAGTTTGGCAAGGGGTTGTAGCATGTGTAGAGAGCATCAGGATGAGGTAGACTGTTTTATAAGAAAATATTGCCCACGAAAAATTCTTTAACTAATTGCCTCCATTTGCTTGTCAGGGAGAATAATTGTTACTCATTCTGAAAACTGCTTTGAAGCGGATCATAGTTAAATCAACAATATTGAATTAGTGCTACTTATTTGCACCTGGTACAAATTGATTTGTGCCTCTCCTATTATTTTAATTGTGGGCAATTTAAAGTTACTATACAGATCTGATGCTTTATTTATTTATTTATTTGTTTGTTTGTTTGTTTGTTCCAGGCACCACCTGACTCCAACAAACTCTCGACAGCCCATAATAAAATAAACAATAAAAACACTATATAGCAATAGCAATAGCACTTAGACTTATATACCGCTTCATAGTGTTTTACAGCCCTTTCTAAGCAGTTTACAGAGTTCAGCATATTGCCCCCAACAATCTGGGTCCTCATTTTACCCATCTCGGAAGGATGGAAGGCTGAGTCAACCTTGAGCCAGTGAGATTTGAACAGCTGAACTGCTCAACTAGCAATCAGCTGAAGGTTGCAGTGCTGCTTTTAACCACTGCGCCACCTCGGTTCCTATATAAAAATATAAACCAAAAATATTCCATATTTTATTGCTGATTATGGATGGGGAACACCAGGAATATTAATTAAACTGTAAACAAGTTCATTGTGTGTTTGTTTAAACTGCAGGTGCCATTGCTGTCACGTTTAAGCTAAATTTTTGGACTTTCGTCTTTCCAACCCCAGTTTTTCTAAAGATGTCTGAGAATGGAAAAACTTGACTTTTCTTTTGTGTTATTCTGGTTTGTTACAATAAAGGTTTTATTTATTCCTACATTTGATTTGTATAGTGACCTATCTCACATATTAACTCTGGGTGGTTTAGAGCAGGGGTGTCAAACTCGCGTCGTCACGGCTGTGTCATGTGACATATCGGGACTTTCCCCCCGTCACTAAACCGGGCGTGGGCGTGGCCAGTGCATGGCACATCCAGCCCAAGGGGCGCGAGTTTGACAGCCCTGAGTTAGAGCCTTGGTGGTGCAGTGATTAGAATGCAGTACTGCAGGCTAACTCTGCCTACAGCTTGGAGTTCGATGCTAACAGGGCTCAAGGTTGACTCAGCCTTCCATTCTTCTGAGATCAATAAAATAGATTGTTGGGGGAAATATGCTGACTCTATAAACTGATCAGAGAATGCTGTAAAGCACTATGGAACAGTATATAAGTCTAAGTACTATTGCTATTAGGGTGGGTAAAAACAATGCAAAGCATAGTAAAAAAAAGAACCCCACAACAATGAATGCAGTAGCCATGAGACCAAATCACTCAAAGCAACATAGTACTTAATGACCTCTCACTAACACTCTGACCTAACTATATATTTTCTCCTCTATCAATATAGCTTTGATTAGATAAAAAATTGAAACTGTTGTGTCTAAGCTAATTAAATTCACACATGATCTTAATCTGGGATTTTTTTAATGGTTTATTGAAAAAATCAAACTGATCCAACTCACAATGAGCCATAATAGTGGGTTCATAAATCATATACCCAACGGTCAGCACAACCTATAGCCGTGATGGCGAACCTATGGCATGCGTGCCACAGGTGGCACGCAGAGCCATATCTGAGGGCACACGAGGCGTTGTCCTATGTCAGCTCCAGCGCTGGCCAGCTGATTTTCGGCCTTCCGGAGAGTGGGGGGAGACTGTTTTTGCCCTCCCCATGCTTCAGGAAAGCCTCTGGAGCCTGTGGATGGTGAAAAACGGACCTAACGGGCCTACTGGAAGTCTGGAGGCTTCAGTGAAGTCTGCGCACATGCGTGGGGGGGAGCAGCATGGGGGGTTATGCGTGCATGCGCGGGGGGAAGGGCATTGCATTATGAGTGTGGGCATGTACACGCGTGCCCTTTTGGCACCCGAGCAAAAAAAGGTTTGCCATCACTGACCTATAGCATTATATAAAACAACAGAACTACTTGTTGATGAGAACAGGTCAGAAGGAAAGTTTACAGTGGGATGGAAAAAGTTAGTTTTGAATTTCAAAAGACAGATGCTGGATTCCACACAATGCTGTTTGTTAGCAATCTTTCTCCTGGGCCTCCTGAAGCCTCCTCCGGTCATAAAATCATAAATAAAAAAGCATTGCAAAGACTATAAGCCTACAGTATTATTTTCCCCCAAAGGAAAACAGTGCTGTAAAGACTGTGTAGAACTTTCAACTGATAATGGAAATGTGACACCCTCCCCTCCCAAATGAAGAAATAGAATTTCTCAATTCTGCATTGTCACCTGGGAGGCTGAAAAATTATAGGCATATCATGTTTATTTGGCTGCTTAATTTTTGTTGGTGGCCAAGAAGATACAGTCATGATTTAGGACCAAACTAGACATTGCTTTACCTGCATGTTAATTGAAAGATTTAAAATTTCAATGGTGCATATTCATAGCCGATACAAGTGATACAAGTGATTAACTTATGTGACCTGGGTTGTATGTTTTGCTCATTGGGAAGTGGGTTAGAAATATGGATGTATTGTTATAGTTAAGAATTAGTACATTAAACGTTGTTCTAAGACAAGATTTCTCAACTTCATGGTCTCCAGATTTGTTGGAAAAACAACTTCCAGAATTCATAGTCAGCCCTGTTTACTGCAAACAAAGCTGTGAGATGCTTGAATAAGCAATAGTGGAAATGTAGTTTTTATTATAATAATAGTACAAAACATGTTTTGATCACTATATGGACAAGTGTTTTTTTTTAGGATGAGCTATAGTTCAGAGACGGAGTATGCCATTCAAGAACTACATCACTAACATGAAGATGTTAGATTACAGATGGAATAATAATATGACATGTCATAAAGCAGCTTTATATGTTTCCAGAATCCATTCTTCCCAGTTGACAATTGAAGAAGAAAACCAAACAAGAGACCACACACAAACACACACAAACACACACATGATTGGAAGTTTTGATCTGACTTAAAAATAGTAGCCATGATGAATTGGGTTACTGAAAAAATTCCATTGTCTTTTGGAGACACAGATCCTTCTTCTTCCATATATACTGTATGTCAAGGTAAAAGTCACAAGACAGTGATACCAAAAAAATGTTATCTGCACCTTCAAGTAAGGTTGGGTTTCCCCTGAAAACAAGATGTTTCCAAGTATAACAATTTCAGTTCCCATAATGTCTGGTCACAATCTCATGCTATTAGAGATTATGGGACTTGAAATCCAATTTACATGATGGACAAAAAAATTGAAGTTAGTTGGTTTAGATTATGCTGAGCTACAGTGGATCAAAGATAATGATATAATGGGAACAAAGGGTTGATTACTTAGAGCCTAGAAAGACTGAGATGGCAGATAAATGAATTTTATTTTATTTTTTCCATAACTGCATCTTGAAGTTGCATCCTCTATTCCAACAATTTGTTAAAGAAAACTTAATGATTCAAGAGAAAAGCATACAGCCAATTGTAGATTCAGTTGGCCTCTGAACAGTTGGATATGCAATTGACACAAAGGCCTCTGTAGCTCATGCCTTCCAACTATCATCAGACAGAGACTTCCTTCTTCTGTTTTTCCTGAATCTCATGAAAGTATCTGCTTTTCCATTTTATTTCACAGGTGAGCTATGGCAATCTTACACTTTTTGAATTACAACATGGCCAAGGGATATATGTGAAAGTCTAATCTTCCATTGTATAATTAAATTATCTCTCCAGCCACAATGAAATACTATTTACACTGCCTTTTTCTCCTGGCAGGAAATCAAATAATTAATAAACCAATAAATGAACCAATAAAAAAGAATAAAAAACACTAGGTATTTAGTATGTGATTGATTAGCAAGAGCTAATTATATAAAAGACTCAAGAAGATGGGCACATGCCCTACTTTTGGCATAGGAAAGAAAGGAAGGAGGAGACAAAGGAAGGAGAGCAGGAGAGCTGAGATATTGAAATAATTATTGACATATTTTAATTGATTGGTTTTGATAACTTGAATGTAAAATACTGATCCATATCATAAATGCAAATACTGAACTATATTTTAGTTGGCTTTCCCCTGTTTGTGGGGTGCGACCAGCAGTGGGTTGCTCCCGGTTCGGCCCGGTTCTGTGAACCAGTAGCAGCGGCGGCGGGAGGCTCCGCTCACCTGCCCGGGACCCTTCTGTGCATGCGCGCGTGAGAACTGGTAGCAACGGGTTTTAGAACCCACTACTGGGTGTGACCAATTGATCTTATTTTTAAAAAGAGTCCTGAATTAATTTGTACATCAGACATAGTAATATTACATGTGTAGTTCCATGTAGGACAAAGTTTGAATGGAAAAATAAAGAGAAAATGTAAAATTTATTAGCCAAGCCGGATAGAGGTCACCAGCCCACATCATGATTTGTATTATGGAACAGTTTATCTCAGTATGTTGTGCATTTAGGGAAAATTAGTCATTACAAGAATAATATTAGAAACATTAAATGTTGGTGATCTATTTTTGAGTTATGAGTTTCATGGTGATGAATAACTTTTGATTCATGAGTTTTACACATCTCAGTTTCCTTTCCCCAAATTCTAATTCCAAATCTGCTGCAGTTTTTCTATCTTCTGTAAAAGCATATAAAAAAGTAGACATATTCTTCAGATGGGACCTAGAATTTAAGACAGGGGCCACTTGTCAGACCCAGATTGTTGGGGGCAATATGCTGAACTCTGTAAACCGCTTAGAGAGGGCTGTAAAGCACTATGAAGCGGTATATAAGTAAAGTGCTATTGCTATTGCTATTGTGACTATGGACTTGTTATAGTGTCCTGAAACTGGTTCTTCTACAGACATTAAGCTGAGCTAAAAGAGGCAAACATGACAACAATACTATATAAAAGAACTCTCATTAAATAAGCTGTTTCATGTAAATATTAGATAAGTAGTTCCAAATTTCAGTGGTAAACTGAAAGTCCACAACAACATTGAAGCTTTGCTTACAGTTTAAACATATAAACATCTGTGGTCCTATTTGGAAAATTTTTGGGTTTAGCTTAGCATGATTTAAAATTTAGGAAACTCACTGAACATTGCCCAAAGCTCTGTCTGTGAAACACAAAGGATGGATTCACAATTAATGTCATTATTTGTTTCAGTGATTTTGTTAGATACTTTATATAGTCTTGTTTGGTCATATCAGCAAGAAACAATCTGTATATTGACTTCTGGGCCTTGGTTAGAGTTTTTCAGAAAAATTATCCTGCATTATCCTCTTCCAGTTCTCATTTAGTCTATGAAAGAGGATTTGCTTTCAAATCAAACGAATGGCATTTTGGTGAAATACTCATGGGCAGAACGTTGTGTCCTTGCACTTATTTAGTCACAAGGTAGCCAAGAAATGTTTTCTCTTTCGTTATTCAAGCTTCTCTCACTGGTCTTCCATCTCCCTGGTTCTCTATTTTTCAATGAAATCCTATGATAAGGCAAGCAGGATGTTCCTGGGTACATTTTCAAATTGGGACGGGCAGGCAGGGAGGGAGGGAACTTCAGAATGACTGAAAGAGGGGACACAAAAATCACAGCACCAACCCCGACAATCTTTGCCACCTCCCATAACAAAGTAAGCTTAAAAATGGGAAAAGGAGGAAGAGGTCTAATAGCATCTTTTCAGAGAACAGATATTATTAAAGGACTTAAGCTTCTGTGGATTACGGTTACAGCTCACAAAAAAGCTTATGCATTTAATAAAATTTGTTCGTCTGAAAACAAATAGCTACCAAAATCTTCCTGATGTTGAGTTACCATAGATCAGTGGTTCTCAACCTTCCTAATGCCGCGACCCTTTAATACAGTTCCTCATGTTGTGGTGACCCCCAACTATAAAATAATAAAATTATTAGGAAACTAAGGGGTAGGTTCTAACTTACCTCGCTGCCGGTTCGCTTCATCCTGCGCTGCGTGGGCGCGCCTCGTGGGCGTGTGTGCACTTTGCGCGTGCATGCATGTGCAGTGCTGATTTTTTAAAAAAAATTGCAAAAAAAAGCTGAAAACAAGATGGCGATGCATGCGCAGTGCCAGAAATTCAGCTTCTGCGCATGCTCAGAAGTTCCCATGGTACAGATATTTTTTTTTGCAGTAGTCTATTTGCATGTGGGTGGACCCTCCTGGAGACGGATAGAGGAGCGGTGTCTCGGTTCCTAAGACCATCGGAAATATGTGTTTTCCGGTGGTCTTAGGCAACCCCTGTGAAAGGGTCGTTTGACCCCCAAAGGGCTCGCGACCCACAGGTTGAGAACCGCTGCCATAGATTAATATGGCTCTTCCCGTAAAAACAAAAAAGGGGAGGCCTCTTTCTACCCTTTCTACATGGGCACCAATAATGAAGGGATTTCATTGCTTGAGAGAGATTTCTGTAAATTGGATTGTTCCCTTTGCAGTTTGTCTTTGATTGTACTTTTATGTTAAAACATATTTTAATCAGCGCTTGGAATACCTGCAGAGAGCTGGAATTGTGGAGAGGCTATCAAGAAAGCTAATGTTCAGAATAATCTGATGTTTGGAAAGGATGCTAAGAATAACCCAAAGGACTTATTTTGACAGATTTAAAATAAAAGAAAGGGAAAAGAATCTGCATGCCATCTGCTAAGTGAAGACTACAAGATGCAAACAGATTTTTAAAAAATCTTTTTTTTTAAATTCCACGTAAAAGTATGTGTTCCATCTGGCAATTGTGAATGGCAGAATAAAGAAGTAAGACTGAAGCTGAAACATAATAGTAATATGACCCTAAAATACTAGTTGTTTTTAAATGATTGAAATAGCAAAAAACAGAATGATTGCATCCTTGGGCACTGAACAGAGTAGCTGATGATCTGGCCAAACCTTTAAGAAACCCTGGAAAATTAGTAAACTGCCAAGCAATTGGAAGAGAAAAAAATGGCTAAATTATAGACCACTTGAATCCTAGGAAGATTCTAGAGCAAATAATAAAATAGTATAACATCCTTAAACAATAGCAAGCAATTGTCCAGGCAATACAAAAAATCATATTCTACAAGTGTCTTTACAAAATCCTACAAACCAGGATATAGTAGAAGAGCCAGGCCTCCGAAGAACAGCAGGATTGGGGCTGCATGGACCTTGGGGACAATGTTATCACAAAGAGCAAATGCAGCAAGTCTTGTCAGCCTACATGTATCTGGTTTTTTCTAACTGCCTTAGTAGATTGTGGGAATGCTAAAGATGTAGCATACACTGATTTCACCAAAGCATTTGACATTGACAAAAGTGACTCTTGAAATCCTGGTTCGTAAACTCATTGTGTGGATTGAATATCATGACAATTACATGCATGTCTTAAAAATCATACTCAGTCTAGTTAATAATTCGCAAGAAAACTGGACTGAGATACCAAGCAAAAGGCTGCTGGTTGAGTTATGGTACTCTTTTAATTTTTTTTATTATTCACTTGCTGAAAAGGGGGAAGAAAATGTTGATCAACATTACAGATGACCCAAAATTTAGTGATGTAACTGATACCCTAAAAGAAGGAAATAAAATTCAAAACTTTACAGTTTAAAGTAGTGGAATGAAATTTAAGTCAGAAAAATGCAAAATTCTTCATTTAGGAAATAAAAATTACATAGCAATAGCACTTAGACTTATATACCGCTTCACCGTATCTTGGAGTCCTAGTGGACAACCATGTAAATATGAGCCAGCAGTGTGCAGCAGCTGCCAAAAAAGCCAACACAGTTCTAGGCTGCATTAACAGAGGGATAGAATCAAGATCACGCGAAGTGTTAATACCACTTTATAATGCCTTGGTAAGGCCACACTTGGAATACTGCATTCAGTTTTGGTCGCCATGATGTAAAAAGGATGTTGAGACTCTAGAAAGAGTGCAGAGAAGAGCAACAAAGATGATTAGGGGACTGGAGGCTAAAATATATGAAGAACGGTTGCAGGAACTGGGTATGTCTAGTTTAATGAAAAGAAGGACCAGGGAGACATAATAGCAGTGTTCCAATATCTCAGGGGTTGCCACAAAGAAGAGGGAGTCAAGCTATTCTCCAAAGCACCTGAAGGTAGAACAAGAAGCAATGGGTGGAAACTAAACAAGGAGAGAAGTAACTTAGAACTAAGGAGAAATTTCCTGACAGAACAATTAATCCGTGGAACAGCTTGCCTCCAGAAGTTGTGAATGCTCCAACACTGGAAGTTTTTAAGAAGATGTTGGATAACCATTTGTCTGAAGTAGTGTAGGGTTTCCTGCCTAGGCAGGGGGTTGGACTAGAAGACCTCCAAGGTCCCTTCCAACTCTGTTGTTGTTGTTGTTGTTGTTGTTATGATTGATGATGATGATGATGATGATGATGATGATGATGATGATGATGATGATGATGATGATGATGCTTTACAGCCCTCTCGAAGAGGTTTACAGAGTCAGCATATTGCCCCCAACAATCTGGGTTCTCATTTTACCCACCTCGGAAGGATGGAAGGCTGAGTCAACCTTGAGCCTGGTGAGACTTGAACTGCCAAACTGCTGGCAGCCGGCAGCCAGCAGAAGTAGCCTGCAGTACTCATTCACATGCACTAGTATCAGATAGAAAAGCCAGTTTTGTAGTGGCTAAGGCACCAGACTGGAATCAGGAATTCTACTCCTGTCTTAGGGACAAAGTTAGCTGGGTGACCTTGAGTCAGTCATTCTCTCTCAGCCCTAGGGAGAAGAAGGCAATGGCAAACTTTGAAGCCCTGCCTAGAAAACATCAGCTGTTGCCCAACATGAACACTATTTTGAAAGCACACAAACATAAAAAATATAAGATGGGAATAGTTGGCTTGGTAATGATACTTATGAAAATGATCCTAGAATAATAGTTAATTGCAAAGTAAACAGGAATTATTAGAATGATGTGGCCCACCTCTGCCTGTCAATGACCTTCCTGTGGGCAGGAATGTGTGCTGCTGTTTCGCTTAACTTTGAATGGGCAACATTCACAGAAGGTTGTGTTTTCTTAGTTTGTCTGCCAAGATAACCATGCTAGAAATGCGGCTGTACAAAAGAGGTGTTTCTTTTTCATTATACATGGAGCACAAGACCAGGAAGAAAACATGTTTAAGAAGAAAACTCTCAAAATGCATAAATATATTGATCAATGTATTTGGGTTACAGAATTTGTTCCCCATTCCATGACCCCTTTTTCCCATTAGTTCATTCTCATTTTTTACAAATGTGTGGAACATAATCCTACATCGAGGGAAGTATGTGAGAGTGTTCCTACTGTTTGCACCAGCCACTGAACAGCTGAAGGTATCCTACATTTGATTAATATGCCCAAATCCAAATAGGACTCATCACTCAAGACAATTTCAGGCTAAAAACACTCGTTTAGATGTGCAGCAGGCAAATGCATGCAGCTGCTGCTTTGAGGGCAGGATTGGTAGAGAATGACGTAATCCATCTTTATCCTTGGTAATGGTTGCCAGCCAATTCTGATGATGGGGCAAAATTCAGTGCAGATGTAGCCTTAGATAAAAAGCTGCTCAAGGGTAAGAAGATAAACTCTGTACTTGCTCCTTTCTGATCAGTATGGCATGAGGTGCTGAAGAGTCAGTGCTATTGCATTTGGACCTTCAACAGGACTAAAAGTGGAGAGCTTCTCTTCGTAGGAGGTCTTCAGACAGCATTACTCACAACCAGCAAATATCTGACATGGATTAGATCTTTGTAATAGTATTTTTGTTTTGTTTTTGTGCCTTTGACTCAGTCTTTGGCTCTTGGTGACTCCATAAACAAGTCCCTTGCAGTTTGCTAGGCAAGGTTATTCAGAAGTAATTTATTTTTGTCTCCTTCCTATGGCTGTGAGAGAGTGACTGGTCCAGATCACCCAGTTAGATTTGTTGGGACTAGCACTCATGGTCTCCCAGTTTCTAGGCTAATGGCACTACACTAAATTGACTCTCTTGTGATACTTCAGACATTTGCATAGAATTAAACTTGCAACTTTCCATAACACTGAATTGTTATTTTTCTAGCAGTAACTATACAAATAAAGGAATTAGTTTGTTTCTTTCTATATTACCAAAATATCATCACCACCACTACACAAACAAACATGGTGAATATTACAACTTCTTTTTGGCTGGCTTCCGTTCCCTTGTGCCTTAAATAAAAACAGGTTTTCTATATGATAGTAATTTATCTTCAGATTGAACACTTCACACTGCTGCTGAGGAATATGGCTCCCACTGGTGCTTTGATGAAAAACAAAACACACAAACCTTCTTAGAAGAATCTATTTTACTATGGCTAGGAATTCTCAGAATGTTATGAAATTTGATGTTCTTAAAACCAAAGGGAAAGTTTTGTCTTCTGGGAAATGTTTTTTCCTCTGTTGTGCATGGCAATAATTGCACACACTGTCTAGATCAGAAGTCTTCAAATTTGGCAACTTTAAGATTTGTGGACTTCAACTCTCAGGATTCTCCAGCCAGCATAGCTGGCTGGAGAATTCTGGGAGTTGAAGTCCACAAGTCTTAAAGTTGCCAAGTTTGAAGACCACTGGTCTAGATAGATACTTAAATCATTTTTAAAAAAATTTGCTTAAGAAGACATCTAAGGAAGGATCCCAGTGAATAGGGAGAGGGAACACTATGTTGAGAACTATAAAAGGCTTTTAAGCAGTGTGATAAAAGAATCACCTTTCCAGTTGTCCAAGAATTCATTCTTGTCCAACTCTTCCACTAAATGAGAACAGATAATTCTAAGTGACTGAGATCAATTTGTTCTGTATTCTTTAATGGAAGACACTATTTTCTGATTTCTTGATAAATCTAACTCTGAACTCATCATTGGTTTCCTTCAATATTTGTCTCATGTCTATGGTTTTCCAGATTACATTCTTTATGACAGAACATTCTTCATGATCCTTTGTGTAGCCATATAGTTTTTTCTTCGAAGATTACTCCTAGAACAACTGAGATTGGTGGATTCTGCTCTAAACAAATTGCTCAATTCAACTCTTCCTAGAAAGAAACTATGAAACAAAGGTGTATTGCATGTATTGATCATCAGGTTGCCACAGCTTGAGGTATGAACTATAAATCAAGATTTTGCGCAAGCAACTGATGGTTACAGAATTTACTCATGTGCTCTGCAAACCATGCTTTTAATGTAATATACTTCCAGGTTCAGAGTCTCTTTATGCTATTCAACTTCATCTCCTGTTTTTTTCTACTTTGAAATGTACTAGTAATGTGTTTGCCTTTAAAGGCATATTGTGGACATATATAATGGCAGACCTATCTGGGAAATCTGTTTATTTGTAACTAGGAAAGATTTAAGCGGAAGCTTCTGCATAGTTTGGTGATAGTCTTGAATAATGATATTATTTATAGAGTCAGTTTGATCTAATGGTGAAGGCACCAGGCTACAATCCATGAGACTGTGAGTTCTAGCCCTGCCTTAGGCATGAAAGCCAACTGGGTGACCTTGGGCTAGTTCCTCTCTCTCAGCTCAACCCACTTTAAGGGTTATCATTATGGCAAAAATAAGAAGGAGAAGGAATATTAGGTATGTTTGCCACCTTGGGTTATTTATTAAAATAATAAAGGCGGGCTAAAAATAAATGACTATCAGTTAGGATCAATCATGTCTTCTTTGTCTTAATGTAGTAGAATCTCTTTCAGTTTTGTTGAAGTGTTTTGAGCTGTTGCTTGAAGCTACAACATGTTCTTTATCTGCAAAAGACTTCAGATTCATTTCCTGGCATTTCCAGATATAACTAGAAAATGTTATCTTCTGAAGTTCTGGACAATTCTTGTCAGTCAGTAAGGAGTAGATAGTGCAATCATCTGGCCTGTTGAAAGCAGCTTTGCATGTTTCTAATTTTATATGTGTATTGTTATGTATTAATGGATGATTAAGATTGCACAATAGCCAAGTACAATTCAGGGGTGTGATCCAGTGGTTCAGTCATTGCCTAATCTGGATCACTCTGGAAATGTACTGATCCAGCTTCCTGAATGGATCTGCAACAAATTTGTGAAAATGTTTTTTTGGGGCTGAACAAAGCATAAATAGCTAAATCTTTTTGTTTATTTGTTGACAAAATGGGATGATATTTCTAAGCATGAGGTAGATTATTATCAATTTTCTAAGTAGACCATTATGAGGATAAAAGGCACAGCAATTTCAACAGAAAGTGATAGATAGACAATCTTTGAGATGTAGCTTGATGACATGGACATAAACTGGGATGATATCTTCAATGATCAAAACCCTTATAAAGATAAATTGAGCTGTACACACTTCAAAAATTATTCAGAAGTACTTCAGATCTCAAGCAAGTGTAAATACAGCACAGCTCTACTATTTATTTATTTTTTTTAAACTTATTTTTTCTGAGTTCCAACCTCTTTAGGGAATTGGTTGTATAAAATAGTTTCTAACACTTTGACATCTTTCCTCCAGGTTTTCACAAAAGCCTGAGAAGGCTAGCTTACTTTAAGAAATCGAAGAGAAGGATGTGCCCCAGAGGTGGTATTCAGGCGGTTCTGACCGGTTCTGGAGAACCAGTAGCGGAAATTTTGAGTAGTTCAGAGAACTGTCAAATACCAGGGTCTGGCTGATCCTGCCCCCATCTATTCGCTGCCTCGTTGATCGGCTGGGTCTTCTTTTGTTGCCCTGCACAGGAGAACGGAGATGGAAAGCAGGTTAGTGGGGTGGGGAGGGAATGGGGATTTTGCAGTATCCTTCCCTCAGGAATGGGGAGGGAATGGGGATTTTGCAGTATCCTTCCCCTGGAGTGGGGAGGGAATGGGGATTTTGCAGTATCCTTCCCCTGCCACGCCCACCAAGCCACGCCCACAGAACTGGTAGTAAAAAAAAATTTGAATCCCACCACTGATGTGCCCACATTGGTTCAAGGTCTGATGAACTTCCTAAGCATCTTCAGAGTGTGAGGGGAAAAAACACCTTTTCTAAATTTCTGCTAGGTTCAGTAAGGTTATGAAAAGAGAAGGGTGTTTGTTTAATAATATCTTCTCCTAAATCGACAGAGCTGATACGTAGCACTTATGTTCTGTCAGTTCAACCCACAGATATAAAACACTGTCCCACAACTGTTCAGGATAAAAGAATGAATGACAATGATTTGGAATGAATGGCAAAACTGAGAATCTCTTTCAACTCAAAACATTTCTTTGGAAAACTTTAATTTGGGTGATCAATGCTGGCCTATTCAAAAGAATCATTATAACTTGTTCCTCATTATACTATTGAAATTAGTATTTCCTAGTAATTTCCTTTTTACGCTGGGGATTTTTTCAGATGAATAGAAGCTGTGTTTCACAGTGTGCATAAAATTATGAATTGAAGTATTGTTTGCGCTTTTCTTCTGATGATTCCTCATGGCTCCCTTCATAGAAACAGAAGAGAATGATATGTTTATCCTGAAAATGGAGTTGTTCTGGACATATATTTTCTCAGGGATTAAAGGGAGATTAAAAACAAGACACTTGGCTGAGGTAGACAGAAGGGGTGAGACTTCTAGGAAGCATGTTAGAGAGACAGTCTCATGAAATTCATAGGGGATGATGCCACCACTGGAGGTCTGTCAGCTGTAAATAGTTAGGCACTTTAAAACCATGCCAGTTCAATGTGGTATTTTGGTGTGCCTCATTTGTGTACCTTCAATATGTTCTTTGTCTAGAAAAACGTGACCTTCTGCAAGTGCATAATTCGGCTTTTTTATAAGACCCTGTAGAGCATTATAGTGGTACTTGGCTTCTAATAGGTTTTGAGCAACTTCCCCCCCCCCCCATGATGTATTATTACAATACAACTATTGGTTTAAACTATCCCCTTTCCCCTATGGCCTCATCCCACTAACTATGAGGATGACTTTAAATCCTCATGGAAGAAGGCAAAATCTCATCCTTGGGCTTCTCTCCAGGTTTTTTTTTTATTCAGCATTGGATATGACCAGGCCAAAGCTCTTATTAAACAGTGTTTAGCAGCCACTGAGCACCAATTGGACCTAGTCAGGTCTTCAATCTTTATTGCCAGTGAGTCCAACAGGTACTCTGCTTCTCCCATGATATATTTAACCAATCTCAAAGTACTTAGCCATGTGAAGGTGTTCACTCTGATGTTATGGCCTCCCCTCAGCTGTTCTTGGAAGGCAAATTCTCTACCTTGAGAAGCAATGCCACTGTGATTCTAGACCCAGAAACAACAGAGTATGTGCTCCTCCAGGGTCTGTACTACAGAGACATTCAAAATAGCCTCATCTCACCAATACTGCATACAAATAATCAGGGTGCATAGGACAATTTTATACATCTCTGCTGCTTGCAGAGACTAATCCTGCTACAACATGCAATGTTGCCAGGATTTGTTAGTTGGGTGTTTTCTACTATGATAGATTTAGTTAGCCATATATTAAGTTTTAAGTTTTTTAATATATATGGTTGATGCATATTTTTTAAATATTTAATTTTTTAATTTTTGAACTTGGTTTTAATTAATGTTTATTTGCTAGTGTTCTTGTATATTGCTGTACGCCGCACTGAGTCCCTCGGGAGTAGGGCGGGATATAAGAACCAATAAATAAATAAATAAATAAATAAATAAATAAATAAATAAATAAATAAATAAATAAATAAATAAATAAATAAATAAATAAATAAATAAATAAATAAATAAATAAATAAATATTTACCTATCCTAACCAATACATTTATAATACTTAATGATGTTATTTATCTCTTTAGCAGAAGGAGATTCATGTATCCTAAATCGTGACTACCAATGTCACAATAAGATATACTTTTGTGGCATATATTGTTGATCTTGAGCACCTATTGTTGAGTTACGGTATCTAAAATCATGGAGCCGGGAAGGTCAAGCTAAATAAAAATGAGGTCTAAAAGGCTCTGTAGTTTTATTAGAGAAAAGGGACATTCATGAGACATGATATGACAATCGTAATACCTTATGGCTGTTGGCATCTTCAGCAAACCATCATAATACCAAAATAACATTGCAAATATTACAACTTCTGTATGCAATGCATGTTGCATTTGCATGATAGCATTGTGTATTTGAGTATGCTGTCATTTTCTCCCTCCTTTCATGAATGCCCACGAAGGTGACTATTATATTTTCTTGGGCTTTGTCACAGGTACATAGAAAAAATTACAGTAGAAACATAAAACTCTTGTTGATTTCTTTCGCACTTGTTTCTCCATTTAAAGATGCTTGGAGAAAATCAATTTTCCCATCACTGTTACTTAAATCAGACTCCTATATCATGGACAACTGGAAACAGGGAGAGATTAATGCCTTACAATGGTTGAGAGAGGCAGAGGCAGAGGCAAAGGCAGAGGCAGAGGCAGAGGCAGAGGCACAGGCAGAGAGAGAGAGAGAGAGAGAGAGAGAGAGAGAGAGAGAGAGAGAGGGAGGGAGGGAGGGAGGGAGGGAGGGAGGGAGGGAGGGAGGGAGGGAGAGAGAGAGAGAGAGAGAGAGAGAGAGAGAGAGAGAGAGAGAGAGAGAGAGAGAGAGAGAGAGATATTTGCTGAGATGGACGGCTGTAGAAATCAAATCAAATCAAATTAACCAATCCAGTAGTGGGTTCTAAAACCCTTTGCTACTGGTTCACGCACGTTATCGCGTGCACGTGCAACGCTTCTGCACATGTGCAGAAGCATCCCGAGCAGGTCGGCAGAGCCTCCCGCTACCGGCGCTACCAGTTCGCAGAACCGGGCTGAACCAGGAGCAACCCACCACTGAACCAATCAATCAATAAACTAACATGTGCTGATTAAAACATTTGTTTACTTATATGCACACAAAAAAAGTTTTTATGTATGAGTCTGTGTATTACTTTATCATAACACCAAGTTCACCAGCTGCATATTTTCCATACTTCAAAAAATAATCAATAGCCTTTCAAGGGAATAGGGCAAAGTATTTGCTCTGGAGATTTCTACCAGTGGGACAGCATTTTCCCTGACTCATAACTGCTTACAAATGAGCTTGATCTGATTATTTTATTTATTTATTTATTTATTTATTTATTTATTTATTTATTTATTTATTTATTTATTTATTTATTTATTTATTTATTTATTTATTTGTCAAACATGTATAGGATAGTTGTAGTTTGTACAAACATAAGTAAAAAGTAACGATAAATGAGGACAATAGGACAGTAGGACAGGGATGGTAGGCACAGTGGTATGCTTATGCACGCCCCTTGCAGACCTCTTAGGAATGGGGAGAGGTCAACTGTAGACAGTCTAAGGTTAAAGTTTTTGGGGTTTGGGGAAGAAACCACAGTCAGGTAGTGCATTCCAGGCATTGATCACTCTGTTGAGGAATCTGCCATATCTGGATTTATACAGACCTGTAAACCATTCTTTACATCATTCACAGATAGTTTGCTGAGTAAACTAGAATGATCTGGGTTGACACAACGTATCTAGTCATAAACTTGATTTTACCAACAACAGTGCTTGGATTCACACAGCATTCTAGAGGTTAGTTTTCTTTATCTCTTTTCTGCCATCTAGTGATTGTTCAGAGCTTTGAATCTCATATATGGTAGCCAGACTATAAACTACAATCACACAAAACACCTGTTGACTGAGCTCAGCCTGTGAATTCACTCCAGACTTTTGATAATTACATTCCCCAGAGATTTGGCTAGCAAAGATCAGCTTTGGCATGGAGAGCCTGAAGCTGAAGCAAACTCTATGCATGCAAAGAAGTTTAGGCCACGGCAAGAAAGCTTTCAACATAGTTGCACAATTAAATTGGCATTATGGTTTTGAATGGAGCCAAACACTGGACCAAGTATTTATTTGCCATTTCTGTGTTACATTAATGGAAACTTGCAATAAAAGTCTTTCATTTACACACATCTTTCATGTTGTGAAATAAGTGGGTGTCAATCATAATGACAAAGGATTAAGTTCCAATGGTACACAAAAAGTATATTGACTTGTACTCTGCATTTTATTATCACAGCTGTTGAAATTATTGCAGCTTTAAATAAATACATTAGCTACTATAAAACTAATGTCCTCACAGAGAAGTTACCCTTTTAGATAATTGTTTTATACTTGCAGTATGAAATAAGCTGATGGCATCGTTAATGAAGTGATGTGATTCAAATGCTTTAAAGTTGTACAACATATGTATCCAAAGGAATATGTTTAAACAAAAGGCAGGCCATAATCCATCCTCCATTGTGAAACCAGCTGCTCACGAAGAAGGGAAAACTCCATATGTAGATTTTGAAGCCTTTTACTCACTGGCCTTTCAGGGCTATAAGAGATGAGGAAGAAGGAAAAGATTGCAATATCTAATGTCATTGGTAAAGCTGGCCACAAATCACTGGAGAGCTTATTTCAAACTCTTTAGGAAAAATGAGAAATCCTATGACAATTTCACAAGGGCGGAATTCCTCTTTAGCAGTTATAATTACTGTATAGTATAAATTGCCACAAAGAAGAGGGAGTCAAATTATTCTCCAAAGCACCTGGAGGTAGAACAAGAAGCAATGGGTGGAAACTAATCGAGGAGAGAAGCAACTTAGAACTAAGACATTTCCTGACAGTTAGAACAATTAATCAGTGGAACAACTTGCCTCCAGAAGTTGTGAATGCTCCAACACTGGATGTTTTTAAGAAGATGTTGGATAACCATTTGTCTGAAGTAGTGTAGGTTTCCTGCCTAAGCAGGGGGTTGGACTAGATGACCTCCAAGGTCCCTTCCAACTCTGTTATTCTATTCTATTCTATTCTATTCTATTCTATTCTATTCTATTCTATTGACAAAGCCCAGTGGAAGGATGTATTTATTTTTATTTTTTCTTCATTATCTTCTTAATTGTTGTCTTCTGTATATGCTCTAGTTTGTTACTATCCTTCCTAGATTGAAGTCTATAATAAATGTATTGTTCTTGCCAGAAAACTCTGCTTATTTAAAACAATAAAATATGATCTTTGCATAGGCCATTCTTGGTCCTTACATATAGTACATATATATGTACTTCATTTAAAATTATTGTGGCTTTCCCCAAAAAAGCCTCCACAGTTCTTTTCATCTTTCACATTCTTTTCTGTCACTTCACCACAAAAACATAGTGCCTCTCTGTGTATCTTATATAGGAAGCTAAAAGGGGGAAAAAGAAGAGAGGATGTAGTAAAAACAAATATTATTTTCCAGAGATGGATTGTCTTAGGTCCTTAAACATAAATTATATGCAAAGTTGTACACAGTGCCATTGTGGATCACTGCTGGAAGAAATTATGTTTTGTGTTAAAAATGAAAAAAAAGAGAACTGGAGGCAGAAGAGAAGGAAATAGCTGAGATGTTAGGCATTTATCATGCATCTGTCTGCAGAATAGGGGAAAAAAACTGATTATGGAGCAAAACTTAGACATCAGCTGTGAAGCAGAACGAAAGAATGAGGCACATGGAAAGCTGGGAGGTTGAGGAGTGGGGGTAGAATCGTAAGAGAACATCCTCTCAGCATCTGAAACTAATGTTCCAGTGTGTTCCACAGATTTTTTTCTGGAATTTTTTTCTTGCAGTGCCCATTAACAATGTGGGCTTGTCACAGAAATTATTGAATTATATACTTATAATTATAAGTATATTATATTATACTTATAATATTAATTTTAATGCTATATTATTATTATATTATTATTATATTATATTATATTATATTATATTATATTATATTATATTATATTATATTATATTATATTATATTATATTATATTATATTATATTATATTATATTATATTATATTATATTATATTATATTATATTATATTATATTATATTATATTATATTATATTATATTATATTATTATATTATATTATATTATTATATTATATTATATTATATTATATTATATTGTATTATATTATTATCATACCATACCATACTATACTATATTATATATATTATTATATATATTATAATTAAATACTTATAATAAGCCAATTTGATCTAGCGCTTAAGGCACCAAGCTAGTAACCAGGACGCTTCTGAGTTCTAATCCTGCTTTAGGGGATGAAAGTCGGCCTGGTGACTTTGAGTCAGTCACTCTCTCTCTCTCTCTCTCAGCTCAACCCACCTCACAGGGCTATTGTTGTGGGAAAAACAGGAGGAGGAAGGAGTATTAGGTATGTTAGCTGCTTATAAAGTAACAAAGGAAGGATTAAATAACTAACTAAATAAATAAATAGAAACACAAATAAAGAGCCACTAAGAGATTAGATTAGGCAGTACACTTGATACAACAATAAGAATTCTCCTGTAATAATTGATTTTACTGATATCCATCAATATCTGAAAAACCAACATTTGTGTGATGATTGGAACAACTTTAACCTAAGATTCAGAGATTTTGAATTTAGGAAGTGTTGATGAAAGGAGAAAGAAAAGCAGGTATTTTAAATACCTTTTATTTTTATTGTATCACTTATTAATTGGTATAGATGCAGGATAGAACTAAAAAAATGCCCTATTTCACAATATGCAATGAAAATAAAATTTACTGGGACAAATAGTATTGTGCTCTGACTGCCTGCCACAGATCATTTTTTTCGAAAGAGTTATACACATTTGTGGGAAAATGAATGTATTAGTGGCCAATAGTCATGGTAGCAATGTGGAGCCTCCATTTTAGAGGCAGTCCACCTCCTAATAAATAACTCTTGGAACAAAAATAGGAGAACAATTGCTTTTATATTTTGCTTGACTATTTTGGGAGGCAAAATAACTCCTGTTTTTATGACAAGTAAGGTTCAATTATATATGGTTGCACAATTATATGAAGTCGGGAACTGAATAATAGTTTTCCCATTTTGTTTTGTTTTGTTTTACACTAAATATTTGCATCATCTTTGGGCTGGTTTGTTTGCTTGCTTTTCTTCTTTTCAAAGTTTTCACACATACGCCGCCCTGAGTCCTTAGGGAGTAGGGCGGCATAGAAGAATTCCCAAATAAATAAATAAATAAAATAGTTGAAGAGCTGGACAAATATGGGGGTGCTCATTCAATATGCCTAGTTTGAGTTACAATAGATCTATAAAAAGTAGGTCTCTAATCAATATTGTGGAGTATAAATTCAGTGCAAAATATTTCCCCATTTCCGAATGCATCCTCTACAAATCTCAAAGTTTCTTCAAAGCTTTAACAAGTGTAAATACAATATACCAAAACTACCCAAGTCATACTCTTGGTTTGTTGAATGTCTATGGAGATTCTCATGGTTGCCCCAAAGGTGCTTTTTCAAGAGGCAACTGGACTTTCTGTTTTTTCTTTGAAGGTGTTTCACTTCTCACCCAAGAAGCTTCTTCAGAGCTTCAGAAAGTCCAGTTGCCCCTTGAAAAAGCACCTTTGGGACTCTTGGTTTGTTATTTATATATCCCTTTTACTCATTAAGACATTAACCCAGTTTCTTTTGTACACCCAGTATGGCATCTTTTTCCATATCATCCTTGTAGCTTGTCATTTTAAAATCCTATTCCATATCAATTTCAGTCTTGTCAAATATAACTTGTTCTTCTTCCATATCACCTTTTAAACACAGTGTATTGATAGAGGGAGACAATCTTAAAATTAATTTCTGAATCCATTATTAAAACATTTTGCTTCATTCTGTAATTGTAAGTCAAATTTAAATGTTCTCCTTTAATTGTAATATTTAGTTCCTTCTGGTTCTAATGTCACGCTTTTAACGTCTCATCCTCTCATGCTTTTTAAGAGAATTTAAATCCTACAGAAATATTCTTGTGATTAATTCCAAAACCTTATTTCAAATCCATCTGGACCCATAGTCCATTGGTATCTTTCCAAAATTAAAGTTCTAATTATGCTTTTACTGTTTATTCCAAAAGAATTTGTTTATGTCCTTAAACTTGTATTTAAAACTTTTTTCACTAAAGATTGACACAAATTCACCTATGCTGTAAAATATGACAGGTTATGTACAGTCTGAATCTTGCTGTAACTATCAGGCAGTGATTTTATATTGCCTGTTACATGTATATGCAGGGGAGATGCATCCCTATCAAATATAATGGTTTATTCCTGAGCACGTGATTAATATGTTCCTAGTACGCATGTGTACATTCCTTTCTTTGATCCTTCCTTCTTCTTCAGCTTCTGTAAGGAGCAAGACCTATGTTTATAGCTAGGATGTGATTTATTTGTTTTTGTACCGAAATAAATATTTTATACTTTAGTATTTAAACTGCGGTTTTCTTTCTATAATGTCAGAGTTTCAGGAAAAGATCTATTTCACCTCTGATGAGAGTAATTCTTATCTAACAGTAACAAATACATTTGGCATATTAAATGACACTGGCTGTCAATGTACCCAGTTTAAAATACTAGTTGTTGGGTTCTGAGATTGAAGAGGCTGGAGACAGTGAAATGACTCAACAGCTCTTTATTTAATGAAGTAGTAACCAGCAAAGAAACAGCCCGTCAGGGCTCTCTTTAAATAGAGGGTTGCCGGCTGGGTTAACCAATCAGTGATCTTTATTTCCCCGCTCTGCAAAGTGGAGCTTGGTGTAAGCAGTTAACTCAGATTCAAACCTTAATACATAACACTAGTCTTAATGTTTCATAGCTCAGACTTTAGGAATCCATTCTCATGTCCAGCTTTTCAATCAAGATCTGCTTCACGTTATTATTGATTGAACTATGCCAGGAGAATATTCAGGAAAGAACATTCTTCATTGGGGCTGAATCAGGAAACACCCACTGTTTAATTACCTTTTTTAAACAACACTTTGCTTGTGCAAACACAGTAAAGAAGGTCCAAGTGAGCTGAGGTGCTATTAAACCATATTAAGTATTGAGCAAGTACTCAGCAAATGCATCACAAAGAAATAATAGCTACTTAGATTCAGATGCATACAGGTGGAGTTGGCAAATGGAGATAGCTCATTTGATCTTGAGAGCAAACATTGCTTCATTGTGTAAACAGCTCATCCCAAAATGTCTGCGCCAAGTTGAACTGACTTAAACCAGACTTTTACATCTAAACAAACTTTTTTATAAATTATTATTTTGGTGTACTCAGTTTAGCAAATCCTTCTTGCTCCACTTTCCCTACACCCCAAATGAATAGTGAATCAATACAAAAATATGCACGGCCTGGCCATTGGCCCGAGAGCCCACACTGTGTGGGATGCTAAGTATAAAAACCATATAACATTGACAAATGTCCTGGATGTTGGAAATGATCTCTACAGTGCAAAATGTTCCAAAATTTACCTTTAGTCTAACTCAATGGAGTCTTTGTAAGTGGAGAGCATCAAATGATAGAATTGCTTGGTGTGCAATGCAGCCTTGAGACAGAGAAAATGTAATGGTTTCTGTAGAAGAATGCTGTCTTGAGATAGTACATTGTGGTTGTTGCTCCTAGTGGAACTTCTAGTGATGGCATTTAGTGGTTTTGGAGAAAACTAAGAGTCTTTATGGTACAAAATTATCTCTCTCTTTTTTTAAGTTAGTATAAATAAACATGCATATTTTCTTGTTTCCCTGCCCTTTCCTCATCTAACTCTGCTTTTCATTCACGTTTTGTCTGGAAAGCATGGATCGTGACACTGATTCAGTTTTCTCATTTAGTCTCAGTGAATTTAGCAGCTACCTATCCCTTCATACAAATTCACAATGTATTTTTGTACATGGACTTTATCCTACCATATTGTTAAATGATAGTGAGAAAGACTATCAATTTTCTTTGTTTTTAAAAATATCATTTATAACCGAGGAAGAAGAAGAAGAAACATCCAGTTTAACATTTCGATTACCGGTAAATATAAACTTTAGAATTGTTTTTTAAAAGGCTGTATCTCAATTTTACATTCATGTCATCCGACACATTTAAATAAGAAAGACATGAAATGAAACCCACAAACTATCATATGTACTCAAAATTTCCTATTGGAATTCTTGATTATATGTTAAAAAAAACCTTATTCATATATAGAAAGAAGTAATATCTTCAGAATGTTGTATAACTGATGAGAATGGATAACTTCCAACGTTGCACTATTTGTTTATGGTTGTGTGATCACTGAAATGTGAAGGATCCATTTCCATGTTAGTTTCCAAATTTCCTACTAATTTCTAAACTGGTACAAAATTTAAAAAAAACCCATGGGCATCTAAAAAAATAGGTTCCAGAGGAAAAAAATATATGTGAAATGACCTAATTAGCGCCCCGATAGCATACTAAAGAAATGAAGCTAGCAAACCTTAGTAAAAGTGTACAAATTTCAAATTCTGAACCAATATTTGATTTGGTTTTTTTAAAAAAGCATATTTTGAATATTTTGAATATCTGAATCAGGCCTTGACTGTTCCCAATCAGTGTTGATTTCCATTGTTGAACGAGAGGAATTTTAAATATTGAACAGCCAATAATAAAAATTAGAATTCCTTTCGCTCAACAGTGGAAACCAACACTGATTGGGAACAGTTAAGTAAATGACTCACCTTCTGATCAAGGCAAACAACTCTATTGATACTCGAAGATTTCCTGCAAAGTATTTCTGAGAGATAAGTGTAGAATGCAGTAATAACATTATTATTTACTTCTTTGGTGGCTTTACTCCTTACATGGGACTAATCGCCACCAAAATAACTGAGTAGATTTAATTCAATGGGAAAACATCCAGTCTTTTTAAATGGTCTCATTTTCAACCCCCAAATTAATCTGAACTTTGAAAAATGTTTCCAGGAATTATAATATAGAATAGCAATTTCTTTGATCTGACATAAATCCAAGCAGAATATTTCATAACTTTATTCACCAAAATGTTTACTTATTTAATTAGTTATAAAAACATACGTAACAACTTGCAGGAAGGGAGGGAGACCAGCGGGGGAGGGGAGGGGGTCTCTGGTGTAGGCGAGAGCCGGACCATCTCGGTCATAACAGGAAGAGGCAGATATGGCGGGAGCAGAGGGGTGGGCCGCTCTCGGGGAATAAGACCTCGCTGTTTACAAGCGATCCCTTGTTCCGGCCCCTCCGATCCGGTTCCATCGTGCTCAACCCGGATACCTGGCAACCAGGGTTTTCAGGGCCCTGGGCTCAGGATGCTGCTGCTTAACGCCAGGTCAATCGTCAACAAAGCCCCCTTGATACGTGACTTAATCACAGAGGAGGGGGCTGACCTGGTGTGTGTTACCGAGACCTGGCTGGGGCAGGAGGGGGGAGTAGCTCTCTCCGAGATATGCCCAGCCGGTTTCTCGGTGCAGCACCATTCTCGACCCCAGGGAAGGGGGGGAGGAGTGGCAATAATAACGCGTGGAAATCTGCATCCTCGTAGGATCCCTACCCCGGAGATTGTTGGGTGTGAGACGCTCCTTTTGAAGTTGGACTTAGGGGTACAGGTGGGCCTTTTCTTAACGTACCTGCCTCCCAGCTGCGTAAGCAAGGCCCTGCCTGAGCTGCTCGAGGCAGTAGCCGGCTTGGCAGTTGAGTTCCCCAGGCTTATGGTGCTGGGGGACTTCAACTTGCCATCTGCTGGTGAAACCTCTGGGGCGGCCCAGGAGTTCATGGATTCCATGACAACCATGGACCTGTCCCAAGTAATCCAGGGTCCGACTCATGAGGGTGGTCACACGCTCGACCTAGTGTTTCTTTCGGGGCAGTGGAGAGATGATCTGAAGATAAGGGACTTAGTCATCACCCCACTGTCATGGTCAGATCATTTCCTACTGAGGCTGGATTTCGCAGCCCCATTCCTCCCCCGCAGGGAGGCGGGACCGACTAAGTGGTTCCGCCCCAGGCGCCTAATGGAACCGGAAGGATTCCAGAGGGAACTTGGGGAAATACCTGAAACCCTGGTACACAATTCGGCTGACTCCCTGGTGGCTGCTTGGAACACCGCAGCATCAGGGGCTCTAGACCGAATTGCGCCTAAGCGACCTCTCTATGGCAGTGGATTCCGGAAAGCTCCCTGGTTTACCGAGGAGCTCCGGGAGATGAAACGCCAGAAGAGACGTCTGGAGCGCCGCTGGAGGGCCAGAAAAACCGAGTCTGATCGAACACTATTAAGAATTTACATCAGATCTTATTTAGTGGCGATAAGGGCGGCAAAACGATCCTATTTTTCCGCTCTTATTGCGTCCGCAGATTCTCGCCCAGCCGCCTTGTTTAGGGTGACTCGCTCCCTCCTTGCAAAAGGGGGGAGCGAGGAACACTTACAAGGCAGAGCTGAGGAATTCGCTGAGTTTCTGTCGGATAAAGTCACTCAGATTCGGTCAAATCTGGACTCCGGCTGGGCAGAGTCCATTGAGTTGACAGGGGCTAGTCTTAGTCCATCATTATGGGAAGAGTTTGGGCCTGTTTCTCCCGAGGATGTGGACAGGGCTGTGGGAGCGATGGGTACCTCCACCTGTTTATTGGACCCGTGCCCCTCCTGGCTGGTTTCGGCTAGCAGAGAGGTAGCACGCGGCTGGATCCAGGCGGTGGTCACCGCTTCTTTGAGAGAGGGATCCGTACCGCAGTTGTTAAAAGCTGTGGTGGTGCGACCCCTCCTGAAGAAGCCTTCCCTGGATCCAGCTGACTTGAAGAACTATCGTCCGGTCTCCAACTTACCTTTTTTAGGGAAAGTTGTGGAGAAGGTGGTGGTTACTCAACTTCTGCAGCTCCTGGATGAAACAGATCATCTAGACCCTTACCAGTCGGGTTTCAGGCGCGGCTACAGTACAGAAACTGCCTTGGTCGCTCTGATGGATGATCTCTGGCGGGCCCGGGATGGGGGAAATTCCTCCATCCTGGTGCTACTTGACCTCTCAGCGGCTTTCGATACCATCGACCATGGTATCCTTCTGCATCGTCTCAGCGAGTTGGGAGTGGGAGGCACCGTTCTGCGGTGGTTCTCCTCTTATCTCGCTGATAGGATGCAGTCGGTGCTGGCAGGGGGGCAGAGATCGTCCCCTAGGCCCCTATTATGTGGGGTGCCTCAGGGGTCGGTTCTCTCGCCCATCCTGTTCAACATCTACATGAAACCGCTGGGGGAGATCATTCGCAGACATGGGGTGTGTTTCCATCAGTACGCTGATGACACCCAGCTGTACATCACCACCCCGTCTGACTTCAGTGAGGCAGTTGATGTAATGTGCCGGTGCCTGGACGACGTCAGGATCTGGATGGGGAGGAACAGACTCAGACTTAATCCCGACAAGACTGAGTGGCTGTGGATATTGCCTCCTAAGGACTACGACAACTGTCCCTCCGTGGTCCTTGAGGGAGCGAAACTGACTCCCTCGGACCAGGTCCGCAACTTGGGGGTCCTTCTAGATCCACAGCTAAAATTGGACCATCATCTTTCAGCTGTGGCTAGAGGGGCCTTTGCACAGGTTCGCCTGGTGCACCAGTTGCGGCCATATTTGGAGAAGGAGGCTCTACTCACGGTCACTCATGCCCTTGTCACCTCTCGCTTGGACTACTGCAATGCGCTCTACATGGGGCTACCCTTGAAGAGTATCTGGAGACTTCAGTTGGTGCAAAATGCGGCTGCGCGTGCTGTGGTGGGTGTGCCAAGGTACACCCACGTGACATCGATACTCCGCCAGCTGCATTGGTTGCCCATCAGTCTCCGGGTCCAATTCAAGGTGTTGATCACCATCTTTAAAGCCCTTCATAGCTTGGGACCAGGTTATCTACGGGACCGCATTCTGCTTCATACTTCCCTTCGACCGGTTAGGGCCCACAGAGTGGGCCTCCTCCAGGTCCCGTCGGCCAAACAATGCCGGCTGGCGGGCCCAAGGGGGAGAGCCTTCTCTGTGGCTGGCCCTGTGCTCTGGAACCAACTTCCACCAGAGACCCGAACTATCCCCACTCTGCTGGCCTTCCGGAAAGCTGTTAAGACATGGCTTTTCCTGCAGGCGGGGGGTAGAGCTTAATTCATTCGAGCCCACCCCCCAAGTATGTATGATGTTGAATGGTTGGTGATGATTCTTTTTATAGTGTGTTTTAAGTTTTATATTTGCTTTTAATTAACTTTTTAGATTTTGGTTATTCTTGTATTTTCTCACTGTTGTACGCCGCCCTGAGTCCTTAGGGAGTTGGGCGGCATATAAGAATTCCAAAATAAATAAATAAATAAATAAACTTAACATGTTCTTTTAGGTTAGGATAAAACAAATCTAAACAAATATATTATTTGGTTTTCCTACACTATTATGAGGATGATGATTTCTGGCTACTCTAAAGCAGGGGTGTCAAACATGTGGCCCGCAGGCTGGATGTGTCACATGCTGGCCACACTCACCTGCATTTTAGCGAAGGGGAAAAAGTCATGATACGTCATGTGATGACAACATGATGCTGCGTGTTTAACACTCCTGCTCTAAAGAAAAAGGTTCCTGCTACATCTCAAAGTCCATTAAAAATATTTTGGTATAGACTTTCATGGACAAGAACATTATTTGCTTGAATTCACATTAAAAAGTGGGGGAACCTTAATTCTGCTAAATTATCATGAAAACTGCTTTTGATATAACAGAACTGATGCTCATTATTTTTGAGACAAAGTATGAAAAAGGTCTCCTTTTCTTTGTTTTAGGGAATACATATTTCTTCTCCCTTTGCTTTGGCTCATAGATCCTTCCTGGGCAGAAGAGAAAAGAGAACAAGAAGGAGCCAAATCTTATTTTATTACTTGGAGATTTTTATCCAAGCGTCTTAGTTGACCCAAGAGCAATATGTTTCTTTATCAGGTTAAGTTTTTACAGTGTGGTTTTGCACAAAAGCCCTGGAAGTGCCATATGGCTTTTGCTTAAATGCTACTGGCATCCAATTTAGACATTTATCCCAGGATAAAAAAAAATTCCAGTCCAACTATCTCATTACATTTCATATTTGTGCTGGGCATCTCATAATTACCTTAAGTTGCTTCCAGCTACTTTCCCCGATAATTCCTTTCCAAGAGAGTTGCATAATAAAGCAACATAAGGTACATTTAATTACTTGTCAACAAAATGAGTCACGGTGACACCCAGAAGCTGGAGATAAGTCATAACATTTCTGATGGGGAAGAGGTATTGGCAGAACATTTCCTTTCACTTTCTGGCATCTTTAGCTCAATGTTGGGGGATTCTAGTGTGAATGTTGCCAATTAGTATGTAGAAAAACTGAACAGGCTGCGGCCCTAGGCCTCCAAAGCTTTGGATGAAGCTTCCCCAAACATGGAAACATCATTTCCATGTTGGATTATTTTAAAGGGAATGAAGGGAAAACAGAATGTGACATTACTTACATTTTACTATCAATTAAATGAGAATTTTTCTTCATAGTTTCCCTCACTCCTTTTTGCAGTGCAATTCTTTGCCTGGTATTCAAAGTCCAATTATGGTCCTCGGCCTAGAAAAAGTTGTGCAACTTGGCATGTGGGTCAATTGTTTGACTTGACATAAAACAGTATCTTATATCAGCACAGACTTATCACTGATATCTCTGTAGGAAGCATTATTTTTATCCGTTTTATACGGTTAACCTTTCATCAAAGTGACTCTAGGCAATGAGCAATTAAAAACAAGGAACACAAAATAAATGCATAACCAGCAGCCAAGATAAACAACAAACAACATCAACACAACCACATTGTGGGCTCTAACCAACATTCTGATCCCCATGCCTGGAAACAATGCATGTTCAGCAACCTGTTTGCCACAGCACTTGTGACCTTCCTTCCAAACTGGCTGAAACCATGACTCAAAAGTATAATAGCAACACTACATGCAAAAGATTTGAGTCTCCGCAGGAGCTCTGGTTTCAGCAAGGCCATAAAGATTTGTTTTGCTTTATTTGGAGGAAGTTGACAGTAGCTTGTGAAGAAAGCTAAAACTTTTTTTTATTGAAACTGACTATAATAACAGAATTTTGCAAGTCTGATTGTGTTGTACATTCTCCTCTTTGTTGTAGTTCAATGAAATAGGGAGGTGTCTACCTGAGTTACTTCTGAATTTTATCTGTCTGTTGTGCACTTAAAGTATGTCTCATTCCCTGGCTCCCAAGCATCAGAAGTTGCATATCTTGCTCAATAACATCTTCCTTACTTTTTACACCCACTAGGGTGGTATTTAATTGGTAGATCTCTGTTAGGAAAAATATTTGATCTGTTTGCTTGATTTATTACCCACTTATTGTTCTTGAGTTCAATGCTGTGTCCATGGTGTTCCTTCCTCTCATTTTTCCATACAATAACAGCTCTTGAGGTAAAATGTTTGGGTTTAGAGATGTGTACACTGGAAAACATTTTTACAAATAAGTAATTGACATCATATATGCAAAAAAAAGAACAACCTACAAAGCAAATACACAGAACTCCAGAGTTAAATCATGAGCAAAGTAGGAAAATGAACTGGGCTCCAGCTGCCACAGACCATTTTGCAAGATTTCAATTGATCTGGAGATCACTGGATTCCTTTTCTAATTTCCTCTCTGTATTAAAAATAAAATAATTTTCAGAAGACAAGCCATAACCAACCACATCAGCTGTTGGTTATGCAAGGGATGCCTCCGGAACGTCATATGGTTCCAATTGGAAACTCACATCAAGCCGTTTATCAAATAGAGGCAGGAATGGACAGCGAAAGAGAGAGAGAGAGAGAGAGAGAGAGAGGGAAAAAAATTAAGTTGCCTCTAGACGTGAGGGTATTTTATCTGTGGGATTTGTCAATGTTCTTGGAAATTGTGCCTGTGGCCTAGAATAGCTGTGGAAATGTGGAAGAGCTTGCAGAAAGTTGTTCCCAGATTCATTTGTCAAATCACAGTAGAACAAAAAACTAAACAACACGGAATCTTATTAAAAAGTGGAGCTGTTCCTAGGAGAAGAAAGTTACAGTTAGGGACACCCCCCCCCAAAAAAAACATCATGTTACCTTAGATGGTAATTACTTCAGTCCAGAAAATAAATGGGCGGATCCTCAGAGATGGTGCTAACATTGGCAATTTTGTGGTAAATAGATACAATGACAGGATAGGACTGGCCACAATGTCTAGCAAATGCATGCCTCGTATACAAAGCCAATGAAAAACTGTCAAAAGCATGCTGGGCTACGATATATACTTGTTTTTCTTGTTGGTTGGCTTCCTGCAGTCACAGAATGAGGAAGGAGGAGTCTGTTAGTTCTTCCTGCTCATATTATGGATATACATACTTTTAGAACAGGCATCTATCTCTTCCTGAGAAATGGGCTATATGACATTGTATTCAATTTCATTTTATCTTATTCATCATATGTGAATTATTAATTTTTGGCAGTGGATTCTAACATTTTTTTTAATTGTCTCTCCTGACCACTACTTGCCATATCCAAACAGGTCTTTCAGGTACCTCCTAATAACTTTTAAGACTTGGCTCCAGAGTCTGAATAGTGTTAAGTTTTGACTTGGGCTCCTTTGTCACTGATAGTATGTCAGTGCATTATCTCTAAGATTTAATTTAATTTAATTTAATTTAAAGTTCTTATAGGCCGCCCAATCCCGTAGGACTCAGGGTGGCGTACAACAGAGATAAGAACGATACAATAAAATAGCATTTAAAAACATTACATTGCATTTAAAAACCATTCGTACATGGGGGAATCCTCTCTTCACCCCGCCTGCCAGAAGAGCCATGTTTTTACTGCTTTGCGGAAGGCCAGTAGGGTGGGGATAGTCCGGATCTCTGGTGGGAGTTGGTTCCAGAGAGATGGGGCTCCCACAGAGAAGGCTCTCCCCCTTGGGCCCGCCAACCAACATTGTTTGGCTGATGGGACCCGGAGGAGGCCTACTCTGTGGGACCTAACTGGTCGTAGGGAGGTATGTGGCAGGATGCGGTCCCGAAGGTAACCTAGCCCTGAGCCATGTAGGGTTTTAAAGGTCAAAACCAACACCTTAAATTGCAACCGGAGACTAATCTAAGTCCTGTAGATATTTCTGAATCATAACTCTGAGTGGCTCCATTCAGTAACACCAATAAAGAACAAGGGTGGAAGTTGTACCTTAGCAACAACCAACAGTTTCCAGTCCTACATCAGAAATCAGCAAAGTTGGAGAGATCCACATGTGGCTTTATTCCTTGTCCAAAAGTGCTTTCACAGATAATTATCACAATTCACAAATATGTATTGCAATTTACTATAGTAATTGCTGCTGTCCAACCATTCCATCCTATTTATCTCCTATTTCACCTATTTTCAAAACCGTAGTCAATTAACATTCCATAGTAGTCTTTATTATTCTTGGGAGGAAGGGAGTATCAGAGATTCTTTATTTCTGTACTTCTCCAAATGTTGGGCTTTACCTAAATCAACTGGCACATATCTGTCAAGTATGGTGGTGGCTTCCTAAACATTTGACAAAGTAGACCACAACCTACTTCTCCGTAAGCTAGAAAAAAGTGGGATAGACAGCTACACAACCAGATGGATCAACAACTGGCTGACTAACCACACCCAACGAGTAGTCCTCAATGGGTCCACATGGAGAGAAGTAAGCAGTGGGGTACCACAAGATTCCGTCCTAGGCCCAGTACTCTTTAACATCTTCATAAACGACCTAGACGAAGCAATAGAAGGGGAACTAAGCAAATTCTCAGATGATATCAAGCTGGCAAGAATAGCTAATACCACAGAGGACAAGCTCAGGATCCAGATGGATCTCGACAGACTTGAACACTGGTCCCAATCAAACAAAATGAAATTCAATGCAGAGAAAAGTAAAATCCTACACCTAGGTAAGAAAAACCAAAGATACACATATAAACTGGGTGAAACCACACTCAATAGCAGCGATTGCGAGAGGGATCTAGGAGTCTTGGTGGATAACCAACTAGATATGAGTCAGCAATGTGCAGCGGCAGCCAAAAAAGACAAGCAATCCTGAGTTGCATTAACAGAGGGATACAATCTAGAACTAGGGAGGTACTAATACCACTCTATAAAGCCTTAGTTAGACCACAACTAGAGTACTGCATCCAGTTCTGGTCACCACATTATAAAAAAGACATTGAAGCTCTAGAGAAAGTGCAGAGGAGAGCAACAAAGATGATAAGGGGACTGGAAACTAAAACATACGAAGAGCGGTTGCAGGAACTGAGCTTGGCCAGTCTGGCAAAGAGAAGGACCAGGGGTGATATGATAATAGTGTTCCAATACTTGAGGGGCTGCCACAGAGAGGAGGGGATTAGGTTGTTTTCCAAAGCACCAGAAGGCCAGACAAGGAATAATGGATGGAAGCTGACCAAGGAGAGATTCAACCTGGAAATAAGGAGGAACTTTCTGACAGTGAGAGCGATCAACCAGTGGAACAGCTTGCCTGCGGAGGTTGTGAGAGCTCCAACACTTAAAACTTTCAAAGGGAGATTGGACTGCCATTTATCCGAAATGGTGTAGGGACTCCTGCTTGAGCGGGGGGGTTGGACTAGATGACCTACAAGGTCCCTTCCAACTCTAACAATAATCTAATCTAATCTAAACAATGTCATTAAGAAATTGAAAATTGGAATAGAGGTAATGTTGACCAGTGTTAGATGAATAAGATTTTTTTTACACATTTTCCCCATAGAACCAAGCATCAAAGGGGAAATAATGTAACATTTGAATTTTCTTTTTCAGTTCATCATTGTTTATATTTCTGAATTTGCAATTGTACAGGAGTCACAGGTAGTTTGAAGATAGGAGATATTTAAGGCAGAAATAATCTTTCTGAATCTCCCATTCAGAGGCCTCCTAATGTGACAGAATGTGACTTTGATTAGAATCAAGGTAGTGTTCTACTGAAAATGCTAATGAAGCTTGACTAAGAACACAACCAGTGGAAAACACTTGCAACATGCTCTGCTTGTACTACCAGTATCATCACCAAAGTTTTGTAACAGCTGGCCCTTATAAAGAAATCTATAAGTACCCTCACTAGGAAAAGAAATACTGATAATCTCATTAAAGTAAAGCTGTGCTGGTTGAAGATTGAGCCCCATAAAGCAGTTGGCACCAAAAGTAAACAATCAGTTGTGTTACTTTACCTTGATTTTAATTTTAAAAAAAGCACTGAATGAATCAAAGACCACTCTTTTGAAGACAGCAAAGTTCATATTCTGGACAGAGAAGACCACTGGTTTGAAAGAGGGGTCAAAGAAACCATGTGTTTTAAAATTGAATATGATGGGTTCCGATACTGAAGAGGCAGGAGATTGGTGGAGTGACTTCAGCTCTTTATTGGTTACAGTGAACAAACTTCAGCAAAGACCCAGGTGGTGACTGCTGTTTAGAGAGCCCCTGGCTGGGAAGGACCAATCAGCAGTTACCTGCTCTGCTCAATAGAGTGGACCTGAGTCAAAACTTTCCAGCTAGTATGCAGATCTCAGGACACAACAGAACAGCCCTCTCTTAACAGAGGGAGAGGGATACACCACCACTTATCTCCAGTCTACAATACAAGTCCCAAGAAGGTTCCACACTTATTTGCACTTTAATTCAGGTGACTCTGAGAATACAAATAACCCCTCAAGAGGTCTCAATAACTCTCAGAGAGCTAAGAATCATTTTGTAGAGTATTAATGACCAGATAACTGAAAAGAATATAAATCTTTCCATTCCCCACCAGTCAGTCTTCAGTCATTACTGAAGAAGCTTCTTGGTTGAGAAGAGAAATGCTTTCAAGGAAAAATGAAGACAGTCCAGTTGCCTTTTGGGAAAAGTACCTTTAATATCAGTTAATGGTGGTCTCAGAGGGAGCTTGGGGATTTTTCCAAAGCTCTCGTTCAGCAGAGGCCCATGGGTCAGCTTGGAATGGCCACCTGGCAGAGACCCTGGAGTGGCTCACTCTTATTCAAATTCTCATAGGGTACCACAGTTTACCAAGGAGCTGTGAGAAGAGAAACAACACTAGAGGTGTCCAGTTGCCTCTGTAGGAAGACAAAATGTGAAGTCAACCAAGCACAAGTAAGAGCGTTTTTAGGACTCAACTTGCAACAACAAGTTGCAAGTTGAGTCTTGGATGCAATTCAAGGTGTTGATCATCATCTTTAAAGCCCTACATGACTTAGGACCAGGTTACCTTCGGGACCGCATTCTGCCTCATACTTCCCTTCGACCGGTTAGGTCCCACAGACTGGGTCTCCTCCAGGTCCCGTCAGCCAAACAATGCCGGCTGCAGGGCCTAGGGGGAGGGCCTTCTCTGTAGGGGCCCCTGTTCTCTGGAACCAACTTCCCCCAGAGATCCAAATCATCCCCACCTTGCTGGCCTTCCAAAAAGCCATTAAGACATGGCTCTTCCTGCAGGCGGGGTGATTTTGAGACAACTTTACACCTGAGGTCTCCCCCACGTATGCATGGTGTTGTATGTCTTTCTTTTAACTTTTTAAAATTGTTTTTAATGATTTTATTGTTTGGTGTTCTTTAAAATGCTGTACGCAGCCCTGAGTCCTTAGGGTGTAGGGAGGCATAGAAGAATTCCCAAATATAAATAAATAAATAAATAAATAAATAAATAAATAAATAAATAAATAAATAAATAAATAAATAAATAAATAAATAAATAAATAAATAAATAAATAAATAAATAATAAATAAATAAATAAATAAATAAATAAATAAATAAATAAATAATAAATAAATAAATAAATAAATATGAGCCAGCAATGTGCAACGACAGCCAAAAAAGCCAATACAATCCTAAATTGCATTAATAGAGGGATACAATCTAGGACTAGGGAGGTACTAATACCACTCTATAAAAGCCTTAGTCCACACCTAGAGTACTGCATCCAGTTTTGGCCACCACACTACAAAAATGACATTGAAACTCTAGAGAAAGTGCAGAGGAGAGCAACCAGGATGATTAGGGGACTGGAAACTATAACATACGAAGAGCGGTTGCAGGAACTGGGCATGGCCCAGGGGTGATATGATAACAGTGTTCCAATACTTGAGGGGCTGCCACAGAGAGGAGGGGGTCAGGCTGTTTTCCAAGGCACCAGAAGGCCAGACAAGGAATAATGGATGGAAGCTGACCAAGGAGAGATTCAGCCTGGAAATAAGGAGAAACTTTCTGACGGTGAGAGCGATCAACCAGTGGAACAGCTTGCCTACGGAGGTTGTGCTCCGCAGGCAAGCACTTGATACTTTCAAAGGGAGATTGGACTGCCATTTATCTGAAATGGTGTAGGGACTCCTGCTTGAGTGGGGGGTTGGACTAGATGACCTACATGGTCCTTTCCAACTAATAATCTGTAAACACTGCAACAAGGACAACAAGGTGAACCTCTTTCTCTGTCTTTATTATGTCTAAGTTAGCTAACAATGGTCCACTTTTTAATGACCATGTGCCTCCTAGGTGCAGAGGAGGTGGGGGAGCCCCTGCAGGGCCACTGTGAGGAATATTTTCAGCATCTATTAAATAAAGTTGCTCAACCTCAATCACAGTTGAATTTTGGCTGCTCAGGTCCTTCGAAGTGACTGACACATAACAGTCCTGTTACCTGGAAGGGATCTGAACTGCTTGAGCCTGAAAAAGTGGATAGGGTTGTCATAGCTGTGAGCTCAGTCATCTGTATTCTGCACCTATGCCCCTCTTGGTTGGTCAAGAGAGGCACAGTGGTTGGTATGTGTTTAGTTCCAAGGAATGTCAATATCTCTTTGCAGAAGGAGGCACACAGGTTCAAATTCTCATCAGTAGAGGCCATTCCTGAACTGTAAGACCTTGTTCATAGTCAGGCATGCTTTGGCCAGTTTCCTGTTGGATTATTGCAATGCGTTCTACATGGGACTATCCTTACAATTGGTCCATAATGTGCTGACTGATGCAGTGTTGGGTGCTCTGAGGTCCACTCATGTTGCATGTCTGATACACAAGCTGCACTGGCTCTCAGTTCTTTTCCAGGTACAATTCAAGGTGCTGGTTATTTAAAGTCTTTTTTTTTAAAAAAAATATTTTTTCTCCAAACGTACACAAAAATCCATATGTATACCATATTATCAAAACATCCATAGTAATATATTACTATCCAAAATATCCTAAACATATATCCTTAATTTGCTCCTTTTATATTTTTATCTTCAGTCTGCTTTCCTTCTATATTTCATACTACTCCCCTCCCTCTATCTCCCTCTCTCCCCTCTCCCTTCTTCCTCCCTCTCTATCTCTTTCCTACTTCCCTCCTCTCCCCTTCCTTTCTACTTCCTCTTTCTCCCTCTTATCCTTCTCTGAGTACATCTAATCTTAATCCATTCTATGGTTAGCAGACTAGGACTGGTTATTTAAAGTCTTATATGGCACAGTATTACAAATGTTTCCTGAAGGTATCTGCCCATTTCACAGAACAAGCATGTTCCAGGTCCCTTCTTTTAAATTTTATCATTACATGGGGCTTAGAGGAAGCATGACTTTTCTCTGGCAGCCCCTGCCCTATAAACACTCATCTCTTGAGCCCCTTTTTCTTAACCTTTATGAAGACTGTAAAGAGCTGCCCCCCCCCCAAGTCTTGGCATAGGGTAAGGTTGGAGCTGAAAGGCATCACAGAGAGTAATTAGATTTTTGTTTTAAAATTGTTTTGTTTCAAGATTTCAATTTTAAAAGCATGTATTGCTTTTTGGGTTTAATTATTTTTTAATGATCTTTGGTTTTATAAAATTGTTGTGAGCAGTCCAGGGTCATATTTCCTAAGATGAGTGGGCGTACAAGTCCTTTAGATAGATAGATAGATAGATAGATAGATAGATAGATAGATAGATAGATAGATAGATAGATAGATAGATAGATAGATAGATAGATAGATGGATGGATGGATGGATGGATGGATGGATGGATGGATGGATGGATGGATGGATGGATGGATCGATCGATCGATCGATCGATAGAATATGGTGGCTACTTTATTATATTCTAGGACTACTACCCAGAAATTTGAAATATTTGAGTTAGTTCTTGGGAAAGATACAAGAATCATGAATACACCGTTTGGGAAATCTTAGATCTTTACTATCTCCATGATAGTAATGGTTGGAAGCACATTTGCTTTTAAAGAAAATGTGATTCAAAATGTGATTCACAAGATTCTGAAACATTTGGATAGGGAGGGAGCTGAAGAAGTGCTTCCCGAGTGTGTGAAATGCACATCTTTAAATGAAAGAACTTTGAAACATTTTCACTGAATGTTTGAGCTAGTTAAATTACTGGTCAAAAATATTGTAATTAAGCATACAATATTTGCCAATTTCTCTGATGAGTAGTACAGCAGCATGTATATATTTGAGAAACTAGGACAGGTCAAACCTGATTTTAGGGCTTGGAGGAGGAACCATCTGGAAACCCTGGGACTATAGGTTAAATGGAAAATTTGAAGAAGCTTTGCAATTCCTTCTCTTTCCCAAACAAATAGCAGAGATTTGCAAAATGAGCAGCATAGACTTTTGTATGTGTGCTTTTCAATCAGCAAACATTACACCTCTGCTTGGTGAGATGCCAGTTTGGAGAACCAGTTTGGTGTAGTGGTTAAAGCTAGATACGGGAAGATCACAAGTTCCAGTCCTACACCTTGGGCAAAAAGCCAGCTGGGTGATCTTGGGCCAGTCATTCTGCCTCAGCTCTAGGAAAGAGGCAATAGCAAAGCACTTCTGAAATCTTATTTTTTATTTATTTATTTGTTTGTTTGTTTGTTTGTCAAACATGTACAAGATAGTAGGTGTTTGTATAAACATAACATAAGCAAAGAAGTACAGATAAATGAGGACAATAGGACAGTAAGACAGGGACGGTAGGCACAGTGGTGCGCTTATGCACGCCCCTTGCACGCTCCTCTTAGGAATGGGGTGAGGTCGACTGTAGACAATCTAAGGTTAAAGTTTTTGGGGTTTGGGGAAGAAACTACAGAGTCAGGTAGTGCATTCCAGGCATTGATCACTCTGTTGCTGAAGTCGTATTTTCTGCAGTCGAGTTTGGAGCGCTTTACATTAAGTTTGAATCTATTGCATGCTCGTGTATTGTTGCGGTTGAAGCTGAAGTAATCATTGACAGGAAGGACATTGTGGTATATGATTTTATGAATTACATTTAGATCAGATCGAAGGCGACGTAGTTGTAAATTGTCTAATCCCAAAATTTCAAGTCTGGTGGAATAAGGTATTCTGTTGCGAGCAGAGAAGTGGAGGACTTTTCTTGTGAAATATTTCTGGACTCTCTCGATTGTATTAACGTCTGATATGCAGTGCGGGTTCCAGACAGGTGAGCTGTATTGAAGAATTGGTGTAGCAAATGTTTTGTATGCTCTGGTTAGCAGTGTAATATTGCCACAGAAGAAGCTACGCAAGATTAGATTAACAATTCTCAGTGCCTTTTGGTCAATGTTGTTACAGTGGGCTCTGGCACTTAGGTCATTAGATATGAGTACTCCAAGGTCTTTGACAGAGTGAGGGTCATCTACAAAGTCGTGTCCTCCAAGTTTGTATTTTGTATTCTGATTCTTTTTGCCAAGATTGGTTAGCGGTTTGTTTCCAGGTTCAGTTTGAGATGCTGGTAATAACCTATAAAGCCCTACGTGGCCTGGGGCCAGGTTATGTGAGAGACAATGACTCCCTCGTTACATCTATCCATCCCATCATCTGGTCTGGCCAGAAAGCATATCATGAGTCATCATGTCTACCAAGAAATGCCTTCTAATGTGACCCAGGAGGAGAGCCCTTTCTCTCTGTCACAGCACCTGCCCTGTTTGGAACATCATCCTGAGGTTGGACTGACCAAGACCCTGATGGCCTTTTAAGTATTTCTTAACACATGGTTTTATCAATGGGTCTGGGGAATCCATTGGCGGTATGGAGGCTGTCAATTGTATGGACTGTACTGTTCCAGAAATTAAATTTTAAACTGTTTTAACTGATTCTTCTAATTGTATTTTTTACTTTAACTGTTGTTTATTCAAAACGGTTTTTGCTTTTAATTGTGTGAGCTACCCAGAGTCATGTATGTGAGATGGGCACGGTATCAATTGAACAAATAAATAAATGCCCAACTACAGGAATTGAAATCATTCTCATCCTTACTTTAGTAGGATAATATTCTCTGCAGCTCACAAAGTACATAAAGCCAGTTTATCCTTGTTTGTTTATGTAAGATCCCACAGGATTCTTAGTCATTTTTAGCATCACCAACCCAGCCCTCACTGTGGTGAGAAGTTTACAAGGCAGACAGGTTTTATTTTGCTGCACCAATGGCTGTGTCACATTATAAATTCCTAGTCTGGAAGCCTAGATGAATCATATGAATGAAAACTGATTACATAAAGAGCCCTTGGAGCAGAATACTACACATGTTGTCACAGAAATAATTCTACTGTCTTCTATATTAGATAGGGATGGATTACAGTTTTACAGATAAGTATAGCATGTATATAGGAACCTGGCTGAAAGAAATAATAAAGGAAGACATTGATAGAAAACCTGAACTATTTTTATTAGGTATAATTGACAAAAAGTATAAAAAGGAAATACAGTATCTCATTATACACATTCTTACAGCAGCAAGAATTATTTATGCTCAATTTTGGAAGAGTGGGGAATTACCTAAAGACGAAGATATAATTAGAAAGATAATGGATTGTGCCAAAATGGATAAGTTAACTAAGGAAATAAAAGAAAAAGAGGAAACTGAATATTATATCGCATGGAACAAATTTTATGAATGGTTGAGAGAGAGAAAGAATAAGTAAATGATGATGTGTAATTATTATTTATGGAATTAATTAAGATAGAACTGTACCATTTTAATCAACTAGGTATAGAAGTAGTAAGAATATTGTATTTATTTAAAGACCAAGTAAACAAATAGAAATGTAAATATATCTACTGTTTTTATGGATAATATAAATACTGATACTATCCGATGAAAGCTTACTGTATATAGGGGGATTGAATACCCCTAATTGTTTGTTTTGTGTTGGTATTGTTGTATGTTGTATTTTTATGTGTGTTTAATAAAAAAATTTTTAAAAAAGAACCAGTGGGTCAACCTGGCGACATGTATTATGGCATTTGTTGGTTGCCTGCGAGTAGACCCAGTAGTGGTTTGTGGTCCATCACAAGTTCGAATCTGCGGCCATAAAGGTATTCGTGGAAATGCTCGATGCTGGCCACTGCTGCAAGCACTTCTTTGTCCAGTTGGCTGTAATTCCGCTCAGCTTGTGATGGTGTCTTTGAATAATAAGCAATGGGGGCTTCTGAGCCATTGGGTAGTTGGTGGCTAAGGACCACCTCCACTCCAAAAGGTGAAGTGTCACACATTAACAATAGGGGGAGGGTCTCACTGTATTGCATGAGGACGCTGTTAGATGAAAGCAAGTCCTTTACGGCGGCAAAAGCGTTGGCCTCTCTTTGTCCCCATGTCCACGTGGCTGTCTTCCCCAGGAGCCTATGGAGAGGCTCAGTAACAGTAAAGTTGAGTAAGCCCAGGAATGCTTGTAACTCTGTCTTGTTTGTGGGGGTCGGTGCCATTTGACTTTGAGGCCCCTTTTGCTGGAACTAACCCAGCACCTCGTGCAGTCTGGTCAAAAGTTGTTCCTCTGATTCCCCCAAGATAAGGACGTCATTGAAATAGGGAACCACTCTGGGGATGCTGTGCAACAAACATTCCATCATGCACTGGAACAATCCTGGGGCCACGCTTACCCCAAATTGCAGGTGGTTGCATTTAAAAGCCCCCCTGTGCGTGACAATCGTCTGGGCTTCTGCGGTGGCTGCACCGTTGGTACACTTGAGCCAGGTCTAACTTGGCAAAAATCTTTCCGTTCCCCAGTGAGTGCAGTAAGTGTTGCACAACAGGCACAGGGTAGGCGTTAGGCTGCAGTGCTTTGTTAATGATGCCCTTATAGTCCGCACACACGCGAATCGAGCCGTCCGGCTTCATCAGGATAATGATGGGGATCTCCCATGTGGCATGATCAACTGGCTCTAAGACCCCTTGGGTGATTAGCTTATCCAGTTGCTTATCGACTTTTGGGCAAAGTGCAAAAGGGACTTTTCAGGGCTTTAGTCTAATAGGGGTGACACTGGGGTCTAGGTTAAACGATATGGGATTGCCCTTATATTTACCTAGATTCCCATTGAACATGTCCTAGAAGTCCACCAGTAGCTTGTCCAGTTTGTCCCCCTTGATCTGATGCAGCCCGGTGATGCCGATGCCAAGGGGCTTGAGCCATTCCACTCCAAGCAGGGTCGGTCTGTTTCCCTCGATGACCGTTAAGGATAGCTTTCCTCTGAAGTCCTTGAAGCTGGTGGGTATTTCCTCTTGGCCTAGCACTCTAATGGGGTTGCCCTGGAAATCATTGAGCCAAATGTGCTGTGGTTTGAGTTGGTGCCTTGTGATGGTTGGCAGAACTTGCTTTAGGGTTCCCCAGGACATAATAGTGATTACGGAGCCGGTGTCTAGCTCCATATCACATGGAATTCCCTCAATGGCATGGTGATGTGGAACTTCTCCCCTTGACCGGCGTCGGAGTGACCCATAGTGGTGTTGTAGATACCCTGGTTATCCTGGTATTGGTAATCGTCTCTTTGCCTGACCCGTTGGCCCCCTGAACGGTTCTGCCCTTGTCTTCCTGGTCCCATGGGTGGTTTGGATTGGAATTGGGCTGGCTGGTAGGGGGTCAGTTGGGTGGCTCTGCAAGCCTTCGCAATGTGCCCCCTTTTTTGGCAGCGGTGGCAAATGGCATCTTTGAATTTGCAAAGCACCCTGGCATGGCCCCCTAGGCAATGTTGTGGCCCACCAACAGCCTGTGAAGCTGATAGTGGATCCCGTTTGAGAGGAGACCAACTTGCTGTTGCGCCAGTGGCCTGTGTAACTGGTACCCAAGTCAGACAGTGAGGAGGCTGGCGAGGACTCAGTGCCAGAGGCACAGGTTCATCCAGGGCCTTTGGAACCTCCAGCACCTCATAGCAGTGATGAGGGAGTAGAGGCTTCTCCTCTTCTGAATGCAAGGGCATGCAGAGTTGCCAAGAGGCAGGAATGGTTACTCCAGAGAGGTCTCCTCAAGAGTAAGACTTGGGGCTAATTGGCCACTCCCCTAGTCTACTTAAGGACATCAGAGGCAGCTGAAAGGCTGCAGGAAACAATGTTTGAGAATGGTGTATCTGTCTTGAGTGTCTGGAATATCTCTGCTCTGCTTTTCTGCCTCAGCTTGCTTATTGAGGAAGACTTCTAGGCATTTTGCCAAGCCTTTGAAACTTCGTGAGATAACAAGAACTAATTGCATTGCTATGATTTAAGACTTTCTGAACTTATGCCAGCTGTTAATGACGATTAATTAGCAGCTGAGTTTTGGAAGAAAAGATTGCTTTTAGATTTGTGTGTATGTGTCTCCACTACTAAGCCAGTTATTAGTAGTGGTTTATTGAGTAAATTAAGTTCGAACAAACTGTGTATTTGCTATGTTCTTAACTGGGGCATAACAGGCAACCCGAGCATTAGGCTTGCATGTTCTCAAAGTCTCTGGGGCTTACCCTCTTCTCTGTTTGCACCCGGTGTACCATTTCGTCCTCCTCTGAGTCATCGTCATACTCAGGGATTTCGGTCATCCAATCGGGCTCCCAGTGTGTGCGGTGAACTATGCCAGTCTTCCAGATGTCAGCGGTTGAGTTGTCCAATGATTTGGCAGCTTGAGCTTCCTCTACAACATCCTTGAATGTTGCCCCCCTTCTGATCAGCAGCTTCTTCTGAAGATTGAGATCTCTCATTCCCAGAATGATCCGATCCTTCATCATCTCCTCCAGGTTTATGAATTCGCATTTGGTTGTGATTTCCCAGAGTTTGGCAACAAAGTCATTGATGGATTCACCATCGCGCTGGCGGCGATGGTAAAATTCATTTCTGCTGACCATCGGGGTTGCTGCAGGAGCATAGTGTTCCTTCAGAGTCGTTTGAAGCATTGTCCAGGAAATGGACTCGATGTCTGTGGGTGCCACCAGGGTTTGAGCCATTTTATAAATTTTTGGCCCGCAGTAGGTTAGGAAGAAAGCCCTCTTCCTGTTGTCTGGGTAGATCCTGGAAGTTGTTGGCTTCCAGAAACAGGCAAAAAAGGCTCATATATGTTGTCCATTCTTCCGTCTTCAGGTCAAAGATTGCTGGAGTGGGAGAGGTTTGAGTAGCCATCCTCAAGTTTGGCCGGAGCAGGTCAGTGCTTGCTTCTATGATGGCCGCGGATACCATGAGGTGCCTTTGTCCTGTTGTCCTTCTTCAACCACCTTTGTCACCAGTGTTAGATTCCCACGGGAATGAAGGAATGACACACAGGAACAGTTCAGCACCTCCAAACTGAAAGTGATACGAACTGCCGGCAGGCTGCAGGGAAGCCGTTTATAAGGGCTTCCCTGTAGCCTGCTGATCATTGACAGTAGTTTATTTCTCCTGGCGCTAGATTAGCCAATCAGCGGCGGCTATGCAAATATGGGCTCCGTACGTCGGTACGTAACAAATATAGTAATAACACAAGAATGCCAATGAGAATTCTAACAGTCTTGATGTGAAATGTGTATCTAGGATTATATCCATGTTCTCACAAGAGGTGGTGTTTTCTTCCACCAAGTCAACATCTAGATTTTTGTGCCCGAGATATGATAGACCTCTCCATATCCATCCTAATTCCTGAGAAATTCAAGGCGAATAAGACACTTGGTTGGAAGCAATACTGTGTGCTTGATTATAGGATCTGCATTGGGGTAGGTTCTTGCATTGCTTTCCATTCAGCATTCTGCATGAACTTAGTCACTGTGGGTTGTTTAATAAATCAGGGTTAAATCAAGTTATGGTTTAATGTGATGTTTCAATCCAACCATTAAATCTCTCCTGCTAGCCAGAAAATCTTAGAGACTGATCAATCCTAGGACAGAGTCTGCAAAATAGATCAAAAGAATGCAAAATTATCTAGAATTTATTAGTTTGTGAGTTAATTGTTTTCAGCTACATCCCATTGCTAGCAGTGCTGTTTTATAATTAACCCTACTGAACTTTTCTGAACATTAACTTGCAAGTCATTCCTGTAGTACAGCATGCCAATTGCCTGGGTGGACCTGATCATCTCCTTCCTTGTCTGATCAATAGTAAGGAATGAAGAGTCTACTAAGAATTCCTGTTCCTTCATATGCTTTGATTCTGTTATTTTTTTTGTTTTGTTTTTGCTTTATATTTTAGCTGGTTGGGTCTTAAACCCTCCTTGGGCAATTTGTCACACCTTCCACAGAAGCTGAATCATGAGAACGAGAGTGCTTGCTATGTCTGCTTCTTTTTTCTCCATTAGCCCTCCATGAGTTGGAAAGCAAGTATTTTCTGTTAGAAGACTGGTCAATACTCAGAGATAATCCAGATAATCTCAGACATGCAACTATCGTTGCATGTCATGCTTTACCCAAAGAAATATATAAACCATATTATACTGGTAGGACTGGAAGGAGTTATTTAGACTCCTTGTTTGTCATGCAAGTTGACAACATGATTCCCACAAGACACTGAGCCACAAAGTACTCAACCCCGTTTTAGTTAGTCTAATTATGTTAACTGCACTCTTATGTTATGATATGGCCATACAGAGAACCTCATATATTAATAAAAAATAACCATACAACAGAATTGGGAAGTACATAAACAATATACAGTACATAATAAAATATAGATAAAAATATTTTTAAATTTTTCATTTATTTGAACCAATGAGCATCAATAATAAAATGTTTTAATCTATTCGACCCACTTTATACATTGCTTAAAAGGGGGGGGATTCAAATAAATGACCTTCAACCTTCCTCACAAGTCTCGTTTCCCCAACTTCCTATATTATAGCAAAAATAAAACAGCACAGAATCTGTTCTGTTTATATAATACTTTGAAAACTAACTGTGATTAATGTACAAGCTCCAAAAGTAATCAAAAAGTGTTGGTCTAAAAGTATACATTTTGATGAGTTTCATGAAGGCCACTGGAAATTTGCTACAGGTCCATGACAGTGCTTACAATTAACTGCATAGCACCCTTGTTTCTATATTTCCTCAGCCCTTACTTAGCTTCCTGGGAATAATTACAATGGCTCTGTAATTTATGTGTAAAGACAAGCAGAAGCATTTAGAATCTATCCTGGATTCCCTGTGTGCACATATTATGTAAAGCTGTGCCATAAAACACTCCTTCAGTAAATCTTGCACTTTCCCACCCAGATATAAAACAAAACTGCTTCAAAATACAAGCAGTGAGCATTGTGGTAGATCCATCCATGACTCTGATGTGTTTCCTCTGTGGAAACAATTGCATCAGGATTCATAATTGCAATAATGTAAAATTACACGTAGTATGCAGTTCTTCTTATTTAAAGTTTAAATGCGGAAACTCCTGCCTTCTGCGGTTGCTTGACTCTGGCTGATTTACATTAATAGAGTTTATCATGGTTCACTGAGGGGACTACATAAGCAAAAGCACTATGAAGTACAATAGAAGTGTATGTGCAGCTTTTTCACCATCAGGACTAATTCAGGTAGCAGATTTTATAAATTGCCTAATGAATAGAAGGTTGAAAAAAACCTCCTCAAGGACAATTTGAGAAGATGGTCAGTGGAAGATTTATAAAGTTACTTTATGGGGAAAAAATACTCAGTTGGAACAGATAACCTTCCCTCCAGATGTTACTAAACAATTGTTCCCTGCAAACAGAGAAAGAATGTTTGAATCAACTGGAACACTGAAAATTCCCAACCCCTGCATTGAATAAATTCTGCAGAATAGTCCTTACAGTTTTAGCATCAATAGAGTCTCATGGGAGACTTGGAGAATTTTTACTCATAGCACAGGCTCAGATTATCCTACTTTGTAATGTCGGGAAAGGTGGAAGGGAAGGGAAGACAAGGAAAACTAGCAGCAACTCAATTCCAGTGATGGTGGTTGCACCATTGGAAGAACTGAAGGAAGCATCAGGTTGTGAATAGACTGTCCTGGAGAATATCTATGTAGTCACTAAGAGTTGAAACTGGCTTGTTGGCATATCAATCAATCTGTTTTTTAGGTGTTAGTCATTCTGCATTTAAAAAAAACTATTCCACCTATAGTACAGGACAAAGTTTAAAAGAACAAAGAATGAAAACAAGAAACTACAGAATGATCTTAAAGTCATTCTCCCCACAGAGAGAATACCTTTAAAGAAGATAGCATAGATCTTGCTTCAGAAATCTTGTTTTTAACCTGTGTGCAAATTTGTGTAAATACAGTTGATTATTAAGCCAACCAACTACAACTCATAGGATTAATCACTTGGTTTTTTTAAAAAAAAATCACATTGCAGCCAAGGCTAGGATTAGATGCTGAGGCAATGGGCCAAATATACGTCACCTTCCCTGAAACCCTGAACTACAAGCATCCAGTCCACAGAGACTTGGGACTATGTTCATCTGGGACACAGTGCCAAATGTCTGTACTCTTCTACAAAAATAGTGCAGGGCAACCAAATGCTGAATGTCGGAATCTCTATTCTAACTTCAACAAAACTAGTATATAAAATCAGTAGCTTCAATAAGCCAATGAAACTGAGATCACCATTTGGCTTTGAGTCAACAGTCTGGTGGCAAACCAGATTCATCACTCCATCCTTTCCCTAAATCCCTGTGTGTGTTAAGAACATGATTTTTTTTTAAAGTGTAAAATTCAGACAGTTATAAAAGTACATTCTGTAATTTTCAAACAAACAAATCTTCTGACACTGGAAAACACAACCATTTCTTTAAAAATATTTTGATTGGATGTATATTTGGGGAAGTGCTTGCCCTTTTCAAAGCATCCAGAAACCAAACCGGGATCTTTGCTTCCTAGTGATCATTGAGCCATTAAATGATGATGAAGATAATATGTCACTCATCCTTCTAAAAGGGCTTAGAATGACATACAAAGCAATAACAACTGCAAAAACAAAAACAGTAAAACTAACCAGTGCATTTAATTATGAAACAACTGCAGAGCCTTCTATTACTATTTTTAGTATTAAATTACGAAAAATTACTATTACAGTGATTAAAAATGGAACTTTTCCAAAGAGTCTTTAGTAACATCTCCTGCACCTCTTATTGTTCTTATAATTTTTTTTTCTCCTACATTGGTTTTGTTATGACAGTTTGGCGTACATGTTCTTTTATTTTCAGTTATCATTATTTTTATTGTGATACTAACAGCAAAGGGACGTGAGAGTGTGGCAGGATAAAAATCAAATAGATAGTAGTCTCTGCAGTAACAAAAATTGATCTATAATAGATCAAAGCCCTGAGACTTTGGGCTAAATATGCACAGCTTGAGCTGTTTTATGTACTGTTTCCATGTTTGCCTTGCCTTGCCTTTCTACCTGTACCTCACATTATTATTTTGCTAGCCTCTCTGAGCTCAAAAGCTAAGCCGGATCAAGAGTTTTGAGAACTTAGCTGAAAAACCTCCTGGGAATATCCAGGCTGCAGGCTAGGCTAAGAAATTAAAGAATAGAACAAGGTATCTGTATTGTTGACAAACCACTACAGAGATGTGTTCATGAAGTCATGGATTGTTTTGTTGAACCTGAATGAAGCTTCATTTTTTTTAATGCATGGTGCATTAGAATACCATAAAAATAAACAGTTTATTTTATTTATTAGACTTGTTTGGCGCCCATCTCGCCAAAATGAAATTCTGGGCAGCTTACAAACATTAAAAGCCAGTAAAAGATTGAAGCAATAAATAATCATAATAGTGATTTCCAATGTACAATTAAAAGATGGGGAGAGAGGGAGTAGGATGCACACAGGGAGAGATGGGATCTTGTCTTAATGTGTCAGACACCTCCAGCATGATGCTCCCCTGTTGGGGCCACAAGCCAACTGGCAGAAGCATATTTTTAAGCCATTATATAAGGTCAGAAGGGTGGGTTCATGTCTCACCATGGAGGGCACAATGTTCCATAATCCAACAACAACAATTGCTTATCATTATTAATCTAACTGACTAGCATATTTGCTTTTCCCATATCTGACATAGGAGCCAAAGAAGAGAATTTAGAGCATCCGCCTAGGTTCAGCTCCCTAAAGCGTTCTTGTGTCCAAAAAACCAGATTTCTCATAGTTGAGGACAGAAGAGGTTCCCGTCAGAGCTACAGGCATCTGTGACCAGCTGCTCCCTCATGGCAGTTTATCAATGAAGTAACACTCAAGTTCTAGGCTGACTCCACCCACATGGCTGACTCCATCATTATCTTGTCCAGGAGAAAAATCTTATAACATTCTCTGCACACAGTTGGTATGCAGATGGGCTCAGATTTACTCTCTGTGGGAGGTGGAGTGTGAGGAATTATGTTTAACATTCTGGACAGTTTCTGACAATCAGGGCCCACAAAAGGAGGTGAAGGCAACTCAGCAAAAGGCAGTTTTCTATATAGGACAACTTATTCATGGCAGCTTCCGGTATGGGGCAGCTTATTTCTTATCTTAATTGCCGCCTGATGTTTGAGTCACATGGATGTAATAGAAAATTGCCCACCTGCTTTTAAAAAAGATCTAATTTTCGGAGACTGTTGGAAGATATGTCCATCTGAGTTCAGTTCCAAATGGGGAGAAAGACACTGGAAACATGGAGGCTGCTTGGAAGGATAGCTTAATGGTGAAGCAGAACCACCAAGCATGTGTGATTCTGGATAGCTGACCACATGGAGTGGAGCATGAGGGTTATTTATACCCTCTCTTGGGCTTTGAACTTGAGCTTCCTGTTCCTGTGGCAAGGGCTTGTATGGGCATGTTTCCTATTGGGTGTTGCCAGACTCCTGTGGGGCCATGTGGGATCATGTTTGTCTGAGTCAAGTTTGGTGTAAATGTGCTGGGTGATGCAATGAAGGGGCTTTGGGCAATTCCTATTATGGCTGAGGGCTACTCCTATCTTGGGTGAGGGTATTTGCTTATGAATAGACCTAGTCATCTCTTTATCTCTTAAGTGCTGACATCTGCTGTGAGGAGGGTCGGGGCTATTAAGAGTGAGTCTGCTTCCTGCCTCAAAAAAACATGTTTCTTCATTTCTCATCCAGGGAAATATAATATTCTGCCTTTTTAATATTTCCTAAAATATTTCATCCTTCTAGGAGAGGGGTGGGTGCTAACTTTCTGCAAGACTCTGAACCTAAAGAAGTCTCCATAGCAAAATATAGCCTCTGTTTCCCAGGGAAGGAATAGGGTCTTCCTATCTTGCTTTAAAGCAGCTTCCCTGAGTAGTTTGGACTACAAGTGACATCCCTCTCTCAGCTGCCTCAAGGCCAAGCTATTCCCTCTTGGAGACTGTGGCAGTGTTGTTCCAAAACATCTGGAGAGCACCAGGCTGGAGAAGGCTGCTTCACAATGTAAATGAGTATTCGTCTTTCATAAAGTTTATTAATATGCCACTGCTTTAGCACAACATGTGCTTGTAGGATTTATTAAGCACTTAACAGCATGAAAGAAAAATATTTGCTTGTTTTTTGCTGCCAGTCCTAATGGAGATATGTGACTCACTGGGTTCCCAAATGCACAAATATTTCCCAGGAAACAAATAACTGTTTCAAGCTGCAGTTTGCTAAGGAGATAGAAGTAGGCTAATAACATGGATGCATGTGTTTGTTTGTTTTCAAAAAGGAAAAAAGTACACAAAATTAATGAGTACACTGTGACAAACGTCATTATTGATACTCTCCATAGGTAAGTGAAGCAGGAGAATGATGTTTTGAGGTTTAGAAACTATGTTTTATAGAAGATAACGTTGTGCTTTGGATTGCTATAACTACAAAATACTATATCATTATTTTGTACCTCCAATCCTTATGGTCTTTATTCAGTGTAGTGTGTTGCTCTAGTCTAGTCTAGTTTCCATGATACGAATTTACAAATTACATTCAGGTCTATTTTACTGAACATTAATACATCATCCTTCCTCTATATAGCTTAAGTGATATACAGTACTTTCTTTTTTCAGAGCAGTACATATTTAAGGAAATGTTTCTATAGGTGTACCTAAAGTAACAAATGAGCTGAAATGTTTCCTACTAATCAGATATAGCCATAGACAAGTATTACATAATATAAAACCATGTTTTTAATTAAAGGATAGGCTGTGTTTTTCATAAAGAATAAACAGTCTTGGTTGTCGCTGCTCTTCTTACCCAGATAATCATAGCAACAAAATTTTGGGAACAAGTCAAATCTTTCTTTTAGATTCAACATGGCACCATGTTCCAGTTCTGAAAGCCACAACCACCAGGGCATTCTAAATTTGACACTCCTACCACAAATTGACCACCCACAGAGGTGATCTTTTCTAAAAATGTTTCCTCATTTGGGATCTTCCAAAAACATTCTTCCTATACACAATCATGTTTTTAAACAACATTCCAGATTGCACTGGAATTGAAATGATTTGTAAAACCATTTCCTCAAAAACGAAGTTGACCACTCTTTGCACTCTAATTCGATCCAAAAAACAATTCAATCAGGCCAAATAGAGATAATAGGTTTTTTTTCAACCAAAAAAAATCTAGAAGTAACATCTTTATTTCAAATACCTTTTTCTTAGACCTGAGGCATATATATTGCCAAGTTATATCCAACATGGGACAATTCCTACAATATGAGAAAGTGTAAACTTAAGATAAGAAATGTGTCCTTAGTTCTTCATATTTTTAAAATTGCACTAAGACAAAGTAACATTGCAAGATAGTCTAAGAATAGCATCTTCTCTCTAGGCATCTTAGACATTAAATTAGGGTTTCCCAACCTTGACAACTTTAAGATGCGTAGACTTCAACTTTCAGAATTCCCCAGTCAGCTAAGTCCATGTCTTAAAGTTGCCAAGATTAGGAAACCCTGTGTTAAATGGAATAGGATGATAGGTAATCCTGATTATAATGTTATAGATGGCAGGTGGGGGATTATATTTTTGGGACGATAGATGTAGGACTGAAGGTAGCTTTGAGGAAAGGCAGGTTTAAATTATAAGAGATTCTTGCACAATACATTTCTTACAAGTAACTTGAGATCTCCCTGGATATGGCCATTAGACATGGTACACTGTAGATAATGACTATGGCAAATTGTACTCAAGTTACTTTTCTTACCAGAAGTTGGTGAAAATGGAATTGACATTGTAGATATTCAGAGGAGAAAGAAGTAGATATTTATTTCATGAATACAATTTAACATTCATGACAGCATAAAGAAATGTTTAATTATAAACTTTATAATCAGATGTTATCTGAAGAATTTCATCAATCAACCATCCAAGCAATGTCAAATTTTACATATGGTGTTATTTTGCGTAGAAAGGCGTAGCCTGTTGTTTCAAATACATGTGAGCAGGATTCTGCTTTTTGAGTCAAAGCAGAAAACTGTATGCAGAAAAGATAATCCTCGCTTACCATATTAGGAAGTCAAGCATGTAAGATACATCTGAATGCTCCAGAAAGACCCTTCATGGCTATAGCCTTAAAGAGGATGGTGAATTTGTGCCGTCATTTTAAATGTCACCTGGCAGCTGTTGTGATGAAAAGCAGCTGTGTTGAAAGATGAGAGGTGTTTCTAATAACATTTCATGGTCTTACTTTACTTTTACTGCTTTCCTTGCAGTGTGAAAGGAATGTGCTTCCTTATACCCCTCAATATATAGGGTGAGGGTGAGTCAAAAAGTAATGCCATTTTCTTTATTTCTGGTGCAGTTTTTGATAAAAAATACCTAAAAATTTTCCCAGTTATAAATGATTATATCATTTACGTTCTGAAATATTTTGTTTCTTACTTTTCAGGTTTTTAGACTCACAAGGAAAATTCAAAATGGCTGCCCCCTTAGAGTTCCTTCAAAAAGAAAGAGCAGTGATTGAATTCCTTGTTGCTGAGGGGGAAACCCCTGTGAACATTCACAGACGATTACAAAATGTGTTTGAGGACAATAGTTTAGATTATAGAGGTTTTGAAAGAGGGTTTGAGAGGCAAACATTATTCCAGTGACGAGGAAGTGAAAACTGCAGAGAAGAAGTGGCTCAAAGAACAGTCAACAAAATTTTATGAGGCAGGGATACATGCTCTCATTCGAAGGTGGAACATTGCTATTGAGAGAAACGGTGACTATGTTGAGAAGTAGGGATGTGATCCACAGAGGACCAGCTTCATTTTGATGTATGCTACATGTTCCTGTGTTGGTAATTATACCTGTCCTAAAGAAAATGGCATTACTTTTTGACTCACCCTCATATGTATTTTAAATTGTAGGACCATGGAATTCCTAAGCATCGAAGGCCTGTCATCTCTGAATCCCACCCTTCCTCTCCAGGTCTGATGCAGAGGAAGAGAACAACCAACATAAAGCTCCTTAGTGACAACAGCAGGCTCATTTTGTAGAGTCAGACTCCATGACATTCTGCACAATTGTTGAAACATCTGTATCTGGATGCCTAGCCAGGTGAGTAAAAAAAAGATGATCTAATAGAAGCAAGAGACGTCTTCAAAAGATACTGCCAGATAAAGTCAAGTGCCTGCCAGGTAAAATCAAGATGGAAGCTGTGACACACATAATTGCAACAATCATCTTGCCTTTTTTCTAATCACACCTTGAGGATCCCCCTATAGGATGTCTAAATTAAATTTAAAAATTTTTAATTTATTTTAGTTAAATTAAAAGAAATTAAATTAAAAATTAAATAAAACTAAATTAAAAGAAAATTATCTTAAAAGTATCTGTGAATATTCAGGCTAGTTCTATAAAACAAGGAGATGTCATTGTTAAGCTAGCTGACTGGGTAATTCCATTTCAACCACAGAGTTCAGTGGGAGGTTGGGGATCAGTTCCCCTTTCCCAAACCAACCTACTTCATAGGACAGTTAATGTCCTGCCAGTAAAACATGGGTAACTTAAAAGTACATTTTGTATACCACCTTGGCTCCCAGAGGAAAAATGAGTTACAAATGAAATATATCCATAACACTGATAAACAGATGAATAAAATATTCTATAACATGCCCCTTTCAATACAGAAAGCCAAAAATAACAATTTCTGGTTTTGCTTCTTATCTTTCTTTCTGGAAGGATATACTATTGCTTAATCATTCCTACAATCCAGATTTCTTGCATTTTCAACAGGCAGCCTTTGACTCCTTGTCTGGCTAAATAAGCAACTTAGACACAGGATGTTTGAGTGGCAATTGCAAAAGGAAGGTGCTAAGCAGGTACAATAATAATAATGCCTTTGAGATTCTCTTGAAAAATCCACACTGTTTCCTAGCAACATTTTTTGGAAGTGGTTCATCATGGTGTGTGTGTGTGGGTGGGTGGGTGGGTGTATGTGTGTATAGTGTATGTATGTGTAGTGTATGTGTGTTGTGTGTGTGTAGTGTATGTGTGTTTGTGTGTGTGTAGTGTATGTGTGTTTGTGTTTGTGTGTGTGTGTGTAGTGTATGTGTGTGTTTGTGTGTGTGTGTGTGTGTGTGTGTGTGTGTGTGTGTGTCAAGGCAGGGAACATAGCTATTATTCCTGCCTCCTATTTTCCTCACAACAACCCCATATGGGGGGTGGGGGTCATGCTGAGAGTGAGTGACCAGCCTAAATTCATCCAGCCAGCTTTCATGCCTAAGGGAGACCTAGAACTCACCATCTTCTTGCATTTAAGCCAGCACCTTAATCACTAAACCAAAATGGCTTTTATATATAAAGTCAATGCAGAAAAGAAGATGGAGGTTTGTTTGTGTTGTGGTGATCACCATCTTACCTATTTTAACTCCTCACTTCCCATGGATGCCAATGGCATGATGGGTTGGAGGCTGAGTTCTGTGATGTTAAAAATATATCCCTAACCAGGATGTTTCAAGAAAGAAAGATTTCAATACATATTTTCCATTTCATGGAAAGAAAGAGTCCCAAGTCAACTCCAGGACGGAGTCGAAAATCAACTGGATTCCAGTCAACTCTCAAAGCCTGCCAAAACCTGACAGCTCCTCTTCCTTTATTGGATTTCAAGGTTCAGGTGACTTCCTTTGGGCACTGAAGTTCGACTTGTAATTTAAAGGGCCAGTTGCTCACCATGCACCAAGTCAGAAGTATCAGTCAAAGCAGGACAAAAAGTCTTTTTACAATTGTAAAATGTGATATGTTCATGACCAAACCTTTCTCCATCTATATATGACACACATAAGTCATCTTATTTCATCGTTGGACCAGTCTAACCAATTTCCATAGAACCATTTATCTACTGTATAAATTATAGCTACTGAGGCAAACTACAGGATTTTCCTCACTTTAATATCTATATTTCCTATCTCTCCTCTCCTCAGCGGTGGGTTGCTCCCGGTTTGGCCTGGTTCTTAGAACCAGTAGCACCAGCAGCAGGAGGCTCTGTCCACCCGCCTGGAACGTTTCTGCGCATGCGCAGAAGCATCACCCGTGAGCGCGAGCGTGCACACGAACCGGTAGTAAAGGGTTTTAGAACCCACTACTGCCTTTCCTCCTTCTATTTTGATAGAAATAAGTCCTTTTCTAACAAGACAGAAAAAAGTTAATATAACTGTTACAATCTGTAGCTAATAATTAGATTCAGAAAACAAACAATCAGAAAACAAATACTGTAAACACTTGTGCATCGTTGTGCATTATTATGGAACATACTGTATTACCATAAGATGAATGTAGCTGAATCAAACCAAGAGAAATCTATGGCCTTATTTCCAGCTATAAAACCCATGAATAGGGCATCCAGGTAATTCACTAGGGCAATGTGAATCTTCACGGGGATGCTTTGCTTTGAATGAGATTTAAGCAAAGCATGTCAGGTTTCTTCCAAGCATGGCTGTAAATATTGGCCTTCAAGGCATTAATTCCTTTCTTGAACAGGCTTACCTAGTAGCAGTCTCACAAGCATGACTCAAGTTGATTTCTTTATTGCAGACAAGGCCAAGGCCATATACATATCAAAGATCTGCATGCTGCAATACACAGAGGTACAATTCTACCTATGCCTCTGTTCAGCTTTTAAATTCTAGGCCTTTTCCTCCTGCCTTTTCTAGTCAATGGATAGTTGAGCATTTTCCTTATGGCCTTGATATTGGGAAGCCCTTATTCCATGTTGACATAATGGTTCTGTTGGGTTTGGAAGTGGCTGGTTCCTGCCTTGCCAATTTTATTCCTGTGCCAAACATCCACAAAGCAGCACCCTGCTTCTAATGGGCACAGCTGTGTTTCTGCAAGGCAACATGTGTTTGCAGTGTTGCAAGGCTGGAAGGCCAACTGACACTGGACTCTCTTTGATAAAAATTCAAGACAGATTATAAATTTCACCACAGTATTTGCTGTGTTTTATCTGCTGTGTTTTACATCCTTGCAGCAAAGCATTCTATTAAAGCAAACTGCCTATAATCTGGTGCTTCTGGATTTTATCCATCTCAACTCTCCTGTCACTCATCTTGCCAGTTACTTTCTCTCAGCCCAATCTGCCTCACAGGATGGCTGTTGTGAGAGAAAAAAGGCAGAAAAATAATATTAAGTATGTTCACCAGGGCAGGGAATGAATGAATGAATGAATGAATGAATGAATGAATGAATGAATGAATGAATGAATGAATGAATATCTTATTTCCAGCAATTATTTTAAAAAGGGATGGGTAACTGTTTGATGGCTGAAAGCCTCACTGGTTAGGCCAGAGTTGCAACCTAGGCAGGTCTGAGTCATACCACATGCATGGATTGAGATTCTGATTTTTTTTCCCTGTGAGTTTGGGGTGGGGCTGGGGGGAGCTCACAATCCTGAGAGGTGGATTGGGCTGAGAGAAAGAAACTGGCAAAATGAATGACAGGAGAGCTGAGTTGGGTAAAATCCAGGAGCACCAGATTAGAGGCAGTTTGCTTTAATGGGATGCTTTGCTGCATTGTGACAGGCTGAAGAAACAAAAACCTATACACATAGAACTGTACAGATTGTGCATTTCATTCTCCATAGGTCCATACCAAATGAATGGATGCTTGGAGAAGCCAACATCACAATAATGCTGTTGAGAGTTTTAGATATTTAAATACACATGGCCTGGCCGTATGGTTTATGGTGATTGTGGAGAGAATACAAAGAACTGGGTTGTGCAAGATAATCTTACTATAGAAGGTATGGTAATTACAGATTATGTTATGGAATTAATAGGGTGGGGCAGAAGTCTTGTGTTGTCTTGGTGCATAACTTCTATTTGCCCAAGCAGGACAAGCTGAACCAATCAATGCAATTTCATGATATGGTTAAAAACATGCCACATGATTATAAAGAAGGAGATGAGAATGAAGCAAAATGACCTTAGAATGCCGAAATGTATGCAGTGTTTCACATTCAACAGATCTCCCTTAAGCACAAGGTTAAGCAAATAGCTCTGAGTATTCCTGAACTTTTGTTTGCTAGCTAGTGAAGGCTGCGATCAAACAAGGTTACCGTGACTCAGTTTTCAAAACAACCATGCCAATGGTGCCACCTTGATTCAGCAGCTGATCAGTTTCCTTTGATGGAGATATGAATCTCAGTTGGGCTACTGTTGCAGAAATGCTATGTTGAATTATATTTACAATTATTCTTTTCAAAGTAGTATGTTATTTATTATTACAATCTGTTCATAACAATGTGAACAGCACTATGGAGTGTCACTCACACTAGGTCAGAGGTGGGTTCCTCCTGGTTCGGACCAGTTCGCTCGAACCGGTAGCAACCTACTGGTGATGTCACAGAACTGGTTCAGTTGGTGCTAGTCTACGGACACCACCATCTTTTTTAAAAATTCTTTTAGATTTTTTGGGGGATTTTTTTTTTGAATTTTTTCTGGTTTTTTTTCTTCTGAGCATGTGCAGAAGCTGAATTTCCGGCACTATGCACATGTTGCCATCTTGTTTTCAGCTTCTTTTGGGGGGGGATTTTTTTCAGCACTGCGCATGTGCGCAGCTATGTGGCGCGGCCACACGGCATGGGAGGAAGCGAACCGGCAGCGAGATAAGTTAGAACCCACCCATGCACTAGGTAGGCTTTGTTAGGTAGGGATCTTGCTGGAGCAGAGAAATAAATGTAAGTATTCTGTTTATAAATATATATAGTGACAGTAACCTGAAGTTGTCTCTGGAACACATTATAGTTTGCCAAACACACTATAGCTAGTGGGACACATTATGGCAAATCTTAGAATTTAGAACTATAAAAATAATGTAACAATTAAATTGCAATTAATTATAGTAGTTCATTATAAAATAGTAATCAGATATTGTTATGATTAGTCAACTTTTAAATGCTGTTTAAAATACATATTTTCATTTGTTTTTTTTTAAACTAAGCTGGAAATAATTGTTTTTCTAGTTTATCATTATTTTCATTTAAATATAATTGGTTGGTATTGCACAACTAGATTATTTATGAATGCATATGAAAATCAGTTGGGATGTGTACATACCATTAAATATACAAGGTGTACATTTTCTAGAGATATTAGGGAGAAACTCAAAGATCATATTTACTTAAAGAGTTAGAGGCTGGTAGCCTTTGGCCTTCCAGTTTTGATCATGGCTAGCATTGGGTAGTTTATTCTCACGACTTTCTTTGCAACACCTCTCTTATTTTCTTACCTCATCCTGTAATGTGCATAGCCACACATTGCCAATCTATTGCACAAATTTTCCCCAGATGCTTTTGCAAACTTGCTTACTTGAAATCTCAGCGGGTTAGAAAGATAACAGCATGAGCTCCTGCATTAATTTCACATTGTTACCAAATGTTAATGAAACACCAGTCAAGGAAACGTATAAATGATTAAATATTCCCAAGGAATTGGTTTTTGAGACAGAGGAATCCATTTCTGGGTGGAATCTTCAGAGGAATTTAAGTTTAAAAATAAGTTTGGGCAAATCTACATACAATATATCACCTAAAATTGAAATAGAACTAAATAGTCCTCCACTTCTCTGCTTGCAACAGAATACCTTATTCCACCAGACTTGAAATTTTGGATTTAGATAACTTAGAGCTACGTCGCCTTAGATCTGATCTAAATGTAGTTCATAAAATCATCTGCCACAATGTCCTACCTGTCAATGAATACTTCAGCTTCAACCGCAACAACACACGCGCACACAATAGATTCAAACTCAATGTAAACCGTTCAAAACTCAACTGCAGAAAATACGACTTCAGCAACAAAGTGATCAATGCCTGGAATGCACTACCTGACTCTGTAGTTTCTTCCCCAAACCCCAAAAACTTTAACCTTAGACTGTCTACAGTCGACTTCACCCCATTCCTAAGAGGTCTGTAAGGGGCGTGCATAAGCGCACCATTGTGCCTACGATCCCTGTCCTACTGTCCTATTGTCCAAATTTATCTATACCTACTTTGCTTTTGTTTATGTTTATACCATACCTATTATCTTGTATACGTTTTGACAAATAAATAAATAAAAATAAATAAAATTAGGGATCAAACAAACTGCCTATTTTTGCTACCTTAGTTTCTATTTATTCTATTCCTACCTTGCTTCCATCCCCCTTTTTTAAATTATTGTTTGTTGAAGGCTATGCAAAAGCATAAACTTTCATAGCACCTATTTCCCCCCTCCTTGTATATACCAAAAGCCCAGTGAAACAAACATCTCCCAAAGCATATAGTTTAGGGCTGACATGGATCTTCCATGGAGGGAGAGAGAACTACAGATTTAACTCCATTGCTGGAAAGATTCTCTTCTTTCTCACTATCAATTTCAACTCTGACAATAATGAAGACCCAAGTAGAATCCCTGCCCATCTAGCAGTTCGGAAACATGCAAATGTGAGTAGATAAATAGGTACCACTTTGGTTGGAAGGTAACAGCATTCTGTGCGCCTCAGCCATATGACCACAGAAATGTCTTCAGACCATGCTGGCTCTCTTGGCTAAGAAACAGAGCTGAGCACCATCCCTAGTAGGCAGAGGAAACTTTTACCTTAACCTTGGAATCCCTGCAGCAGGAGGAAAATTTATGGGTCAGAAAGCAGTCCCTTGATATGTCATTTTCCTGAGTTTTGGTCACTCTGTGTGTATTCCCCACAGATCAATTCATAAATAACATATTTTGTGATCACAGGAAGAAACAAAAATTTGCAATAAAGCTTCTCTTTGCGAATGGTCCTGGTTGCTTTCGCCTGACACTTTGTATGTTAAACCGCACCATTACCAGTCCAAAGCAACATAGAAAGGCAATAATGTGAAAGGTTAAATAGTTTTAATTGCATGCTTTAGAATGTGAATACATTTTTTTCTCGAATGTTCAATTTATTTAAAAACAAAACAAAGACTAAGAAATAACCATCTGGAATCCTTCGAAAGGACGCATGTAAAGTGATGGTAGTGGAGAAGGAGAATGGGTGAAAAGATCTCTTTAAAAGGTCCTGGATTGGACAAACATAAGCTAGAGAGGAAGAAGAGAGTGGGGTGGGGAAAATAAACCCCCTCCCCTGTTGAGTATTCTAGAAATTAAGAATTAAAAAGTGGCAGCTATTTTACACGCGGGAAGGCAGGGCTTACAAAAGGTGTTAATACTGCGATATGCACATCGTCTATATTACAGCTAGAGATTATTCACAAAAGTCTTTGCACCCTTCTGGAAATATCCAAGCTTCTCTAAATTGAGAGGCAGCCCCCCCCCTCACCTCCATTCTTTCAAAGCTTAAAATCACAGTTAAAATCCCCCCCCCCCCGTTAGGCTGACCACAACAAGAGCAGCCTGGTACACTGAGCATGCCAGCAAAGACTGCATCCACATTTGTCACCACTGCTTGCGGGGGGAAAATAATAATTAAAAAGGTTTAAATAATTAAAATAAATAATTAAAAATAATAATTAAGAATGTGAATACATTTTAAGGACACGTGGAGACAGGCTAGCTCGAAATTTTTTATAATGAAGGATGGTCCAGAAATGAATAAAAGAATCAATCAGTCCCTTGTTCATTTTATAACTGGTCAAGATTACTGGCTATTCCAGGGAGAAAATTCACCCAGTTTTCCACAGAGATAATGAATACCTCATTTTAGCAGACTCTGAAATTTCCTAGTGGTGGCTGGTTACAGAAAATTATTGATCGCACAGCTTTTATGCCTTTTCTAACATTAAAAATAAAATAAAATGAAACCCAAAAAACTATTTCTGTACAAGAAAAGGCATTTCAAAGACCTATATAGCTCATTTTGTGTTTTTAGAGCCACAGTGTCTCACTGGGGAGAAAATGTGGCAAAGTGGCAACCTCAAAATAGTAGAACAGAGTTGTGCTTTGTATTCTGGCTGATACAAGAGCACCTTGGCCTCCATGCTGGAAGTCCTTAAGGCAACAAATCTTGGTTTAGTCTGCAACCTGGTGAGAGAAGGTATCTGTTATTTGCAGGCCCCTTGACTCCACCGGCAAAGGAGGAAAAACTTTGGCCTGGAGTGAAAAGCCAAAGAGCCTCTAATAAAGCTGGTTCTCCTCACATGTAGTAGGATTTCTGCCATTACTCTGGAACTGGCAGGCAGAATTCTTGAAGGTATTAGATGAAATTACATACAGCATGAGCTGCCTCACTGTTGGAAATTGGGCTTTTTCTTTGACGGTTGGCTGCAGCTGTGAAAAGTCTTACTTATCACAACTCTGTAAAACATCAGCTTCACCAACATTTTACAAAAATAAAGGAGTCCTATCAGGATACAAAAGTGGCTGTAGTTGAAGGAGTTACAAGCTGGCTCATGGGTTATCAGCCTTTTAACGTAGCATTCATAATTTGGACAGGCAAAATAATGGTTACCATCTCTCAGTATGAAAGATATAATTTGAGGCTTTCCAGGTGTAAGGAGAACTGGGAAGGCAGGTCCCATACTTTTCACTGGAGCAGGATAATTTCTGGACCAAAAATTTGTGAAGGAGGGACTCAAAAGGAAGTCCTGTGGTACAGTGGTTAAAGTGCAGTATTGCAGGCAAGCTCTGCCCATAGCCTGGAGTTCAATACTAACAGGGCTTGAGGTTGACTCAGCCTTTTATCCTTCCAAGGCCAGTAAAATGAAGACCCAGATTGTTTGGGGCAGTATGCAAATAATGCTGCATATTGTAAACCGCCCTGAGAGTGCTGTAAAGCACTATGGGGCAATATATAAGTCTAAATGCAATTGCTATTGTCCCAAAGGTGCTTTTTCAAGAGGCAAGTGGACTTTCTGGTTTTTCTTTGAAGATGTTTCATTTTCAGCTTCTTGGATGAGAAGCGAAACGTCTTCAAAGAAAAACCAGAAAGTCCAGTTGCCTCTTGAAAAAGCAACTTTGGAACAACCATGACCTGGGTGACTGAGAATCTCCAGAGACATTTAGCTATTGCTATTGCTATCTAAGCAACAGAATGTCTTCCAATCTAATGGCCCATTTGTTCTTCCCCTATGGATAGGATATCCCAAGTCTGCAATATTTAAAATATGGAGTATATGTTCAGCTTTCCCACTCAAAATTGAAACAGTCCATAGACATGTTCTTCTTTTAATGACCATCACTTTTCCTCTCCCAATGGTCAATATGTATTAACCCTAAACATGTGCTAGGCATGATTGCATGTAACTGGGGTACCCTAGCTATGGCTGATTTAATTTATTCTGAATTATTGCTCCTTTTTGGAGGTCTGCACAGTATTTTGCTGTTAGTTTTATCAGTACTAAAACTGACATTCCAAATCTGAGAAAAATCCCATGTGAGCGATGATTTAATTTTTCATTATCATCTTTGTCTCTATTTCTCAAACCTGTATGCTGCTATAACTAGTCAGTTAATGTTTACAGAGAATGCAAATAGGGAATGAAATCTGATTCAATTGCTCCCTTATACCGTGATGGGGCTTCAGGGGTAGAAATGCCACAGACCCCTTCATACAGTATGTCTCTCCTGAAACTTCACTCATTAGAGTGCTTTTCTTTATGTGGGAAGATGCAAGAGCCATTACTCTCTAGATGCCTCTCTTTGCACACAGAAAAGCAGTCCTTCCTCCCTACGGACAGAAACAGCCCTAATTCAGATGATACGGTAAATAAATCATGGACAGAGGCATCCAGGTTTGTTAGCTTTATCCACTGAAAAAAGAAATTAGCAGGCACTATCAGAGAACAATTACGATTGCAAAATCGCCGGTCACTGTGCCAAAAGGTAACTACAGTTCAAGGTATTTCTTACTGAATTAGCAGCTTCAGCTATATTTCCACATTTCCTCCATAACCTCCAAACAAAGTAACCTCAGGTGATATTCAAAAACATGACCTAGCAAAAAGACAAAAAAAAAAGGTTGATGTACAGTTGATTTGCCTTGAACTTCCTTCTGTCTCTGCAACAAGGGGCTTGCTGCAAGCCAGTGTCAAAGGAAACAGTTGCTTCTTCATCTTATCAGAAGCCAACCAATAACGTTTAATTGAAAAGTGTAGTTATGGGTTCAAATCCTCTCTCTAGAATGGGATGACTCAGTGCCGCTAGCTCGGTGCGGCCAGCAGGGGGTGGCCTTCTTGCCAATGCAAAGTCCCCTCTGCCAACTCGCTGCCACCATCTTGTTGCAGGGCATCTCAATACCGGAAATTCGCTGCGGGGACAACTCGCTGCTGGTGCCGGATGGAGAGCTGGGCAGGTGGGCAAGTGAGGAGGCTGTCAGAGGGTGGTGGCCAGTGGTGGGTTCCTACTAGTGCGGTCCAGTGCGCCATTCCTGTAGGGATCTGCCAATTGCGCAATTTGTGTGCGACGGCTCCGGTGCCGTCTTTGCCGGTCCGCCGCGCCCCGCCATCTTTTTTTCAAAATTTTTGGCCTTTTTTTGCTTCCTGCGCATGCGCGGAAGCAAAATCACATGAGGGGACATGCGCACGTGTGATATTTCAGTTATTTTTTGCTTCCTGCACATGCGCGGAAGCAAAATCGCATGAGGGGACGTGCGCATGTATGATATTTCAGTTATTTTTTGCTTCCTGTGCATGCGCGGAAGCAAAATCGCATGAGGAGACATGTGCATGTAGCGAGCGTGCGCCCATGTGAAACAGGATGATGCGCACGCAGCGCACCGGTAGCCAGGTAAGAGGAACCCACCCCTGGTGGCGCCAATGTATTGGCTCCAGCCTGAATGCCCAAGCAGCACTTCAGCTGTGGCCATGTGCAGGTCTATGTACAGGGCTTCCCACTTTGTGGCTTAAAAAAAACTTTGCAGAGGGAATGAGCAGCAAACTGAATGGCCTCATTTACAGTAATTAGGGCGGGTAAAATTTTTCAACTTTCAATTTCCAAACATTAGGGGTGCTCAAAAGTTGTGACATGCCTTGGAGATTGTAAAGATGTTTTGGATACTATAATTTAATTTAGATGTGCTTGGTAAGTAACCATAGAAATATCATAACTTTTTAACATTTTGATTGTTTCATTTCGTGAGTGACCATTGGAAAACATGAAAGACCAGGTCAAGGACAGATTGTCATACAGAAAATTTCTGTGGTTGCTAAAATTTAACAGTTTGGCTCATACTCAGTTAAATCATTATCACCATAATGATTACCTAATAATGAAAGATCTCTGGATGGATTACGATATTACTTTAAACATTAAAGTGCAAAGATCACCACCCTGCTGGTAAGGATACTGGAATAATGCTCTAATGAACAAAAAAAATATCATCATTCATTTGTGAACTGGGCGGATAAGAAAACCCATATTCTCTTTATGTTATTTGTTGATTTATAATGGAAGGTTTTAATTCAAAATAAGTGGAAAATAGATAATTTGTTTTCTCCATTTCATTTTCTCTTCCTATTGAAATTTCAGCTAGATCATATTTATTTTACAAACTAAAGTTCTTTGATTAACTGTTCAAAAATAATCTTAAAGCACTTTCTTTCTTTGACAGATTATTATGCACTTTGTTCACAGTTCACAAATGGATGATCTCTCTGAAATAACACATTTCCCACACACACAGATCCAGTTCTCTGATCTCTTTTTAAACACAAAAATATGCTTAGGCAGAAACTACTCATTTTGGACCAGTCTTACAATGCAGCTTCATTTGTATATCTAGGTAAGTAAAACTAAAATCAGAAACAGATGCTGAAATGATGAGAAATCCATGTATTATTTTTGTTATATTTTGAACAGAGGGCAATTCTTGTCTCCTATTCTGCTTTAATAATAATTGCACCTGATCTGGAATCTGATAATTTGAATATTCACAAACATTTGTCTATTCTCTATACCAGAGGTCCTCAAACTTGGCAACTTTAAGACTTGTGGACTTCAATTTCCAGAATTCTCCAGCCAGCATAGCTGGCTGGAGAATTCTGGAAGTTGAAGTCCACAAGTCTTAAAGTTGCCAAGTTTGAGGACCCCTGCTCTATACCATAGTTTCTTATAAACATGAAATAGCATACCAACACTGGAAAACTTTACATTATTCTATCTACAGCAGATATTGTTGAATAACAGAAACCAGGATCTCCAGTTCCAATTTTCCAAAGTAACCAATCCTGACTGAAGATGCTGAATTCAGATAAGAGGCCCCAATGCAGCAATGGGCAACTTGCCCCTTGTCTCTCTCTGGTGATTTGCTTTTCTTAATGCCACTGAATGGTTGTGCAGACATCTTGTAATCCCTAAACATATTTAACCTGAGCTAGAACTTCAGCTGATGGGGTTTGGGCTTTTCATACAAGCTTAGGTATTTGTAGTGTGCGTGTCTGGTGAGCTGTATAACTAGATGTGGGGGGAAAAATCTACAAAGTTCATATCACTTTTCAGCAAAATACTTGATTTTTCCTAAACCTTATATTGGTTGGCAAGCTACCCAAGTTTTCAAAGGAAGGAGCACATTTGTAAATTTCTGTATGTCTCCTTCTATTATTGCATTCTTAACAGATCTATTATTGACTGTACAATTACATAAGATGACACTAAGGGGAGCGTTTGCATTTCTTCCCCTTTAAACATTAAGCAGAACGGACAAGAGGGGGATTCCTCAAGAATGTCAAAAGACAGTTGAGCAAGTTCTTGGCAAAAAGAACTTAGGCAGCTATAATTCCAGCTTGGGGAAAGAGCCTGTCAAGGTCAGAATTAGCTATCCTTGGTTTCAGTTGAGGAAGTTGTCAGGGAAAGGGCAAATCATGGTGCTGCCAAAACCCAGCTCTGGAGCAAGGGGATGGGTGAGGTAAAGTAAGCAGATGAAAGGCTTGGTTGCTCTCCCAAGGTGCCTGTGGGAAATAATAGCAAGAATTATGCAGAACTCTGTACTTCTGCCTTCTCATTTGCCTATACCAGGGGTCGGCAACCTTAAACACTCAGAGTTGTTTGGACCGTTACCCACAGAAAAGAAAACACCGGGAGCCACAAAACCCTTTTGACATCTAAAATGAAGATAACATTGCATATATTGTTTTTTACCTTTATGCTATGTATAAAAAAAACTATAGTGTGTTGCATTTGGGAAATCAATGAACTGCTACAGAGAAAACACATTTTTATTTCTGCATGCAACAAAATCACTTTGAATTCTGGAAAAAAAAGATGGGCCGAAAAGCTCAATAAATTGCTGCTGGCGGGTGTCGCACATTGGTGGCTGTGACGCATATTTTGAGCGACAGGGAGCCGCAGCAGAGGGATGAAAGAGTCACATGCGGCTCCAGAGCTGCAGGTTGCAGACCCCTGGCCTATACGTAGTTTAGGACACATAAGAGATAAACCTGTTGGCATTAAATGAAGATATGTATGAGGTAAGGAACAATCACATCTTTAGGCCCTTGCTTCTATATATTCTATATTCCATATATTCTATATAGATATTAAGGCTTGGGCACATGGCAAATTTTAACTGAATTGCCCTTGAGTCCATTATATTTGTTAAGGCATTTAAGGACCTCACTGCATTTGCTACTCATCTCCTGTTTAATTGGAATAGTGACAGATTACATTGCTAAATTTAACAATGCCAGTGTGTAACTAAATCAACATTTTCACAAAAACCAAATTTGTGCAATAGTTAAATACATGAATCATCGCTGACTTTCATAAATGGAATGGAATGTCCACACGTTGCCAATATGACAATATTCCATTTCAAAATGGAATGGCTAGTCTATTTCCAAGGCAATTAGAACGGTGCAGCCTTGCAATTGTCCTTTAATATTACTAGGCCTCTATGTAGTTTGAGGCCAACTTTTCAGACATGGAACCAGTTAAAGACCAGTTTTTTTAAAAAAATGTGCTGCTGTTTTTTTGCTGAGGAAAATAGGACACGAATTATGCCAAGCAATGTATCAAGCCCCCGCTCTCTTGAAGAATCCAGAGTGCCTTGAGTTTTTGCCATGTTGATTTCAAGCATATTTTGATAATTCATATGGCTGGCAGTATAATTTGTTTGTGAAAGGGAAAGGCGACATTTTATAGTACTGTCAAACTCTGCATTTCCTTAGCTTAGCCAGTTTTCAGGCAAAGCAATTATAGCTGTAGAATTCTCAGTATGACAATTTTCTCGGAGCACTGGCTAAGGGTCAATTTCTAACTTGAGCATAAGGTTGAGCATAAACTAAATCAAATGGATTTTTCTTAAGATCCATTCCTCAGAAAGGGCCACAATGAGGACTTGAAGAACTGTGGTGGTTCAGTGGTTAGAACACAGTACTGCAGGCTACCTCTGCTGCCTGCTGGCTGCCTGCAATTTGGCAGTTCGAATCTCACCAGGCTCAAGGTTGACTCAGCCTTCCATCCTTCCAGTGTTGGTAAAATGAGGACCCAGATTATTGGGGGCAATATGCTGACTCTGTAAATTGCTTAGAGTGGGCTGTAAAGCACTGTAAAGCTGTATATAAGTCTAAGTGCTATTGCTATTGCTGCATTGAGATTTTGTTCCATGATTTATGGAACAATTAAGCAGATTGCTTTGGGAAGTGGACCTTCCTTCACCGGAATTGTTCAAACAGAGGCTTACTGGCCTTTGTCATGGAGACTGTGGTAGAGGACTTCTGCAAGAGTTTATATTAGATGACTTTCAAAATCTCTTTCTATATTTCTATACTTCTAAAAATCCAAAACGGAAAAGAGTAAGATCATTATTATGCTGACTATATATTAAGGAAAAGTGGATTGGAAAAAGGTGAGCATAGATTTAAAATTGGTGGAAGAAACACCAACAACCTTTCTTCTCTGATAAAGTATGCTTTCAAGCAACTCTATGGTGAAACTACATTTTGCGGAACATATTATGGTTCCTGTTTATTAAAAATAATATCCCAGAGCTAGAAAACATGCTAAAAAAGGCAACCCTAACAATCTGTGGGCTGAAATAGCCATCCATGGGGGGAAATTCCAGCAATTGGGACCCTTTATTTTGGAATGAAGCAAAGCAAAGCAAAGGAAAGCAAAGCAAAGCAAAGCAAAGCAAAGCAAAGCAAAGCAAAGCAAAGCAAAGCAAAGCAAAGCAAAGCAAAGCAAAGCAAAGCAAAGCAAAGCAAAGCAAAGCAAAGCAATTTAAAAACTTACTGTATGTATGGTATATAGGCAGTCCTCAACTTATGACCATAATTGAGCCCAAAATTGGGGCCATAAGTCATGCTGGTCATTAAGTGGATTGCCACATGACTGCACCTGGTCCATCAAACTTCAAACAGTCACTAAGCAACCAGTTGTAATTGAGGACTACCAGTACATACAGTAACAGGAGTAGGGCGGCATATAAGAAAACCAAAATAAATAAATAAATAACAAATAAACATGGATTGAAATTTCTCTCTCATACAGAGTGTTAGAACTTGAATCATTCTCTGCAACTAAACGCAGGAACATTCAAAACTGACAGAGGGAAATACACTTTTACCCAGTACATAATTAAACTGCAGGATTCCCTGCCATCAGTTGCACAATAGCAGCCAATTTGGATGGATTTAGAAGGGGACTTGATTGGTTAATGGAAGAGCAGGCTATCTTCGGCCACTAATACTGGCAGTGATTTACTACCTCATGAATCACAGGCAGCATTCCTGAAACACGGCTGCTAGAAAGTGTTGCATGCCAAATATATCCCATGGATCACTGTGTGACACAGATTGTTGGACAAAACAGGTTGAGGGTCTGATGCAGCAAGCCTCTTCTTACGTCCTTATGTAACGCCGCTAGTATTTGCTTTCCAACCATCTTCCCTGAGGCAGGCAGAGTAATTTGAGAAAGCACAGTACTTGCTTGCTCTCAGTTTACACGTTTTTCACCTAACTTGTGACTGGGTTTAAAATGATCCTATCACATTCTGGCAAAAGCAGTTCACCTAGTTCAGTAAGTGGATAGCAAAACATTTCACTTTGATGATGCAGGACAGAAGGTTCCACTGGGGGAATTTGAGCAGGGCTAGAAGCCCAGAAGTATTTGCAAATAAAAGGCCACTGAAGCTGTCAAAGGCATCTGGTAGAAGTCACAATGATCAAAATGGCATGGGCACGATGACATCACCATGCATACCATATCACTTATCTTTCCTTGTGCACCTTTCAGGCTCTTATATTTGCTGCCCAGTTGAGCCTTTGCTTAGGTCATGTGTCTTACAGCTGATTTTAATGGGAAATCCCAATCATTGCAAAGAAAGCCAGTTTGGTTTAGGGGTTAAGGCAACAGACTACAAAGCAGAAGACTTTGAGTTCGAATCCCACCTTAGCCATGAAAGCCAGCTGGGTGACTTTTGGCCAATCACACACTCTCTAAGCTCAACCCACCTTACAGGGTTGCTGTTCTGGGGAAAGTAGTAGTAGGAAGGTATGTAGGATATACCACCCATGTCACTGATACAGCAACTCTGGGTGGCATACAATATAAATGTTGTTCAATGATTGTCGCCTTTTTAAAATGTCTATTTATGTGTGCATGCATTTATACACATTTAATTCTAATTTCCTTTTATCCCAAATTTTGGCAACATCTCACTGTGCCTGGATAAATATAGACATGATGAAAACTTCTGGGAAAGAAGAGAAGAACATGAATTTTCTCAGAGCACTTTGAATTTGACAAGTCACAAAGTACCCAGTTCAATAAATTAAGATCAATCCAGAAATACGCTGGCCAGGATCCAAAGTATGTTCATTGTTCCAGACATTCACATGGGGCTTTGTTAGAACCTTTTCCCCGCCATGTTTCTTTGCGACCCTCAAAAACATAACTCACGGAGATCAGAGCAGTATCTAGAGTGTCACTGGATGAAAAACAAACAAGTGTTATCTAGCTAAAGCTTTTCAGATCACTGGGATCCTGACCCTTATTTCCAAATAATATAGCTAATACTCAACCTTGCTCAAATAGATCCAATTGTCCTCTCTTCACATCCAAAATAGCCTTGGTGTAATGGCCTCAAATGACATCAAGCAAACTGAAATATTTTGTAAGTAGCTTTTGCTTGTTTTATGACTTTGGCTTCTTTCAGTTTGCATATTTTTATATATACCTTTGTTTTACAAATTTAATTTATTTCATGAAACATATAAAGAAGTTTATCTTTCATATCGTATACATTTATTTTAGATATTTAATGTTACGTATTCACAAGATCCAGGCCAACATCATCAAATGAGTCCTACACTTCTAATGCACTTTTGTGCTCTCTTCGTAGTTCAGATGCCCTATCATCTCCATCCAAGGAGGAGAAAGTTAGAACAGTTTAGTTTTCCTGACAGTTAGAACAATTAATCAGGGGAACAACTTTCCTCCAGTAGTTGTATATGCTCCAACATTGGAAGTTTTTAAGAAGATATTGGACAACAATTTGTCTGAAATGGTATAAGGTTTCCTGCTTAAGCAGTGGGTTGCACTAGAGGACCTCTAAGGTCCCTTCCAACTCTGTTATTCTATTCTATAAAGAACAGCTCCACTTTCTTTGCCCCTGCCCTGTGGCCAATGCTTTAGACTGGGCCCAAAGGGTACGACAAGCAAATGGCAGCAGCCTGTGAGAAGGGGAAATGGATTCACTCAAGATGGACTTGTCTAATGAAAGAATCACTCTTCTGCCCCTAATTCCACTTGAGTCATGCAAAGTGAAATGGACCAGTAACGAGAGTGACTTCCTTATCCTCCATGAGAGACTAACAACAGCTGAACGGATAGATCTTTCCACCTCATGCAGGTGGATGACCATGGGGAAGACAAGTCCAGGGTCAAAGCACCGTGTTTCATAGAAGGGGGGACTGAGCAATTGCCAATGCAATCACACATCTAACCTATTAATTAAAAGAATGCATGTCCTTGGCATGACCACTGACCAACCAGTTAAGAATATTAGCCAATTGCTCCAGTCAAGTTTGACCCAGGATTTATTTTATTGCAGAGAATAAAACCTACACAGTCATGCTGTTCTTTTTTCAAACAGGAGCTTTATTGCTAATCACCTATGTTACAAGAACCTCACCAGACTGACCGCATTTTATTTTTATTTTTATTTATTTATTTATTTATTTTGTCAAGTACGTATTGGTAATATACATAGATATAACATTGTTTATATACATAAGATGGGTACTGATAAGAGGGAACATTAGGACAGGGACGGTAGGCACGCTGGTGCACTTATGCACGCCCCTTACTGACCTCTTAGGAATCGGGTGAGGTCAACAGTGGACAGTCTAAGAGTAAAGTTTTGGGGGTTTGGTGACGAAACCACAGAGTCAGGTAGTGAGTTCCAGGCATTTACCACTCTGTTGCTAAAGTCATATTTTCTACAGTCAAGCTTGGAGCGGTTCACTTTGAGTTTGTATCTGTTGTGTGCTCGTGTATTGTTGTGGTTGAAGCTGAAGTAGTCGTTGACAGGAAGGATGTTGTAACAGATAATTTTATGATTATAATTATATAATTATATAATTATAATTTGCTTGGAAATGATAAGATAAGGATTTTGGAAGAGGTCAGGACTGTGTTTCTTTTTGCAGCACAGATATTCTAACCTCACCCACTTCTTAACACCTTCCTCCAATCTAGCTGGAGATTCCAAGGGCATTTACTGGAAGGGGCCAAAACCTGCAAGATGATAGACTCTGCATTACAATCAAAGACCTACCCATTTTCTATGGATATGTATTGTAATGCCATTGGTTCTATATTGTAGATTTTTACCACCTCCCTTAGGCACGCCTATACACATGGCTATAAATTAGGGTGTGTCAAATTTTTCTACTTTCAATTTCCAAATGTTAAGGGTGCTCAAAGGTTGTGACATGCCTTGGGGATTGTAAAGATATTTTGGTTACTTTAATATAATTTAGATGTGCTTGGTAAGTAGCTACATAAATATCATAACTTTTTAACATTTTGTTTGTTTCAGGATGGAGTTGATCATTGTTTTCTTTTTTCAATGTTCCGCTTGCCACTTCTGTTCTCCCAACCTGGTGTAGTAGAAAATATCTGATTAAGTCCTGGAATGATCAAAATAAACAGAGGAGAGGATGGGACTAATAGCTCTCCCTGAATTCAATAGGTCTGCAGATTAGACATATGTGGGAATGAATTGTGAGAATTGCAGTTATTGTTTCTCTAACAATAGCAGCTGTATTTCTAGTTATTCTGGGCACACACAAAAATAAAAATAAAATTCTTTAAATAGACATTCTGATTCTTTTATGTCAATGTTCTTGACTTTTTTGTGTGTGTGTGTGCCTTTGAGTCAGTCTTGACCCTTGGCAACTACTTCGAAAAGTCCATTCTGTTTTCTTGGCAGGATTTTCGGAAGTGGTTCACCATTGCTCATGGGCTAAATAGAGTGATAGGTCCAAGTCACTCAGCTAATTTCATGCCTAAGGCACAGAGTACACACTGCCTCCCAGTTTCTAGCTTTGTATGTTAAAGCACTGAACCAGACTGTCTCAGATTAAATTTATTCAATTTTACCTTGCCTCTTTATCCAGAAAGGTCTGAATTTGCCCTCAGATAGGTTGAAGAAGTGGCCTTTCATATGTGTGAAATGAGCCGAGGTGGCGCAGCGGTTAGAGGCAGTACTGCAGGCCACTTTAGCTGACTGTGATCCGCAGGTCAGCGGTTCAAATCTCACCGGCTCAAGGTTGACTCATCCTTCCATCCTTCCAAGGTAGGTAAAATGAGGACCCAGATTGTTGGGGGCAATATAAATATACATTGCTTCCTGGTGTAAACCGCTTACAGAGTGCTTGCACTGTGAGGCGGTATATAAATCTCACAAATAAATAAATAAATATCTCTTGATAACTGAATCTGGGAACAAAGTAAAAAAAAGGAAAGAAAAAGAACATTTAGTTATATTGTTGTCTGGATTTTGTTTTTATCTTTTCATAAACAACCAAGAGTCTTACTGAGCCGGGTAGCATAAAATATTTGTAAATAAAAACTAACCAACAAGCCAAGAAGCAAACATTATATATTAAAGTAAGATAATGTCTGCCAGATCTGGACAATCATTAGGAATTTTCCATATTTTTTTGTTACCATGGTATAATGATATAGATTGTTTTCAGCCCAGATCTGCAAAACTGTTCCCTAACACGACCTGGGGTTGGGCAACAAACTTTCTGAAGTTAAAAGCACTTGGCCTTGATTTGTGTCTCAGATTATAAAAGTCATTTTTACCTTCCCAGAACAAGCTGTGGTACAAATGTAATAGATAAAACAGAAAGTATTTTAAGAGAAAGGGGGAAATGCACACAATCTGTCAAACAGATTGATTCTTTATGATGATAATGCCACATCATCCTTACTTACAAAAAAGATTTTTGTGATTAATTGTGACTTTGACATTTAGATGTAAAAATTAAAATGTAGCTATTATAGTCTTGTCTTTAAGGCATACTGAAATAAAATATAATAATTATAAGCAAACCATTTAGAAATGAACTTGGCCTATGAAACATCATATTAATATCTTCTGCACATGGCCCCATATATCAAAAAGGGTAGTATTAAAATAGTGAGTTTTAAAAATATATATTAGTTTGATTTTGTCCTGGAGAATGATATACCTGTGGTAACAGTTCAATATCAGGAATAAGAGGGACAAAACAAACTCATGAGACATCTGAAAATGCAAAACAGCTATAACACTGACAAATACCGTATTTTTCGGAGTATAAGACGCACCTTTTTATCCCCCAAAAGAGGGTGAAAACTTGGGTGTGTCTTATACACCGAATGTAGCCCCACCCAGCCACCCCCACCCTTTGGCCTCTGCCTCCCAGCAATTTACATCCTTGCAGCAAACAGCACAGAGCCTGATTTGCACAAGCAACTAATCTGCCTCCCGACCAGCAGCTGACTGAGGCTTGCAGGCAGGCCCACGTGCCAAAATGAAAGTGAAACTAAAGCTGCAAGGAGGCAAATTGCTGGCAGGGAGAGACAGAGGCAAAATTTTGTTTTCTTGTGCTAATCAGGCTGTGCTGAAACTGGCTGTTGTTTGCTGCAAGGAGGTAAGTCAGTAACTATAAATGCCTATAGAATGTTCAAATTATTAGACTTATTAGACAACGGAATATTGAAAGCAGAAACGGCCAAGCATCAGCCTGTTTTAGATCTACGGGGCTGTTTGTGCTGTTTGCTGCATGGTAGCTGCTGCTGCTGCTGCCGGCCTCCGAGTTGCCGATGTCTCTCGCCTCCCGCTGGATTAATTTGGCTTGACACCCAGGTGACTTTCTCCCCCCTGTGCACAACCCCCTCTCTTCCCACCATTTCAGTGTGGAGATATCTTTCTCCTTGGAACACTATTACGGTTACAGGGTTTATTTCGATCGGCGTGACTTCGCCCTCCCCCCCCCTGGAGGCCTATTTATGGATCCAACTGCGGCCGCTTTTATTGCTGGCGCCATTATAGTTATCATAGTCCAGCAATGAGGGGAAGTAGGAAAAGAGGAGAAATAGAAACAGGAAAAAACGGGACAATAAGATCAAGATTACAGTTCCGGTTTTCGATGACATCGGAGCGGAGAGAAAGCGAGCTATTAGTACTACCTCTCTCTGCCCAAGGAGGCAAGAAAGATCACGTGAATTCCCCGCCATTATTGTTTGCTCCTACATCTATGGTGATAACATCTCCCCGGTTGTTTGGCCTAATATCACCCCTGCGCTCGTGGAGGTTGTTGCCCACCCCTAAGACTATCGCAAGCAGGGTGAAGATGTGGAATCCCCCCTCGGTCGGAGACTGGTTGTATTCCGAGGGACATAAGACACTATACTCCCAACATCATCAGCGTAAACGAGGTTCCCTCCCATTCCGGGTATACAGAGCAACAGGGAGGCGGAGCCGATCCAGGGAATTTGTTCCCCCAACACCCCCTTGCCTGGAGGACCCTGCCTTCCTTTTTGGAAAAGACTTTTAATTATACTCTCCTCCTCTAAAAATTGTGGTATGGATGTGTGTATGTATGGAGATGAGTGATTTGAATGTTTGATAATTTAAGAAATGTCTGTATAAAAAAATGGAAAAGCTAGGGGCTGTAATTCCGTTCCCCCCCCCCGCTGAGTGCAGAAACAGAAGCGGGGAGGTGGGTTCAGTGACCCTATCTTGTGAGAATGGTGTGTATGGCCTGCAGGGAGGGAGGGAGACCAGCGGGGGGGGAGGGGGTATCTGGTAGGGATGAGAGCCAGAACATCTCGGTCATAATGGGAAGAGGCAGGTATGGCGGGAGCAGAGGGGAGGGCCGCTCTCGGGGAATAAGACCTCGCTGTGTACAAGCGATCCCTTGTTCCGGCCCCTCCGATGTGGTTCCATCTTGCTCATCCCGAGTGCCTGGCAACCAGGGTGTTCAGGGCCCTGGGCTCAGGATGCTACTGCTTAACGCCAGGTCAATTTCCAACAAAGCCCCCCTGATTCGTGATTTAATCACAGAAGAGGGGGCCGACCTGGTTTGTATAACTGAGACCTGGCTGGGCCAGGAGGGAGGAGTAGCTCTCTCTGAGATATGCCCGGACGGGTTCTCAGTGCAGCATCATTCCCGACCCCAGGGAAGGGGGGGAGGAGTGGCAATAATAACACGTGGAAACCTGCATCCTCGTAGGATCCCTGCCCCGGAGATTGTTGGGTGTGAGACGCTCCTTCTGAAGTTGGACTTAGGGGTACAGGTGGGCCTTCTCTTAACGTACCTGCCTCCCAGCTGCGTAAGTAAGGCCCTGCCTGAGCTGCTCGAGGCAGTAGCCGGCTTGGCAGTTGAGTTCCCTAGGCTCATGGTGCTGGGGGACTTCAACTTGCCTTCTGCTGGTGAAACCTCTGGGATAGCCCAGGAGTTCATGGATTCCATGACAACCATGGACCTGACCCAAGTAATCCAGGGTCCGACTCATGAGGGTGGTCACACGCTCGACCTAGTGTTTCTCTCGGGGCAGTGGAGAGATGATCTGAAGATAAGGGATATAGTCATCACCCCTCTGTCATGGTCAGATCATTTCCTACTGAGGTTGGATTCCGCAGTTCCATTCCTCCCCCGCAGGGAGGCGGGACCGACTAGGTGGTTCCGCCCCAGGCGCCTAATGGAACCAGAAGGATTCCAGAGGGAACTTGGGGAAATACCTGAAGCCCTGGTACACAGTTCGGCTGATTCCCTGGTGGCTGGCTGGAACATCGCAGCATCAGGGGCTTTAGACAGAATTGCGCCTTTGCGACCTCTCCGCGGCAGTGGATCCCGGAAAGCCCCCTGGTTTACCGAGGAGCTCCGGGAGATGAAACGCCAGAAGAGACGTCTGGAGCGCCGCTGGAGGTCCAGCAAAACCGACTCCGACCGAACACTATTAAGAATTTACATCAGATCTTATTTAGTGGCGATAAGGGCGGCAAAATGATCCTATTTTTCCGCTCTTATTGCGTCCGCAGATTCTCGCCCAGCCGCCTTGTTTAGGGTGACTCGCTCCCTCCTTGCGAAAGGGGGGAGCGAGGAGCACTTGCAAGGCAGAGCTGAGGAATTTGCCGAGTTTCTGATGGATAAAATCGCTCGGATTCGGTCAAACCTGGACTCTGGCTGGGCAGAGTCCATGGAGTTGACAGGGGCAAGTCTTAGTCCACCGTTGTGGGAGGAGTTTGGGCCTGTTTCTCCTGAGGATGTGGACAGAGCCATGGGGGCAATGGGGGCCTCCACCTGTTTATTGGACCCGTGCCCCTCCTGGCTGGTTTCTGCCAGCAGGGAGGTGACACGCGGCTGGATCCGGGCGGTGGTCATTGCTTCTTTGGGGGAGGGTTCCGTACCGCAGTCATTAAAAGCTGCGGTGGTGAGACCCCTCCTGAAGAAGCCTTCCCTGGATCCAGCTGATTTGAAGAACTATCGTCCGGTCTCCAACTTACCTTTTTTAGGGAAAGTTGTGGAGAAGGTGGTGGCCACTCAGCTTCTGCGGCTTCTGGATGAAACAGACCATCTAGATCCCTATCAGTCGGGTTTCAGGCGCGGCTACAGTACAGAAACTGCCTTGGTCGCTCTGATGGATGATCTCTGGCGGGCCCGGGATGGGGGAAATTCCTCCATCCTGGTGCTACTTGACCTCTCAGCGGCTTTCGATACCATCAACCATGGTATCCTTCTGCATCGTCTCGGCGAGTTGGGAGTGGGAGGCACCGTTTTACGGTGGTTCTCCTCTTATCTCGCCGATAGGATGCAGTCGGTGTTGGCGGGAGGGCAGAGATCCACCCCTAGGCCCCTGTTATGCGGGGTGCCTCAGGGGTCGGTCCTCTCGCCCATCCTGTTTAACATTTACATGAAACCGCTGGGGGAGATCATCCGCAGACATGGGGTGTGTTTCCACCAGTACGCTGACGACACCCAGCTGTACATCACCACCCCGTCTGACTTCAGTGTGGCAGCCGATGTAATGTGCCGATGCCTGGACGACGTTAGGATCTGGATGGGGAGGAACAGACTCAGACTCAACCCTGACAAGACTGAGTGGCTTTGGATATTGCCTCCTAAGGATTATGACAACTATCCCTCCTTGGTTCTCGAGGGAGCGAAACTGACTCCCTCGGATCAGGTCCGCAACTTGGGGGTCCTCCTAGACCCACAGCTAAAATTGGAACACCATCTCACTGCTGTGGCTAGGGGGGCCTTTGCACAGGTTCGCCTGGTGCACCAGTTGCGGCCATACTTGGAGAAGGAGGCTCTACTCACGGTCACTCATGCCCTTGTCACCTCCCGTTTGGACTACTGCAACGCGCTCTACATGGGGCTACCCTTGAAGAGTATCCGGAGACTCCAGCTGGTGCAAAATGCAGCTGCGCGTGCTGTGGTGGGTGTGCCAAGGTACACCCACGTGACACCTATACTCCGCCAGCTGCATTGGTTGCCCATTAGTCTCCGGGTCCAATTCAAGGTGTTGATCATCATCTTTAAAGCCCTTCATGGCTTAGGACCAGGTTATCTCCGGGACCGCATTCTGCCTCATACTTCCCTCCGACCGGTTAGGGCCCACAGAGTTGGCCTCCTCCAGCTCCCGTCAGCCAAGCAATGCCGGCTGGCGGGTCCTAGGGGGAGAGCCTTCTCTGTGGCCGGCCCCGCGCTCTGGAACCAACTCCCCCCAGAGACCCGAACTATCCCCACCCTGCTGGCCTTCCGAAAAGCCGTTAAGACATGGCTCTTCCTGCAGGCAGGGGGTAGAGCTTAATTCCATCTACACTCTCCCCCGGGTATGTCTGGCGGTTGAATGGTGCTTTTATATTGAAATTTTTAATTTTTATATTTTGATTTTAAATTGAATTTATTGGTTTTCTTGTATTTTTCCTGTGTTGTAAGCCGCCCTGAGTCCCTCGGGAGTGGGGCGGCATATAAGAAACCATAAATAAATAAATAAATAAATAAATATTTTTTAAAGACTGCTTTATTATTGTTCTAGACAACTTAACAAAATGAAGAAGCTTTTTAAAATAAATGCTTGCTCTGAAGAGGCCCAGTGCTATTGTATCTTCTTTTAAATAGCAGAGAACAATGATACTTCCAGAAAGCCACATCAATTTTAACAGCATGTGTACAAGTGTAGTCTGAAATGTAAGAGTGTCCTGTTGTAGTATTAAGATAAGGCAGCTGAGTTAGACCCTGACTTAGTCATGTTTGGAGTAGATTTATTTAAATAATTGGGAGGAGTTAGTGTGACTACATTTAAGAAAACATTCTGGCATTAATATACTGCCATAATGTACATTTCTCCAATTCTTTGCTATTTCTATGGGTCAGGCACACATCTGTACTGTTTGCTGTTTGCTGGGAGGCAAATTGCTGGGAGGCAGAGGCAAAAACATTTTCCTTGTTTTCCTCCTCCAAAACTAAGGTGTATCTTATACTCTGGTGCGTCTTATACTCCGAAAAATACGGTAATACGTATTTTGAAGTTTTCTGTTCTGATCATCAATTTGAGGCAGTCTACTCAGTTTATTTTTTGCAATTATATTGCCCCTTTTCTCTGAGATGTAGGGCAGTGTAAATGGGGGTGTCTCTGTAAATCATTTACCCTAGATGGGTCATTAAATGTGGCCTCCCTGACCTCCGGGGCGGGCGCTATGGTGGTGCGGAGCGAAGAGAGCTAGCTGCAAACTTCGCCCGACTTTTCGTGATCTTGGAAGCTGAAAGCGGCACACGATTCTCTGGAGGAGATCGTGAAAAGAAGGGGGACACTGAACAGCAACGGGAGAAGGTGCTATCTCCCGTTGAAATAGGTGGAAACCCCTGATAACAGCCACGAAAGAGATCGGTGTTAGAAGACGATCCAGAAGCATGGCGCTTTGATCTAAATGTAGAGGAAGAAAAGCGAGAGTAGAATGGTAAACGCTTGACAACCCTTTCATCAGACCTGAAAAGTGCTGAAAGCTACCGAAACTGGAGACGGAAAAACTGAGGCGGAAAGTGATAGTCTCCTGAAAGGAACGGGCAGCACACAATTGGTAAGGAGTTATAAGAGACGATATCGGGGGGGGAAAAAAGGAGATTGGTGAAAGACGGGAAGAACTGTTCCTAGACTTAAGAACTGAGCTATTTTGGAGTCTGATAACTAAAGAACTGTAAGATCAGTGGAAACATTGACTCTGTTGTGTTCCAGAAGAAGTAAATACGAAAGAGATTGCCACATTGTTATTGAACTTTCCCTTTTGACAGCGACATCTTGGAGAACCCGAAGGGGATACATTTTAACAACCACAGTGGAGGATTAGTTTAAAATCTGGAACATATATTTGAAACTGTTATATTAGAAACTACTGTGAACTTGGGAAAGTAACTGCTTAATGCCTGATTTGCTACAGAAAGAGGAGGTACAGCTACAGAATAGAAACAGATAAAAGAATTAAAAGGACTATAATTAAGAAGACAGTGACTGTGCAGTTTCTACTAACAGAAGACATCTTGAAATTTGAATAAGGACATATTGTTATACTGACTGCTTCTCTTGGTGAGGAAAAAAAAAAGAAAAAAGCCTGAAATTGAATATAGATTGAATATAGAATACTGATTTGTACTGAATACTTGCTTAAATAACAAAATAAGAATGTTACAATAATTTTACCTACTAAGTTAGTCCAAAAGAAATATTAGAATATTTACAAAAGAGTGAATTTATTATATTTACTATATATATATCGATAAGTAACCATATAAATAGATAGATTGACTGATTGTGTGATTGATATATTGTTACATTAATTTATTGATAAGAATAGAGACTGATTGTTTAGAATAAATATAAGGAGATATAACAATATAAAGAAAATTGAATTAAGAACTGAGAACTAAGAATTAAGAAGTACGAACAGTATAATATTGAAAATAACGGCAAAAGTGGTCTAGAATATAACTAACACATAAAGGGGTTATATGAGAGTGTGGAGCAATTTCTTTAAAAACTATAATTTTTTTACAAAAACACAAATGTCCCTAACTACAGTGACAAAAACTGTAAAGAAAACAGCTCCAACTACACCTTCACAGGCAGGACAAAAATTAATAACAGAAATGACGACAATAGAGAAGCAGGGACAGATACCCTCTTTACAATCGATGCAGGCCTCACTTGATAGAATTCAGGAATTTATGTTTGCATCACAGGAGAAGCAGACAAAAACACAAGAGACAATAGAAAATAACCATGAGGAAATGAAAGGGAACTTCGAGGTGGTCAAAGGAGATATCAAGAAGTTAGATAGTAGAATGCAAAACATACAAGAAATAGTAGCTAGCCATGACCAACAAATAAAAATAATAGTGGAAAAAGCAGAGAAGGTAGAGAAAAGACAAGACGCAACAGAAGAAAGATTGAGAACGATAAATAGGGAGTTAGACGGGGCAATTTCCTTGCTGGAGTTTGAGAAAGCAAACTACTACCTTAGATTTCAAAACATTTTAGAAGATAAGGAAGAAGACACCCGTAATGTAATGTCAGAAATCCTGGCAGAAGTTCTCCAAGCAGATAAGGAAGAAATAAAAAACAACATCGATGAGATATATAGAGTACAGAATAACTACATAAGGAAACACAAATTGCCTAGAGAAATCCATGTGAAATTTACGAAAAAACATATAAGAGACAAGATTTATAAAATTACGAGAACAGGACAAATAAATTATAAAGGAAAGGATATCGTAGTCCTGAAACAGATACCAAAAAGAATAAGAGACAAAAGGAGGGACTTCCAATACCTTTCGGTAAAATTAATAAGGAAAGGAATACCATTTAGATGGTTAATACCAGAAGGACTTCTGGTCACATGGAAAGATAAAAAAATAAGAATAGACACATTCGAACAGGCAGACCACTTCATTGAACATTACTTAGAATTAGAGGGAGAGAGCAGTAGTGAGTTAGAAACACAAAGTCAAGAGGAACCAAGTGTAGAAGAAAGAGAGAAACAGGAGAAAACTTATAGTAAGACCCAAATAGAAACAAGGAGTTCAAAAACAGCTAAGGCAGCAGTAAAATAAGTAAATGGAAAACGTAGCCAAAATTCTATCAGTTAACATAAATGGAATTAATTCGCCGATTAAAAGAAGACAAACGTTCAATAAATTACAAAAGCAAAATTTAGATATAATCTGTCTACAGGAGGTACACGTTAAAAAAGAACATGTAAAATTATTAGAAGCAAAAAAATTAGGGAAACTGTTCACATCACTGGACGATTCAAAAAAGAAAGGAATTGCAGTATATGTCAAGGATTGGTTGCAACCAAAACAATTATTTCAGGATAACGAAGGTAGAACATTGATGATAGAAATTTCAATAAATCAAAAAAAATTGTTACTTATAATAATATATGCACCGAACAACAAACAAAAAGAATATTTTAAAGAACTACATGAACAGATAGTCAAATTAGAAAAAGGAAACATATGTATTGTGGGAGATTTTAACGCTATACCAGATAATAAATTGGACTATAAATCAGTAAATAAAAAATGCCATGAAAGAAAGATATTACCATGTGAATTCTTTGACTTGGCCAGGGAACTTAATCTTAGAGATGTATGGAGGGAAAACCACCCACAAGAAAATCAATATACATATTATTCAACTCCACAAAATTCCTGGTCGAGGATAGATATGGTCTGGGCAGATACAGAAATATTGAATAAAACACAACAAATTGAAATAAAACCAAATATATGGGCGGATCATAATCCCATAGTCTTTACAATAAAAGGGAGGAAAAGGACAAATAACAGATGGTTTATGAATCAGACGATACTAAGAGAAAAAGAATATATTAAATATATGGAAAAAGAATTAGCCTTCTTTATGAAGGAAAACTGGAATATTGACACTACGACGCAAAATATATGGGATACCGCAAAAGCATATATAAGAGGATTAACTACAACATATACCATAAGGAGAAATAAAAATAAAAATAAACAAATCAATGATCTACAAAAGACAATGGGAGAACTAGAGTATAGACAACAAACCGAACCATTAAATGAGAAAATCAGAGAAGAAAAAGTACTAGTTAAGCATAAAATCAATCTATTGACACAAGAAGAGGTGGCACAGAAAATTAGAATAGCAAAGCAAAACTATTTTGAAAATGCTAATAAGCCAGGTAGATGGTTGGCCTATAAACTACGAAAAGAAAGAGAAGAAAGACATATACAACAACTAGAGGATGAAAATGGTGAATTGAAAACAACAATAGAGGATAAAAAAGACATAATAATTAAATATTTTAAAGAACTATATAAAAAAGAGGAAAGAAGAGAAGAAGATATACAAACCTACCTCCAACAAGCTAAAGATACACCAATAATAGAAACAGATAGAAATATATTAGATGAAGAAATAACACTTCTAGAATTAGAAAAAGCTATAAAGAAACAAAAAAATAACAATACACCAGGGCCAGATGGTATACCAGCGGAATGTTACAAACAATTACAAAATTCCATTAAACAATTATTATTAACAACATACAATGAAGTCTTAGAAAAAGGAGAAATCCCAAAATCATGGGCAGAATCAACTATATCATTAATCCCAAAAGATAAAATAGAGAAACAAAAGATACAGAACTATAGACCAATTTCGCTCCCGAATGTGGATTATAAGATTTTCATGACTATAATGGCAGACAGACTAAAAAACATAATTAATAAAAACATACATCCTGACCAAAATGGTTTCCTCCCAAATAGAAACATCAGAAATAAAACGAGAACGATTATAAACATATTAGAATACTACGAGGTAAATCCTGGAAAACCTGTAGCGCTCATGTTCCTCGATGCTCAAAAAGCATTCGATAATTTAAATTGGGATTTTCTTATTAAAAAACTAGAGATCACAAATTTTGGCCCCAAATTTATTAGGATGATTAGAGCTATATATTCAAAACAAACAGCTAAAATAATTATAAATCAAGATACAACGGATAAATTTGATATTCAAAAAGGAGTAAGACAAGGATGCCCACTGTCCCCCTTGCTATTTATATTCACACTAGAAACGTTATTACAACAAATTAGATTAAACCCAAACATTGAAGGACTTAAAATTAGAGGGCAAGAATATAAACTTCAAGCTTTCGCAGACGATATGGTCTTTATTATGGAAAGCCCTATAGAGGTCGGACCAAAACTAGTAGCAGAAATAAATAAATTCGGAAAAGTAGCAGGCCTAAAAATTAATAAAAATAAAACCAAAATAATAACAAAAAATCTGCCAAATAAACAAATGCAAGAATTAGAAGAGAATATGGGTATCCAAGTCGTTAAAAAAATTAAATATTTAGGTATAATATTAACGGCCAAATGTACAACAATTAAAAGTGATAATTATATTGAACTGAATAAACAAATAGGAAAAGACTTGGAAAGATGGACTAAACTACCTATTTCATTAATAGGGAGGATCTCAACGATCAAAATGTCTGTATTACCAAAAATATTATACCTGTTTCAAACGATACCAATTAAATTGGATAGAAAATATTTTAACAACTTAAATAAAATGATATCGAAATTTATTTGGGCAGGGGAAAAGGCAAGAATTAAACTAAAACAACTACAACAAAATAAAGAGCGAGGGGGCTTTGGACTTCCCGAATGGGAAATCTATTACCAAGCAGCAACATTACAGTGGGTAACGGATTGGATTAAAATTAAAAATAAAAGAATATTAACGCTCGAGGGACATGACCTACAGGTAGGATGGCATAGCTTTATATGGGATGGAAAACATAAAACTCATTCTTACTTTCAAAAACACAAAATTAGAGAGGCACTATACAATATATGGGGAAAAATAAAACATCAACAGTATAAAGACATTCCAATATGGTTTTCACCCATGGAGGCAATTACATACCCCACTACAACAGACATACACAAAATGGTTAAATACGAAGAACTATTAGACGAGCGAGGAAATTTAAAAGAAATTCAAACTCTTAGGGAACAAGGCATTAGAATAGACTGGTGGCCATACTATCAAATTAAAAATAGATTTCAAGAGGATAAGAAAAAATTTGGAATAGCCAAAAAGAAATCAGAACTAGACAAAATTCTACTGGGACCGGAAAAAAAGATGATAACTAAAATATATAAATTCTTAATAACTTACAAAATGGAAAAAGAAAAGGTTAAAGGGAATTTGACTAGCTGGAATAAAAATTTTGGATATGAAATAAATTTGGAACACTGGGAAGAAACTTGGATTAAAAATTTAAAGATAACCAAATCAACCGCATACAAGGAGAATATCTATAAAATGTACCATAGATGGCATCTTCCCCCGGCGAGATTGGCTAGAATGTATGCAAACATGAACCCCAAATGCTGGAAGTGCCCGAATAAAAATGGTTCATATTTTCACATGTGGTGGACCTGTCCTAAAACTAAAAAATTTTGGCAAACAATACATACCTGGCTGCAAGAAATAACTAACTTAAAAATAATGTTTAAACCGGAAATTTTCTTATTAGGGATGGTGGAGCAAAATACAGAAAGGAAACACTGGTATATCATAACACACATACTAACAGCAGCAAGAATAACACTGGCACCACACTGGAAACAAGGAGACGTACCGACAGAGAACATAGTAATAAAAAAAATCCTAGAATGCGCAAAATTGGACAAACTAACATTAGAACTGAAACAGAAAGAAAATTCAGAATTTTTTGAAACGTGGAATCTTTTTTATAATTGGTTTGAAAAGAGAAACGGAAAGATAGAATCATAGAAATGCTTAGACTATAATGTATAACCTATTAACCTACAGAATAACAAATAAGAATACTTACTACAATGTATACATATATTTATTAAGTTATAATTAAACTATAATTAAAGAAATAGCAAAATAGAAAGGTAATACATATAGATAGATACAATTGTATAGAAAATATATAAAAAAGAGAACAAATGTGAAGACGTTTACCATATAAGTTTATATGTATATATACATATAATGTCGTTTTTTATGTATGTATGTCTTTTTTAATGTTTATACACGTAATAAAAATTATTATTTTTTTTTAAATGTGGCCTCCCTGGTGAATATGTGAAGTGGTCTTCATTTTCCTGGGGAATGATGAAAGAGCAGCATAAAAATGTGGGACAGGTTGTGCCTAAGGCCCCACCTCTATTAAGGGAAGGATTTTCCACTTTGCCATAAATGGATCCCTTCATCCCTCTCTCAAACCATCTATCTTCCCTATCCAAAATGTGAACATTATTGTCCTCAAAAGAGTGTGCTTTTTTAAAAAAAAATGAAGGTATACTGCTGAGTCTGGTCCTGTAGTGTTGTTCTCCTATGCTGGGCCATCCTCTTGGCTAAAGGCTGCTTGGTTTCTCCAATATAGAGCTCTGAACACTCCTCACTGCACTGGACCACATACACTACATTCTTCTTCTTATGTTTTGGTGTCCGATCTTTAGGGTGGATAAGTCTCTGTCTTAATGTATCTGTTTTAGCTTTTCCAATAAACTGGCCATGGAAGGAATGACCATGTATTTTTGATCTTCTCTGCTTACTCACCTAATGAGCCTATTCAGAGCAGATGAGAAGAGAAACCTTCCTGGAGGACATTTTAACAGATTAACAGAGTTGGAAGGGACCTTGTAGGTCATCTAGTCCAACACCACCACCCCCATTCATGCAGGAGACCCTACACCACTTCAGAATTAGCAGTCCAGTCTCTTCTTGAAAGTCTCAAGTGTTGAAGCTCCCATAACTTCTGAAAGCAAGCTGTTCCACTGGTTGATCGTTCTCACTGTCAGAAAGTCCCTCCTTATTTCCAGGTTGAATCTCTCCTTGATCAGTTTCCATCCATTATTCCTTGTCTGGCCTTCAGGTGCTTTGGAAAACAGCTTGACCCCCTCCTCTCTGTGGCAGCCCTTCAAATATTGGAACACTGCTATCATGTCTCCCCTGGTCCTTCTCTTCACTAGACTAGCCATGCCCATTTCCTGTAACTGTTCTTCATATGTTTTAGTTTCCAGTCCCCTAATCATCCTGGTTGCTCTCCTGTGCACTTTTTCTAGAGTCTCAACATCTTTTTTATAGTGTGGTGACCATAACTGGATGCAACACTCTAGGTGTGGTCTAACTAAGCCTTTATAGAGTGGTATTAATACTTCACTAGATTGTATCCCTCTGTTCATACAGTTTAGGATTGCATCGGCTTTTTTGGCTGCCGCTGCACACTGCTGGCTCATGTTTAGCTGGTTGTCTACTAGGACTCCAAGATCCCTCTCACAGAGACTGCTATTGAGTCTGGTTTCACCCAGTTTATAGATATACTTTTGGTTTTTCTTACCTACATATAGGACTTTACTTTTCTCTACACTGAATTTCATTTTGTTAGATAGGGCCCAGTGTTCAAATCTGTCAAGATGCATCTGGATCTTGAGCCTATCTTCTAGGGTGTTAGCTATTCCTGCCAGCTTAGTATCATCTGCAAATTTGATAAGTTCCCCTTCTATTCCCTCATCTAAATCATTTATGAAGATATTGAAGAGTACTGGGCCTAAGACGGAACCTTGTGGTACCCCACTGCTTACTTCTCTCAATGTAGACTTCATCCCATTAAGGATTACTCGTTGAGTATGGTTTGTCAGCCAGTTGTGAATCCATCTGGTGGTGAAACTGTCTATCCCGTTTTTTTTCTAGCTTATGAAGAAGTAGATTGTGGTCTACTTTGTCAAATGCCTTGTTGAAGTCTACGTAAATTATGTCCACAGTATTTCGCTGGTCTGCTAATTTAGTCACTGTGTTGAAGAATGAAATGAGATTGGTTTGACATGATCTGTTTTTAACAAACCCGTGCTGGCTGCTAGTTATTACTTTACTCATTTCTAGGTGTTGGTAGATCTGTTTTTTTATTATCTTTTCCAGTATTTTCCCGGGTATTGATGTTAGGCTGATTGGTCTGTAATTTCCTGGGTCTGTTTTTTCCCCATTTTTGAAGATGGGAACCACATCAGCTCTTTTCCAGTCCTCTGGTAGTTACCCTGTGTTCCAGGATTTTTGAAAGATGTGGTGCAGTGGTTCTGTGATGACATCTGCCAGCTCCTTTAGAACTCTGGGATGTAATCCATCCGGTCCTGGTGATTTGTATTCGTCAAGTTCAGACAGGTGTTCTCTTACAGGTTTTTTTTTTTTTTTGCTTATTTTAGCTTTTGTTTCCAGTCTGCTTTTTGCAGTTATATTTCTGGTAGGTTGGGGTATAGTTTCTTTTTGTGTGAAGACCGATGCAAAGAACGAGTTAAGCAGCTCTGCTTTCTCTCTGTTGCCTGTTATTTCCTTGCTGTCTTCTCTCTTTAGTGGACCAACTGTTTCCTTGATTTTTTTTTCTTGTTGTTTATATGTTGGAAGAAACTTTTTTTGTTGTCTTTGACTTTTGTTGCAAGTCTTTGTTTATTCTGGGCCTTTGCTTTCCTGACTTCGTCTTTGCAGTTTCTGGCTATCTGCTAGTATCCTGCCTTAGTTATGTATCCCTCTTTCCATTTTTTGTACTTGTTCTTTTTGTCTTTTAATTTGTCAGAGAGATCTTTGTGTAGCCATGCTTGTTTCTTCTTGGATTTCTTGTTTTTCTTTCTCAGAGTTATTGTGCTGGTCTGGGCTTTTACGATCATATTTTTCAGAGTTTCCTAAGATTCTTGAGTTGTTTTTCCCTTTAGGATTTTCATCCAAGGAATCTTTCAAAAGTTTTCTCTGAGTTTATTAAAATCAGCTCTTTTGAAATCTAATACTTTGGTACCATTGTGTTGTATTGTTTGTATTTGCGTTATGTTGAATTCTAATATGACATGGTCACTCTCACCCAGGGTTCCTGGAGTTTCAACTCCCTCTATAATTTCTTCTCTGTTTGTAAGTATTAAGTCCAGTATGGCTGTCCCTCCAGTTCCTTCTTCCACCTTTTGGACAACAAAGTTGTCAGCTAAGTTGGTTAGGAACCTATTTCATTGGTATATGGGGTGCCCCTAACCAACTTGCTCAGACTGAAAAAAACTACTTGGATAAGCAACAAAACATTTTGAACCAATAAGAAAAGAATTTCAGTTGCTATGAATCAACTTCCAGACAACTGGATGGCCAAGAATTTTCTTCAACCTAGAGAATTACTGTGCTGCAGCATTATTTTTACCCCTCTTTTTCATTACAAAATCTAGGCTAAAATCCAGCTTGGGAGATCAATGAAGTATATGACGCAGCAGATATGTGTTTTTTCAGTTGCTTTGATAAGATACCCACAGTTGTTTTAATGTTTATTGAAGGGATGATTGCAAAATTTCCAAAACTAAAATCAAAAGGTCATTTTGCAGTTGCCAGTGAAACTGGTTGCAGAACAGCAATTTTCTAACTTCATTAAAAACTAAACACCCTGATTTATTTGAATTGGGGGTCTGTGAAAAGTTGCTTCCATAATAGATCAGCCAGAGCTCTGGTCCGAAAACTGGAGGAAACAAAGGACTTGTGTGAGGTTCCAAAATACCAAATTATAGTTCATTGCTGTTATAAATGAAAATAGGTAATAGACATTTTGACTGAATTTTGCCTTGGAATAATAAAGAATCTGACTTAACGTGACTGGGCAGTGAGGATTCACAGAGTGACTCTAGAGTCCATACAAGATGAAAACCGTCCAGGTAGATCCACTTTGATTAATTATCAAAACAGAACTCTTCAAAGCAGGTTTTTCAACATTTTGCAAAGCTCCGATAACTTTGTGTTATGGATTTATGACATCCTGAAGTATTTTCATTTGTAACAGCAGTTGACTATAATTTGGTATTTCTGTCTATTCCCCCGTTCAGCACTATTATTATTATTATTATTATTATTATTATTATTATTATTATTATTATTATTATTATTATTATTATCATCATCATCATCATCATCATCATCATCATCATCATCATCATCATCATCATCATTATCATTCGCACTTGTATGCCGCCCACTCCACAGAGACTCTGGGCGGCTCACAACAATAAATCTACATGCAAACAATAAATATAGGAAAAAGACATTAAAAACAGTAATTATTAAAAACATTAAAAACAACAATTTAAAAGTCCCATACAATTCATTCATTCATGGGGCCAAGAATGCTCGATGTTATATTAAAATCATTGGCCCCAGACCTGTCGACAAAGCCAGATTTTTAGCGCTTTTCTGAAGGCTGGCAGGGTGGGAATAATGCGGATCTCTGGGGGAAGTGTATTCCAGAGAGCCGGTGCTGCTACAAAGAAGGCCCTTGCTCGTGGGCCCGCCAGCCAGCATTGTTTGGCTGATGGGACCACCAGCAGACCAACTCTGTGGGCTCTAATCGGTCTTAGGGAGGTATGTTGAAGAAGGCGGTTACCGTATTTTTCGGAGTATAAGACGCACCTTTTTACCCCCAAAAAGAGGGTGAAAACTTGGGTGCATCTTATACACCAAATGTAGCCCCACCCACCCACCCACCCCCACCCTTTGGCCTCTGTCTTCCACCAATTTACCTGTTTGCAGCAAAGAGGGAAGAGCCTGTAAAGCCAAGCAAGTCACTAGCAGCTTTCCAATGTACAGATGATTTGCCACGTGGGAAAATGAAAGTGAAACTGATTTGCAAAGAGGCAAATAGCTGGGAGAGACACGCAGATTTTTATTTTCTGCTGAACTGGATGGAAGGGGGTAAGTGAATAACTATAAATGTCTGTAGAATGTTCAAATTATTAGACTTATTTTTTAAAGACTGCTTTATTATTGTTCTAGAGCCAGGGGTCTTCAACCTCGGCAATTTTAAGACTTGTGGACTTCAACTCCCAGAATTCCACAGCCAGCTTTGTTAGCTTTGCTGGCTGTGGAATTCTGGGAGTTGAAGTCCACAAGTCTTAAAGTTGCCAAGGTTGGAGATCCCTGTAAATCTAGACAACTTAACAAAATAAAGAAGCTTTTTAAAATAAATGTTTGCTCTGAAGAGGCCCAGTGCTATTGTATCTTCTTTTAAATAATAGAGAACAATGTATACTTCCAGAAATTTTAATTAATTTTAACAGCTCTGAACAAGTATAGTCTGAAATGTAACAGTGTCCTGTTTAGTATTAGAGTTTAGTTACCTTGGAGTAGATCTATTTAAATAATTGGGAGGAGTTAGTGTGACTACATTTAAGAAAACTTTCTGGCATAATGTACATTTCTCCAATTCTTTGCTATTTCTATGGGTCAGGCACACATGCACAGAAATACACAGCACACAGTGTATACCATCTGTGCTGTTTGCTGTTTGCTGTTTGGCAAATTGCTTGGAGGCAGAGGCCTTTTTTCCTTGTTTTCCTCCCCCAAAACTAAGGTGTGTCTTATACTTCGGTGCGTCTTATACTCCAAAAAATACGGTAATTTCAAATAACTCTGGTGCCCCAGATATATTGGATTGTTAGAGCATGATTAACACTTTTGAGTACAATTTTCCAAATGTGGAGTTCAAACATTAAAATATATTCCATAAAGAATTGAGGTATACTTTTGCCACATTGTTTTTTGAGCACATTCATATAATTCTGGGTTACTATCCAGCTGTGGGCCCATGTGTGATATGAATCTTTAGGACAGGTGCAAGATGACATGAGCCTGCAATTTTAGATATTTTGCTCAAGGAAGCAGTTCTCAGCATTCTTTTTATTATATAAAGGAATGTTGTGAAATAAAAGTCCATAGTTCTAAGTTCTAAAGCAAAGTGCGCACACACACATGGACACACACACACGCACACACACACACACACACACACACACACACACACACACACACTGCAGAATTTCTGTCCTAGATGCTAATTGTGTCAGGGTTCCAAATAGCATCGAGAACTAAATCAGAGTCCGAGGCAAAGTATTCCTCAAAGTTCCAATTTATTAGCAGAGCCATGTTGGCACATCTGGAATAAACCCGAATCTGAAGTCCTGGGGTTTCTCCACCCAGTTGAAAGTTCAAGCCCTTGTCCCCACACCCCCAAGTCCATCATATTGACCAATCTTCATCTGCCAACTTGGCAGATTCCACCCATCTCCTTCCGTGCAGGTGCAGGAGTGTGAAGACAATGGATGACGTTGACTATCTAGAAAGAATTTGTTATGGCTACATACAAACAGCCCTCATGCAATTCCCCCTCCCAAATTCCCACAATGAAGAATACATATTAAACTAGCATAAAGTGTGGCAGGCCAAAGACCCCAACAAAAATGGCTTCGGCCTGACAAATTGCTTTATATGCCCTCTCCAGTATAGCACATCTGGCCTGTAAGGTGTTTTTTTTAATGCTATAGAGTTTATAACTTCCTTATATCGATGTAGAATTAATCACATATTAGAAAACAGAATTGGTACAAAATGTCTCTAATGATTAGAAAAAGAGTAAATACTTTCCCTTAGGACATTTCAGGAATCTGGACTTTCTCCATAATCAAGAAATCACTTACTGTCAAAGTGTGCAGTGAAGCATTCAGTACTAAAAGTTCCCACTTTACAACAATAAAACTCCAGTGTGCTCACTGCATATTTTTGCTGATACTTTTTTTTGTCCTGCAATTCCATCAATGACCCTTAAAGTACTGACAAAGCGATCTGCCCTAAGCCAGGTGGTCATCTCTGTTTATATATAATCTATGCTTACAATAACTGAGTATGGCTGAAGTACTTTATCCCTGGGCTTCCTGACTCTGTTCCTGACTGTGTGAGCATAACTTTCAAGAATCCTGAGTTATCCATACACTGCTGCTTTAACATTATTTAAATCATACCTGTAGATCATATCTAGGGTGTCTGTTGCTAGAACAAAACCTTGTTACATTCATTATGATGTTATAAATTGTTGTAAATATTTTGAAACATCCAGATTCACCATTCTAAAAGATATAGTAAAAGAGTATGGAAGACATGCACTGGGGTGGTTATTATGATGATTTATTAATTTTTTAAGTGTGAGTAGAATAAGGTGACCAGATGTCTCGCTTTTGGCGGGACAGTCCAGCTTTTAAATAATTTGTCCCGCGTCCCGCGGCGTTTCAAAAAAGTCCCGTTTTTTGAATTTGAATTTGCCCTGCACACCCCTCTGCCTCCTGCCTTGCCTGCCTCCTCCTGCCAGGCGGGGAGGGAGGGCAGTGAGAGGGGCAGCGGCGGTCTTGCCTGTTCGTCGCCGCAGAGCCGAAGAAGCTGGTGGCGTTCGCGGCGTGGGGCTTCCCCCGCCCGCTTTCTTTTGCCCTCTGCGCAAGCAAAACGCTTTGCGCATGCGCAGAGGGCAAAAGAACGCAAGTGGCGGCGTCCCAGTGGCCAGGGAAAGTGGGCGGGGGAAGCCTCGCGCAACGAACGCCACCAGCTTCTGCAGCGACGAACAGGCAAGCCCGCACCGGTAGGAACCCACCCCTGGCTGCGATGGGGGGGTGTTTGGGGGAGGTGCACAAAGCTGCAGGATAAGAGAGATGGACCCCTCCCGTCTTGCTCCCCTAGAAACCCCTCCCCCCATCAATGGTGTCCCGTTTTAGAAATATTAAAATCTGGTCACCTTAGAGTAGAAACAACAGAAAACAAGTTAAAAGGAGGCTTCAGTCATTCCCACCAAAGGCCTGGATAAAGAACCATTAGTAAGATGGAGGCATTCAGATCTTGGTGGATGAAACTTCATGTCATACACCAAGGTGCACCCAGGATCAGGACACAGGAAGAGGCTGCATTGAAGTAATATAATCTAAGACCTCATCAACCTGCCCATTTCAGGCAGTGAGTGGGATCTCAGCCAAACTGTCCACCAGATCCCAGGGCCTCAAGTTCTCTGGAAGTCAACTGGGTCCATCAACTGAGATTAACTTTCAGACTTGTACAATTCTTTTACTGTAACCTTACAACAAAGGTAGTGTTAGTATTCATGGTTTGGTCCAAACTTCCTCGAAGGGCTGACATCAATCTTGCAATTCTGAAAGTACATCTCCCCCCCCCCCGGCCTTGCCTTTATAAACCAATAAACCAGAGAGGATCCCTTCTGAGAGATTTATCTCACCCCCATAGTCCACCTCACGCTTGGACTACTGCAACACGCTCTACATGGGGCTACCCTTGAAGAGTATTCAGAGACTTCAGCTGGTGCAAAATGCGGCTGCGCGTGCTGTGGTGGGTGTGCCAAGGTACACCCACGTGACACCGATACTCCGCCAGCTGCATTGGTTGCCCATCGGTCTCCGGGTCCAATTCAAGGTGTTGATCACCATCTTTAAAGCCCTTCATGGCTTAGGACCAGGCTATCTCCGGGACCGCATTCTGCCTCATACTTCCCTCCGACCGGTTAGGGCCCACAGAGTTGGCCTCCTCCAGGTCCCGTCGGCCAAGCAATGCCACCTGGCGGGCCCTAGGGGGAGAGCCTTCTCTGTGGCAGGCCCCGCGCTCTGGAACCAACTTCCCCCAGAGACCCGAATTATCCCCACTCTGCTGGCCTTCCAAAAAGCTGTCAAGACATGGCTTTTCCTGCAGGCTGGGGGTAGAGCCTAAACCACTCAAGCTCACCCCAAGTATGTATGGTTATTGAATGGGTATTGGATGATTTTAAATATTGTGTTTTTTAATTTTTATATATCTCATTTTAATGTGTTATTTATAAATTGGTGTCCTGTATTTTTTTTCTGTTGTACGCCACCCTGAGTCCTTCGGGAGTTGGGCGGCATATAAGAACACCATAATAAATAAATAAATAAATAAATAAATTTCTTCTGCTCATCTGCTTCTTATCTGATAGTTGCCTAGTCTACAGCTCTTTCTCCTCCTGTCTCTTAAAGATATTCTCAGAGATCCCTACATAATCTAATTATTAGAAGTCTATTGTAACTTGGTCTTGGGAAGGAGATACACTGTCAAATTTGTTGAACATTCTGAATATAAATGGGATGAATATTGAAACCGACAATACTGCTGCCCTATAAAGTGACCTTAGCTATGTGTCAGAATAGCCGAACAATTGGCAACGTCAAATCTCAACCAACAAATGCTCTGTCTTACACATTGGCAACAAAAATCAGAACACCAAATACAAGCTGGGTGGATACGACCTTGCAGACGACCCTCACTCTGTCAAGGACCTAGGAGTACTCATTTCAAAAGACCTAAGCCCCAGAGCTCACTGTAACAGCATTGCCAAAAAGGCATTAAGAGTTGTTAACCTAATTTTGCGAAGCTTCTATTCCGGTAACATTGCACTGCTAACCAGGGCATACAAAACCTTTGCCAGACCAATTCTCGAATACAGCTCATCTGCCTGGAATCCACACTGTATAATGGACATTAATACAATTGAGCGAGTCCAGAAGTATTTCACGAGAAGAGTACTCCACTCCTCTGCTCGCAATAGAATACCTTATGCCACCAGGCTTGAAATTTTGGACCTGGACAACCTAGAACTACACCTCCTACAGTCTAACCTAAGCTTAGTACACAAAATTGTCTGCTACAACGTCCTACCTTTTAATGACTACTTCAGCCTCAACCGCAATAATACACGGGCAAACAATAGATACAAACTCAAAGTAAACCGCTCCAAACTCGATTGCAGAAAATATGAGTGCAATCGTACTGCACGATTGCACTCGTATTTTCTGTGCAATAGAAGTGGTCTATTGCACAGTAATGGAATAGACCACTACTATTCCACTACTAGACGGGTCCCACTAATACATAACAATCACATTAACCCCAGCCTGGGAAAAGAGCCAGGTCTCATGGCCCTTCTAGAAGCCCATCCATATCTCTTGGAGTGATCCTCCTCCAGAAGGCAGAGGCTATGACAAAGCACACTTCCACAGCCACAGAAGTTGGCAACATTTAATTGAAGGGACTTGGAACACACCCACTCTGTCGAAACATATGAGGTGGGAAGAAACAATTGAAGAAACGAAATACTTATGACAAAGGACAGAAGGGTGCATGATAGTTCAATGTATTGTTAAGGGGTTCTGTGTAGAATTCTTTTAGGTGTCTTCTGCTGGGACAACTAAATTTTGGGATTCTCAGTTTAGGTGTGGTCATAATAAATACCTGGTAACACAAAATTTGATTCATCGATATTTGGTCCAGAAGTAATTGTCCTTATTTTGTAAACTATGTCTGGAATTTCTGCGCAGGGCTCAGTTGAATCTTGTGGTTTCTTTCTTTGGTTATGATAAGCATTATTAACTGTTTTGACCATTTTGACTTTGGTATGATAATATAAGTATTGCTTTTTGACTTATTTAATCCCTTGAATTTGTGGCAAAACCATGCTCTGTTGTGGTAGAAGAAGGACTTCTCAAAGTTTAAAAACCTGCATTTCACTATTTGCTTTTCTGCTTTAAGAAACTCTAAAATTGCATGTTTTTTTAAATGACCAACCCACTTCTTCCCCTTTTTAGAACAAGAGGAAGAGGAAGATGAAGCCCTGCTTTCCCTTTCAGGAACCTCTTCCTCTTTTCCTAGAAATAAGCCTTTAAACACATGTCCTTGTTTTGCTGCTCTTCAAGAATTCCAGTTCCTACTTAGGATAGATTGTAAACAAGAAACCTGATCCCACAAGGACATAAACACAGAGAGAACAAGATGTCCATAGAAAGATGCTGGACTGAATTCAAATGTCACACTGCTTTGTATTTGTATATAACCATCATTTTGTACATAGCATTACTAAATGCTTTGGAAAGAGAAAGGGGGAGAGAAAGGGAGAAAAAAGTGGACGAGTTGGGAAAAGCAGTTTTCAAACAGCAGACAGAGCTTACTGTTAAAGGCACTTAAAATAAACCATGTGTCTCTTCGCTCATATCTGTAATACTGTTAAGATACACAGATAAACATGCTCTTTTATTTGAAAGGGTATCATTTTCACTTATCCATGTGCAAACACTTGTAAGTCAGGATTGGATACATAAGAAGCTTGTGGAAGTGTTTTACAATCCATCCACAGGGGGGGGAAATCAAATTCTTGCAATCAAAAGTATTCCGGAGCTAGAAAACATGTTTCTTTTATATCATGTAATAGAGTTTAATTCAATCCCCATCCATTTACACAAAATCTTGAGCTCCCTAGATCAGATTCACCAACCTTTGGATGCACTGCAACATAATTATATCTGAAATTATAGCCTGCTTCTCAAGGTATAAACCTTCATAAAGGAAATTATTACTTAAAATTAAAAAATGTACAATCGAAATGTTAAAAACTACCGTATTTTTCAGAGTATAAGACGCACCGGAGTATAAGACGCACCTTAGTTTTGGGGGAGGAAAACAAGGAAAAAGGCCTCTGCCTCCCAGCAATTTGTCAAACAGCAAACAGTACAGATGATATACACTGTTTGCTGTGTATTTCTGTGCATGTGTGCCTGACCCATAGAAATAGCAAAGAATTGGAGAAATGTACATTATGGCAGAAAGTTTTCTTAAATGTAATCACACTAACTCCTCCCAATTATTTAAATAGATCTACTCCAAACATGACTAAGTCAGGGTTTAATTCAGCTGCCTTATTTTAATACTAATACTTAATACTAAAACAGGACATTTCAGATTATACTTTTACAGATCTTTAAAATTGATGTGGCTTTCTGGAAGCTTTCTGCTATTTAAAAGAAGATACAATAGCACTGGGGCTCTTCAGAGCAAGCATTTATTTTAAAAAGCTTCTTCATTTTGTTAAGTTGTCTAGAACAATAATAAAGCAGTCTTTAAAAAATAAGTCTTATAATTTGAACACTCTACAAACATTTAACAAAATAACATATTAACAGAATCTGCCTCTACCTAGGATAGAGCTCACAACCTCCTGACTGTGAGGCAAGAGCTCTTTCGTCTAGGCTACAGTAGCTGTAGCTTATTGTCTTGCAATTTCAGCAATGTAACATTGCCAGCAGTTTATCTCCCAGCATTTTGTCTCATTACAGCCACCGTAGTTAGCTTCATTTTATCACCTGGCTTGCAAGCCTCTGTCAGCTGTAGATCAGGAGGCAAGTAATCTTTTAGTGTGTTAATAAGGCTTCTGTTTCTGTTCTGTTTGCTGCAAAGAGGTAAATTGTTGGCAGGCAGAGGCCAAAGGGTGGGGGTGGCTGGGTGGGGCTGCATTCGGTGTATAAGATGCACCCAAATTTTCACCCTCTTTTTGAGGGTAAAAAGGTGCGTCTTATACTCCGAAAAATACGGTAATTATGTGACATATAATTAATAAAAGCTAGAATTAAAAATATGGTATGTGAAATGGCAGCAGGATAAACTCTTGGTTAGTTTTGCCCACTTAAGTTAACAAAATGAACCTATTGTGAGTAATACTGTTGAGGAATGATTGAAGGAAGCTGTCCCAATGCTGGATTATGGAAGATTAATTGACAAATTGCTCAATAAAGCAAAAGAAAATACAATGCCTCACTTATATACAGTATATATATAATGTAACTTCAAAAGTAATTTTACTTTGCAGTTTCTTCTTCATCACAAGCTTGTTAGTTTGTTTTCTTGCTGTGAATGTAAACTTAATAAGGAAATAAGAATGCTGGTTCTTCTACTTCTTCTTTTTGGCCAGCTTAAAAGACTTGTACAGCTTCCTCTCTTAGAAACACAACTCTGGACAACTGACAATTATACAGAACCAAGCTTCATAAAAATATAAGGCTAAAAACAGAAACAAAAAACCCTGGCACCACAATCATTCTTGAGGCAATCAACACTACTATCTTGCAGCTTTGGCCTTACCTTATTCCAATGTTTGGGAGGAAGGTCAACTCTTCAGAGGTTTCAAGAAAGCTAAGAAGCATGCAGTTTGCCAGATCTCAAGGGAAGAGCATTCCACAGGACAGGGGCTGCTACCAAAAAGGCATGCTTCCTATGTTTCGTGCAACATTTAAAAGGACCTGGAGCATGGATCTGGTGGAATGGGCAGATATCCTTAGGGAGATACTTTCTAGCATCCTGTCACATATATATCAAATACCCCAGCAGACCTGTTATTCCTTCTAGCTCAGAGGTGGGTTCCACCCGGTTCGCACCAGTTCTATAGAACTGGTAGCAAACCACTGGTGATATCATGGAGCCGGTTCTGTCGGTGCCAATCCGTGGACGGCACCATCTTTTTTGGGGGGAATTTGTTTTTGGGGGATTTTTTTTTGACTTTTTTGCTGATTTTTTTTCTTCTGCGCATGCGCAGAAGCCAAGTTTCCAGCACTGCGCATGTGCCGCCATCTTGTTTTTGGCTTTGGGGAGGGGCTTTTTTGGAATTTTTGGCACTGCGCATGCATGCGCATGCAAAGCACGTGCACGCCCATGAGGCACGCCCATGAGGCATGCCCATGAGGCGCGGGAGGAAGCAAACCGGCAGTAAGGTAAGTTAGAACCCACCCCCATTCTAGCTGATAGTAGAATCCTGACAGTAGAAGAGACAGTGCATTTTTCTTCCATAAGAAAGGTGGAACTATTGCTGAACTGGCTGAGGGAGGACACTGATGGAGCCTTAAAACCGAAAGAATCCTGAAGGAGGATAAATAAAGGAATAGGGGGCAAATCAAGAGGGATCTAATTTAATTTAATTTAATTTAAAGTTCTTATAGGCCTCCCAATCCTGTAGGACTCAGGACTCTAGATTAAGGTGACCAGACGTCCCGCTTTTGGCGGGACAGACACGCTTTTCAAGCGTGTGTCCCGCATCCCGCATTCTTTCCAAAAAGTCACGCTTTTTTGGAAAGAATGCCGAAACAGCGGGACGTCTGGTCACCTTAGAAGGGGAAGCACAAAAGAGAGGTACTACCACTGAAATAAAAACCGGAAGCAAGTCGGGCAAAGCGGAATTTCAGCGAGCCGGCTGCCTGCTGGGGAGAGGGGGAAGGGGGGCTGCTCCTCCTCTCCTTCCCCCGCCCCATCCCTAGCCCTGCCCTCGGAGGCGCCGCTGCTGTTGGGATGCAGGTGGAGGGGTGAGGGACGAGGAGCCATCGCCGCTGCCGTCATCTCAGAAAAAGGGGGTTGAGGCACCGCTGCGGACTCGGAGCGGTGGTTTGAGCTCACGAGCGGCCCCTCCGGCGGTGCAAACAGCCCCTCCTCATCCCCCTCCCCTTCCTTCCCCCCGTCGCCTCGCTGCCGCCGTTGCCCTGGGGCCGGGCGGGCGACCGGGAGAACACGGCACTTGGATGCCTGGAGCTCGCGACATAGACCGAGCCCCAAGCCCGCCATGGGCTGCTGCGGGAGCGCCGCCTCGCAGGTAAGCTGCCGGCTGCCTCCTTTCCCCGCCTCCCGCCTCCCGTTCGTCGCTTGCCAGCCCAAGCCACTGCCGGCTCCCGAAGGGGAGGCGGGAGGCGAGGAAAGGCCTCCCGCCTCCCCCCCCACCTGGACGCTGACATTTGCATTGTTTTGCCCTCTGCGCATGCGCAGCGTTCTGTGCATGCACAGAGGGCAAAACTCAAATGGCGGTTCCCAGGTGGCCCCCCCCCCCCCGTCCCACTTAAAAAAAAAATCTGGTCACTTTACTCTAGATGCTGGTAATTGGTTCAAGAAGAGGTCATGGCAGGATCCTCAGAAGTGGAGCTGTTGCGCTCTCACAAAAGTGCACAGTAGAACAGGAGAGGCCTTCTTGAGTCCACTTTATCCAGTGCAGGTGGCCTTTGTGGAGGGGACTGAAGAGAGGAGATTCCATGTCCTGCCAGGAGTGAAAGAGTGACCACCAGCCCAAAAGAGAGCAAGAATGACAACTGGTGCATTTTTCTCTTAAGTTGGAGATGCGGTAGAGTATTGCGGTAACAATGTTCATATTCAGACTACAGAAATAATGTCAGGAAGCTTCATTTTTTTAGGAGGGAAAGAATTCACTTAAAAATGCCTGGGCAATTGTATCTAACTGAAGCAGCTGCTGATTGTTTTATTGCTGCTCTATTCTATGCCAGGAAGAAAGAGGCTAACTGAGGGAAACTCAAGGAATGTTGCATAGAATTGAAACCAAAGGCTGGTGTTGCTTTGTTGGCTGAATAAAAAAGGGGAGGAAAGCATTCAGAAACATAGTCTGGTGTGCTGAGTCTTGGATTAAAATACTGAAGACCCACAAAATTTATTGGTAAAGAAGGTGACAGAGATAGCTCAAGACATCCTCAAGATTTTGCCCATCCAGGAGAAGGAGGTCCCAGACTGAAACATATACAAGGAAAGTGACTGAAGTACTGATAACTCCAAAGACTGACCTTCTTATGCCTATAGGGAGGGCAAGAAATGTGGTTCTGGTTCTGCCTGAAGGAGAAGACTCTCTTAAGCAGAGCAGCTATGGGAGATAGTGCTAAATCCAAAATGGCTAATCCTCCCTTCTTAGCAGGAGGTCCAAAGCTAATCCTCAGATTTTTTTTTACCTGATGGGGGAGTTTCAACAAATATCTAGATGCAGAACTGACCTAGAGACTTCTATTTGCCAAGCAGCTGACACTGCTTTGTCTTATAAGAAAGTAAGGAGTATGCAGCCTGTCCTTCTCTGAGTGACTAATTTCAAAAATTGTGCCAATCTACTATTCAATGCAGTCTTGTGGCAATGGCATGAAGCATTTTAGGTTTCTGCCTGCTCCCCACTTCCCAACCCAATATAGTCACAAACATAGTTACAAGGGGCTATGTATATATATATTGGATGCTTCTCATAGCAGTTTCCCAACCAAGTTTCTCTCTCCTTCTGAGGAGCAATGTGAATGGCTGGCACCCTTCACCTTTGCCAATTTTTGAATGCCTCACTGATTTGGAATGAGAGAGAGGTGGGTTCCTCCCGGTTTGGACTGGTTCGCCTGAGCCAGTAGCGATCCGCTGGCGACACAATGATGTCACGGAACCGGTTCGGTCGATGCCGGTCCGTGGGCACCGCCATCTTTTTTTGAATTGTTTTTGAATTGTTTTTAATTTTTTCTTCTGAGCATGTGCAGAAGCCAAGTTTCTGGCACTGTGCATCTGGTTGCCATCTTGTTTTTGGCTTTTTTTCAGATTTTTCGGCACTCCGCGTGCGCACTCTGCGCGCCCACGCGGCGCGGGAGGAAGCAAACCTGCAACAAGGTAAGTTAGAACCCACCCCTGGAATGAGAGAATTGTATCATAAAAAAAGCAAATCCTACATTGCTATCTTTCCCCTCCCTCCTCCCCCCTCTCTCAGAAAGGCATCATGCGAGAGAAAAGAATCTTTTGTCGGCTAGACAATGTCGACTGGCGGGACCTCGATCGTGGGCCCTCTCTGTGGCGGCCCTCACGTTATGGAATCAACTCCCCCCCCCACCTGGAGATCCGGACAGCCCCTACCCTATTGATCTTCAGAAAAGCCCTTAAGACCTGGCTATTACGGCAAGCCTGGGTCAATGAATGTATTGTTGGGTGGGCCCATGAATGATTGTGGATGGATGATTGGTTGTTTCTTATTGATAATGTTTTAATTTTACTGTTTTAACCTTTTATCTGATTTTATTGTTCCCTTGTATTGCTGTTAGCCGCTCTGAGTCCTTATCGGATTGAGTGGCCTATAAATGCAATAAAATAAATAAATAAAATAAAATAAAATATGCAACCAATCTAGTGAATAATGTGATCTCCCCAAAATTTGTTCTCAAGTGGATTTTTCTCTTATAAATATCAACAAGAAGAGCCAAGTGAATTATCATTAAGGGAAAACTCAACAATAAACAGTTACATTACTGAAAATGTAAATCTCTATGCTTTTTCTTTAATGTCTTAAATAAACAAGCAAAAGAAATAAGAAACATGCACTGAAGTAGCAGTGAACAGAGATAATTTAATTTATAGCCAAGACGTGTATTTATTTCATTAATTAATACCAATAAGCCCCTTATAAACTTATAAACTTGCTAATGGAATAATCTAATGTTCACTTTCAACTGAGCTAATCATTCTATCTTGGTTTTTTTTTTTTTTTTTGGCTCTCATTTCTTTAACCTTAATTTCATTTTAGCTCCTTTCTGGATTAGTATGAAAATTTGTTCTTTCCATTCACAATTTCACATGAATATGTAAATATCTCTATAGAGTGGCATGGTGGCCTAGTGGTGAAGATGCTTGTCTCTTACTCAGAAGGTTGAGAGTTTAATCCTAGGTAGCAGCAGATGTTTATCTCCTAGGGCGCAAAGAGAAAATATCTGCTGGGAACTCTGCATGGCATCAGAAAGGGCATCCGGCCAGTAAATGCTCAGCCCCATTCAGTCACCCTGACTCTACCCTGAATTAAGGAATTACAGGCTTGTAAAAAGGGAGGTCTTTTAATGTAAATATCTGTGTGCTTTTTCCCTAATAAGCTCAATTTTTTGAAGCAGTTTCCCCCGAAATACTTATTTATGAATGGTCTTTCTTTTGTAAATATGTGAGAAAAGTATGGATTTTGGCATGCTAGTTGTTCTAATTTGCCTATAAGTTCTGGATATATGAGCTAATAAGACAAAGAAATGCAAACCAAATGAACATTTGCGGCACCCATCTTTTATGAAATTATTCACCAACATAATCAGAGATGCATGTTATCCTTTCTTATCTATATTTGGGGAAATTAAAATAGAAAGTCTAAGAGATTTGAGATCCTATGTCAAAAGATGGTGGTGAGCGGTGTTGAACAGAGGCTTCTTGAACTCATTTGTCTTAGCTGAAGATCAAAACTTCAAGGTTAAGGAAAAGTGAGAAAGGGTTTCTGAACTTGTCAACATTTCTTGCTCTGGGTCAGAGGCCGCTAAAAAGTCCAGGCTCCTCTTGATAGCTAATCTATCTATCTATCTATCTATCTATCTATCTATCTATCTATCTATCTATCTATCTATCTATCTATCTATCTATCTATCTATCTATCTATCTATCTATCTATCTATCTATCTATCTATCTATCTATAAATGGATCAGAGGTGGGTTCCTACCAGTTCTAACCGGTTCTTTAGAACCGTTAGTAAACCAGTGGTGATGTCACGGAGCCAGTTCTGTCGGTGCCGGTCCGTGGGTGCCGCCTTCTTGTTTTTGGCTTCTGCGCATGTGCAGAAGCTAATTTTTGCTTCTGCACATGGCGCAGGAGGAAGCAAACGAGGCAGTGAGGTAAGTTAGAACCCACCCCTGAAATGGATGTGTGTGTGTGTGTGTGTGTGTGTGTGTGTGTGTGTGTATGTGTATGTGTATGTGTGTGTGTGTGTATGTTCCAGCATAACTCTGGAACGCCTCGAGCAATTTCAACCAAACTTGGTAAACAGGTGACATACTATCTGGAAACAAATACTGGGGGAGGTAAGACACCCCACATGGCTGCTCGGTCCCCATCCACGGGGCGCACAGCCTGTCAGGAATGGTAGTTTCCAGCTCCCACCCCTAGGCCCTCAGCTTCAAGCAAAGAGGCCAAGTTTTCAGGGGAGGTGCCTGCTAATGCAGATAATCACCTCAAAGGCTGTTCCCTGTTGTCTAATACAGGACTGGGATAAATAAATACCAGGACAACTCTGGGTTATCAGCTAGTCTTATAGATAGATAGATAGATAGATAGATAGATAGATAGATAGATAGATAGATAGATAGATAGATAGATAGATAGATAGATAGATAGATAGATAGATAGATAGATAGATAGATAGATAGATAGATAGATAGATAGATAGATAGATAGATAGATAGATATAAAAATGGCTGTGTGCGTGTGTGTGTATGTTCCAGCATAACTCCAGAACGCTTTGAGCAATTTCAACCAAACTTGGTACACAGATGACTTACTCTCTGGAAAGAAATACTGGGGGGGGGGGGGAGGAGGGGGAAATACCTGGGCAATGCTGGGTTATCAGCTAGTTCATTAATACAAAAGAATCTTTTCCTAAAACAAATGACTGCATGGGAATTTCTATGTAAAGGAACGAATACCATACATTAGACAGTTGAAACAAAAAGTAACGGAGACAACAAAGCGGGGGGGGGATCTTTCTAGCAAGCTGTGTTTGTTTAAAATATTATAAAGGATTTAAGAAATCCCTGCCATATAATGGAAGGTATCAAACACTGCAGCAGAAAGTTGAAAGACTACATTCTTACAAGGGCCTTACCTAGTTTTAAAAAACATATGGGAATAATGAAAAGAATGTATAGTATATTACACAGTGGCATTTTAAATTATAATTGCCCCTGGAAGCTACGTTCACTCCTGCAGATCCCTTAAGGATTTGTATTGTATGTCTGCTTGTATGGGCCTGTCTTTGCAAACTCTTAATATTTTTATATTAGGATGCACATGCATAAAGTACTGTTAAATTAACTAGAGCACTGGTTACAAAAAACTAATGAAGCATTTGAATACATGGATTTTCATTCAAGAAATCTGGACAATGGGCAGAATGTTGAAGATGAGTTAATAGAGCTAAAGACCATCCATAAAATCTCTGCCACACTTTCTTTATTGAGAGCTATATACCATGTGACATTAGAAAATTTTCAGGAAGAAAGAATTTTGTAAGAATTTAATCATACTTTGGGAAGGACTATTAGAAACCATGTTAAATTAGCAGAATTGTGAATCTATGACCAAAACAGGTGGACTATTCATGAACAGTACTTGGTCTCCAAATCTGGAATATTGGTGACACCCAATGTCAGTCTATGGACGGTATTTCTAAAAAAATCCTACAAGCACTGCATATATGTCTCTGTCTCTCTCTGTCTGTCTCTCTCTGTCTCTGTCTCTATCTCTCTGTCTCTGTCTCTCTCTTTCTTTTTCTCTGTCTCTGTCTCTGTCTCTCTCTTTCTTTTTTTTTCTCTCTCTCTGTCTCTCTCTGTCTCTCTCTCTCTGTCTCTCTCTCTCTGTCTCTCTCTCTGTCTCTCTGTCTCTCTCCATTCATGAGTACACGTTACTATTTGAATTTTACTATAGCATATGTAAAGAGTTTTTAAAGTAAAGGATTCAACAAAAGGTTCAATAAATTAAAAGTAACCTGCCTTTCAAAAGTTAATTGAACAGGAAAATAAAATTAACAAAGAATATTTTTATCCAAGACATATTAGATTATGACCATGGTTGAAGAAAATAAGGGAGATAAAGTTAAATTAAGGTGGAAAATAAATGATGGAAGACAAAAGAATTACAAGGAAGATATAAAGACCTAAGTTCAGTAATGATGCAACAATCCTTGCTTTATAAATGTGAAAGAAAAAACTGTTAGAATATTATTTGTTAAATTATTTTATTGCTGATATTTAAATGGATGAATATATGTATGAAATTCATATATGTATGAAATTCATATAGAAATATCTGCATATCATACACACAAACATGCACATATGCATACACATGAAATACACTAAAGCTGTATTTTAAGACTTGATAAAAATCCAAAAACAATTATTTGTGGAAAAAATTGTGCTGTGTATAAATCCAATGACTGCATAGATCTTACCTTTGAACTGTTGATGTACATTACTGTTGCAAAACACTGTAGTTAGGTGATAGGATCTTAGCGGTAAAAAATAATCTTGTAAAATGAATGACAACAAAAATCTGTTTAGTTAGCATACCAATAAAAGCAATGGCAAGATAAAATCTGGTACAATGTCTAACCTTAGGGGGAGGAAATGATATCGTTGCAAGATATCGTTGGGCTCAGTTAGTGAATGCACGGATCATGCATGATATGATCATACTGTTGTAGTAATAAAAGCTTTGTTATGCATAGCATGCTTGAAAGGTTTTTTTTAAATCATTCTTGATCTCAATGGAATGTCAGATACAGGTTTACAAATATGTATAGATCTGTGCTTGGTAATCAAGCTACAGCCTAAATTTTGGGTGGTGGTGGGTGGTGGGAAAGGGAGAAAGAAAGGTTGAACATAGGTTGAATGTAAAATTTTAATGGGGAAAATATGGGGCTCTAGGCATTCAACTGAAATTTCTGAGAAAGATAAGGCTGAATATAGTAGACTAGGGAAAGGGACCATATTTGTGTCTGCCTAACTTAACACTACTGATCACATGACAATGGAAGTGTTTTCGGACAATGCTGGCTCCCTTGGTTAAAAAATGGAAAATGAAGAAATTTTACAGAAAATTTGAAAGATATCTTTGATCATAAGATCCTACATGCTGTTGGGGGTGCGATGGTTCAGCAGGTAAAGACGCTGAGCTTGTCAGCTGGAAAGCTGACAGCCCGAGCTCGAGATCTAAACGCTGCATGATTGGGTGAGTTCCAGTTACTTGCCTCAGCTTCTGCACACCTAGTAATTTGAAAGCATGCAAATGCAAGTAGATAAATAGGTACCACTCTGGTGGGAAAGTAACAGTACTCCGTACTCCTCAGTGTATAACCATGCTTGCCACATGACCGCAGAAATGTCTTTGGACAATGCTGGCTCCCTTGGCTAGGAAACAGAGTTGAGCGCTGCCCCCTAGAGTTGGGCATGACTGGACAGAGGAAACCTTTACTTTTACTTTTACCTGCTATATCTAACATGCAAAAATAATTCTAGACCACCTTTCTGGTTTTCTGCGGTCTATCAGAATTATACATTTTGTTTTTATTTTTGGAATCCAACAATTTTTGCTAAAGCATAAAGCTTTTTTCCCCAAGGCTTTTCTCTAGAAGAATTATATCTGATGGATGTTATGCATTCACACTTGTTATCCTGGAGCAAAAGATTGGATAGAAGGTGGCCCTGACCCCAGAAACCTTGTTTTTTTAATGCTGAAATGGAAGGAACACTGAAAACAGATAAACATAGATGTACTGCATGAGCGCCCTGGTTAAAATGAAAAGACTTTCTAACCACTTCTGGGGTCCAAACAAGACAACGATGAAGAGTCCGTGTTCCAATTCAATGAACCATGTCAACTGTTCCAGGACAATGCACTGTTCAGTGGAGCTAAGGAGCGGATTTGCTGTACATTGCTCAGATGTTTCCAAGGCTAACGAAGTTAATTGCCCAATTCCTATTAATTTTAACTCAATTCAAATGTCCAAATCCCTTCCAGAAAAACATCTGCCTTAAATCTTGCTGTTGCTGTTGTTTTATAAGTGTATTAGACTTCTACAGGAATAATTTGATGATACAGTCAAACATGATATTTCCAAAAAAAATGAATGACAGTGTGTCAGATGGCACCTCGGCATTCAGAACTGACTGCAGGATTTCACTGAACAATAATCCAGTCTGTTGTGTTTATATCAACATCTTGAATGGGTTTACATTAGGACCTGAAGGCACTGTTGGAGACACAGTAGAGAGTTAATGGACTGTAGTGATTAAAGTATTGGATGGAGACTAGGAAGGGCCAAGACCACACTCAACCAAGGGGAACACTGATTTGGGACAACTTTAATCTTGAACCTTCTCTCAGGCCACACCGTTTCTCAGGAAGTTTTCTTATAAGGACGAAGGGAAGGTAGTACAAAGTTTGGAACCGAAGCAAAGATTAATAGAAATAGAAAAAAGATGTTAGAAGAAAGTGCAGACCTTCTATTACCTGGCATCTTGAGGAAGAGAGGTTTCTCTTTGGTTACTCTTCAGAATATTACATTTGAGTAGCCCAAACAGTAACCGAAGTATCACTACATACATGTAATGTATCTATTTTTTAATTTAGGGTATTCCAATTCTTAATGGTTGTTGCGAACAAATGACAAATGGAACCTCATTTTTTGTCCTGCTCATATTCCCTTGCATTTTTAGAATTTGTCTCCTCTGACAGGTATTGCAGGAAGATTCACTACCATCTTGTACTCAGCTGAGAACAGGATATGCTTCTAAACATCCTTGAGCTCACTGTGAACAGTCCCTAACTAGGTGAACTCTTGAAACCATCCAACTCAGGGATATATTGGAGAGGTGTCTTTGCAAGACAGTTTTACTGTATATCTTTCAAGCTGAACATTAAATAAACACACTGATTCACTGATATGTTGCCAGCAAAATGTTTGTTTGATTTCCATAACCTACAATATAGCAGCATTGTTTCATTAAATCTATTCACCTTCACTGTACCTTCATTTTGAGGTCTATAGGACAAATTCCAACAATCCGGCAGTGGTTCTGCAGTTTGAATGCCACCGAATCACAGAGCTGGGGGAAAAAAGGCCAAAAGGCTGGCTAATTCACTCCTCTGTGACAAAGTAGGACCTCTCATTCAGGTTATAGATAGACCAGTGCAATTTAATTGCCTCACACTGAGAGCTTATCATGCTCTGCAGAATGGGGCCACAAAGAGAAATAATATAAAGGAACACATGGAAAAAACACAGGCTGTAAGGCTAGGGTGATAACGACCTGGCACTGGGGAATAACACCAGTGAATAACACAGCCATTTATGCCAATGGGGTGTGGGCAGGGGTGGGATTCAGCAGGTTCGGACTGGTTCGGGCAAACCAGTTGTTATGATTTTGCACAGTTTGGAGAACTGGTAAAATCGACCACTGGCTGGACCTGCCTACCCTGCCCCACCCTGCCCTACAGATTATCTTTCCTTTGCCAGCTAATCTCCATGCCTCACCTTCGCACCTCGTCTGCTCTGCTCACCAAAGGTAAGCATGCCGCCCGCTCGCCCTTCGCCTTGGGTTGGGGCCGAGGGACATGCCATTCTCCAGCTCCAGCCTTGCCCTGGAGCTGCCACCTGCTCGCCACCTGCCTCGGCCAGGTCGGGGAATGCACCATTACCCAGCTCTGGCCTTGTCCCGGAGCCGCCGCCCACCTCGGCTGGGTCGGGGAACACGCCATTCCCCGGCTCCGGCCTTGCCCCGGGCCTCCCCTGCTTGCTGCCCACCTCAGCCAGATTGGGGAATGTGCCATTCCCCAGCTCCAGCCTTGCCCTGAGCCTCTGCCTGCATGCCACCACCACCCCGGCCTCAAACTACTGGACAGTTCTTCTTACCTAAAGCACTGCAGCAGAGACCTTGCAGCCATCCCTTGCCGAGGCTCAGTTGGTCTCCGGGTCAGCAGCTGCTTCTCTCTGCTGCTGTTCTTGCTGGGAGAGAGAGCGTCTCTTGTGCAATTTAGCAGCTGTGAGCCACCACTTTCCTCTAAGTCCCATCCAGAAAGTGTGCAGCACAGAGAAGCAGCAGCTATGTTGAATGTTGTTTCTCTGTGCCACAGCACTTTCCAGATGGGACTTAGAGGAAAGTGGAAGCTCACAGTTGCTAAATTGCACAAGAAATGCTCTCTCTCCCAGCAACAGCAGCAGTGGAGAGAAACAGCCGCTGCCCCAGAGAGTAGAGATGGAGTGGAGCAGGCCCCAAAAGGCTGCTTGTTCTACTATGTTACAGAGCCCCAGACTACAACATCGAACATGCAAATAGGTTAATTTTACTTCTAACGTGGGCAGCCTTCGGCCCATACCCTCTCATCTTTCTTGGTGACCTAAATCTACCTCTTATTAAATGGTCCCTTAACGAATGTACAACAGAACCTATACATTCAACCCTGTACAATGCTGTAACTAATCTGGGACTGGATCAACTAGTAACCAACAACACTAGACTCAACAACTGCCTTGATCTCATCTTCTGCAACAGTTCAAATTCAATTTATGGATTACCAATAAAAGAACCCTTTTCCAACAGTGATCACAGCATGATAGACTTTTGTCTCAACACACACCCTTTAAAAATCATCATAGTGATGGGATCCCCAGTTACAATTTTAAAAACGCCAATTATGATCTCATAAACACTGACCTTTATCCTTGATTGGCAAACCCTATTCACTGGCTGTATTACTGCCGAAGACCATTATAACATTTTCTTACTTGAAGTCAAAAGAGTCATTAAACTATACATACCATTAATAATTCCCAAAAACATGAAAAACAAACTACCCATAACAATAAGGAAGCTCCAAGCAAAAAAAAAATCTTTGACGAAAAAACAAAACTGGCTACATAGCCAACTTCAAAAACCGCTACAAAAACTTATGCCAACAAATAAAGACTGAATGCACCAATTATCATATCAATCAAGAGGAAAAACTCCTGCACACGAAATCCAACCGTGCACTCTACAATTTCGTAAACAACAAACTTAGAGACGAGAACCATCCCACCCCTAAAAGGACCTAACAATAAAGACTGTAATGATGATGCCATTAAAGTCAACCTCTTTAACACATACTTCGGCTCAGTCTTTGTAAACAGCAACAACTCATGTCCAACCACAAACAATTACAATGATTTAATACACGCCAATTTCACAGAAGACAACATTGGAAAGGCACTACGCAATCTAAAACCATCTCTGTCCATTGGACCAGATGGACTATGTGCCTACTGCTTAAAAAAACTTTCCACTGCCCTAGCAGAACCACTGAGCATAATTTTTGATAAATCTTTCAGGACCGGCTCCCTACCCAACCTATGGTTACTAGCCACGGTCACCCCTATTTTCAAAAAGGGAGTCCCCAGCCTAGTTGAAAATTTCAGACCAATCTCTTTATGTTGTGTCACCTGCAAAGTCATGGAATCAATCATTAACCAATCCATTACCCACCACTAAGAGACAAACAACCTACTCTCTCACAAACAATTTTGTTTCAGAAAAAAATTATCCTGCAATCTACAACTTCTACCCTGTAAAAACATATGAACTACACAACTCGATCAGGGTAAAGCAATAGATGCAATTTACATAGACTTCTGCAAAGCTTTTGACTCAGTGGTACATGACAAACTATTTCTAAAAGTAAAATCTTATGGCATTTCTGGACCCCTGCACAAATGGATAACTGTATCCCTGTCAAACAGGCAACAAGTGGTCAAAATAGGAAGTGCCTTATCAAACTCTGTACCTGTTAACAGTGGTGTTCCCCAAGACAGCGTTTTAGGACCAACTCTCTTTATTCTTTACATAAATGACCTTTGTGATAATATAAAAAGCAACTGCGTCCTCTTCGCAGCTGATGTAAAAATATTCAACACCACCGACAACACTACTACCCTTTAAAAAGACCTTGACTATGTATCAGAATGGTCAAAAAAGTGGCAACTTCAAATCTCAATCAACAAATGCTCAGTCTTACACATTGGCAAAAATAATCAAAACACAAAATACAAACTAGATGATCATGACCTTGTTGACAATCCCCACTCCGTAAAGGACCTTGGAGTACTCATCTCTAATGATCTAAGTGCCAAAGCCCACTGCAACAGCATTGCTAAGAAGACATTAAGAGTGGTTAATCTAATCTTGCATAGCTTCTTCTCTGGTAATATTGTACTTTTAACCAGAGCATACAAAACATTTGCTAGACCGATCCTTGATTACAGCTCATCTGTCTGGAACCCACACTACATATCAGACATTAATACAATTGAGAATGCCCAGAGATATTTCACGAGATGAGTACTACACTCCTCTGTTCGCAACAGAATTTTTTATGCCACCAGACTTGAAATTTTGGGCCTAGATAATTTAGAACTACGCCACCTTCGATCTGACCTAAGTGTAGCACACAAAATTATATGCTACAACATCCTACCTGTCAACAACTACTTCAGCTTCAACTGCAACAATACACGGTCTCGCAATATATCCAAACTTAATGTAAACTGCTCCAAATTTGATTGCAAAAAAATTGACTTCAGCAACAGAGTTGTCAATGCCTGGAATACATTACCTGACTCTGTAGTTTCTTCCCCAAACCCCCAAAACTTTAATCTTAAACTGTCTACCATTGACCTCACCCCGTTCCTAAGAGGTCTGTAAGGGGCATGCATAAGCGCACCAGCGTACCTACCGTCCCTGTCCTAAAATCCCCATGTATTCGTAAAATATCATGTACTCAAAACCATGCTTGTACATTGTACATTTTTGTACTTCTTATATATTGTACTTCTTATATATTCTGTACCAGGAGATTGCTGTACCAGGAGATGCCAGAGTCGAAGAAAAAGAACTAGAAAAAATCATGAAATATCGTGACCTGACCATTGAAACTACAAGGCTATGGATGAAACATGTAACCGTGATACATGCCAAATTGTGATATGGCTGCCAAAAAAGCCAACACAGTTCTAGGCTGCATTAACAGAGGTATAGAATCAAGATCTATCGGTATATAAGTCTAAGTGCCATTGCTATTGCTACTGCTGTTGCTGTTGCGATTGCGATTTATTCCTCCAATTTAAAGATATATAATAAAGTTATCTAAAATAGCAAATAGCAAAAACAGTAAGGGTAATGCGTTCCATTTGACTATTCACTCACTCAGACTGTCTTGCACTAAAAATGCTAAAATCTTTTTTTTTTAAATCAACAGATAGCAATAATTAATACATACCATGGACTGGAAAATGACTTTGTTTAAATACTGTAACATGGGCAACCAGAAGCCAACAAGACCATGTGCAATATTTTGCCACTTAGTTTCCATAAGTGTTTTCTCATTTGACATTCTCCCTGACTTTTGAGGCTCATTTAGCAATGCAGTTCTCCAAACATATGGTAGTACTCTGTCTTGAGCAAAATAAATGGCTTTCTCAATAGCCTTTGCAGTTGCAAAACATCAGCAAAGAACAATGACTTAGACACGGAGCAGGGGATGCATTAATTTTGGCCACAGGTCATGCCTTGCTTTGCCTTGCGGAGTTCCTCCTGTTCCTTTGGCACAGCTTTGTTATTCTGTGCAGCAATTTACTTCTCATTATTCTCAAATTCCTATTGTAAAAACTGGAGCTACAGGGGGATCTTTTTTCATTCCACTATGCATAATTTTCAACTCTTTCATTGTGGGATGGTATGCTTGTTGCGGCAATAGCTAACCATAACATATTTCTCTCTAAAGCTTTGCCTTTCCATTTTCATAAGCTATCAAACATGACCATATTTGAAGTTAAACAATAGATATAACAAATGTGACCCACTGACTAGGCCATTCCAGATGTTCAGGTACTGAAGTACCATAATTATATTCTTAATTTAATTTACATGTTATTGTAGCAGATGCAAAGAAAAATGTTTGTTAAGTTCTGTGTTCCAGGTTAGGAAGCAGTGCCAGTGTTTAATTTGAAAGAAACTCAAACAAGATGTTCTACAGATTCAACCAATTTCTGTCACATTGCCAGAATATCTCTAAGGCAGTGATGGCGAACCTATGGTATACGTGCCATATCAGAGGGCACGCGAGGCGTTGCCCTATGTCAGCTCCAGCGCACATGAGCGCACTGCCCAGCTGATATTTGGCCTTGGGGAAGGCCGTTTCGCCCTCCGGAGGCTTCAAGGAAGTTTCCCTGAAGCCCCGGAGTGCGAAAAATGGCATAACAGGCAAACTGGAAGTTCGGAAAAATGGACTTCCAGTTTGCCCATTGTGCTGTTTTTCGCACTCCGGAGGCTTCAGGGAAGCTTCTTCAAGCCCCAGAGTGCAAAAAACGGCCCAACGGGCAAACCGGAAGTTCGGAAAAACTTGATGCACCCTACAACTGCATTTGGTTGCTCAACATCCATCTTTGACTCATATTTGGCTGCATCTGACTTTTCAACAACCCATCTCGGCATCCTCAAATGATGCATCTTGCTAGGATGCCCAAATCCATTCAGAATTACAGAATAATAGAGTTGGAAGGGACCTTGGAGGTCTTCTAGTCCAACCCCCTGCTCAGGCAGGAACCCCATACCATTTCATGCAACATAGCTTTTCAGTGACTCGTTTCAAACTTGGAAATGGGAGGTTTGAATCTGGGGGTACTTTGATGATGGTATAATAATAAGGAATTATTAAGAGTTAATAATGTCAGAATTACTTAAACCTTTTTTTAACCATAAGAACCCTAAGAAAAGCAATTTCTGCTTTATATTTTGGTATGTTGTAAGCAAGTGTGCAATGATTACAATATTTGAAGAGGAAGAAAAGTGACATTATATGTGAAGGAAATGAACCCATGTATTGAGACTTGGAAGATAAGAACAAGACTCCAATCAAGCCACTTAAGAAAGAACACAAGCAATAGAAAGATATTATTGTAGTGATTGTTGCTACAAACCACAAAACCATCCAGAAGCGCTGGATTATATGCCTTTCTGGAACAGATTACAGATTTCAAGGAGGAGACATATAGTAACAATGGGGGACTTCAGTTATCTGTTATAAAACCAACTTAGCCAAGACTGAAAATTACCTCAAATTCTTCCGTGGTCTTGCTGACAGCTTCATTTTCCAGAAATTGAAGAAGAGACGATAGCTTTCATCTTTGTGAATTGGGAAGAGCTGATTGAAGAATCAAAATCAATGGGAACTTTGGGAGGAAGTAACCATGTCTTCTTGGACTTCAAAATGCTACTTAAAAAAATAAATTAAAAGATAGCCTAACATGTTGTCCAGACTTCAGGACAGCCAATTTCAAGAAATTGAGAGGTGCACTAAGTAAATTGGATGTACATCCTTAGATCAAAGGGAGCAGAGGAACACAGAGCCTCCCTCACCAGAAGTATTATTCTATACCACTCTAGTGAAAGGAAAAATTGGAGGCACTTTAAAATTCTGTTCTGGGTGCATAGGGAACTTATGGCTGAGATGTGAATGAAAAGAGACTCATATACAAAATCACAAGGGTATGAATCAACAAGTAGCTAATATCTGCAGAAAGAAAGGCTAAACATATAAAGAATTGAAGTTTGCAAGCAGAGTTAAAACAACAAAAAAGGCTTTCTTTGACTATATCAGGAGTAAAAGGAAGAAAGGAGAAAGTGTGGGCTTACTGTGAGAAGATAGTAAGATACCATAAGTGATAGGGAGAGGGCAGAATTCTTCAGTATTTGGCGTCAGTCTTCTCCCCAAGTGGGAATTATATTCATATGGATCTAAAACAGAGCAATTCACAAAAGGAGTAGTGGCAATTCTAGGCAAGTAAACTAATAATGAAGTTAAAGCTGAAACGTTTTGGATACATAACGCAAAGGGAACATTAACTGGAGAAGACCTTAATCCTTGGAAAGATTAAAGGCAGCTGAAAAAGAGACCAGCCGAAGACAAAATTATGAGTACCATCATAGATGACAACCACATGAGTTTGTCATAATTCAAAGAAAGATACCAACAGATAGTCCTAATTTAAAAGAATTGCCCACTGGGTAAAGAAAGTCAGAAACAATTAAATGATTGAATCTCATGAATCAGCCAACAATTCTAAGCTATTAATCAAAAACTAAGAGGAAGAGGCAGTCATAATAAAATGCTGTTTAGGTCTGTTGCTTCCAGCAGCCTTCCAACACATTTGGTAAAATCAGTACATAAATTTAAAAAAACTGGTACCCTCCAGATAAAGTGGGACTCCAATACCTAGAATTCCTCTGACTCTAAATGTTGTGATTCATGCATTTTGAGTATGAGGATGAGAGTAGTAGATCCTTTACAATCAAGGCCTAGGAAAGCACAGAGAGGAGCGTAGTCTTATTCTTCATCATATATGATGCCCTGGCACTATATATGCCTGAAGGAACTCCTGTTCCTATTGTTTCCTATTATTAGTACAATCATTTGAGAACATGGCAAGGATCATAACCTTTGTTATACATCCAAACCAGCAAAATAGCTTAGTCTGCAGTGACAATGCATCAAGGGAATTTTCACTGAAAGACAATTTGTCAACTGGGCTAAGTATTTCATCAGCAGCAGTGAGCGAGAGTTCAGATGCTGGGATTATCTTAACCTGGATGTTGTTCAGGGACAAGAAAAATGATAGCCAGTGGAAAAAAACAAGGCAAATTTACAATGATGCCCTGTTTTTGAAAATGCTAGAATGCCTAGCAAAGTAAATTTTCTTATTTTAATTGGAACTATCCTGGCCAGGATCTGAAAATCCCAAAAGTTCTAAACCACTTGACAATGATTTGCCTGGGATGGTATAAGGCTCCTGTCTTGAGCAGGGGGATAGACTTAGAAGATCTCAGAGGTTCCTTCCAGCCCTATGATTCTATGTTCTGTATTCTAAAATTTCTTTTTGACCTTCATTGGAGATCTTTAGCCTTCCTTCCGGAATTATCTTTATGATCATAGGCACTCGATCCTACCCAAATCCTGTTTCAGAATTAAGAGTTTTGGGCAAATGGAACAGGTCAATGAGCTCAGCATTGGTTTTCTGAAAGTCAATAAACAATTTGACATAAGGCATTCCTGCTGCTACTGGACTGTTGAGAAGAATTGAAACATTTATCAAATAATTATTTTTCTGGATGTCTTGCCCTCCTAACAGAAAAGAGTGGAATGAGGGAAAAAGGAGAAATCTATATATAAAATTAGGACCCAAGGAGAAGTGAACAAACTGATTGAATGTCTGCAAATCAATCAAGTGTAAGAAATCAAAAACTCAAAGCCAAACCTTGTGGCCAAGAACAGGCAGAGCAAGCAATTTTGTGTAGCCAAAGTATGAGAACCTGTCTTGGGGTTGGTTGGCTTTGAAGTTACTCTAGAAAGAGTAACTTTGAGACTCTAGAAAGAGTGCAGAGAAGAGCAACAAAGATGATTAGGGGGCTGGAGGCTAAACATATGAAGAACGGTTGCAGGAACTGGGCATGGTTAGTCTAGTGAAGAGAAGGACCAGGGGAGACATGATAGCAGTCTTCCAATATTTGAGGGCTGTCACAGAGAGGAGGGGATCAACCTATTTTCTAAAGCACCCGAAGCCCAGACAAGGATTAATGGATCAAAACTTATCAAGGAGAGATTCAACCTAGAAATAAGGAGAAATTTTCTGACAGCGAGAACAATCAACCAATGGAACAGCTTGCCTTCTGAAGTTGTGGGAGCTTCATCACTGGAAGCTTTCAAGAAGAGACTGGACAGCCATCTGTCAGAAATGGTATAGGGCCGTGATGGTGAATCTATGGCACGCGTGCCAGAGGTGGCACGCGGAGCCATCTCTGAGGGCACATGAGGCATTGCCCTATGTCAGCTCCAGTGTGCATGTGCGCACTAGCCAGCTGATTTTTGGCATTCTGTAGGGCAGGGGGAGGCCATTTTCACCCTCCCCAGGCTTCAGGAAAGCCTCCGGAGCCTGTGGATGGCAAAAAATGGACCCAACGGGCCTACCAGTTGGGCCATTGGGCCGTTTTTTCGCCCTCCCTAAGCTTCAGGAGGCTTTCCTGAATCCTGGTGAAGGCGAAAAAACGACACAACGGCCCAACCGGAAGTTCATTTCCAAACTTCCGTAGGCCCGTTGGGTCCATTTTTTGCCATCCACAGGCTCCGGAGGCTTTCCTGAATCCTCGGGAGGGCAAAAACAGCCTCACCCTCACCCAATGGGCCTACCGGAAGTCCGGAGGCTTCAGTGAGGTCTGTGCACATGCGCGGGGGGCAGCAGGGGGGGGGGTTGTGCATGCATGCGTGGGGGGAGATAATTGCATTATAGGTGTGGGTGCGCACCCTTTTGGCACCCAAGCAAAAAAAGGTTCACCATCACTGGTATAGGGTCTTCTGCTTGAGCAGGGGTTTGGACTAGATGACCTACAAGATCCCTTCCAACTCTGTTATTCTAGAATTAAATACTGCATTCAGATTCTGAGTCATAGGGACAAATTTGGGGAGTTCAAAGGGGTGGAATACATTAAACCTCTGCAAGTCTTAAGATATCCATTTTGCACTTCTATCTCCCTAAACTCAAAAAAGTCATCCCCCCCAAAAAAAAGGAATTGAAGCACTCTAATGGTCTTGGGGAGTAAAAAGGGAATGAAGGAAGCCTTGCACCTATCTTGCTCAACATTCTCTTCTAATTTGCTCTTAGATCTTCATCTGTTCTTCTGTATGAATTTGATCTTGACTCCTGCTCTGCCCTAGAACTTTACATGCTCACTTGCTGGATCGTTTCAGAATGTCCTCCACAATCCAGTCACAATTAAGTCACACTATATGCAGATATCTGCAGTGAGCATGGGAGGACCCAGCAGACATAAATGTCTTACTCCCAACATTTGGTCATTGTAGAAATCTCCATATATAATACAAAGACCTAAGACGGGACTTTAAGCACAATCAGTAAAATATACTAGCAAGCCCAGCTGTGCTCTCCTGATTTGATAAAGTATAAAGTTAGATTTTAAGATTATAAACAAAGTGGGGACTCAATACATACAGTGTCAATGGTTAACAGTCTGACTTTTGTCAAACGTTCAACATTTGGATGTAAAGAGGTGCTTTTACCAAAAGGATGGAATTCTACTGGAGCCAGAAGGATCCAAATTTCTGACACTTTATATCAAAAAGGTTTCAGAGCAGCTTACAAACCAACTCTGGGGGAAAGTTGGCAGGAGCAAAGAACACTTCTTAGAGATGAATCACCCCAAAGGGATTGTGAGGGGAGGCAAATTTTTGATTGCTCAAATGTGAGCAGGAAAGAAATCAGAATGCTGAAATTCATTTGACACAATAATGATTTTGTCTCTGTTGTCAGATTAAAACTTATTTGGCCTTTCAGATCTTTTACAATGTTTGTTGTTTAATTCCTACTACAGTGTTAAACAAACTTATTTGACTGCAGATATATGTTATTGCAACTGGATTTTTTGGCACCTGTGTTTGTCCCAAAGGTGCTTTCTCAAGAGGCAACTGGACCTTCTGAGTTTTCTTTGAAGACATTTCATTTCTCATCCAAGAAGCTTCTTCAGCTCTCTGTGTGTATTTTGAACTTGTTCTGATGGAGATTTTTTTTGCTTTTATTTATTGTATACTTTACTTTAAAATAGTACTACTTTAAAATAAACAGCTCTGTAGTGCTACAGAATCAACTTCAGTTTATCCTATAATATAGTTGGTGATTACTGATAAAAAAAAAAAAGATGCCATAAAGAGAGTCTGAAAGACCCTAGGACAGAAGTGTCAAACTCACGTCATCACATGACATATCAGGACTTTTCCCCTCTTCATTAAACTGGGTGTGGGCGTGGCCAACGTGTGAACGCATCCAGCCCATGGGCCAGGAGTTTGACAGCCCTGCCCTAGGACAACATATATATCAAAAATATTTTCAAAGGGAAACAGCAAATAAATGTTTTTGTTGTTTTTAGTTGCAAAGTTGTGTCCAACCCATGGACAACGTTCCTCCAGGCCTTTCTGTCCTCTACCATTCCCCATTTAAGCTCACGCCGACTGCTTCAGTGACTCCATCCAGCCACCTCATTCTCTGCTGTCCCCTTTTCCTTTTGCCCTCAATCTTTCCCAGCATTAAGCTCTTCTCCAGTGAGTCCTTCCTTCTCATTAGGTGGCCAAAGTATTTGAGTTTCATCTTAAGGGTCTGGTCTTCTAAAGAGCAGTCAGGGTTGATCTCCTCTAGGACTGACTTGTTTGTCCAAGGGACTAGCAGGAGTCTTTTTGTTCTAATCCTAGAGCCAAGATTGTAGTGTTAGGGTGCTTGATTGCAAAGGAGCCAAAGTTGCAGTCCTGAAACATCAGGAGAGCTTCTTCTAAATAATCCAAATCCTACAATTAGGAAAACAAAAGGAGTGTGTAGCAGAGTGTCACTCTGCTACATCAAATAGAGCATTGTGTCCAATGCCTTTCTACAACTGCAAAATTAGCTTTTAGGCCACGAATTCTAAAAACACAAGAGGAATTGTACGGTGGCTCTTGTTCTGTATCACCAGCTATATAATTCACCACCAGAAAGTTTGGATTCTGTTCTTGGGCTAGAGATCATTGTTCTGCTTGATTCAGGAACTTGGCAGTTCATGCCTTTCCTTCTTCCCAAGAGAACTGGGTCACTTGAAACATTGAGTAACTGCCTAGGAAAATGTCGCTAAATGGTAGAGGACAGATCGCATAAGAGAGCTAGTTTGGTTTGTTCCTTGGCATTTATTTCACTTTATTTTTACAGTCCTCGTCTATTTTTATTCTTGGTAGAAGCTTTGTAACTTATTGCTGCATTCCTTCCAGCCTTATGAGCGCAGTCACTGATTATTACACAGCCAAGAATCTCAGGTTTGTACAGACTATTAATTAATGAATGTATTTATGAGTAAAATTAGCATGTATAAAGAAAGAAGCCTCAACACTACACAAAGTGACGTTCAACCGAGCCTAGTAAGAACTGCCTCCTATGTCCATTTCTCGTGCAATTTCACCTCCCTATTGAGATGGGGGTGGGGGAAATAGATGCTGTAACAAGTAGGATCAGCCTGGAGGTTCCTGCCCAACAATAAAAGATGGGTCCATCTGCCATTCATTTTGTTCATTCTCTGTACTTTAGAATCATGATCAGGGAAGATCCTATATCACTATAACAGCCTAAAGGACAAGGTCTTGCATAGGACCTGATTATTTGAAGGACATCTGTCTCTCATAGTATCGGCCTGGCTGATTCAATTTTGCATAATTGGCATGCTACAGGTTCCTTTGATTAAACAATGTCATCATTGAGGAAGTACACTTTCTCTGTAGCAGTGCTTGCCCTCTGAAACATGTTATCCTTTGATCTGTATGGCTCCCACCCTACTGTTGTTTAGAAGAGCCTTGAAGAACTGCTTCTTCACCCAGGCCTTTGGTGAGGGAGATTGAGACTTCTTGCTTATTTCCATCTGGTCTATTGTTCTTTCCATTTGTCAGTTCTATTGTAATGTTTTGTTTGTTTGATTATTGTGAACTGTCCAAAGTCATTGGGAGTCAGGCAGCATACAAGTTTATTTTTATTTGATTATTACTAATATCAGATTGGAGTGCAAGTTCTAGATGGATAGAATCAGGGGTGCGTTCCTGCCGGTACGCTCTTACCTGTTGGTCATCGCAGAGCCGAAGAAGCCGTTGGCGTTCGTGGCACGGGGCTTCCCCCACCCGCTTTCCCCTGCCCACCTGGATGCTGCCATTTGCGTTCTTTTGCCCTCTGTGCATGCGCAAAGCATTCTGCTTGCGCAGAGGGCAAAAGAACGCAAATGGCGGCATCCAGGTGGGCGGGGGAAAGCGGCGGGGGAAGCCCCGCACCACGAACGCCACCGGCTTCTTCGGTTCTGCAGCGACCAACAGGTAAGAGCATACCGGCAGGAACCCACCCCTGGATAGAATGGCCAGCAATGCATTCCCACCACAGCTGCCCACCCTCATTTTCATGGAATTGTGTGGAAGTGAACCCAAATGGATCCAACTCAAGAATCTTGACTATTGGGTTTTTAAAGTCCAGCTCTAATATTGGACTCAAATTTTAATTCTTTTCTGGTTGCTCCCCTATGCTGTAACATCACCTTATTAAAGGAAATAATTTTATGACAAGTTTCAGTGTCGCAGAATTATATGCAATTTTCAGAAACTTTTGTTGTCAAAAAGGGGAAGTACCAGTCTAGATACAAATGCATTTAGAGGAAATGTCTTTCCCTTCCAAATAGAGTTAGAATAAAGATTGTCATGTCTGCTGATGCTTCTATTATCACCATTCCCTGGAGTGAAAACATGCAGTCATCAACAACCTATGAATAGCCATGACATTAATTCATACTTTCTAGCCTACATTTTAGCATTTCATTCATAGTTAAACTCACACCTCTATTTCCCTGCATTAATAACTAACTGCACTTCAAGATCAGGATGTCCTCCTTTCTATTTCACAAGCAGACAAACTTCTTGCCCTCCAGGCTTCTTAATTTCCCAGCTTCCTGCCTGCCTTCCCTCCATCCATCTCAATCTTCTCTATGCTGTGATCATCACCAGATGAGCTCATAGATATTGACATCCATTGCTCATCATGGCTTTGATCATTAGAGGCTTTCTCACCCTCTTTAGTATAATAGCAATAGCACTTAGACTTATATACCGCTTCATAGTGCTTTACAGCCCTCTCTAAGCGGTTTACAGAATTCAGCATATTGCCCCCAACAATCTGGGTCCTCATTTTACCCACCTCAGAAGGATGGAAGGCTGAGTCAACCTTGAGCCGGTGAGATTTGAACAGCTGAACTACTGAACTGCAGTGCTGCTCTTTAACCACTGCACCACCTCGGCTCTTGATAATAAAGAAGCCAATATAATATTAGGATGCACTTCACTAGAAGATCAGATGTAAATTATCTTTAAAGACTCAGTGACCGACCATGGCACTTAGATATTTTATGATCACAGAAATGCTAAAGCATTTTAATTAATATTCCTTCTTTTATATCAAACATGAACCTTAGCATATGTATTATTTGTTTGAACGCGCTCTGCAGTCTGTGCACCAAAGAACTTTGGAGGTGAGGTTGAGCAACAGTTGCTTTAAAACATGCAGAACATTTCTGATCACATCGACACTTGTTTGTCTGAACAATTGACTCTGAGCACAGACACTTATCGACAGAAGCCTAAACAAATTAACTTTATTATTTTTCTCTGACTCAACGTCAAGGTCTTTCAGGGCCCCGATTGCCATGGCGACATAAAGGCACATGCATTAAATGAGCAACACCAATGCCAAAGCTATCAGAGTTGAAATGGGCAGAAGTTAAACATTAACTTCAATCTGCTATTTGCTTAAGAACTTTTTTAAAAAAAAAATCTAGCTTCATTTAGTTATCAATTGCTTGATGCAACCGCTCTGGAAAGAGCTGCGGAAAACATGACCATAGGAATTTTTATATGAATGACTAACCACTGACTTATTTGACTCAGGTATCTTGTCTATGGCAGTAAACAGATACTGCATGGCAAGGTGCAAAAAATAGTTATAATGGGCTGTTATGCAAGAAAATGAAATGTGAGAATTATGAGAACTATGTTCTATTCCACAGGCTTACGATTTCATAATGCTCTATCTTGGGATCGGGAACGAAAGCAGTATGGAGAACGATAATATTTCGTATAGTTTATAGAGACTGTCTTTTTAGAGTATGTTGATTACCTGCAGATATCATTCAGGAATGAACGCTGTAGGGACAGCTACAGCAACAGTGTATAGTTACGGAGAGTAATACCAGTGAGTCACCAATAGGAAAGCTAGAACACATGGGAGCTTAGAGGAAAAGAAAACAGACAAGACTTGCTTGTTTATTCAAGAGCCAGAGATCTTCACCTTAGAGACTCTCAAAATGTGGGGTTGCCATTCTGTAATTAGAAGGATAAGGCAAATCTAGTACATTATCCATGTTCCATTGTTGTCCCCGATTCATCCTTTTCCAGGGCTTCAACCACCAAGACCTCTTAGGACTACAGAATTCAGAATGACAGAGAATACTGTTCTATACAAACAAAACTGAGCATTTCTCCAGATTTTGCCTGTGCTTGCTTCTCTCTCTCTCTCTCTCTCTCTCTCTCTCTCTCTCTCTCTCTCTCTCTCTCTCTCTCTCTCTCTCTCTCCCTCTCCCTCTCCCTCTCCCTCTCCCTCCCTCCTGTCCCCTAATGGTTTTGCAAAGGATCATATTAACTTTGGGGTCATCCTCTTTTTAGGTAAATATAATGTAACACTGATGGTACTATTAAGGTACTGCTGTATGGTCAGTTGTTTGTGCAAATATGTCTCTTCTGAAAAAAGGACCATCGCATTATACAAAAGCCACAGAGTCCAAATGGTTAAAATGTTTTTTGTAACATAGAGAGATGAGTAACATATACATTAAATAAATAAATAAATAAATAAATAAATAAATAAATAAATAAATAAATAAATAAATAAATAAATAAATAAATAAATAAATAAATAAATAAATTTTTAAACATTTCTGAGAGATGCAAGAAATAATATTTGGTAATATTTGGGTTTAGAAAGGGCTCTTGTAGCTTTTAGTTTGGCACTTCAGTGTTAGATTTGTGCCAGCTGTATGATATTTGCACCTTTGGACACAAGGCTTTCCCATTTTTTATTCTGGATGGGGTAGCACTGCCACAGATAGACCCATGTCGAATTAGGGCGCTATCATGGACTCACTGCTCTTGCTCAAAGAGCAGGTGACATTCATGGCTAGGAGATGCTTTGCACACTTTCAAGTGATGTGTCAGTTACGCACATTCCTAGACTGGGAGGCTTTGCTCACAATCATCCATGCTCTTGTAGTCTCTCATTTGGACTACCACAACATCCTCTGCATGGGGCTGCTCTTGAAGAACATTTGGAAGCTTCAACTGGTGCAGAATGCAGCTGCATGGGTAATAAATGATGTCAGCTATGCAACACATGTAACATCACTACTATGTGAGCTGCATTAGTTACCAGTATGTTTCCAGGTGCAATTCAAGATGCTGGTTGTCTTTAAAGCCCATCTTGTCTTGGGATTGAGTTACCTGAGGGACTATTTTCTCTCAGTTGTTTCTTCCCAGTTGGTCCAAAAGGTTGAGCATACTACAAGTCTTGTCAACCAAAGAATGTCAGTTGGCAAGGACCTGGACATGTGCCTTCTATACAATAGCCCCTGCTCTCTAGAACATCCTCCCTCCAGAGATTAGGATGTCTCAGATCTTGCTGGCATTTCATAAGGTCTTGAAGACCTGGGTATGTGCTGAGGCTGGGGTCCCCCCAGTGTGTTAAGGCCCCCATTTCATGTTATGCTAAGTTCTACAGAGTATAATTTTTCTCAGCTGCTACATATACTTAATTTTCCTTTATGTCTTATCTTTTTAATTGATTGTATTATAGTTTACCATGGGCAGGAGGGAACCATACAAATTAAATAAATAAATAAACAAACTGGTGGCAGCATAATATTTTATGACAAGAATGAATTAGGGTATGATATATTTAGGGAAATTAAATTTGAATGTACAATATATTTTAAATAAAATGTTCATTCCAACGTTCGATTTTAAATTTTACATTAGGCATTGACTGATTGATTTAAAACATTTCTAGTTTGTTTTCTTCTTCAAAAGTTGTTCAAAGCAATTTGTAAAAATATGAGCAAAACTTTGATAAAATAAACATTACACTTCTTTTTAAAGGTATTTATTTTTTGCTTGAAAATAAGAATCTTAAATCACATATTATAAAGACCAAATATGAAAAATCCAATGACAAAAAATATAAAATTAGTACCAGCTTGCTGGAAAAGGTTCTAATTAAGCATTAATATTTTGTGCTACACCTAAATAGCATGAATAAACCTGTGTAATTTGTAAAACTATAGATATGAAGTTCTGATTACTCATATCAAGAACATTTTTTAAAAAAATTAGCAAATATCTACAGTCTAACTATTTCTGATGGACCAAAAAGGACACACTGCTTTCAATGCAGCGATAATGAAACTGTTAAGAAAACTAATCAAAACAAAGGCAAATATCACAAATCAAATACTGAAGTAGGAGCTAAGAAGATGCCTTAAACTCAGGTGTCCACCCTACAAATATATGTGCTTCTGGAACCGCACATATTATACCTACGGTATGCTGTGAGTAGCATGGATTACCAGTTTGCTTCCTGATTCAATTCAAGGTGCTGGTAATGACTTTTAGAGACCTACATGGCATGGAGCTGGGTTTTTTCAGTGACTACCTCTCTCTTGTTACATCTATCCATTTTATCAGGTGTGGCAGGAGGGCAATATTGTGGGTCCCATTGGCCAAGGAGTTTTCTTTGACAGAACCCAGGAGGAAAGCCTGTTCTGTTGTGGTACCCACCCTTTGGAATGTTATTCCCTACAAGATGAGATTGGCCCCAATCATGTCAGTTTTCCAGAAGGCCCTTAAAACCTGGTTTTCTCACTGAACCTAGAGATCTCATGGAAATATTGAGCTTATTCAATGGTTGTATTGTGTTTAAATTTAGAATACACTATCCCATCTTTAACTGTTTAATTGTATTCCAATAGTTTGGTGGTGGTGTTTTTTTGGTTATTTAAATATTTGGGCATAGATATATATATTTGACTGTGTATACCACCCAAAAACACATAATGGGATGGGACAGTATAAAAATTAAATGAATAAGTCTGGTGTAGGCAAATTCAACATTTTCTTCCTGAAAGCTCTTTCCACCATATACATATACACTTCTTGGATCCTACTAAGCACTGGAAATTTCATTCATTCATACATATGTTTATTCAGAAACAAGCATAGTAAATGTTTTATTATTATTAAATTTACTTGCTGCCCATCTCGTGGTTCAAGGCTCCTCTGAGCATTATCTGTTTTCATTCTGCTTTTCTCATAACATCTAAAGTTAGATACAGCAAATCATAGAATCCACCATCCCATGTACACAACATTCATTTGTGGGATTCCCTTCGTATATCAGCACAATCCCATCTTTTATTTTTTCCTCCATTGTAACTTTTATTTTCAAAAAAAGTTGTAACGGTTAAGGTGTGGAACTAGGATCAAAGAAACTCAGGTTCAACTCCTTGAAAGCTCAAAGTTATTCTGCTTAATCCCATCTCTTAGCTCAATTTATTTCATAGAATTACTGTTGTAGGGATAAAATTGGAGGGGAGGGGATGAAGTAAGCAAACTTTTTGAGAAAGAAGTGGATATAAGTTAAATAAATAAATAAGCAATGTGGATAATCTAAAATGCCCAGGTTTGGTCTGTTGTTTACATGCATCCTCAAAAGTTCTAAAGTCATATTGTCTTTATAAAGAAAAAGGCAGGCATTTTTAGACACAGCACTATTTCCTAAGTAATAATGGTGGTTGCTAAATCTGATTTGTTTCTGCAAATAAAACAGAATAAAATAAGTGAAAGGCATTTGAAAAGTTCTAGTTGCAGCAAAAAACTATAGCTGGAGCAATAGCAAGATTTTATGGCACCCTAGGGGAGACAGGGAAGGATAGAGATAGAGCATGCTAAAACCCAGAATCTAAAGGCTGCTATATTTGAATTTTTCATCCAATTGCTTCAATAAACTATAAACTATAAATTGCTCAATAAACTATAAACTGCTTCAATAAACTATAAACTATAAACTGCTTCAATAAACAATAAACTGTAAATTAATTAATTGTCTTTTGGGCAGAAGAACCAAGAACCTCCTCCTCCTCCTCTTCTTCCTGTACCTCCTTTTCTTCTTCCTTCTCTTCTTCCCTTTCCCCTTCTTCTAGAAGAACAGAGAACTCCTAAAGAGCTCAGTGTCTTATTTCAAGCAAACACAAAATATAACTATATTTACAAATAAAACTAGATGGAACTGGTAAATGCCCTTATTTATTTCCAGTGTCGATTGAATGACTGTTCTTAAGCATCTACAAATTCTAAATATTTCACAGATGAAGCATAAACATTATGTTGTTTAAGCAGAAATGATTTGCCTTCAGCCCTTTATACCTCCATGTCCTATTCAGGACACCTAAGACATGCAGTCTATGTGCCAAAACAAGAACATGCCTTCATGGTGTAGAAGAAGAAGAAGAAGAAGAAGAAGAAGAAGAAGAAGAAGAAGAAGAAGAAGAAGAAGAAGAAGAAGAAGAAGAAGAAGAAGAAGAAGAAGAAGAAGAAGAAGAAGAAGAAGAAGAAGAAGAAGAAGAAGAAGAAGAAAGACACCATCTACAGCTCCAGGGTATTTGTTGATAGCCATGCCAAGGAATTTGTCAGAAGACAGAGAACATTTCGTGGGGAACTGCTTAAATACAGTAGCATCTGCATCTGGGCTTGGACACAAATAGTGGGGACTCTACACAATGTTCAACTCAGGAAACCATCTTTATTTATTTTCCCTCCCTCTGCAGAGAAGCAGCCTTATACAATTTTTCAGGTGCAAGAGAAATGAAGCAGGAGGGGGAAAAAGTTGATGATCCCTCTCCAGTGGAACCAGAAGTCTGCTACCAGCATAAATGTACCCTGGATCATAAAAAGTTATTTATAAACAAAATAATAAAGGGAAATAAACAAACAAATAAAATTTTAAAAGGATGAGATGGGATGGGATGGGACAGGAAGGAGATGGGAACAGAACAGAACAGAATAGAATATTGCTTCATGGAGAAGACATGTGATCCACATGTAATGCACACATGAGTAAACTCAATGGATGTTTTTCCAAAGAGCCCTGAGATTCTGAAGAACAAGCCTTCTACTGTCTCATCTACATCAACTGGAGTCTCCATCCCACATCCAATGGAAATGGGAATATTGCTCAGATGGTCTGCAATTCCTTCAGACGTCCATTCCCCACAAGATTTCAGTTCAGGCCAATCTCAGGAATGGTTGCTTCAGAATGGGAGAAGAACAAGAAAAAGCAGCTTGTGTAAAGCAGCTTGAAAACAGCCAGTATTTGTACCCATGTTTTTTTTCAATACGATCCATTTAGAGGCTTTCATTGAACTTTGAAGGAAGTCATTTCCTTATTCACTTTCTAAACTGAAACCCTCTCACTTAGCAGCAAGGGTCCATGGCTTAGGCACTACCCCCACCTCCGCCTTTGAACCAAGCCTCACTCAGCAAACAGAAATCATGTTTACTGTGGAAACTTTGCACTGCAGCCATTGCACTCGGTGCCCTGCCAGATTGTGCCCCCTCCCCCACCTTCTTTTTATATCCACATAAGAAACAGAACCTGGATCTGAGATAGTGATATACGGCATTCATTAAAGGCCAGAGGAGAGATACTTGAATCCCCTGTCTCATTCAGCTGATTTATTCACTTATTTTTAGAGAGGATGGAAAGATGGCATGTGAGTTAGTGGGACTGAGAGTGTAAGCCAGAGTGTAAATCACATGGCAGGGCTTCAGAGATGTTGTAGTACTGAGCTATCCCCTATACAGGGAACTCTGAGTGTTGAGCTTCTTGAGACTAGCTACTTGCAGTTAATATTATCAGGGCACCCTTGTACTACAATGGGCAAACATTACCAATTCCAGACTCACATCAACATTATTAATGTATAGGATAAACCAACCCTGTGAAGACATTCAGCCTGCATATAAGGAGGCTAAAGAGTTATCATTCTGAGGATTTGCAAGCCCCTAATCACACAGGTCCTCTTACGTCGATTCCTGCCAGGGTCTCTGTTGAAGGTGAGAATAAATCTCATAGAGGCGATGTGGATCTTTTCTTGGAATTCAGACATTTAGAAATAAAGCCGAGATTAAAAGTCTAATAGAAAATATTTATTTCGGTACACAAACAATAAATCATGAATAGTTACATCTTGCTAATAAATCATGACCATTCCGGCCAGAGTCAAGGCAGAAGAGAATAATGGAGAATTAGGAATGCACACATGCGCAGAAGATCACATCACGTGTCCTGCTTGTATTGGAATGTATCATAATATTAGGATAGGGATGCATCACCCTGCATAGACATACAACTGACAATATTCACTACGTGACAGTCTCCTATCATAGTCAAACTTGCTTACAAATTTCCTGTAAATCTTTGTGCTCACTGCCCACAGATATACACAGGAGCCTAGCGTATAGGACTGTTGAGGATCAGGTTTCCATGAACAGCCTTTTCATCTTTAATCTCATTTTGATGACTGCATATGCATATATGGTGGATGGTTTGTAGAGATAGTTTGTGTGTCTGTAGAGTTTAGTCACTTAATGGCATACATTGTGCCTGCTTGTGGGGAGTCAAGCATTCCCTGTTTTCAATTCATTTTATAAGCGAGGAATAGAAATCTTGACTAGGTTCCAGATTGTGTGCCTTTTATGCCTTCTGCGATGCAGCCAGACAAAACAGAATTATTTCATTCAGGGGAATATTTCATCCAAGAGTATTCAATTTCTATGAATACACATTCACATTACAGAACACCCTTAAAAAGATGGACCAGTTCAAAGTAGCACATTACAGAACACCCTTAAAAAGATGGACCAGTTCAAAGAAATCAATGAAACTATAGGGGGAAAAAATCTAAAATTGGTTACATGATTTTAGTGCAATCAAATCAGTTCAGTATAGTTAATATAAATAGTCCTCATATATTTGACAATTTCCTCATTCAGTTAAAATAAAAATGAAAATTTCATGGAATATTCAAGAGCCACAGTTAAGATTCTGCAACTACAGAACTCCAAATCACATCCCTTGATTTATAGAGCCGAGGTGGTGCAGTGGTTAGAGTGCAGCACTGCAAGCTACTTCAGCTGACTGTTAGCTGCAGTTCGGTGGTTCAAATCTCACCGGCTCAAGGTTGACTCAGCCTTCCATCCTTCCAAGGTGGGTAAAATGAGGACCCAGATTGTTGGGGGCAATATGCTGACTCTGTAAACTACTTAGAGAGGGCTGTAAAGCACTATGAAGTGGTATATAAGTCTAAGTGCTATTGCTATTGCTATTGATTTAACGTAAGGAGAAGTCAGACAGAATATCCTTCAGGCCTGCATTCTGTCTCTAATGCTCTTCAGGATTCCTATACTAGATATATAAAGTTGAGAAGCAACCAATGATTTATGGGTTCCATGGAAAAATTATGGAGTAATAAGTAAGATATTTTTTAAAGGATATTGCCTGAATGGTTTACAGTCATGTTGTTGTACCCATAGCAACTTAAGAGGAACAAGAAGCTGACATTGATAATATCCAGAAAACTGGCAATATCTGTCTCACTAATGATTGTACAATTACTATTCATAATTCAAATTATCTTTAATGTTTGTCTAACTTTGGATGGATGAGGACAGTTGCCAAAATGATTTTTAAAAAAGAATCAAAAGGGAATAGCTATGTTTTTACAATTTTTTTATAGCATTGGCTTAAATATTGACCTCGATCAAAATTTGGCTAGAGGCCAATATTGTAGAGCCTGAAATTACTACCCATTGACCTAGGAGAGTGCTTAGCAAGAAGCATAGAATTGTACTTTTTTATTCCATCAATTATCATGAGAGTTGTGTAAAATTGTAAAAAATACGACAATGATAAAATACACACAGTTACAACAGGTTAGCTTAAAAGCACAAATCTAAAGCGCTCTCCATAACTTTCAAAAGAGACACAAAATTGATTCTATTTAATGAATCATATATTTTGAAATCACTGTGGATTGTGTAAGAGGAAGAGTTTTGCATTTCTCCAGGAAAAAAAATAGTATAAACATGGTCAGACAACCTAGATATGCATTCTAAAGTCAAAAGAACCACATTGCTTCAAAAATAAGAACAGGGCAGTTATGTGACCTGTGCTGTTAACATTGCTATAATTATTAGGCACAAAGAAGTAACTATAAATACATTCTCAAAATATACTTTTTTCCGATGTTTATTCTTGGATATGGCCAGGAATGGAAGACTTTTAAACAAAAACAAAAAAACAAAACACCCATATAAACACATTCTCAAAAAAAAAAAAGCAATTCACTGTGCTTGTTCTTAGAATTGATAGCTATATTATTTCCAAATGAGTCACTGGCAGAGGAGGGTTCCTGCCGGTTTGGACCGGTTCTATAGAACTGGTAGCAGGAATTTTCCCCTGCTTGCCGAACTGGCAGTGATGGCCGGCTGGACATGCCCCCAAACCGGCTCTCTCGGTGACGCTGTAGGCACCACATCTTGTTTTTTGCTTCTGCGCACACGCAGAAGTTTGTTTGTTTTTTTGCTTCTCTGCATGCGCAGAAGCTGGGTTTTTAGCACTGCACATGCTCTCGTGTACACGGCGTGCCCACGTGGCACGTGAGAAAGCGAACCGGCAGCGAGGTAAGCCAGAACCCACCCCTGGTATCCTCTAGAACAGTGATGGCGAACCTATGGCACGCGTGCCACAGGTGGCACACGGAGCCATATCTGCCGGCACGCGAGCCATTGCCTAGCTCAGCTCCAGTGCGCATGTGCGTGCCGGCCAGCTGATTTTTGGCTTGCACGGAGGCTCTGGGAGGGCGTTTTCGGCTTCTGGAGGGCCTCCGGGGGGATGGGGGAGGGCGTTTTTGCCCTCCCCATGCTCCAGGGAAGCCTCTGGAGCCTAAGGAGGGCGAAAAATGGGCCTACCGGGCCCACCAGAAGTTGGGAAATGGGCCATTTCCGGCCTCCAGAGGGCCTCTGGGGGGGCAGGGGAGGCCATTTTTGCCCTTTCCAGTCAGTGAATTATGGGTGTTGGCACTCGCGCATGTGCGATAGCACACGCGCATGCACTTTCGGCACCCGAGGAAAAAAAGGTTCGCCATCACTGCTCTAGAATCATGTAGGAACGGTATGAGAAATGGAAAAAGAAAAAGGGGAAATATGCAGGTTGCCTCTTAAAGGTTTGAAGTCTTTGCTAGACCACCTTCAATATTTATTGAACCTTATTGAACCTTCAATAAATACAGATAGTCCTCAACTTACCACAGTTTGTTTAGTGATTGTTCAAAGTTACAACGCCACTGAAGAAAAGTGACTTATGACCATAGTTGACACTTATGATCATTGCAGTATCCCCATGGTCACGTGATCAAAATTCATACCCTTGGCAAGTGGTTCATATTTATGAGCCTTGCAGTGCCCTGGGTCATGTGATCACGTTTGCAACAAGCAAAGTCAATAGGGAAGCCAGTTTCAGTTAACAGCTTGATCACTAACTTAACTGCATTGATTCACTTAACAGTGGCAAGAAAAGTCATAAAATGGGACAAAATTCACTTAACAAATGTCTCACTTAACAACAGAAATTCTGGGCTCAGTTGTGGTCTAAGTTGAGGACTACCTATAAAATGGTCGTGTGGGACATACTTGAGATTCATAGATTTAACTCTATGTAAAATAAATAAACAGTGAAATAAATGAATAGTGGTAACTTCCCTGAAGCTGAACAGCAAGAGTTCAAATGCAATTGCTCTGAGTAAGGAACATCAGAGTTCCTTCAGAGTTCCTTGCTGAAAGAGAATATTGATTATGTGTTACATTTAAAAACCTTTTTGTTTGGCCTAAGCTACTTTTGTTGGGTGATCCTGATACATTATATATTGTTTATTAAAGAGGGAATATTTTTACAGTTGCACCAGTCATAAATTGTGTCATGTCCATAATTTAGTAATGCTTAGAGGAATATTATCATTCTTCTAAATACTGAATTATTGAACAAAGTACCTATAATACTCTTGCAAATTTCTTATTTATTTATTTATTTATTTATGGCTGCAGAATCCCAACCCATCCCCAATTACCGCTCATTATTATATATACTTTATACATGTCTACTGAGAATTAAATCCAAGATAATTAATAAGGTTCATTTCCAGTAACTGAACATAGAATTGTTCGTGAAATACCCAATCCTAGAAGTTGATTTTTATATCCCCTAATCATTTTAGACCAGGCTGTGCTTCCCCAACAATATGTTCTATTAAAAAAAAGGTGACAATTCCTATCTGTTCCTTTTTTATCTACCAATCCTTGTGAGGGTAGCAATAATCCAATGCAGATGTGTGTGATGTATACATATCTTATATATTCAGTGTTCTGTTATCTGTTTCTTTCCTAATAATCACAAAAAAACCCCAACCCAGATTAAACCCCAACGTGCTCTTCCATTTGCAGAACAATTATTTTACTCCTGAAAGGAGTCATTCACACATGTATATCATAAGAATTTGTGCAAATAAAATGAAATAAACCCAAAGATATTATTATTATTGTGCAAGAACTTGTGCAATTATTGCAAAAGCCATGCAACTGATATTTTTAATGGCCCTACAGTATATAAACTCTTGGGCAAAATTTTTGAACCGATCAGTTACTGATACTTATGGCTATTGGACCTTTTACTCCCATATTCAGCTTATTGGCTTTTATTTTCATTGTCCCATCATTGTGAGATAACATTTTCAGTGAGTTTTCTCAACCATGGATCTGTTTATTAAGCCATCGTAGTTAATTGTGATTACACAAAAAGAGAATTACTGTAGGGAGAGCTATGTTACACAGCAAGAATGAAGAGGCAGAGAACCAGTGAGATGTTAGGGACAAAACTGTATGTGCCGATGAACTAGTAGAAATAGCAGCAAAAAATAATAATGGAAGAAGCAAGTAAGAGTTAAGAATTAATCTAGGGTGATCATTTATTTATTGCCAAAGAGAGAAAGGAAAAAGGAAGGGCACTAGAGGAAAGGGGAAAGATGTGTGCATGAAGGGTGAAGGTAGGAATGCACAGTATGGTAGCTAGGTAGATACAAATATATAAATTGTTACCGGGATTTAGATATAACACAATATAGTATCTGCTTGCTTATCTAAGAAGTAAATATTGATGGATAGCTTCGAGGATCTCTCCTTTCTTGTGATTTTGTACTTGTCAGCTAGAAATGTGTGCAAAATCTCTTTAAACAGTTTCAAATAGAAGAATGTTTTCTCTAAAAGTAAGACTGGATTAATCTAAAAAGCCACTCAAACAATGTCATTTTGCATAGCATCCAACGATTCAGAGTGGACTCCCACAATAATTTAAAGTCAGGGAGTGAAATTCAGATGACTGTTCTACTTATCCACCATTCGCACTTTGCTTATGGGCTCCAAATCTGGACTTCTACCAAGGACTAAAATGGATAGGCAAATAAATGTAGATACAGTAAAATTGGTCCTAAAAACTTCATAGGCCAGCGTTTTGAACTGGATTCAGAAACAAACCAATGTGAAATGTAGACTATCAGATACACAAGACCCACATAATAGAATAGAATAGAATAGAATAGAATAGAATAGAATAGAATAGAATAGAATAGAATAGAATAGAATAGAATAGAATAGAATAGAATAGAATAGAATAGAATAGAATTTTTTATTGGCCAAGTGTGATTGGACACACAAGGAATTTATCTTGGTGCATATGCTCTCAGTGTACATAAAAGAAAAGATACATTCGTCAGAAAATCATAAGGTGCAACACTTAATGATAGTCCGGGTACAAATAAGCAATCAAATCATATTAGGAACCAGTCAATATAAATTGTAAGGATACAAGCAACAAAGTTACAGTCATACAGTCATTAGTGGGAGGAGATGGGTGATGGGAACGATGAGAAGATTAATAGTAGTGCAGACTTAGTAAAATAGTTTGACAGTGTTGAGGGAATTATTTGTTTAGCAGAGTGAGGATCGCTGTTAACTGACTACATTTTAGACCATCTGGCACAGACTGAACTGAAGCTTTTTGAGAGCTTTTTGAAAGCAGTAATCCCATCCTGATGTTCTCAAGCCAAGCGTGACAGTGACAAGGTCTGATTGTGCATTCAGGATCCTGTATAAGTATGTTTTAAGCCAGTTTGACTTTCAAATGATAACACAGATGCTCAGCATTAAGGGAAGTAAGAGGCTACATTCTTGATTATTCTGGCATCATACTAACTGGCAATTATGAGAAATTAAATAAACAATTTGATACACAGTAACTTACTGCCAGTTATATGTATGACCTGGACACCTTACAAAGTGCAATACTGTCGAGAGCTACTGCTTCCCATCCTTTACCTGACTTTCCCCCGACCCTTAGCCACAGTCTTCTATACAGATCTGTAGGTTTGTGGTTAGATTTTTTTTTTAGCCTAATAATTCCAACAGTTTTTTGAGGCAAAGGAAGAATTGAATGGTAGGCTTTGTTTGTTGCCTACTCTTGAGCTATTGAAGCATGCTATATTTAAGGAATTTCAGCCAAATAATCCCACCAGCCAAGAAAACGGGGAATTGTGTATATCCCTCATTGCATTTTTAAAAAATATTTATGTTATTGTAAGTTGTCAGCGTGACAGCTTGTCTTGGGTTCCAAGGCAGAAAAATCTCATGTTGGTACATATGTGTCCAGCTGGGAAGACTAAAAGCTATTTTGCTGTATCCCTAAAATGAGGCTGTCTCAGAGATAACTTGTGCTTAAAAATATAGCGAGGGACTGCCTCGTGCCCTATAACACTCAAACGGTGAGCCATTATTTTTCATTAGGAGACTATAGATTATGGCTTGCCATTCAAAGAAAAATAAAGTCAAAACTTTTCTCATCGATATGAATATTTTTATTCCTTTTGTATCATCATAACCAAGACTATGTTAGGAATTAAGAAGAAATCTGCAATATTATATCAAAGCCTATCAATTCAAGATTTTTTCTTATTGGATGCTTTGAGAAATCCATAAAACAGGGCACCCAGATGGCCAATAGGTCCATAATCAAGAATTGACATAATGAATAACTATAGATAGACTTTTGTTGTATAAGATTTGCCTGAAGGAGATAAGCCCTGGAATACCTCCTAGTATGCATTTATTTATTTATTTATTTATTTGTTTGTTTGTTTGTTCATTCATTCATTCATTCATTCATTCATTCATTCATTCATTCATTCATTTTAATATATATTTATTTTTTATTTAAATTATTTATTTATTTAAAATAATAAAGGCAGGAAATTAATTAATTTTAAACAGAGACACTGAGTTGGGTGCAGATAAATGTCTTTCCTGCTCTCTTAGGATTCAAGCAGCGGTGGGTTGCTCCCTGCTGTTCGGCCCGGTTCTAAGAACCAGTAGCGCCGGCAGCCGGAGGCTCCGCCCACCTGCCCGGGCCGCTTCTGCGCATGTGCAGAAGCATCGCGCGTGTGCATGAGCGCGCACACAAACCGGTAGTAAAGGGTTTTAGAACCCACTACTGAATTCAAAAGAGTGCATAATAAACCTATGAAATTTGCTTCCTTAGTGAAGCTCATGGTGATGGCAATTGATTTGGATGGCCTTAAAAAAAGGATGAGATTAATTTTTTTTAAAGGATAATACGCCCTGCGTCCTTCGGGAGTTGGGCGGCATATAAGAACACCATAATAAATAAATAAATAAATAAATATTGACAACAGTTAGTAAAGGCAGTTATATTTTACTTTCAAGAACAACCTAAAATCCCAACTAGGGCTGGGTAAATCCTTTGAAAGAGCTCTTTCACAAAGCTCAGGAGTATATACAAAGAACCTGTCTTCCAGTGAATAGAAGTCCCAGACAGAAACAGCTCCCAAAGTTGCCACATACTCTGTGAGCCTCGAAAAAGAAGCAGCTGTTTTACTGGTTTGAAAAGAGATATTTCGTAATATCCTGCTACATAGGAGAGTTTTTAAAGGAGTCACACAACTCTACGAACTACAGGCTCCTTAGCGGATCATCATTACTTTATATTGGTTAAAGGGCTTCTATATCCCTTGTGTTTACTTGCAGGTAGGTCACCCATGATGGGCAGGGTTAGGCTAAATATGATTTCAAGGTAATGGCAACTCACTATAACATTTTGCCAAGAAAACCAAATGCGACATGGTATTAGAGTATGAGCCATCCATGTATATAATAAAGCAAATGCTAAGCATAAGAAGCACTGGTACTAATGATGTCACTGGATTAAAACTGAAAAGACATCCAATTGCTGATCTGTGATGCAAAAGAATATTTGAAGCCATAGAAGCTATAGAATTAGAACACAAGGAAGTTGTCTCCGGTGCATAAGCTCTCAGCATACATACAAGCAACAAGTGATAAATCATGTTCATCATCAGACAATACAATCATCATAAATCATAAGATACAACACTCAGTGATAGTAATAGGATAAAAAATAATCAATCAACATAAATCATAATAGGATACTAAATAAAAAGCAATCAACATAAATCATGAGATACAAACAACAAAATTAAAGACATAAGAAGCTAAGGAAATAGGTAATAGGAAAGATGAGAAGGATAATAGTAATACAGCCCTACCAAGTGGTTTGACATCCCAGGGCATAAAACAATGTTGTGGGATTAGTTGTTTAGCAGAGTGATAGCATGCGAGAGAGAAAACTGTCCTTGTGTCTAGTTGTTTTGGCATGCAATGCCCTATAGCATCATCTTGAGAGAAGAAGTTGAACCAGTTTACGTCCAGGATGTGAGGGGTCTGTAGATACTAAAATAGAGTAGAGTGGGTCATTTTCCATATTAGGAGCATCAAGTCTGAAGCAGTTGTCACTATTAACAAAAAGATGTCAAAGTCAGGGTTTGGATACAATCCCCAAAATGATAACTATCTCTATTTTCATCCAAGGCAAGTCAATCAATTTTACAGTAATCCAGTTCTATTCCCCAACCAGAACTGCAGAGGTAGGGAAGCTGAGTTCTTTGGTAACTTGTAACACCTTATTGACATGACAATAGGCATATTTATTATAGGAGATTGAATGTTAAATTGGAAGCATAATAGCATCTAGAAAAGTAGGAAAGTTTGCTCTTGGTGTATAAAATAAAGCAGGAGTTAGAGTAATAGAATTCTGCCAAGAAAACAACATAATAAATTGCCTGCATTGAAGCTTGTTCCAAAGAAACAGCTAGCACAAGTATTAAACAATGTCAATCCTGTAATATCATATATAAACATTAGCTCAAAGAAAGAAAAAATAATGTACAGCACAGCTGCAATTAAAACTGAATACTTGGGATCTGAAATCAACAAAAAAGAAGAAAAAGAACCACAGTGTACCATCAAAAAAAGTTCAGGCTGCAAAGTAAGATCAGCATGCTAAGATTAAACACAAACAAGCTAGAACAAATGAAAAAAATGAAGCTGAAGAACAAGAAGACCAAAGAATATCTTAGAAATATCACCTAGAAATGAGAAATATCAAATTAATAAAGCAACAAATAACAGCTACAGACAAAAAGATCAGCAGATATTTCCAATTTCCCACTATAGGCAGAATCTCCAATCCCAGCTGAATCAGAAATGTTTCTACCAATCCATCAATGGAGAGACTGCAGTGAACCAGACCACACCTGACAATAAGAAACAGTGCAGTTCTGAATGCAGCTGTGGGATAACGCAAAGAAATACCGCAAGAATCCGCTCGAACAAAGGAAGTAGAAAAGAATAAACAAAAAGCTGAGATTCTGTAGAGATTCTCAGGTCACGGTTGTCCCAAAGGTGCTTTTTCAGGAGGCAACTGGACTTCCTTATTTTTTTCTTTGAAAAAAATTCTCATCCAAGAATCCTCTGACAGGATAGTGGGGAATTGAAGGATTTATATTCCTTGCGTCCTTGCAGACAGCTGGTCATTTGCACCCTTTAAGAGGGTCGTTGAAGCACTTGGAGGTTTATCTGCAGGAAATAGTTGCCTCCTGAAAAAGCACCTTTGGGACAACCATGACCTGGATGACTGAGAATCTCTACAGACTTTTAGCTATACAATTTGGGATGAACACCCTTTGAATGGTGTGGGAGTAGGAATGGATTTCCAGAAAAAAAATTGCAGGCTACAGGAACCAGGAGCACTACTCAGGTGACCCTGAGGACACAGACAAGCCTCCAAGTGCTTCAACGACGCTAAAAGAATGCACATGACCAGCTGTCTGCAAGGAGTATAATAAATCCTTCCATTCCCCACTATCCTGTCAGAGCTGAAGAAGCTTCTTGGATCAGAAGTGAAATGTCTTCAAAGAAAAAACTAGAAAATCCAATTGCCGCCTAAAATAGCACCTTTGGAACAAAAAGCTGAGATGGAAAAACTTGCAAAATAGCAGAAATGTTAGTGAAAGGGGCAAATAAGCATCAAGAATTAGAACCAGATGAAGATGAATTGCATGGGGTTTGATTGAAACATCTGACTAGTCTGCACCCACTCATTGCCAAGCAGTTGAACATCATACTGTAACTACAGGTAGTCCTCGATTTACAACAGTTCATTTAGTGACTGTTCAAAGTTACAATGGCATTGAAAAAAGTGTCTTATGACCATTTTTCACACTTACAACCTTTGTAGCATCCCCATGATCACACGATCAAAATTCAGATGCTTGGCAACTGGTTCATCCTTATTCATGTGATCACTTTTTGTGATCTTCTGATAAAAAAAGCCAATGGGGCAGCCAGATTCACTTAACAACCATGTTACTAATGTAACAACCTCAGTGATTCACTTAACAATTGTGGCAAGAAAGGTCGTAAAATGAGGCAAAACTCACTTAACAAATGTCTCACTTTACAGAAATGTTGGGCTCAATTGTGGTCATAAGTCGAGGACTACATGTAGTTGAAATTGAAGATCAGCTAACGTCTGGCAAAATTTACTTGATACGAAAAGATCCAATAAAAGGGGCAGCACCAGGCAATTACGTGGTTACCAACAACTTTCGGATTGCTAATTGATGTTGCAGCTGATGCAATCTAGCAACATCTGCTTGAAAACAAGCTATAGCAATAGCACTTAGACTTATATACCGCTTCATAGTGCTTTTACAGCCCTCTCTAAGTAGTTTACAGAGTTCAGCATATTGCCCCCAACAATCATTTTACCGACCTCAGAAGGATGGAAGGCTGAGTCAACCTTGAGCCTGGGGAGATTCGAACCGCCGAACTGCAGCTAGCAGTCAGCTGAAGTAGCTTGCAGTGCTGTACTCTAACCACTGCGCCACCTCGGCTCTTTCCATCTGAATAGAAAGGAAACTGCCTAAATACAGGGGGAACAAAAGATGAACTCTTAATTGACAAGATGATTTTTGGAAAACTATAAGAGAAGGAACTTGAATGTTATATTGAAGAAAGAAGACACAAAGGAAGGATACCGCAACTATATGGAAAGAGAAAAAATATTCCCAAATCAGTGATTCATTCAGAGAGTTGATTATTGAACTAGGGCCAAGCATTTTGGAAAGTAAAGTGAGTCCTAGAAAAAATTGCCAACAAAGCTGCAGGTGTTGATAAAATACCATCCTAACACTTTCAAGTCTTTCAAGATGATGGTGTTATTGTGCTATTTGTTATTTGTAAGCTGGTATAGAAAACACAGCTGTCACCAAGAGATTTTTATATTCCAAGATCTAAAAGAGTTATGCAAAAGAATGTTCTGACCACTGAACACATGTTCATCTCATATGCCAGTAAAATAATGTCCAAGATTTTGCAATTCAAGCTTCAACAATAGATACAACAAGAACTGCCAGACATGCAAACTGCATTCCAAAGAGGCAAATAGCAATAGCACGTAGACTTATATTATATACCACTTCACAGTGCTTTACAGCCCACTCTAAGAGGTTTACAGAATCAGCCTATTGGCCCCAACAATCTGGGCACTCAGTTTACCCACCTCGGAAGGATGGAAGGCTGAGTCAACCTTGAGCTGCTCAGAATCGAACTGCTGGAGTGAGCAGTCTGTTAGCCCTGCAGTACTGCATTCTAACCACTGTGCCACCATGTAACCAGGATCACATTGGTTACCTCCAAAAGACAAGGGAACCCCAGAAAGATGTCTGGTTCCACTTTGTTGATTATAGTACAGCTTTTGACCACAAAAATCCCTTAAAAGCATGGATGTACCAGGCTACCTCACTTGCCTAGTGAATAATTTATGCAATGATTAAGAAATATTTGTTAGAATATAATGCAAAGCAACTAAACTACTACCACTTTACAAGTAGTCCTTGTTTACAACCATTTGTTTAGTGTCTGTTCAAAGTTACAACTGCACTGAAAAAAGTGACTTATGGCTGTTTTTCACAATTATGATTGTTGCAGCATCCCCATGGTCACATGATCAAAATTCGGATGCTTGGCAATTTGTTCATATTTATGATGGCTGCAGTGTATTGGGGTCATGTAAGCTTCCACACACCATGTGATCAGATGATATCGCTCTGATGGCTAGAAATGAGGACATCAGAACTGCGACATCTGAACCCTTGACCTCAAATCTTTCAACAAAACAGGAAGCATATTTTTGTACTATTTTATGTCTCTGGTGTTAACAATATCTAAGTTTGAATCTATCGCCATATTTTGTGGTAATCAGTTCCCTCAACAACTCTCAACCTTTTGTCAAGCTATACCTAAATTATAGAGTTACAAGTCACAATTTCAACAGGAACGTCAAACTCATTCCTGTAGCATCACTGATCTTTCAAATGACTCTTATTGAACCCAATTCTAGACCTTCCTACTGTCTTCTCCACACCCATTTTAAGACTTATATTTTTAGCGTTCTGACTGTACTTTTCACCTTACTTACAAGATAAATACTTTAGCCAGTTTTATAACCATTTGCATTCTGTCATTAGATTACTTATCTCGCTTAAGAAAGTGGGTTTTAATTACACACAATTACAAATCTGTGTTGGTTGATTACAATCTCCAAACTGTACAGTCAGATTCGCTGATCTGCTATGCAAGGCAAAAGTTAAAAACAGTTCAAAGGTCATCCTACCAGTGCAGTGGTATTGCAGTTATCAAAAAGCGTGGATGTCATAGTGGTTTAGCAATTTAGGATGGCGAAAGTGAGCTGGTTCAGTTGCAACATAAATCACTGCAACCAGAAAAGAATCATAGTCAAAACAATTGGGTCAGAGAAGTTGATGTAGAAGCTCAGGGATGTTGCTTTCTATACATTTAGCTAGATAATGTATTTCTGTTAACATCTGCCTGGCACCTTAGATGAGGTAGCTCCCAGAAATGAGAGTCCCAGTTGCACTGCCAGAGCTAATTTCTGACTCCTTCGATTATTTTATGCTAAATAAACAAAAGGGGTTTCCCACATAAGGTGGTGAAGACAGTAATCTTGATATCCTGATACCAATCTCAGCAACTGCTACTCTTATGTAAAGCATATTCCATCATCTTCCTCTGTTATCCCCAATAAAAATCAAGAATAATGCTCAAAATATGCATGGCTTATGTTAGGTAAAACAAAATAGTGCTCCTGAGTGGGTAAGTGATGCACTGATCCGATAAACCTGCTGAAAAACAAAATACTTCCAACTCATTGAATGGACAGTGTGAATTTTAACACAGCTTGTTTCATCTGAGAGGTCTGAATCAAATGAACAAGTGAACCAGTGCTGTCTGAATAAAGACTGCTTTTCAAGTTTTAGAAGTGGGAAACCTATCATATCTAGACCTGATTGCCTACATTTAATGGATGACTGCTTAGTCGCTAGATGTGGTGAATTAATTACTCTTCTCTTTTCAAAATGTGTTTTTGAGGATTTCCAATTATTTATTGCAAAGACAGAAATCTGGAAATGATTGGTAAAATGGAGAAGGGAGCTTATTCAGATGACCAAACATTGCCATCACAAAGCCTGCTCTTCAATGACATGTATTTCCTTTTTCCTGCTCTTCCTGCTTTTATTTTATACTCAGCATCCAACCTCAAATAGGAGATATTCCGAATTCAGTATTGTAATTGCTGCCTGGTAAATGATACAATTGACTACACTTTCCCTGAGAGACCTTGAACATACCTTATATTCTAAGGGTTTAATGTACACTAGTCATTTTCACAAAGAATCAATAGTGATATTTAGTAGGTTTCTAGCCATCCTACAGACAACTGGTTGAGGAGAAGAGAAAAAGAAGAGAGAATAGTCCTTTATAAAATCCCATCAACAGAAAACAGATCCTGGATACAAAGGGGTTTAAAAGGAAGAGAGTAGAAAAACACAAAGGTCAGTCTGAGCAAATGCAATTGTGTCTCCTTAGGCATAGTTGTGTTGAGAACATAGATAAACCTGTGATGGCCTGTTGAAGGTCTCTGTCAGTTACTTAGTTGAGTTTATCCTTGGTGACTTTTTTTTTCTAATATTGTTCCTATTGTTTTAACAAATACCTATTGTTGCATTTGCAAGATGGACAGATGGACAGTATAAATTAATGATATATATGTACATATATTACAGGAAAAGATGGGCTTTCAAGAAGGATTTGATAGGAGAGTGGCATCACATTCCTACTGTAGAAGTGAGTAGAGTGTAGGATTGGTTAAGTATTTGATTTGATTTGTTTTATTATAATTTATCAAAATGCATGAATATCTTTACAATTACAATGGCAATAATTTAACAAAATTCATAGTTTTCCGCAGCCTTTGAATGCTTCTTTGTTAAAAGATTAAGTTGAATTTAACTCAATTGGTGGTACTGCTTAGAATTACATGTGTGTTTGTGTGTGTGTGTGTGTGTGTTTACAATATAATCTGCTGGAAAAACTGTAGTCATTCAGTCATTGCTATTATGTAAAAATTGCCTAGCAGAATCTGCATTTTTTCTGCAGAATGGGACCACATGCAAATTCAACAGATTGTAAGTGGGGGAATATAAAGGTGGCTCATTTGACCATTTCAAGTCTCATGCACAAATTATTTTCAAACCTTGAAGTGACCAGGGAAAAGTCATCAATAGTCTTAAAAACTGTCCATTTAAAGCAGTGGTTCCCAACCTTTTTGTTATCGAGTACCACTTGGAGGTCCCGTACAGTCGCCGCGTACCACCTGGTTTCAGAGAAACTAAATTCGATCAGATATCACTTTATTTCCATAATTGTACCGTTCCTTTTTTGGCCCCGCGCATCCAGCAACTGGATTCTCAGGCCGCTGGGACCAGGTGGGTGGCGTGTGGCAACAGTTGCAAATCGTTGCCAGATTATCTTGTGTTAGGCAGTAAACATTTTTGTGAAGTAAAAAATAACTAACTAAAAATCGTTCATGACCCCGAAAGTGTTCGCGTACCACCTGGAAGGCCCTCGCGTACCACTAGTGGTACACGTACCACAGGTTGGGAACCACTGGTTTAAAGATACATGATCATAAAAAAAATATTTTGTTAAGCTTGGCAGAACAATTTCAAGAGTTTTTGGTGGTGATTGTTGCTGAGGGAGGGAGGGAGGTAATATTGTTATCCTAGAGTTAGGTGATTAACAGATCACAAGTAGTTTTGATGGCTTTTTTATTTTTATAAAATTGGATGTACTAACAGCAGGGCTGCCTGTTACAGAAAACCTTTTCCCTTGACCTGGTGTGCTTCCCTAGTAATTTACCATGCAATTCCTCAGCCAATTTTTTTGAGAGGGAAAGACCAATGGTAGCCAGGCTATGTTTATGACGAGTTGTGTTCCCTCACATATGCCTCTGGGGAATGAAAAATAGCAAAAACAACAACTCCAAACCCAGAAGTATTTGCGGCAGAATTCTTTTACATCCTCATTTCTTTGTGTGCAACTCATGTTTGGCCTATTCTTAACTCCCACCCCTTCTTTTCCTGTTCCCCTTTTACTCCCCATTCTCTCCACAGTCCAAAAGTCTTTAAACTCATCTTGTAAAGCAGTCCAAAGCGATGCCAAGTCAGGCCCGAGGTGAAACGGCAGTCCATTCGCATGATTTATATTGAGCCTAGCATTTGAGTAGAGGGGTTATTTTGGTCCACAGCACATACAGATCCATTTGTGTATTTTCTCCACTTGTAAGTGACAGAGAACCAAGTGTAGGGATTGGCACGAATCCCAGTTGCTGGGTCTTTTTCTGTTTCCAGTGCACAACACATACTCTCTGCAGGCTGAATTGGTAGACCTGTGTTTGCCACTCCTTGGCACAATAATATTTGCAGAGCATTTGCCCTCCCTTGCTGCCATTGGGGACCCAACCATCTCTCTGTTTTCCATGCCGTGAGCCCTGGGACACACTGTCCATGGAAAAATAGCCCTCATTAAAGAGAACAGGATGCAAAACACGGAGACTACCTGACTGCCTGTTATAGGATACTGAAAAAAAAAAGTCCAACTTGAAACCAGCCAACATACACCGAGTGTTTATGTCTCTCTTACATTTTGCTACAGGATGGCTTATTAAATGCCTGGCATCGATTCGACATGTTTGCCTGATATTGTAGTTAGCATTCAGTGCCTTAGCCAAGTGTTCACTTCCTCATTACATAAAATGATTTTCAAAAGCAGTAATAGCAATCTGTTTATTGAAACTGATGAAGATCTTAGAGTAATGTCCTGGGGAGACAGAATTGCTGTGCCTGTGCCCTCCCCAAAAAAGAGCAACAGATTATGTTAGCTTCTGCCCATTACTCACACAGTGGGGAATGCCCTTATTTAATGCCATGCCTGACCTGGGTCACAGCTTACCACTGAATACTTTTAGAGCACCAACTCTGAAAGGTGGCTTCTTAGTTTGGTGGCTACCAGAGAAGCTAGTGGAGACTCTGTATATCAGCAGTTATCAACCTGGGGGTCGCGACCCCTTTCACACGGGTCGGGAGACTTCACCCAGATGCCGCCATTTGGGTTCTTTTACCCTCTGCGCATGCGCAGAATGCTTTGCACATACGCAGAGGGTAAAAGAACTCAAATGGCGGTGGTGGGGTGGGGGTCACGGTGGCGGGGTGGGTCGCAGTGGGGTCACAGGGACGGGTCATGGGTCGCGGCATTAGGAAGGTTGAGAACCACTGCTGTATATTGTACATGGGCTGCAAAAATCCAAATGGCCTCTTGGTGGCAGCAAATAGTTTGCTGTTTGCTACACAGAGTGGCCTTAATGAAGTGGCATTGCCATCAGCACCTGGCCAGTGAAAAACAAGATGATACCAGGACAGTCTGAAAAAACATCTTTGAGTCTTCTTAAACCTTGGAGAAGAACAAACTCAATAGTGGCAACCTATCCTAAGTGCTGTAGTTGGATGGGGATCTTGGAACAGTCTTTGACATGTCATCTACTTCATCTTGTCAAGTATGTCTCAGCAGTCATTTTAGACATATCCAAAATATATATCACCTAATGTACAACTGCAATTTAACTTATTTTAGCTGTGTGATTGATTGATTGATTGATTGATTGATTCAACATCATTTATTTAGCTGCCCAGTTTAAATGACTCCAAGCAGCATTCAAGATCATAATATAACAATGCAAAAACTCCAAACGCATAACCAGAAACTAGATAAATATTCGTTTAATTAGGCTGCAATCTTAAACACAGTAAGAAGTAATGCTAACTGAGAATACGGCACATTCCTGAATAAATTTGCATAAGATTGAGCTTGGGATCAATAACTAATTACAGTTGTTGGAACATTTTGTTTCTAGAGGTGGAGTGAATGTGAGATCATGAGAACTGAGAACTCATTACATAAGAGCTATTCTGAAATGTTTTCTGGCTTTGAGGGCATCTTAACAACAGTAGAAGAAAAGGTAGCTTTCACAGAGATGACAAAACTGTGTATTATGCTAATCAATGCATTTCTGTTAATGTTTCACCTGAAGAAATAATGTTGGAGTAGAAATAACAAAGTATGTGCTTTTTTCAAACACGTTTCCCTTTCCTTTTTGTGCTTCAATATCTCTACTCAGAAATCTTACTAAAATCAAGCTACTCCTGATGTTATTGGATGTCAGATTGCCCTTAGCCATTTTGCCTGAGACTCCCTAGGTCAGAGGTCTTCAAACTTGGCAACTTTAAGACTTGTGGACTTCAATTCCCAGAATTCTCCAGCCAGCTATGCTGGCTGGAGAATTCTGGGAGTTGAAGTCCACAAGTCTTAAAGTTGCCAAGTTTGAAGACCCCTGCCCTAGGTCATTACGAATCTGAGAAGTAAAGGTTTGGAGAGTTCCATGGTCTTTCATATAAAAGAAAAGCTTCCTTGCACGTGATCTGTCCTACAAGGCAATGGTGACAAATTGAAACCCAAGAAACAAATCAGTTCCCAAACGGCTTTTTTTTTTTTTGGCAAGCCATTGTGCCCCACAAAATGAGCTACTAAAATTCAGCTGCAGAACACCAAGTGACAGCAGTATTGTTTATAGCTATTTTATTGGTTACTTTAATTTTTCAACTCCTACAATGGGCTTAATACGGCACAATAATAACCACTGCCACCTAAAGTTGGAAAAAATAAGAATACGGTAATCTAGAAAAATGCAATCCTGTAGAACTTTCAGTTGAAAAAGCCAGCAAGAGTCTTGTCTCAGAAATCAAATGGACTTATTAAAATCTAGATAAGGCCATCCTGTTTACATTCACTATTAAAAAAAGGCTTGTTGAATCGAACCATCTAGCAAGCGTATGCAGTATTAGTGTCAGTCATTGGTATCATACCATGAAGTATTGGCTCACTTGACGTAAAACAAGTGTACTTCTGACAATGTTGGAGTGTATCGTCTTAAAAAACATCAAGGGTTCAGCTTACATAACTCAGCAAAGGGTCACAGTAATCATTAACTTTGCCCTCTTCCAGTTCACTTTGTTCTCAAATCACCTGTTTGCTTGGATTAAACATATAGCAGGATGTTAGAGAAGAAAAAAACATTTTGCAGCTGTAGCATTCTTTGATAGTGCATGGAATTCAGAGAGAAGGAGACCAAGAGGACAGCTATTCCAGAAAAAGCTGCTTTAAAAAGGACAAAGTTCCACCATCTTTCATTTAAATAGCCCCAGGGCAATACAGTAATATATTCACTACTATAGTGTCATGGTTGCAAGGCATCGAAAAGTGGTACAGCTTAATGAACTAAAAATGTAACAGGAAAATTTATCCACAAAGGAAATGTCCTCGGTAGCTCGTTGACACTTATTTAATAAGATATTTCAAGGCAAGCCATGGGTCTTAATTTCCAATGAAAGTTCCTGTCACTGTCAATTATGGCCAATTTATAACATCAGCAGAAAGATTCATCTTTGTTGAATTCTCTTTCAAGGAGAAAGGAGGTGGCACACAGCATATGTAAAATTACAATGGCAGATACAATACTAATGGGATGTTGCTGGGTTTTTCTTTCTATGACTTCAGTATCTTTTTTTCATAAAGCAAGAATTAAAATATGTGAGTCCTCTCTCTTTGCTTATCAACCACACATAATACGCAGGGGCTGGTTCCTAATCTTTTTACTACCACTCTGTGGGCGTGGCTTATTTTGTGGGTGTGGCTTGACAGCCATGTGACCGGGTGGGCATGGCTTGACAGCCATGTGACCAGGTGGGCATGGATTCTCGGACTGCTGAAGGGAGGGGAACTGAGATAGGTCTTGCCGCCCATTCCCCCTCCCCTCAGCAGCTCGAGAAGCCTCAAACGTGCGAAAATGCCTAGGATCATCACAGCGCGTTCGTGGCTTCTTGGGCTGCTGAAGGGAGGGGAATGGAGATAGCTCTAGCCGCCTGTTCTTTCAGCATCTCACACGCTCCCTCAGCCATCCTCCCCTGCTTGGACTCACTATGGGGTAGGAAGGCAGCGCATGCGCAGTGTTGGAAGCTCGGCTTCTGGGCATGCTCAGAAGAAAATTTTAAAAAAAATAAAAAAAATTTTAAAAAAATTGTGGCACCCAGGCACCGGCAACCTTCCGCACCGGTACTGTGACATCACTAGCGGGCCACTACCGGTGCTATAGAGTGGACCGCACCAGTAGGAACCCACCACTGATAATACGGTCCAGGAATAGATACAGAATTTGATTCTCCTGATTATTTCAAACCGCCCCTAATCATATCATGTTGCATCCTTTTTGTTAAGTTACAATGTTTATTTCATACATTAAAAAGTACTAGGGAGTGGTATCATGATTGTCACAGTAAAATCCACAACCCTCCAAATGACTTCAAATACTCACTCGTATTATCAGACTTCTCCCCAATAGGCTGGACTGAAATTAATTAATCAGAAACATAAGAATCCAGGAACTTCTGAGAAGTAGTTTATTGTAGAAAAAAACTAAGAAACCATTCTGAAAGAATTCCAATTATTGCTGTGAATGGAATGAAAATCCTATTTATAATGAAATCAAAGTTGTTATTTTTGTGTCCTTTCCTCCTGCTGTTCAAGCTACACAATAGGATGCACATCACTTTATTTTTGGCAGAAAGACTGGTTTTCCATTTGCCCTTCATTTTGTTAACTGGCAAATCTAGTATCAGTTTGTTTTCTTCTGATCGTGTGAGAATCCACCAATATGACAACCAATGATATCAAAGGATCTACTTTAATCAGTCAAAATCCCATATGTGGATGGCACTATATTGGGAAACGTTTTTATAGGTAGAAACTTCCAAAGTTGGTGACCATGGTTTTGATTTAATTTCTTGCAAAGATATAAGTTCTTAATTGACTCCAGTTGTAAGAAGCATTCATCTAACATACTTTTTAAATACATGCAGATAAATGGTCTCTTCATAAATCCGATTATTCTGTTGTTTCTTCTTGAATCAGCAATTCCCAGTCAGTTGAGACATGCTAAGATATACCTTTTATAGGGAGAATATATGTGTTCCAATTATGTGGCTCTGGGCATCTTACAGGGGGGGTTGCGGATTCTGCTACTGCCGGTTCGCTCAGGGACGCGCTGCATGGGCGGGCGGGTGCCATACTAAAAAAAAGCTTCTGCGCATGCACAGAAGCAAAAAACAAGATGGCGCCGCCGAGAGAACCGCTCGGGGGCGTGGCAGGCCCAGGCCGCCAAGTTACTAACAGTTCTATAGAACCGGTCTGAACTGGTAGGAACCCACCTCTGGCATCTTACATGTTTAAACAACAATAAATGAAATTCAAATAAAACAATAAAAGCAGCATATTCATTGGCTGCTACTACTGTTTCTATCCAATTGTTTCTATCCATCTTAACTGTTGTGGCAGGAAGCACATGCACTGGGTACCATTAGCTAGGCAGTGTGAATTGGCAAGGTCTGGAGGGAAAGAGTTTTCTGCCACAGCCCCCACCCTTTGGAACATCATTATTTGGAACATCATCACCGAAATTACACAGATGCAATAGGTGGAGTGATAAGTCTGGCACCAACATGAGGAGAGCTTTATCTCTCCTGTTCTTTTTTTTCACTTCTTAGTCCAATGTGCTTACAGTGAAGTGAAAATTAAAATGGTGACAGCGAAGGAGTCCTAGAGAAGCTTCTTTTTCACGAGGCCGCTTTTAGGGCTATCACAGATGGGGAAAAAGACACATTATCTTGCTGGTAATCCGTTCAGAACTCAAGACTGCATGGGGAAAACTAATTCACTCGGGAGGAGTTGTCTGAGTTATTTCTTTGGGCTAAGGGGTTTGTTTGTCAAACACGCTACTCTCCATGACCCAATTAAACAGGTCATGTAAACAAGACCAATGAATAATGGGAGTGACTCTCAGGCTTCCATGTGGTTCAGCAATCTTTAAAACTTTTCTTTCAGAACCAATACTGATTTACAAGCACCCTCCAGCCCAAGCGTTTTATTAAGGCTTTTACAGTCTGATATGGGATTAAAATCACCTTAGCTGTTTTCATAAGAACACCTTAAGCACTGTGATATCAACATTAGAAATGAATTTCATTATCCAGTTATTAGTATTAATAACAGTTCCAGTAGTAATAATGTTGCTTTTAATCTACCAATAATTGACATAAATTATAAATTATATAATTATAAAACTACCAAATCAGAAAAATAATCAAACATACATAGTAGAACTGCAGAAAAAACAATTGCTACCAACCTGCCTTCTATTGAGGACCTGTATACTGCACGAGTCAAAAAGAGGGCTGTGAAAATATTTACAGACCTGGACATAAACTGTTTCAACTCCTACCCTCAAAAGACGCTTTAGAGCATTGCACACCAGAACAACTAGACACAAGAACAGTTTTTCCCAGAACGCCATCACTCTGCTAAATAAATAATTCCCTCAACACTGTCAAACTATTTACTAAGTCTGCACTACTATTAATCTGCTCATCGTTCCCATCATCCATCTCCTCACACTAATGACTGTATGACTGTAACTTTGTTGCTTGTATCCTTACAATTTATATTGATTGTTTCCTAATATGATTTGATTGCTTATTTGTATCCGGACTATCATTAAGTGATGTACCTTATGATTCTTGACGAACGTATCTTTTATTTTATGTACACTGAGAGCATATGCACCAAGACAAATTCCTTGTGTGTCCAATCATACTTGGCCAATAAAATTCTATTCTGTTCTGTTCTGTTCTATTCTATTCATATAGGAAGTATGCATCATATATTCATAGGAAATATGTAACACAGGAAATATGAAAAATGCTGAAAGGCTTTTATCCCAGCTAATTAAAAACTAGCTATCAAAATACTGCTGGAAAAATATTAATGAGTTAATGCACCAAAAAGCCACCTGTATGGGTTCCAGGGATGTGTTCCCTTTTCCTATGTGGGGAATCACAATTAAGAAGACCGTTTCCTTTGTAGGCACCTGACATCTGATTAGCTGAGGCAACCAGAGAAGGCCTCCATATCAAAAATCCAGACAGATATTTTTGAAAGATGATGTTGCTTAAGATATTCTGATGCTAAGTATGTGCAATTTTAAAAATCAAAATGAACACTTTATTTATATCTCACCTTTATTATTTGTATAAATAACTCAATGTGGCAAACATACCTAATGCTCCTTCAATGCTCCTTTAAGGCTCAGAAACTGACTAACAAATTGACCAAATTGGCATGTGATCAACTTTAAGCAAACTTTATAGCTTTATTTTATTCAATTTCTATGGCCACCCATTTCAAACAAAGGACCGAATGCAACCCGCAGCGATGTTACATGTGTCCAAGATCCAACACCATTGACTACTCATGCAGTTGCTCTTCATTGGCAGCCCCATAGAAAGCGTGTTGTAGTAATCCATATGAGATGGCATGAATACATGAGTGGCTATGAAAGTTCCCCAAATTGTGCACTGGATCTATTTGGGGTAGTACCATTCCATCCAGGACTTCAGGGGGGAAACCTTGTCACCTGAAAGCCCAAATGCCCAAAGCTACCGTATTCAGTCTTGCTAGGGTTGAGATGAAGCACATTGCATCCCATCCAGGCTTCTATAACCCCCAGGCCTGGCGACAGGATATTCACAGCTAAACACTTAGTCCCAAAAAGTGAACTAATGGTACTTTCCAAACAGTCTTCAAAGTTACCTGGACTCTTGAAAGATCATTGCTTATTATAAGGATTTTGGAAAGCTTTAATATGCCAAAGGGTAGGTAAGAACATTTGGTAATGAGCAGAAATTTTGTGGGGGAAAAGAACTTTGAATCTCAGTAAGGATTAAGGGATCGATATGATCATGGAAGTAACATTTAGGGTAGCTTCTCATTAAAGTCTCAAGCAAACATAAATGAAATTAGAAAGGAAAAGGAAAACTCATTAAAGTCATGTATATTATAAGTTCAGTTTAGTCTTGGATCTGCCAACCATAGTATACGAGTGTTGCCAATTACTTAGAAAATTATTACCACCCAACTACTGATTGCTTAAAAATTTCCAATTTATGAGTGGAAAACAGAAATTAATATAACATTATTTGTAAAATTTAAAATTTCTTTTTTATTGTCAAAGTAAATATATTTTATGAAGAACAAAAGGAAAATATACAGAATTGTAACTTATGTACACTGGCTTTAAAGATATTATTTTGACTCTAATTTACATCATCTTTGTGTTTTTAAAAGATATTTTATATAGATATGCAATATGTACAATTTTATTTACATACATTCATAGGATGTGAGATAAAAACCAGTCAATAGGAGAGACATTCACATATAGTATACGAATTTCCAGAGGACCAAAGGAATGCATTCCTAGCACAAAGAACTGGGACTATTGCTCTTAAATGACAACATGGTCTCTGTTTTGACCTACTCAACCCAGAATTGCAGTGTTTTAATTCCCGTTTGGTTAACATAAAAAGATAGGGCACGATGCTAAAATTCATTGCTACTGAGCCCCTCTGAAAGCAGAGAACTGCTCACAGTTAATCCTGTCCCATTGCTTTCAGTGAGGTTCAACCATGGCTACGTTTGCTCAGATTTGCTGTCAACATGACAGCTATGACTGTACAACACCTTTAGTTTTGCGATTGAATTGATCCATTGGGGCTTTGAATGATCATCTAAAGCTAAAACAGAACAAAAAGCTTCATTAAAAGAAATCCAAATTAAAATGTTGCACAAATACCACCACAAAGTCCTTAACTGATTTGTTATGCATGTTGTGTGATCATAGCCTATTCTTTAAAAATAACCAACAACCCTACTTATTATATTCTCGTTCTCTAGAAACATCCTAAAATCAGTAGAGTACAAAATATATATATATAAAAGGAAATGTTGCCTAACATATTTTTTCCTGCTTCATCAGATTATCTGTGTGTGTTGTGTATATTCCCTTTTTTAAAAAAAATTTAAAGGGCCTTAATACAGCTACCATGCTAGTTGGCTGGAACACCCAATGCTCCAGTTACATTGCTCTCTGAATAGTGGCCCATATGGGCACTGAGCATTTTAGTACCACTTACTACTGAAATCTCTCAAAAGTGCTTTCACAAAACATTCACTAAGTCTGAAGTCCTTCCTTCTCAGCCACTAGGAATATGGATTATGTTCAGTATTGTAAACAAGGGCAAATTGGCTCAGCAGGGGTTTTTTTCACCCTTAGTCTGGGAAGATGCTATATAAGCTGAGGCAAAAGGATTGGCACTGTTAGAAACTAAGGGTAACATTGCAGAAGAGGTCACATAGATGTTTTTGCAGGAATGGTAGTTGATTAAGGCTGCCCCCATACCCAAAGTCAATGGCACAGCAAGAAATTGACACAGGATTTCATGCAGCTATCCCATTCTCCCATAGCACAATCACAGGGGGCGGGGATAGGACAGGACACACTATCCCGCTGAAGGATCTATTGAAGACTAATGACAAGCATCATTCCTGGAAAAGAGGGGGCATAACCCCTTTCCGCTATTTAATAAAGCAACAGAGGTGGCCACCCTTCCAGGGCCAGGAGCACCTTTGTAATTTTGAACCATATCATAGTTAGAAAATGGTCATTGTGCAGGAAGGTTTGCCTGTTCATACAGTGGCTTTCAAGAGAGGAGATGGCCAATCACCAAACACCCATTTAACAATATTCAAGACTGGGGAAATGGCTTTCCACTACCGCTACCTCAAGCCTCCTGAATATTCTCTACCTCCTCAGCTTATCCACTTTTTTCTAAGAGCACCTTCAAGTTCATACCAGATTATGAGGCATTCTTGCATATGGCTTCCCATGGTGGGGGTTGTATATGTTTTTTAAAAAAAATTATCAAGTTGAGTAGAGAGCCTGGAGCAATGGCCATCACATTCCCTACTTCTGAAAGTAGCACCATAGCTGTGTGATAGTTTGAGCTTCAGAGAAAAACTCCATTCATTTCCTCCACAGCACTGGTCAGCCATATACTGTACATACGCACACATGCAAACACACCCCTATCAAATCAATAGCCTACCTTGGCTTCTTATAGGAACAGATTGTCCATGGCTGGATTTTGGCACTATGACATATAGTGCAGGATTGCTGTGCTCTACTAGTGAAAAATCTAAAGAAAATTCCTAGATAAATGATTTAATACATTGAATAGATAAATATTTGGCCTTCTTAACGGCTGTGGTTGACAATTCTATTCATCTTTGGTATAAGTCTTTAATTATGCAAGCTTAACTGTTTAAGACCTTGGGGGAAAATATTATCAGATTCTAGTTACTAAATGTGAGAGAATTGCTTTAGCTTGGTCTTCTCCAACTTTGACTGTGATGTTTGGGGAATTCTGCAAGACAAATCCACTTGTCCACTCGTCCAAGTTGAGGAAAGCCAATTTTAGCCCCTTCTGTGTATCCAATCCAGAGATTATGAATCTGAATAGTGCAAAATGGAGAACTGGGCAACAGGATACTTCTCTGAAATTAACCATAGTTTTTATGCAACCTAAAGAAGGCTCGTGCCTAAATTGTGGGGCAACTCATGCAAAGACATTATCTCTGGGCTGAATGACAAAAGGTTATATTTTGGAAACAGAGGTGATTGGGTGAAAAGGCACGGATGCCTTATCCTAATTTATTTATCTCCTCCAGCCACATGAGATGTAACAGGCATTTTCAAACATACTAATCTTTACATGGGACTAAGAACAAGGGAGAGTGAGATCTGCCCGTTCCAGTGAAGCATCTTCTCAAGAGGGAGAGCTGGTAAGTCTGCAAATGGCAGCAGCTGATAGGCTCAGATATGGTGTGTACACAATCTGGAAAAATCTAGGGTTTATTCAGACTAGAACGATCATTCCATACACTGGTTTATTGCTTAGTCTAATCAAAGATCCACCTATTGGCAATCCCTTCTTTCTATACGCAGACACATGTACACATATTGCTGACATGTTTCTTCTGTTCAGTCTCATTTGAGAGCACCTATGAAGATCTAGCTAATCAACCCAACACCAAATCATTGCATCAACAAAAATGAACTCAAGAAAATGAAGTGGATTTCTTTTCCATTTCAAAAGGGAAATTGCTCTTTCCAAAGCGGACAATAGGCCAACTTAATAATATTAATAATGCATTTTTAAAAAATCCTCATGATGAATAGCCCTGTACATGAGCAAAAGCGCTCAGGAATGCCAGAACTGTAATTAACTAGCAGCAAGTTGTCCATATATTATCATGATGTTGGAGCTCAACTGACTGAAAATGAAATGCTGTAATTCTCAAAAAGAAGCGGCAGCGGCAGCAACAAAAGGAATTAGAAAAAGAATAGCAAAGTTGGTGAATGATGGGGGGGAAGGCACATGTGATGTCCTAATGGCAGCGGTTACATGGAGAGAAATAAATTATCACAAGAAAGGAACAAATGCTGCTTGTGGCAGTTCTTAGAGGCGTGGTGGGAAGGACTGGGCCGGACAGATCAATTGACTGAGCGCACTGAGCGGCTGCTTCGCGGAAATCGATGGACTTTGACATGCTTGGACAGATGGTCACTCCGTGCAAACTTCTTCTCACACACAGGGCACTGATACGGTTTCACTCCAGAGTGGGAACGTCGATGTCGAGAAAGTTCATCTGATCGTGAGAACCTGGAAGCAAATAAGAAAAGATTATCGGTGTGATGCCTTCACCTTTAGGTGGTCATCAATGTACAGTATATAAAAACAGAACCGAGAATATTTAACATTATGATCATTCTTTCAAAGAAATACTCCTGAAGAATATTTCATTTTTTTTTCTTTTTATGGCCCTGTAATCCCTTGTATTGGGGTGGGGTCAGGGTTACTGAATGAAGCTGAGCATTTACTGGTTGGATTCCCTTCCTGACACCTATGCAGAGTTCACAGCAGATATTTACTCTTTGCGCTCTGATAGAGAAACATCTCTCGCTGCCTAAGATTGAACTCTCAGTATTCTGAGTGTGAGGCGAGCGTCTTCATCTCTAGATCATCACACCACTCTGCTGAGGAATACTTCAATAATCCTGCCAAATAGATTATTTTTATTCATCAGGACATTTTTTGGAAGGGAGACAATTGCCCCAAGATCCATATATGAAAAGAAAGTCATCCAAACAATGGTTCAATATCTGAAACATTTTCATTTCAAAGTGAGTTATTTCAGAATCTTGGATTATCACCACCCTCCTGTTTACTGGCCATGGCTTTCAATATACACATATACTATGTATACACACACACATACACATCAAAACACAGAGACAGAATGGCAATTATAAGAGATGCTATGAAAAGTGACTGGGCAGAAGCAGATTTCAAATGAATATTATGCTACTCATGTCTTAATAAATCCCTATTATTCATACATTATAGACTATAAAGCAGCGATTGTCCACAAGCTTTTTAGTATCCATTTGCTCCCATCTCCCCAAACAGTAACAGGCCAATCTATTTTATTTATTTATTTATTTATTACGGTTTTCTTATATGCCGCCCAACTCCCGAGGGACTCAGGGCGGCGCACAACAGAAAAAAGATACAAGAATCACCAATAATAAACGTTAAATTAAAAGCAAATATAAAAATTAAAAATTCATATTAAAAAAACCATCCAACAATCAGACATACCCGGGGGAGAGAATATTTTTAGGGAAATATGGTTAAATATGTCAGTTATGTCTGACTCTAGGCATGGTGCTCATTTCCATTTCTTGGCCAAGAGAGCCAGCATTGTCCGAAGACATTTTCCATGGTCATGTGGCCAGTGTGGCTATATGGCAAAGGCACACAGAACACTGTTCCTTCCCACCAAAGTGGTACCTATTAATCTACTTGCATCTACATGCTTTCGAACTGCTATGTGGGCAGGAGTTGGGACAAGTAATGAGAGCTCACCCCATTGCGTGGTACTTGGGTCTTGAACCTGGGCTGTCAACTTTCAAGCTGAAAAGAAATTCTTAGAAATTCTTTTGAAATCCACATTTTTGCTAAGAAAAATTCTAAGAACTTTTTTTCTTTCTCTCCCCTCCAAAAAAGATAGGTTGAATTTTCCATTTCCTAGGATAAAATAATTGCTGCTGTCACCTGCGACAAATCTGAGGTAAAGAAAGAAATCTCCTCTGCTCCAAGAATGGGTTTTCCCCCCACAGAAATTGCATAGACGTTTCCAAAGTATGATTTGCATACAGAGTTAAAATGAAAAGTCAATTGGAAAATCTAAGAATTCATGAAACACACTAGGACTTAGGCACCCTTTGAATAGTAGAATCCCAGTTGGCATCAGCCAGAACAGTGATGAAGACTGGCATAGACTAGAACAGGGGTGTCAAACTCACATCATCACAGCGGCATCATGTGACATATTGGGACTTTTCCCCCCTTTGCTAAACCAGGTGTGGGTGTGGCCAGCGCGCGATGCATCTAGCCCGCGAGATGTTTGACAGCCCTGAACTAGAATCTTTAAGAATTGCTGTCAGCTGTTCCTATAGGAAATAAATGAAAGTAGAGGTATTTCTTAGCCAAAAATTTTATTGATCCAAATAATTTCCCCCTTCTGTCGCATTACAAGTGGGAAATTTTGGAAGAGTTTGGGGAGCCATGTCCAAAGTATTGAGAGACCAAATGTAAGGACCCTGAGGTCTCAAGTGGTGCAATTTTAAGAGGGTAAAGTTAGTTTTTTCTTCAAGAGAAAGATGGAGCATCTCTTCGCTACCTAGAAGAGAACTTGACTTTCCAAACGGAAAGACTACCAACAATTATGTGACATTTTTATTTCTTTTTGTATTTTATCTTTATTCTTTAGGGAATTAAAAAAATTACTCCTGCTAAATAAGAGTTTTTGTCTATAGTTTCTCTGATATTTATTAAGCATGTTTGAACAAAATATTTCTTAATTCTTGTAGTTTGACTTTAGGAGCAAAACCCCTTGGAGAAGGGAGGGAGAAGGTTCAGGGTATGTGCTACCTGGCCCATGAAAAGGAACATGAGTTAATATGACAAAAATATATTTTGTATCATAGCTAAGCCTTCAGTTGATCAGGTAACAACATTGCTATGTTGGCATTCAGTTTGCTTGAAAAGATCGGTTTACTATAACTACAGAAATAAATTTGCAGCTCCTTATGTGCTTGCAGCATGTACCCACCCAAACATTAAACATAAAATAAGGGTAAAAGCCTTCAGATTATTATATGATGCTCTCTGAAGACAGACATGGACAATGTGTTTTATAAACTGATTTTCCCCCATTTAGATTTGATTGGGTATTAATATACAATCATTATCTTTCATTTATGGAACCTTATAGGGACTCCAGATATTATCATCTTCCATTTTTAACCCTCCCATGTTTCATGACCACGTCTTTTGCCTTTTTCTGGATAGGAAATGTATATGTTGAGGATCAAAAGACAGCTTTGCAGCACAAGCTTTTGAATAGTAGCAGTAGGAGCTCCCAAACAAAGGATTTAGTGCTATTAAATATGCTAATTGAAGATTAGTTTGAAAGAGAAAGCCTTGATTCTCTGAGCTACTCTTCTCAGAAGACGCTGGTGTCATTTTTCTAGGAATAGGGAAGCAATAAGTACCGTATTTTTCAGAGTATAAGACGCACCTTTTTGCCCCCAAAAAGAGGGTGGAAATATCGGTGCATCTTATACACCGAATACAGCCATTTTTGGCCTCCCGAAGCCCCGCCCCCGCATCCTATTTTTGCAAAAAATGGGCCATTTTTTGCAAAAAATGGGGCATTTTTTGCAAAAATGGGGGCGTTTTTGCCTTCCCCCACCCCCTAGGAGTGCTCTGCAGGCTTCCCAATCCCTCTGCATGCCCTGTTTTTGCAAAAAAAAACCTGGGATGTTTTTGCCTTCTAATTACCACATCTAACATGACTGGAGGAGGAATTCTGGGAGTTGAAGTCCACTAATCTTAAAGCTGTCAAGTTTGAAGTTTGTAAAAAGTGTACATGGTTGTAAAAAGTGTACATGGTTGTAAAAACTATACATGGTTGTAAAAAGTATTCTGCTACACTGGTATTTTATTAATTAATATATTACTACACCATTTGGTTCAGAATACTTTTTTCCTTGTTTTCCTACTCTAAAATCTAGGTGCGTCTTATATTCTGGTGCGTCTTATACTCCGAAAAATACGGTAATCAATTTCAGATCTGTGAATCAATCTAAAAAGGTTTTTGTGCATCTCTTGGATCAATTCCAAGGCATTTGACTGATCTGGAAAGTCAATTATTTCTCCTAATGATATTCAGTTAGTAGAGCTGCATTAGAGTAAAGAATCTGATGTCTAAAGTAGATATAAACCCTATTACTCCAGAAAGAGTCTTTATTATTAATCATTATGTTAGTTGCTACTGGCAGAGTTAACTGCCAGAAAGTCCACTGAAGTCACCAGTTCTCCAAGAACACAATTTAAGAACAACTGAAAGAGCACAATTAACATTAACATTTCTTACAGATATCTTATAGTAAGGACTGTAGTATAGTAAGAAATGTAGTATAGTAAGAAAGTAGTAACAAATAGTGGAAGAACAAGATTCTATGCTGCATCTGCACAAAAACATCTCTCCCAGAATAATTTTGGAAGGAGTTCCAAATTTTTAGTATTTTTAATTCAACTTTCCTATGAAATTGAACAGGACTCTCATAGACATATATCTAATCTTCTGAAGGAATCGCTGATGTCTTTGAAGATCCAAGGACTGTTGCATTCTATAAATTTGCTAACATTGGCTCCTCAAATATCAAGGAAGTGAAATTAAGACTAACTTCATAGGCGAAATATGATTCATGGAACTGAGTTTAGGTACGTGAACTGCAACAAATTCTAAGCTGAATTTTTGAAAACAGAATTCATATATTGTTAATTCTATCCCTTTCAGTACTTCCACCAATCTTCTACCCATTTACTTATCTCTTGCATTTTATATTTGCCTAGTGCTTTTTTTGTGGCAATAACATCAGTTGGATCCTTTTAAAAAATTACATGGGGAAAGAAATCATGGGAAATTGTTTCTCTGGAAAGGAGATTGTTTCATGTAACTGCTGTTTAAGAACCCCATAATGGTACAATGATTACAAAAACTATCAATGCAATTAAAAATGAATCAGGGCTAGCAAAGGAGTTAGCTTAAACAACCGCTTTGCCCAGAATAATTGTAACCATGACATACAATGTTTTACTACCTTGTAAGCTTTCCCAAGAAATTGAGGCCTTTGAACTATGGTGCTAGAGAAGACTCCTGCGAGTCCCTTGGACTATAAGGCGATCAAAACGGTCAGTCCTAGAGGAGATCAACCCTGACTGCTCTTTAGAAGGCCAGATCCTGAAGATGAAACTCAAATACTTTGGCCACATAATGAGACGGAAGGACTCACTGGAGAAGAGCCTAATGCTGGGAAAGATTGAGGGCACAAGAAGAAGGGGACGACAGAGAATGAGGTGGCTGGATGGAGTCACTGAAGCAGTCGGCATGAGCTTAAATGGACTCCAGAGGATGGTAGAGAACAGGAAGGCCTGGCGGAACATCCATGGGGTCGCGATGGGTTGGACACAACCTCGCAACTAACAACAAAAGCTTTCCCAAGCTAGAACCCTGGCTGGGCTAGAGTGTATATACGGTAAGAATGGAGGAAGCTGTTTTACATTTTGTCAGAGCAATTTTATCTATTCAGTCCAGGGTGTCTCTTCCAGTACCCAGTACCCTAATCCTTTGACTTGGAGAAATGGCTCCTGAATGTAGGACATTTTCATGTTGAGAGGTTGCAATACTGTATACAGCCGTGGTGGCGAACCTATGGCACACGTGCCAGAGGTGGCACGCAGAGCCATAGAAGCCGGCACACGAGGGTTTCCCACCGGCAAACCGGAAGTGCGAAAAAATACACTTCCGGTTTGCCGGTGTGCTGTTTTTTGCACTCCAGAGGGTTCAGGGAAGCTCCCTGAAGCTCCGGAATGCAAAAAACTACAAAACGGACAAACCGGAAGTGCACTTTTCCGCACTTCCGGTTTGTCCGTTTTGTAGTTTTTTGCATTCCGGAGCTTCAGGGAGCTTCCCTGAACCCTCCGGAGTGCAAAAAACAGCATACCGGCAAACCGGAAGTGCGTTTTTTCGCACTTCTGGTTTGCCGGTTTCGTCGTCCCAGGCTCCGGTAAGCCTTTGCGCGGGGGTGGGGGTGTGTGCGCATGCGCAGGGGGCAGCATGGGGGGGTGTTGTGCGCATGCGTGGGGGGGAGGGAATGGGTGTGGGCACACGAGCGCGCGCGAGCGCGCCCCCCCCCTTTTGGCACGCGAGCCGAAAAAGGTTCGCCACCACTGGTATACAGTTAGGAGGTGATGTGCTACCTGAGTGTATATATCGCTTCATAAGACAGATCGCTACAATCTGCAGAAACAGGGCTGCTGTGGCTGCTTCTGGCACAGGCAAAATACTGAAAGCCCTGCTCACACAACAGAAGACCCTAAAAAGGTGGAAGAAAGTAGTAGATCACCTGACAGACTGATATCAGATTTCCTGACGTTTCCTGAACACTGTCTTGCTCCAGTGGGATTAGCCCACCCCACTAGCATCAGCAAACGAGGCCTTTTCTGGATTTTGTCGGCCGAGGAATTTCACCTAGCAGGATCCAGGAGAACAGTCTTCTCTGTCATGCCTCCCACTCTTGAGAATGTCTTGCCACCAGAGGTGAGATCCATCCCCACCCCTCTGGCCTTCTGGAAGGGCCTTAAAACATGCCTCTACCGGTTGGCTTGGGCCCATGATGGGGCCCCTCCCCCGCTATGCCAGAAGTGGTTGACTGAATGAGAAACAAAATCCCATCAGCACCACCTTTCCCCCGTACCACCCATTTCCTTGATTTTCATCTTTTATTTATTTGCTGCCAAACTTAAATTTTAACGCTTTTGCATCTATGCTTTTATACTATTGTAGGCCATCCAGGGCCACTCGAGACAGTGAAAAGGGTAGCATATAAATTTAATAAATAAATGCAAAACATCCAGGTTCTTTGGGTTGGTGAGCAAGTATTCTGATCAGGAGTGGCGCTGCTAAGAAAAGGAAAACACACATACACACACACACACACACACACACACACACACACACCACACACACACAGACTCAAACACATCAATCCTTCCATTCCCTAACAAAGCTGCTACCAGATGCCTTGCCTGGCTCAAGATTTAAATAAGAAAAGCTAGGCTCTTCAGAAAAGCAGAGACAAAGGGCCTTTTGTACTCTTGTACTTTTCAGAGTGTTTCTTGTTCTAGTACCAATGGGGTGTTGAAGAAGAACTCTGAGCTCTAAAACACATCAGGAAATGGAATCATCAATCTCGCACCTATCTGTTTCAGATTTCCTTCATTCTTCTGTTCAGCTCTGTGTTACCCTGGGCTTGCTCAGTGGGGGTGAGAAAGAAAGTGGGGCCGATATTAAGCCCAGAGAACGGTGACAAGAGCAGCTTTATTTTATTTTTTTCCTATGGAGCAAAGAGGGTAAGGCCCAAACAGAATTGGAGGTAGTACAGTCCAAATTCATTTCAGAAGCAGGAACATCTAATGCAGCCAACTATGCTGGCTAGGGAATCCTGGGAATTGAAGTCCGAAGTTGCTATGGTTGAACTCATCTCTTCCATCTACCTATTTGCTGCTCTGCTGTTTTTTTTCACCTCATACTTCTGAAAAAATGGGTACCGAGCTAGAGGAGACTCAGTGCCAGGCTGAGGTATGCTAAGATCTATCAAGCGGTCATTCAGTCCTTTTCTCTAGAACTTATACTGCAGTTTGGTTAAGGGCTCACTTGATGCTGGAACCCACGGACTACTGGTTCTGGAAAAGATAAGTTAAGAAATCTTGGGACAGGGAATAAGAATTTAATTCTGGTGCGGTATCCTTATAGAAGGGCTGTAGCTCTGATCATGAGCAATTAAAATTTAAGTTTCTGAAGACTGTATGGCGGGGAGGGGGCATTTGTAATATCAGAAATATGGCCAATCAGTGCAGACTAGGATATTATAAGTTGGTATGTTATCAGTTATAATGTTTGATTATAACATACCCAACCACACACAAGAACAGTTTTTTCCCGAATGCCATCAATCTGCTAAACAAATAATTCCCTCACCACTATCAAACTATTCACTAAGGTGCATTACTATTTCTATTAGTTTTCTCATCGTTCCTATCACCCATCTCCTCCCACTTATGACTGAATGACTGTAACTTTGTTGCTTGTATCCTTATGATTTATATTAATATTGCTTCCTGATTGCTTATTTGTACCCTATGACAATCATTAAGTGTTGTACCTCATGATTCTTGACAAATGTATCTTTTCTTTTATGTACACTGAGAGCATATGCACCAAAGACAAATTCCTTGTATGTCCAATCACACTTGGCCAATAAAGAATTCTATTCATTGAAAGAAAACCAGGTTGTGCAAAGCTGCTATAGACAATGCTGAACTAAATGGAGCAATGATACAGGTAGTCCTTGACTTACGACCACAACTGAGCCCAAAATTTCTGTTGCTAAGCAAAGGCAGTTGTTAAGTGAATTTTGCCCCATTTTACGAACTTTCTTTCTGCATTTGCTAAGCCAGTCACTGCAGTTGTTAAGTTAGTCATACATTTGTTAAATGAACCTGGCTTCCCCATTGACTTTGCTTGTCAGAAGGTTGCCAAAAGTGATCACATGACCTTGGGACACGGCAACCATCATCAGAAATACGAGCCGGTTGCCAAGAGTCTGAATTTTTGATCATGGGGATTCTGCAATAGTCGTTAAATGTGAAAAATGGTTGAGTCACTTTTTTCTGTGCTATTGTAACTTTGAACAGTCACTAAATGAACTGCTGTAGATCAAGGACTATCCGCATTGATAATTAATAAAAGGAAGGAATTACCAATGAAACCAAACAATTATATATATATAAAAACAAGTTGGCTATATTTGTGTATGTATTTGATTTTCAAACAAGAAAAATAAAGCACAAACTTTTCATTCTTCTTAGCAGTTCTGTTTGTTTTCAAAGATACACACTTTGAGTAAATAGCCAGCCTCTATACTAGAGCTCTGCTCTGGACTTTCCCTTTTTTTCTGAACTCCAGATCATTGCTCTTGGAACCCACACTTACTATCTATTCCCAACCAGAAACGCTAATGCTTCTATACTGAAACCAGTAATGGTTTGTGGACCTCTGGTATATATACAGTATATATTCTTCTTGTGAGACATTTTTCAAGCTTCCCAATAATCTTAAGTGCATTTACTGGGGAAAAAATGTCTACTCAACCTGACGTAAAGAAGAAAGAAAGGGAGAAAAATACCAGAAGCATTTTTTAAAAATCTGGAAAAAAACAGAGGCTTCAAATATATTTGTTCCAGTCTTAGGAGGTCTCGCTCTCTCTTCGAACTCCAAAGAAGTAAACATAACCTGCTGATAAAAGAAAGCTGCGTAATTCTGAGCTCAGCTGGCTCAGTCAATTTGACAATCTGACTTTGATGTTCAAGAAGAACATTCAATTGATGTTGGGAGAGGAGAGATCTGTTCCCCCAAAGGGAGGAACATTTGAAGGAAAAATGCAGCAATTTCCCTTCTTTTGTATAGCAACGAATTTAGTGGCAAACATATGGATTGGGATCAGAATAATACCCAAATTCATGTGGGATTAGGTCGGAGGCATATGACTTTCTTGAGTGCATTTGTCCAGCCGGAAGGAAAAACTTGGAGAAACATCTAAGATTAGCTTCTTGACAATGGCAGCTTTACCCTATGTATCACTTAATCCCCAACTTTTTGGGCACCAGGGACCAGTTTCGTGGAGAGAGGCTTTTTTGAGGACCGGGGGTGGGGGGTGGGTACGGTTTCACATGCTGCCTGCATCTTGCACATACATGGATGGGGCTTTGTTTGTTTGTACGGCCTGATTTCTGGCATGCCGCGGACCAGGGGTTGGGGACCCCGGACTTAATCCTTAACTTAAAAGCAATTCTTAAATCACTTGGTTGATTTGCGTATTTAACAAGTTGAACCACTAAATGTAATGTGGAAGAAGGAATAGCCTTGAGGAACAGAAGGAAGAGCTGCAACCAAGATAATGATCAGATAAAAGAATTCTGAGTCTGGGCCAGAATTGTAATTGTGAGAAAGCATCTCAGAAAAGGCTCTCTATCGTTTTCACAAAACTAAAGGGGGGGAGGCAATTCAGATTTGAAAGATTCTGTTACTATAATCTTAATAATAAAAGTAAGTATTTGCATGCATGACTTTGGCTTCCTGATCTGGTCTATCTTGAACGGATGACACTACCCTTCTGGTGGGCTTCCATCATATCAATCATGCACTTCAGCTATATTTGCTGAAACAAGAGGGGAGAGATATGCTCAGTTAATACCTGGGAGTGATAAAGAAGAGTAAAGTGAAGCATGGAATCTGTACCAAAGGTATTTTTTCAAGAGGCAACTGGACTTTCTGGTTTTTCTTTGAAGACATTTCGCTTCTCATCCAAGAAGCTTCCTCTGAGGGCTGAAGAAGCTTCTTGGATGAGAAGCGAAACGTCTTCAAAGAAAAACCAGAAAGTCCAGTTGCCCCTTGAAAAAGCACTTTTGGGACAACCATGACCTGGATGACTGAGAATCTCCAAAGACATGGAATCTGTAGTTCACAAAGGAATATGAAGCAATGATATTACTAAGTCCTATAGCCATGATGGCGAACCTATGGCACGCGTGCCACAGGTGGCACGCGGAGCCATATCTGAGGGCACGTGAGCTGTTGCCCTATGTCAGCTCCAGCGCACATCTGCGTGCTGGCCAGCTGATTTTCAGCATTCCGGAGGGTGGGGGGGAGGCCATTTTTGCCCTCCCCAGGCTTCAGGAAAGCCTCCAGAGCCAGTTCGAACTTCCAGTAGGCCTGTTGGGCTGTTTTTCACCTTCCCCAGGCTTCAGGAGGCTTTCCTGAAGCCTGGGGAGGGCAAAAAAATGGCCCAGTGAGCCTACCGGAAGTCTGGAAGCTTCAGTGAGGTCTGCACGCATGCGCGAGGGGGAAGCACGGGGGGCTTGTGTGCACATGCATGGGGGAGGGCATTGCCTTATGGGTGTGGGCACGCGCCTGCACGGTATCGCGCACACACACGCTCTTTTGGCACCTGAGCAAAAAAAGGTTCGCCATCGCTGTCCTATCGCATTGAGATTCATTTGTTTTTCTTCTTTTTTTTTAGGTCCGCACACCTTCTGACATATCTAGTCCACAAGCCATTCTAAATGTTCCCTTTCCCTTTGTTTTTGAAGAAGGACCACTGATCTGGTTGATTCAGGGCACTATTTCTGAATTCTGTTTAGCCAGTCTATTTTTGCCCAAAGACAAGTATCCATAAATACAAATATACAAGCAAATTTCAGAGCACAGAGTAGCTCGGGGGGTGGGGGTTGCACTTAAAATGGGAGGAGGGTAAGATGAAAAATAAGACAAGTCTGGATTTTTGAGCTGAGGGGAGAGTGAGGGTTGATGGGAGTAGCTGTTGTTTAAACCATTAAGCCTGTTTTAGGGCTTATATATAATTTTCCACCTTTCCCATCTCAAAATGGTGGAACACTATGGCACAATTTTTGGCAATTTTGGTGAACAAATCATTGAGGGCCAGACCGAAAGGCCTCAGGGCTACATTCAGCATTGAGACCTCAGTTTGCCCAACTCTGCACTAATCCAACATTCTATCTAACACACATCCAAAATATCTGGAAAAGGGCCCTATTTAGTAAATACTCAACTGCCATGTTCTGAGAGTCAGGGAAACAGCCTACCATGCCTACTAAAGCATTATTAAATATTTTGCACATCCTGTTAGACAAAGAATTGAAAGCCAAAAAAAAAAGATCATGGGGAAATTCATATCTCCTAATGTCCTTTAGGGAGTCCTTAAATGAGTCCCCAAATTCCAAGCTGGGGGTAGGAGATTGTTGTGCCCCATGTTAAATGAATATCTTTGACATAAGGAATGAAAACAAAGTGAAACACCCAACAGTTAATTTTCAGCACCTTTGACAAGGTAGCCTCATGTATTCTTGTTTCTGGGAACTTAAATTACATTCGTTTGTTTGTTTGTTTAATCTGTCTGTCTGTCTGTCTATCATCTATCTATCTATCTCTATCATCTATCTATCTATCTATCTATCTATCTATCTATCTATCTATCTATCTATCTATCATCTATCTATCTATCTATCATCTATCTATCATCTATTTATCTATTTATCTATCTATCATCTATCTATCATCTATCTATCATCTATTTATCTATCTATCATCTATCTATTTATCTATCTATCTATCATCTATCTATCATCTATCTATCATCTATTTATCTATCTATCATCTATCTATTTATCTATTTATCTATCTATCATCTATCTATTTATCTATTTATCTATCTATCATCTATCTATCATCTATCTATCTAGTTGGTATCCTGCTTTTATTATTTTTACAAATAACTCAAGGTAGCAAACATACTTAATACCCCTTCTTCCTATTTCCCCCAAAACAACAACCTATTTTCCCCAAAACAATGTGAGGTGGGTTGGGCTGAGAGAGAGTGATTGGTCACCCAGCTGGCTTTCATGGCTAAAGTGGGACTTGAACTCACACAGTCTCCTGGCTTCTAGCCTAGTACCTTAAGCAGATCCCTCAGCCATCTAAGATTCAGGAGGCCTCTGTCTCTGTGTGGATACTCAAGAGGCAACGGTTGCCCAGGAAGATACAGGGTGATATTCCAGAATAGCCCAAGCTCAGTGAATCAAACCTAGCTAAAGTCATCCGTACCCCTTAAGTAGACCTGGCAGGATGCAGCTCCATTGGCAATGCTGCAAAGTCATTTCTATTATTATTCTCTTTCTCTTTAAGCAGTTTGCCAGGAAGATATTAGTTACAGTATATTTTACATAATGGAAAATAAATATTACAAATGTTTATATTAAACCCTGTCTTTAATAGACACCAATCCACCACCACCACCCAAAAAAAAAAAAGAATCAGAGGAGATTCTTATATAATGCAATGCAGGAATTCATATCACTAATTCTGATTTTTTTTCACATTTCAACATTCAAGAAATTAAGTCTTGGGTTTACCTGGTATCATATCATCAAATATTCAATCCTGAATATTTGACCTCAAACTCCTACTATCTTTTAACTATTGGCAGTAACAACTGGGGGTAATGGAAGTTTAAATTCTGTTTATCTACAAATTTAGGAGTTATTTTAACTAACCTTTCCTTATCATGAAAAAACTGTATATTAATTTGAATCAATCTCTCTGTATGCAAACATACATTTATAAACTCTCACACACAGTAATAAACAATCTGAAACTACTGGAAGATCACACTTGTGGCTACCCATAGTAGAAAATATTTGTCATTTGTATCTTAGATTTTTAAGAGACTCTATTTTCAGAGACCAGATTTCAATCAGAGTAGAACTGGAAGGGACCTTGGAGGTCTTCCAGTCCAACCCCCTGCTCAAGCAGGAGACCCTATACCATTTCAGACAGGTTGCTGTCCAGTCTCTTCTTAAAAACCTCCAGTGATGAAGCACCCACAACTTCGGAAGGCAAGCTGTTCCACCAGATAATTGTCCTTAGTGTTAGGAAGTTTCTCCTCATCTGAGAATGTAAAACTGCATTTGTGTTGTGTTTATTTCTGAAGGAGATTAAGCTATTTGCATAATAGAGATATCCTTTGGTCTGAGTGCTAAAAGGGAATTTGGAATCACAATCAAGTGTTTACGAATTGTAAAGGGTGAAATATAGGAAGCTGACTTACATCACTTCTAAATTGATGTGTTTTGCATATCCCTACTTAGTCTGGTCTTTTGAATTGATGATACTAGATACAGTTGATAGGAACATGGTCTCTCTAATACAGTGGTTTTCAACCTTCCTAATGCCGTGATCCACGACCCACCCCTGCGCCCCCACCGCGCCCCACCACGCCGCCACGCCCACCACCACGCCCACCACCCCGCTGCCGCCATTTGGGTTATTTTACCCTCTGTGCATGCGCAAAGCATTCTGTGCATGCGCAGAAGGTAAAAGAACCTAAATGGTGGCGTCCAAGCGAAGTCTCCCGACCCCTGTGAAAGGGTCGTTCGACCCCCAAAGGGGTCGCGACCCCCAGGTTGAGAACCGCTGCTCTAATACAAATCACTCTCCGCAGTTGCTATCAGACCTCTTAAGTGGAATAGACAAGAATGAACCTTGGACTTTCTGAATGCAAAGGGTGTCTTTTCCTGCTGAACTATACGGGGTATCTAAGCTTTACTAAAATAGTTTGCAAAAAAAGCAAACTGTGATTGATTCAATGGCATTCAAACTTGCTCTGTCAAGTCTGACTTATCTTTTATAAATGGCATACCACTGAGTATTTTTATAAAGGCCAATGTCCTGTTATATAAATACAGTTTTTTTTCTGGAGCGTTACCAAATTTTAAGGGAACATGCTCTAATTACTTTGTTCATTACTGGTAGATGCGCAGTAGAATTTATGAATCAGATTCAGCCAACAGTACTAACCTCCATCCACATCCAGGCCAAGTACATGCAAAGGGTTTTTCCCCCGTGTGCCTTCTTAGATGGGCTTTCAAATGGCTGCTTTTAGTGTACATCTTGGTACATCCAGGAAAAGTACATTTGTGCATTTTAATGAGTTCTGCTGCAGGATTCTTTTGAAACTTTTGACCCATGATGACTCCAGTTTGACCCTGGATTGTACCTCCTGGACCAATAGGTTTTGCAGCTATCGGAACTGGAGCTATGCGGACAAATTTGGAAGATGAGTTCAAGTTGGATGATTGAACAAGTTGTGGCACCAGTGCAAAAGTTTGCCCTTGGATGTTGACCAAGAGCTGTGCAATTTTAATGTTTTCTTGCACTGATCCTTGTGAACTAGGGCTCACATCTGACGGTTGCTTAACTTGAACTGGCTGGATCTGGAGCATGACTGGTATCCCTCCATCAAGGGACACTGCTCCGTTAGATGCATGGCTGCCTTCCATTGCACCATTTGATTGTTCATTTTTACTGTCTTTTAAAGTAACACTTGGTACCATCTGGTCTTTTTGCTGTATGGAAGCTACAGTGATTTGGCTGCAAGCTCTCATGTCTTTGGTCTCACTCTTAGGTCCTTCTTTGAGATCCATCTCCATGTTTTCTTCCAAAAATTCCTCAATCTCCTCAAGGGTAGGCTGGAATGGTCCGGAATCTTCCATCTCCACTGTGAACTCTGGCATTCTAAAATTCTCCTCCTTCACAATGGGCTGAAGTCTCCTTTTATCCCACCAAGAAGCATGGCCATTCCCCAGAGATGCCTGGGACAACAAGTAGTCCAAGATACTGTCCTGATTCTCAGCACTTGAGGAACTCCCATAGCTGGAGCCTAGAACCTGTGAATCTGGGCTCGAACAAGAACAAAAACTTGAGGAATCACTGTCATCTTCAGACACTGGGGAAGGCAGCATTTGGTATGACCTCCCAACAGCTGTCATGTCCGCAAAGTATCCAATTGAGGGCCTGGTGGATGAGAAAGATTCATCCGCAGGAAGCAAGTGATCCACCATTCCTGGATAATCTCTTTACACGTGTGCCACCAGCATGTACCAAACGAGTGAAAACCTGAATGTGGGAAACACAAACATTGACAGTCGGAAACCAGAAGTAATTATTCATCTCAACGCGCTGAAACCCTATAGCTTGATTTAGAATGCTTACGGAGTGCAGCACATGTTGCTACATGTTTTGATCTAGTTTGTATCACCCAAGAGGATTTCTTGAGTGCTTGAAAGCTTTCTTCAAGATTGCACCGCATGCTTACAAAAGAATTATCTCCCCAAACCATTTCATAACTATACGTTGACGACTGTAGATTTACAACAGCTTTCTTTTCAAACGTTTGCTGGCAAAACGATAGAGTTCTATATTTTTAGCCATTAATCCTACAAATAAAGTTAAAGAATACGCAGGGGAAGAGGGAAAGAATACCGAGTTGTTTTTTTTCCCCATCCCTGAATTTCTTTATAAAATAGAGCATTTATCCCTAGGATGCAGTTTTCTCCCCGCTGCAATTTTTATTCTTTCACATATACAAATATAGGCTAATTACTGTGTAAAAGCAAGGTTCAGAATCACAGGAGCTAAAAATATTGGCTGGTCTTCAACAGCAAATATACCATGGCAATTTTCCTTCCTTAGGTTAATGAATCAAGCTTTTAGCATTAATATCTTCAGTGCTGGTCCTTATAAGGTTTTGAACCAAGCAGGATTTCTCCGTTATCATATTTCTAGAGGTGGGATTCTTTTTTTTTTTTTTTTTTTGCCGTGCCAGCTCCCCTCTCCAATAAATAAGTAAAGATTATGGACAAAAAAAATGCATTCTTTTTTTTTTACTCTCCTTTGCAACATTTGGCCGGACTACAAGGTCACTGTTAAGTGGCGCTGCCTCACTGCTTGCATTACTGAATATTTATCATTTGCAAACACTGCTTTAGAATGATCAAAACTACGTTCCATTTCTAAATTTGGTTTAGAATTAGTCCTTCATTCAGGTTTTGGATTTCAAAGCCTTGCAACCAATCCAGTCGGCTGAGTGCTGCCATCCATCAATTCATTCAACTTCAGCATCTCTACAAAGCCCAGCATTCAAGGGAGAGAAAAAATCACTCACAGACATCCATTCTACTCATCAAAGCAGAATTCACACAGGCATTTGTTACGTTCAGATGGAAGCATAAGCTGAAAATGTCTCCAACCAACCCTTGCCCATGTTTTCATCCTAGTCAACTTTGAACTGGTTGAACAAAGGATTTTATGAACATGTTTTTACGGAAGCTATGATGGTTGTAGAGGCAAGTTATTGAGTCTGCATTTGCAAGGCATGCAGGACAGAGGTGGGTTCGGACCGGTTCTATAGAACCGGTAGTAACTTGGCGGCCTGGGTCTCTAGAACCGGCAGCAACCCAGGCCTGCCACGCCCCCAAACTGGCTCTTTCGGCGGTGGCATAGGCGCTGCCATTTTGTTTTTTGCTTCTGCGCATGCGCAAAAGCTGTTTTAAGCACTTTGCATGCACGCGCACCCTTGCGCCACGTCACTGAGCGAACTGGTAGCGGAGAAAAACAGAACCCACCCCTTATGCAGGGAGACAGGCAAGAGTTAGAGAAGTTGCGTTGTAATAAAAAACCTGTAGTCTACCCTAACAGAAACAGCAAACCTGAATTTTCGCATTATTTTTAATGTGGTCTTCTGCTATTGCTTCTATGACCACTTTGCCGCAATGTTGTCCAAAGAAAGGGACATCATATTCACATAAATGATACAATTTATTCTGCATATTTAACTTCCCAATCTTTGCTTCATCCCACTTGAAGGAAACACATACAAGAATAAATGAGTAATTTAGCAAGAGGTATTTTTCACTTACTCTATCAGGACCCATCTGTTAACATTCCACAGGACATCCAACAGAGTACAAGTACATTTCTCTGAGATAGAGCTTTTTGAATGATCTGGAGTAGGGATAGTTTGGAAGAAAAAGCACTAATTGGCCTGCCGTTGCACACTTTAAACACAAATGCCAGGCTTGTTTAACAGACAACATTTATGAAGTGCTCACATATATAGAATAGCAGGAAGTTCCAGCAAAAGTTAGAGCCCATGTTGTGTGACTAGCCCAGAAAAAGTTTGAACAGCAAAATTAATTCCTCACAACACTGATTTGAATGTTTAGAGCAGGGGTCCCTAAACTTGGCAACTTTTAAGACTTGTGGACTCCAACTCCCAGAATTCTCCAGCCAGCTATGCTGGGAGTTGAAGTCCACAAGTCTTAAAGTTGCCAAGTTTGAAGACCTCTGATTTAGAGCCAAAGCAAGCCAGTTACATTGGCACCAAATACTTCAAAATGTTCTCCTTGGTTCCACAAACATTATCTCATAATTCTAGATGTGTCTCACTCAGACAGAAGTATTTTGGGACCCATTCCCAGTATATGTACATTGGATTGCAGTTTTAACCCATTTACTCAATAAACTTAATTAACCTAAGCTTTAGTTAAATTACTACTATGGTAAATGTTCTATCTGCATGTTCGGAACTAGGAGAATAGTTGTATATTTGTTCAGGCTGTTTGATGCTGGTACATTGGCATTCCCATTACACTGTACCCGGTAATAATCAATTTGAATGCTTTTTAAAAATCTACCATTGAATTTATATTTAATTGAATAATTCATTCTTTGACAAATAGATGAATAGGTAGGCAAGTATTGCGTCAGTTTATAAAAACTGGTACTTGAATTTACTCAAGAAAGAAAAACCAGGTCTACCAATATACTGTGAACAAGCCCACAAACTGTGTAAAATGCAAAAAAAAAAAAAAAAAAAAGCCACAACGATTGCAAATGATAGAACTGGAAGGCATTCTCATTTGGTTTTGGTTTTCTGCACAGTTGTTCTTCTGACCATTTCTGGTCAGTTCAAGATGAAACTAAGTTCTTCCAATACTTTGGGCTCATTGGCTATTCCAGAAACATGATATTTAGCCAAACAAATCAGAACTTGAGAAGAGACGTGTTCTCTGCTTTTAGTTAAAGTGATTTAAGTGAATCCAGAGAGATCCAAGTTCAAATCATACCAGAAGGCCATTCTATCCCACCCACAAAGAGCCCAGCAAATTGCTTTGCTCTTTCTTTTAGGAAAAGGTAGAACTATTTTACTTGGGCAGCAGGGAAAGGGAGTTCAGCATTTTTACTTCTGCTTTTTTGAAGCTGCAATTTTCTGGACTGGAACTGTTTGTAATATCCTGATGCTTTTAGACTATGCTTTTAAAAATTATGTAATTATTATTTATTGGGTAAATTCTTTCTGAACATTCCAGTGGTACGTTACACAGAGTAGCCAAAAATAAAATTAAAATAATTAAACAGAAAATACACTCTAAAATATAATACAGTAAAATATATTTGATTTCTTCCTTTTTATATTAACATTGATTCCCTTTCTGCAGGGGAACACAATATTTATAAACAAATAAGTAATTATTATACAGCATCACCGTTTGGCCTAGTTCCAAGGCTGCAATCGGACCTAGGATTAGGCAGCACACTCACATCCAAGGTTAGAAGTGCCACTCAGCCTCTTCGTGGAGCAGATCTGATGTCATGAAAAGACAAATAATTGCTTATTAGCGATGAAGGATGCTGGTGGGATTTTAGTCTTGTGAGTTTTTTCCCTTTGACCATTAGGGAATGATGTGTAGCTCTACCCAAGGGAATAAACTAACTTTGGTCCTTGGGATAACTCCTTACTTATGTTTTGTGGGCATATGAAGTGAAACATTACATATATTTTTCAGCTTATCCATTGACTAGGCCCGTGGTGGCGAACCTATGGCACGCGTGCCAGAGGTGGCACGCGTAGCCATAGAAGCCGGCACGCGAGGGTTCCCAACGGCAAACCGGAAGTGCGAAAAAACGCACTTCCGGTTTGCCAGTGTGCTGTTTTTTGCACTCCAGAGGGTTCAGGGAAGCTTCCTGAAGCTCCGGAATGCAAAAAACTACAAAACGGACAAACCGGAAGTGCACTTTTCCGCACTTCCGGTTTGTCCGTTTTGTAGTTTTTTGCATTCCGGAGCTTCAGGGAGCTTCCCTGAACCCTCCGGAGTGCAAAAAACAGCATACCGGCAAACCGGAAGTGCGTTTTTTCGCACTTCCGGTTTGCCGGTTTCGTCGTTCCAGGCTCCGGTAAGCCTTTGTGCGGGGGTGGGGGGGGTGTGCGCATGCGTGGGGGGGGAGGGAGGGAATGGGTGTGGGCACGCAAGCGCGCGCGAGCCCCCCCCCCCCCTTTTTGGCACGCGAGCCGAAAAAGGTTCGCCACCACTGGACTAGGCTATTCCAGAATTTGTAGTGACAAAATTGGAACAGGGCAAGCCAAACCAAAATCCCCAAATGTTTAGGGAATCTATAACTGGGCAATATTTTCCCAACTTTAATCTCCTCAGCTCCAAATATTTAAATAGGAGCATCTCTTCTTGATATTTTACTGACACTATTCTATCCAGAGCTAGAGACTCTTAACAGCATAATTTTCTCCATTTCTAGATGGAAGGATTGAATTAGAAGTGCTAAAAGCAAGGTTAAATGTGTTGTGACTTTAGGTCCTCTGTTTTGTATTGTGATCACAGGACTTACTGTAGGAAACAATCAGAGTTGGGTTCCTCCCGGTTCGGACCGGTTCTATAGAACCGGTAGTAACTTGGTGGCCTGGGTCGCTGTAACTGGCAGCGACCCAGGCCTGCCACGCCCCTGAGCCGGTTCTCTCGGCGGCACCATAGGCGCCATCTAGTTTTTTGCTTATGTGCATGCGCAGAAGCTTTGTTTTAGCACTGCACATGCGCATGGTGCATCCCTGAGCGAACCGGCGGTGAAGAAAACCGGAACCTACCCCTGGAAACAATGGCACATCCAAGCTGCCATGCAACCAATGAAGAGATGTACACTGGAGAAGGGAAGTATCTATGCCCATAAAAAATGCAGAGCTCAGCAGAAGAGTAGAGAAAGCAAAGAAGATAGAAAGTTTCTTTGTAAAATTTTAAGCTTCCTCAACTGGGTGCCTCCAGATGTTTTGGCTTCATCTTCTTACACTGGTTGGCATGTCCAACACATCTGGAGAAATCCTAGCTGGAGAAGGCATTCCCTTCTCTCATTTAAAATAGAATCAAGAATGGTAGCGAAGTTCAGCGTTTCTGTAGAATGTGATATTAGCAAGATATATGAAAGGGCAGATGGAATACTAGCCGAGTCTCATAATATGCTCGTAGTAACCCAAGTATGCTTTCTAATTAAAGCTCAGCTATTCTTCATCTTTCATTTACCATATCAGCAGGAGCCCCCAGGACTATCTTGCTCTAGAAACACGAACTTAGGGTAAACATACTACCCTGTGATGCAGAGTTTAGTAAAAGGATGCAGGGCTGTAAGCCACTTCCCTTTCCCATCAAAGCAGTCATTCAGTGCAGGTTCAATTCTGGATACTGTGGGAATGCAAATGCAAGTTATATGTAAACTGTGAAAAGGTAAATAGATGACTTTGTATATCTTGGTACTATGTTTACTAAAAAAATAAATAAAAGTAGACAAATGTTAAGGCATGTAAATGCTGAAGGAAAAACTGTGAATAATGTGCGGTCTGTTGCAAAGCACAAATGCTTGTTCGGGGAAAAATGGAGGCGATTGTGTATAGGAGGGTAGTCCTGCTTAGTTTGTAAGAGGGAAGTGAGAATTTAGAATGTCAGGAGAAATTTAAAAGGAATCTGAAGACAGTGAAAATGGGATATCAAAGAAGTGTGTGTGTAGTAAAGCAAGAAGACATAGGATCAAGAATGAAGGGGTAAGTGAACACCAGAAATCAGTGGCCAATAGTAAAGAAGTACGTTGAGGTTGTTTGCCATATAAGGAAAATGAACAATGATCAATTGAAAAATATGAAGAAAAAGTGAATGGAGATAAAGAGAGAGACCAAGAAAATTGTGGTTGTATGGAGTTGATAATATCCTCAGAAACAGTGAGGTGAGGAGACCAAAGACAAAAGACTACATACAAAATGCTGCACAGATTCAGAAGCCAGAATGGTTTCCATGGATAGAAACATAAGAGATAGTACGTAAGAGTGTTGGTGTAAAATAGATTTAGCTGTTTGTTTTTCTGTTTCTTATCTATGGTTTTAATATTTGTCTTATTATTTCTTATTCCTTTGTTGCACTTTCCATGATATTTACTAGAAAAAGGAACAATGCAATGAACTATGTTTATATAGTCTCTTATTAAAGTGAGCAAATTTCTTATTTGATTTGAAATTCTCCAAACCTAATAAGAGATAATATTACAATTCTAGGCATAGGAGAGAATCTATATTCTCATTTATTGAAATCTATTCTCTCACCAATTGAAACTGGTTCTGGTTTAACAGAGAATAGATTCTTCCCTGCTGTCACTGAAAAGGAGCCATGTCTAAGGAAAAACTCATTTCCCTACCCATAATAGTCTCGAAGTTTCTGCTGGGCTGTTATCCTATGTTGCTTTCTCACCAACCTTAAGACAAGCTTAGGAAGACAAACGTTACTCTGTTCCAAAGAACAGTTGTCAGTTTAGGTCAGCAACTAAATATTAAAAGGACAGGAATTGTATTGCTGCATTTTGGACTCGGCATTCAGAGAAGAATGTAGAAAGCTATGCAAAAACTGATCTGCTTGTCATTCTAGGAGGAGCGGGGAGCATTACAAGGGAATGCTATGTCACTGCAAGCATCCTTAGCTTATTTGGTGTTTTTTAAGCAGCTGTGGAAATGCTGACAACTGCATTCTAGAGCTGCCAACATCTCTTTTCTCTTTGATGCAAAACAATCCCATAAATCTCAGCTTTCCTGACAGGACCAATTGCCCAGATATAATGTGTAGATTCTTGTTTACATTTGGTATAATAACCCAGAGCGGAGCGTAAGCGTATGTACTTTCTACATTGGTCTTTGCCCAAATTCACTGGAATGCTGTGGCTCAGAAATTCCAAGAAACTCAGAACATAATATACCATTGCCACTGGTTTTTTATATAAGGAAAACATTAATCCAGAAGCTAGTATGCTCCAGCAGTCAGTGTTGGATTGGAGAAATTTGAGCTGCACTCTCCTTAACTGAAAGGTAGCCTTTCCCATCCTGATTCATTTTTCTCTCCATCCAGAATGGTTTATTTTATGTATTTATAATCCCACCTTCATTATCTTAATAAATAACTCAAGGCAGCTAACATACCTAATACTCCTTCCTCGTCCTGTTTTCCCCACAACAAAAATCCTGTGAGGTGAATTGGGTTGAGAGAGAGGGGCTATACCTAAGTTATCCACCTATCTTTCATGCCTAAAGTGGGACTAGAGCTCACAATCTCCTTCTTTCTACCCCAGAATGGGACAACTCACCACAGCTAACTTGCCGCAACCAACTCACCACTGCCAACTCCCTGTGGCCAGCTTGCCATGGCCAACTCAACACAGGGCAACTCGCTGTGGTCAACTAACCATGGGATAAACTCAACCATTATATTTAATTATTTTGATTTTTGTCATTCACATTTCAATTAGTCCTCCTTTCTTTAAATGAAATGATTCCATCATTTCTTTGATATTATGTAACTTTTGTCCTGCAGCAACTTGTCCCGAGGCAAGTTGGCCATAGCAAATTGTCTTGTGGTGAGTTGGCTGTTAAACAAAACAGCCAATGATGCTGATTAGAAATTATGGGCTCTGTGGGCCAGCCCCACAAACAAAACTAGGTTAAAGAGAGTAGCATTGATTAGTGTTCCTTCTGGCACTGATACACATGTGCCATTCAGGCACCCAACCATCTGCACATTAGGCTGCCCTGAGAATGGGTCCTATTCGTGTACAGAGGTATACTTATAAGGAATTTCTTTGTAGAGGCAATTCTGGACCTATCAGAATTCCTTTTAAATATGCCAGGAGTGCACAGTCTGAATTTATTTGTATACTTAGCTGGTGACAGAGGAGAGAGAGCCAATGGAGGGGCCAATCAATGATTTCTGCATTCTTGGGGTAGATTAACTAGGTCTGATGCTTAAAAGCAGTCAAAAGGAGTAAGAAGCAATACAACACACATACACAATTGCGTATTCATTACTTCTTATTATATTATCATATAGAGACACTGAGTAAAGTATTACATTGGGAGTAATTGTCCTCCACAATTAATCCTTGGTGCTTTAGATTCTATTGGAAGTCCCTCCCTAGGTGTATCCATAGATGTGCACACACCATCGAGGCTGAGTGTATGAACACAATGCACTTCTCAGACTTCTTGGAATATACAGGTAGTCCTCAACTTACAACAGTCCGTTTAGTGACCATTCAAAATTACAACAACACTGAAAAAAGTGACTTATGACCATTTTTCACACTTACAACTGTTGCAGCATCCCCATGGTCATCTGATCAAGATTCAGATGCTGGGCAATTGATTCATATTTTTGACGGTTGCAGTGTCCTGAGGTCATGTGATCACCTTTTGCGACCTTCTGACAAGCAAAGTCAATGGGGAAGCCAGATTCACTTAATAACCATGTTATTAACTTAAAAACTGCAGTGATTCACTTAATAATTGTGGCAAGAAAGGTTGTAAAATGGGGCAAAATTCACTTAACAAATGTCTCACTTAATAACATAAATTTTGGGTTCAATTGTGGTCATAAGTCAAGGACTACTTGCATAAACCTGCTCACTCTCTTGTCATTTCTTTTCCTTTTACAACGAGAAGCACTGTGCTCTTGATTATCCCCACACTGTAAGGTTTGATAGCTCTGCCAAAAACAAAAACCTCCAGATGATAATCTAGAATACAACACAAAAGAGGAACTCGGATCTAATCCACAAAAATGAAACTAGAGCATATAACTATATGTATTTTGAGCAAGGCATACAATAATCCAGTGTTAGGTACTGATGTATCCCAAGGCAGGGCAACCAATCTTTGAGTGCTCTGGTGTGATCAATAACCCTATATGGCAGAGCGATGGAGAAATTGTGACAGGCTCAAATTCATTCACTGAACTATGTGGCTACCCAGAGATTTCAACTCACAGTCTGTGTGATCCAAAACATTCTAGAAACAAACTTGGGCACTGTTCAACTTGGTGAGTATCATATGAACATTTTAAGAAGATGCATTTGAATCTGAATCATACAGTACGCCCTGCTGTTCATGCTAGGTCGAGAATGAATGAATGAATGAATGAATGAATGAATGAATGAATGAATGAATGAATGAATGAATGAATCAAATGTATACTATGTAGTATCTCCTAATAAAAGCCTTTGCTGTCTCTCCTCTTAGGGAAGTGTAAATATATAGCTGCAAGAAAGGCATTCCAGCCTAGGAAAGACTCAAGTCTTTCAGAACTGTTAATTTTGGCTGGTCGTGTGTTTTACAGCAGGGGTCCCCCAACCCCTGGGGCCATGGACCGATACCAGTCCATGGCCTGTTAGGAACCAGGCCGCACAACTGGAGGTGAGCAGTGGGCGAGCGAAACTGTGCACATGAGGGATCTAGGTTGTGCCCTCCTTCTTTGTGGAAAAACTGTCTTCCACAAAACCTGCCACTGGTGCCAAAAATAATTGGGGACTGCTGTTTCACAAAAACAAACATTTAGTAGCATCAGACGATAATTTCTGTATATCAGTTAATTACTCCATGCATCCCATGAAGTGAACTCATGAAATGCCCTTTAATAAAATGCAGTGCTGCAATTGAAAAAAAAAGGCTACTAGACCCCAATTTTCACTACTACAGACTAACGTGGTTCTTCTATCTACAATGTCTACATAAGGGTGCATCTCTATATAACATGGTAACATGTTATATACCATCTGCTTAATTTTTTCAAGGAGAAGAATTATTTTGTCTCTCTCATGGCCACTGAAAACACGGCAAGGATATTCTACAGGCCTCTAAGAAGGTTTCAATATTAAAGGATGGCTTCCCACCTTTTTTTTTTCCTCCCTCTCCAAGCACTATCTCAGTCCCTTTACTGCCCATCATAGGTCATCATAGGTCATTTCCTAAGCTTATTGCATTATTTTGCACTTTGTAATTTACAGCACATAACCTGTCACACTTGGCTGGATGGGCAGTAAGGTAGGCGTTCTGATTCTTAAAGCAAAAGAGCCATAAGGACACACTGATTCAAGTTCAAAGTAGTTGTCAAGCTTGTTTTATAATTTTCAGGATTTCCTAGTTTTATCTATACTTCTGCTAGAAATGGGACACGGCTGGGTAGTAAGGGACTGAGATCCCTTTCCTTGCCTGAAGTTAATTGGCTTGAAAATATATCCATCCCTTTATTCTTTTCTGAAGATTTTGCTTTACGGTACCAACATTTATAAGCTTTAATCTGCAGCTCTGGCCAAACTACTTGAGGTTTGGCTATTCATGCTGGTCACACATACATGCAGTCCTGAATCTGTCTATATGCTCATCTGTCAGCTGGCAATGGAGGAAACCTCTGAGATTCATTGCAGTGGGGAAGAAAAGAAGGGAGAAGAGATGGAGGACAGCCATATGAAATTACGCTGCAGTTTAGGCAAATGTTTTTAAAACCCGGCCTCAGCTTTACACAGCAGGTATTAAAGAAAGGGACTGAACTCAGTTTCCGTGGTGCTATTCTCTCTTCCCCACTCCCTTCCTTTGGACTCTGAAGTTTGGAATGACCGAAAGTAACCCAGCAGCCATTTCTCTCTCTTTCTTTCTCTCTCTCTCTCTCCCTCCCTCCCTCCCCCTCTCTCTTTTTCAGCATTATCACAGCAGCCAGAACAGAACAGAACACAGCTGCCTCCTCCTGTTCCTTCTCTAGGTTACTTTCTCACTATTACCTTCCAAAAGGAGTCCGGTACACACACACACACACACACACACACACACACACACACACACACACACACACACACACACCAAAGTTCTGCTGGAAAAAATACTAAAGGTTTCTGCCGCAGCCATTGGAAACATCATGGTATCTCCAAAGGTAAAAATGATGTAAGTCACAAAGTTTCAACAGCAAAAAATGTTGCAAGGAACAAGGGGAAATCTTCCTGCAATTCAGAACAAGAACACCTTGAGTGCTCTCCGGCCAGGTGCAAGGAGACCTTCTCCAAGCTGCTGCCCTCTGAATATGCAGATTGCACCTCATTCCAATCCTTGGCCAATGGCCATACTGGCCAGGATGAAGATACAAACTGTACGTGGAAGGGCAAGACTGGAGAAGATCAAGGGAGAGGGGGACAAAAATAAGTCTTTGCGCCTTGGCAACATTTGTGAAGAATAATAGGAGTTGGGTTTTCCCCTACATTCTTGAAAGCTGTCTCTCTGACATGAGGAAAAATAAATGGGTGGTTTTCAGATGGTATTGTATAGTATATACAGCTTTCTCTTTCATGCGTGCACACACACACACACACACACACACACACACACACACACACACACACACACACACACACACGGCATGAACAGCTTCCAAATAGGAAACAATCCTATACTTTCTCCAGAAAATTTACCAAAAAGGGGGGGGGACTCTTTGGAGAATAACTGGGTTATTGGATATACCCAGTCCTCAAACAGGATTTGAGGTATGCTGTAAAGAGATAACTCTAACAATTAGACTTCTATTATTAGCTCCCCAAAAATGATTTTTTTCCCCTGGGCAAGTGAACAATGTTGATGGGAGATTGAAAACTTTCAAATCCCATAGCAGGTCTTATCAAAGAGACCTTCCATATAACTCTGCATTGCTGCTATCATTGCTACAAATCCATCCATTTAAACATTACAACATCACAACTACGGTAGTTAGTTGCTTCTTAAGACTTAACCCAGCAATTTCTGGGTTTTTATGGTCGGCATGGGCCAGCCTTCCTCAAAGAAGACATCCAACAGATATCTTCACTTCCCATCATTTTCAGCCCCCAGCAGCCCTGTCTTGGCAGGAATGATGGGAGATGTAGTCAAACACCTTCATATGGCTTCCATATTCAGCGCTACCAAAAGCACCGATTAATTTGTCTCTGCTGTGCCCATCATGCACGCTGCCTGCGTTTCTGTAGCCCTCCAGGGGATAGTGAAGAAAGGGGGGGTTAAAAAAAAAGGACAGCAGCCCAGCTTTGACATCAAGCAGAACCTCTTCTGAGCTGCTTTTAAGTCCAAAAGGGAACCAAAAGGCCAGGGAGCATTTGCACACAACAGCCCAAAGTGGCAGATCTGAGACCTCGTCAGGTGGCATTGAAAACCGGCCTTCTCACGTCCTGGGTTAACAGAAGAAATGGAAAAGTACCTGCCTGTTTATTTGCTGCCGGAGGGGAGGCGACAAGTCACCGCACCGAGCTCCGGCACAGCGACTCCCAGAGTTTACTCCCGCCTGACGAAAACGAGTTTTCTCTATCAAAGCTCTGCCTGAACATATGGTGGGAAATCGCCTTTATTTTCCTTTTTTTTTTTTTGCTCATTCTTCGGAACTTGGCCGCTCCGATCGATCGGAGAGCCACCGGCGCGTTTAGATGGCGGATCGTGTCCTTCAGAGCGGGGGCGAAGGGGAGCCCCTCCGCAATCTCTCCCACCCCTTCCCCGTTCCCCTCCTTTATGATAAACAACTTCGCGCGCAGAGAACGCCGCCTTGGCCTCCATGTCCTGGAGCAAAGGCGGATTTTCGCCCGTCCTTCTTCCGTCCACTTGTTTAGCATCCCGAAAACCAGAGTTTCCCCCCACACACACACACACACACGTCAGAAGCTGGCTAACCGATCGGCCCCGCTCCTCTCCAATGACCCGGGAGATCCGCGAGCAGCTCGTTCCCTTCCCGCGTAACGCGGTTTGCACACAGCGTGCTCAAACGCACATGCATGCACGCGGGTCGGATTCCTTCACTACAGCCGCCCGCGTCTTTCTTTCTTTCTTTCTCGCCTTTTTCTTTCTCGCCTTCTTCTTCTTCTTCTTCCCTCTTGCGGGTTCCTCTTCTTCTCCCTCGTCACCCGCCGGCCCCGTCCTCTCTCCAGTCGCGCCCCCCTCCCAATGCGTGAAGAGGCGGGATCGTCTCCTTTCCTCCTTACCTGAACTTTCTCTGTTTCTCGAGCCCCCGGAATGCGGGCGAGTCTGCAAAGTGGAGGGGAAGAAACACCTCCCGGCCAAACTTTAAATGACCCCCAAAGCAACGGAGGAAAAAAGATCCCGACCGGCAACCACTCCTCCTGGCATTTAAAGGGCTGGGGGGAGATGAGGAAAAAAATGCAGCTATTTAAAAAAAAAAACACCCAACGTTTCCCCCAAGATTGACAGGATGGCAAACGTCGTCCCTGGCAGTCGCCAACAGACGTTCCGCCGTGCGACCAGCAATCCAGAGGGTGATGTGTCCTTTAGCTCTCCTCGCGTAGTACTATATCCCCATCACATGACTGCCGGGGAGGTTATCACAGTAAAAGCAGGGGAAGGCTTGAAGGAGGCTCGACCCAAACTGGCGGTCTGATTGGCTAAGGAAAAGTCAAGGGGCGGGGCCAGAAGTTTTTGTCGTCAATGGAAGCCTCTGGCACGCTGGCGCTCTCTTGCCAGCCCGCTCAGCCAGCGGTGGCTTCTTTCCGTGCTGTTTCTCAGCCGAGAACGAAAGGATTTCTGCCTTCTCACAAGGTGGAAATCTCCCAGCCTTCTGGACGGGATTTCCTTTTTTTCCCTTGATGGAAACCACGTGGGCAGCTCTGACAATGGTTGGTCCTTGCCTGGGGTTTTCAAGGATGCTCTTCCTGGAAGAGCACAAATGGAACTTGTGAGACCCTGCTCATGAAGTTGGACCCTAGAAATTAGCTAGGATTGTTGCTGTTGTGCCATCCTTCCTGCTGCATAGCAACCTCCTTATCTGGACTCCTTGACTCAGTTTCTGGGCTGGCTGTAGAGTTCCCTAGAACTCTATGGTTCTGGAGGACTTTACTCTGCCTTCCCCTAGGTCTAGGACTAGGCCAGAGGTCCATAAACACTCCCAAGAGCCACAAAAGTCCTAACCGGAAGCTCCCCGTTCAATTCTGGAGCCGACCGGAAGGCCGGTTCCCCCACCATAGAGTCTCCTCCTAGCATGGCGTCCTTTTTCCTCTGCTGACCGGAAGTCCGGTTCCCCCACCATAGAGTCTCCTCCTAGCACGGCATCTTTTCCTTTTACCGACCAGCAACAGGGAGCCGCAGCAGAGGGATGAAAGAGCCACATGGGCTCCAGAGCCGCAGGTTGCTGATCCCTGGACTAGGGTGAAGTAGCTTGGGAGTTCATGGCTTCCATGACAGCTGAGAATCCACACCATCCAGAGCCCATCTCCGGACACTGGTCACTTTCAGGTTTTGATGTTCCTGTCAAGAGTGTGATTGAAAATTGGGAGAGCTTTCCAACCATTGTCATGGTCGGATCATGCCTGATTTCTATAGGATTCTTTAGAGCCACTATCCACCACAGGGAGGCTGGACCCATTAGAATGGTTTTCCCCTGGCAACTACTGGATTTGACAATGTCTATGGGGAACTGGGAGTTGTCCCTGTTGGTCTGTTGCACAGACCTTTGAAACCTTGGTTGCCACTTGGAATAAGGGGATAGCTGAGGCCTTGGATAGATTTGTGCTTATGCAATCTCTCTCTTCTGGTGAAGCCTGACACTCCCTATGTTAGGCTTCCCTATGTCAGGCTCCCCATATCCCTATGAGGTATGGAGGCACTAGGTGAGATAAAACAGAAGAAGAGGCATCTAAGCATTGCTGGCATTCAACAAAGGGCAAATTTGACCAAACACAGATTAGAGCCACTATTAAGGCCTACTTCCGACCTCATTGCATCCTCAAATTGCTGCTCCACAGCCCTGTTTTGGTTGATGCATGCCCTCTTGGTTAAAGGGTGTGTGGAGAACCTCTTACAGAGATGTGCAGAGGAATTTGCACACCTTCTGTTGGATAAAGTCACTCAGATTTGTTCCAGAATGGACACTGCACTTGTCAAAGGCCCAGAGGAGATGCGTGGGTTGAGCCAGGTATGTCTTGCCCAGTTATTTGGGAATTGTTTGAACCTGTTGAACCTGAAAAAGTGGACAGAAATCAGCCACCTACTCTTTAGATTCCTCCTGGCTCTTTGTGTGTGTGTGTGTGTGTGTGTGTGTGTGTGTGTGTGTGTGTGTGTGTGTGTGTGTGTGTTTGTGTGTGTGTGTGTTTGTGTTGTGTGAGTGGATTCTGGCAATTCTTTGGGTGGTGGGGTTGTTTCTTTACCTCCTAAGGAGGCCTTGGTTTGCCTCTTCCTCAAGAAGACCTCACTAGATCCTTCCATACTGAACAATCTCACCTCCCTCTTTCTAGTGGAAAATGGTAGAGAAGGTGGTAACACAATAGCTTCAGAGGGACCTGGATGAAGTGGATTATTTGGTTCCTTTTCGGTCAGGATTCAGACCCAGATGTGAGATGGAAATAGCATTCGTCCTGCTTTTGGATTCCCACAAATGAGATAGGACTGTGCATCCATCCTTTGCCTTACTTGACCTCTTGGTGGCTTTTCACACTATCAACCATGGTACCCATCTAGATCAGTTTAGAGGAGTGGGGGTGGGCAGTATAATGTTGTGCTGGCTAGGCTCTTCAGGATAACAGGCTGATAACAGTTGGTGATGATTGGTAGGAGAGTCCCGTCCTCAGTCCCTATTATGTGGGGTGCCTCAGGGTTCACAACAGAAATTTTGGGCTCAATTGTGGTCATAAATCGAGGACTACCTTTATTCAAGTTTGAGAAGACGTATTTCTTCATAAATTTCTGACTGCTCCTCCTCTCCACCAACCCCTACATAGCATGCTGTGGTAAACAATGTGACTGAGATATCAGAGAGTTAGGCAACCTAGTGCTTCAGCAGCTTTGAACTACAACTGCCATAATCTTTATCATTGGCCATGCAGATTACAGTTGACAGAAATTGTCATCTAAGGCGCTAAGAGCAGTGTTTCTAAAATGCTACATTCCCCTAGAATTGGAAATAATCATTCCATTTTATTCTGCTTCTCTTTGGTTAACAGCCCCCCCCTCCCAATACTGTATCCAGTTCAAGGGTCCACATTTTAAAAAGATTTGAAGAAACAGAAACACAGAATTATTTCTTCATGTAACACTGAAACAATACCCAAAATCTTTTTTTCATTGCCTTTGCCCTCATGGTGTTGCCTTCATCTGAAGCTCAGCACATACCTGAGGCAAATTTAAGATACGTTCAGCTGTTCTGATCTTAAAATAGCATTTTCCTTTTTATCCCACTTTCCCAGCTATTCTGTTGGTGAGGCAGTCTGGTGACTCCTAACATGTAGGTCAGCCTAGCTCCTATTTAGGTTAGTCGCAGGCAGCCCCCTTCCCCCCTTGGTTAATTGGGCAAAACCCCCAAGGAAAACTGACATATGTCTAAAATAAACTTGCCAGTCTATCTATCCTTTAAAGCCCACATTCTCCTCAGCCCTAACTCCAATAGCAATAGCAATAGCACTTAGACTTATATACCGCTTCATAGTGCTTTACAGCCCTCTCTAAGCGGTTTACAGAGTTCAGCATATTGCCCCCAACAATCTGGGTTCTCATTTTACCCACCTCGGAAGGATGGAAGGCTGAGTCAACCTTGAGCCCGTGAGATTTGAACAGCTGAACTGCTGAACTGCAGTGCTGCATTTTAACCACTGCGCCACCTCGGCTCTGTAACCCACATTAAGAAGGGTGCTTCATCACTGAGGCTTTTAATTGCTTTTTTCTGCTCGCAACAGAATACCTTAGGCCACCAGACTTGAAATTCTGGGCTTAGAAAACTTAGAACTATGCCGCCTTCAGCATGACCTAAGCGTAGTTCATAAAATTATCTGCTACAACGTCCTACCTGTCAACAACTACTTCAGCTTCAACCACAACAATACATGAGCACACAACAGATACAAACTCAAAGTGAACCGCTCCAAACTCGATTGCAGAAAATACGACTTCAGCAACAGAGTGGTCAACGCCTGGAACTCACTACCTGACTCTGTGGTTTCATCCCCAAATCTCCAAAATTTTAACCTTAAACTGTCTATTGTTGACCTCACCCCATTCCTAAGAGGTGTGTAAGGGGTGTGCATAAGCACACCAGCGTGCCTACCGCCCCTGTCCAAATGTTCCCTTTTATTTGTACCCATTTTATGTATTCAAATAATGTTATACTTATGTATATTATCAAATACGTACTTGACAAAATAAATAAATAAATAAAATAAACTGGACAGACACTTCTCTGGATCTCCTGCTTCAGCAGGGGGTTGGACTACAGGACCTCCAAGGTTCCTTCCAACTCTGTTATTCTGAGTAATAGGACTGCTGCCAATGGTGACATTTGGTAGGAAGAGAGCAAAACAAAACCCTTGAAATTCATCAATCTCATGCAGGAAAGGGATTGACAATAGAGAGAGCAAATTTTATATCCATATGGTTTTCTGGTGCACAGAAAAGGGTGGGTAACTCTGAAGAACAGTTCTGTGAAGGAGTTGACACGTGGAATTTGAGAAGATTGAGGGAGCAAATGGTAGCCCTTCTCAAATATCTGAAAAGTTGTCACACAAGAGGTCAAGACTTACTTTCCTGCCTTCAGAATGCACGACATGGAGTAAAGGGTTTAGATACAAGAAATTCCAACTGAACGACAGAAAAAACTTTGAGAGTGGAACCCAGAGAGGTTGGTAACCTTCTCTGTAGGTGTTCAGCAGAGGTTAGGCTGCCATCTGTTGGGGATGTTTTAATCTCAAAAGCCAGCATACATCTACACATAGCTTAAAACTAGACAAGTGTTCAAAATGTCAACACTTAAAAGAGTCTGAGAATTGGTTTGGGAAATGTGGAGGCTGTTCCATCAGTTTCTTCCTGAATCCTAGGGTCGTAAGCTACAAACACAACACTCAAGCTGTCCTCAATAACTGGATATTTGCAGGGTTGGGATGATATGGAAGCCCAGGCATTGCCTTTGAATGTTACCTAAACTTGTCTAATTGTGATAAGATCAAATATAGATAGATTACTTGCAATATTTCGGGGGAGGGAGGGAGGAAAGCAACTTTGTTTTATTATCCTCACTACAGATTTTATCATGTTTTTATGAACCCAGCCAGCAGATGTTCATAAATACGAAAACATAGGTGTGCATACTGAAGTAATGTGCATTATGTGGATAAATTTCAACCATGGACAACTGTGCCATTCCAGATTTTCCTATTTTTTTATAAAGAAAAAGATACTTTTATTATTAGAATAATGAAATGCAAAGGAAAAGCAAAGTCTACATTGAATAATAACAGCTGACTAGCACAAAAAGAAACTACTGTACTACTGACCATGAAGAAAACATACATAAAAGCATTGTGGAAATATTGTTAGCGCATATGAGGTGGCGCAGCGGTTAGAGGCAGTACTGCAGGCCACTTTAGCTGACTGTGATCCGCAGGTCAGCGGTTCAAATCTCACCGGCTCAAGGTTAACTCAGCCTTCCATCCTTCCGAGGTAGGTAAAATGAGGACCCAGATTGTTGGGGGCAATATAAATATACATTGCTTACTGGTGTAAACCACTTAGAGAGTGCTTGCACTGTGAGGCGGTATATAAACCTCACAAATAAATAATATGTTCTCACTTTCCTTTCCATTTTCTTCCCCAACTGCTGACTGCAAACTGTCTGTCTGTCTGTCTGTCTGTCTGTCTGTCTGTCTGTCTGTCTGTCTGTCTGTCTCTCTCTCTCTCTCTCTCTCTCTCTCTCTCTCTCTCTCTCTCTCTGTGTGTGTGTGTGTTTATTAAAGAACATATAGAAACTAACAGAAACTAATACAGAATAAACAAAACAAAGGAAGATAAAGAAAAAGAAAATGTGCCGAAGCTTCCCTTTTGCTTTGTAGCAAATACAAGTATGATTACAGTTATATCCTTATGCTTATTAAAAAGCGCACTTTTTCTAATCATTGCCACAACACATCATAAGTGCATGTTTTCCCATTTCATGCAAAATGTCTGCAAGGGATTCCCAGTCAGCCATAAATGTACATATTGTCTTTTCTCTAATGAAATCAGTTAATTTAGCCATCTATGCAAGTTTCATCATCTTCAACACCATTCCTCCGTTGCAGTGTTTCCCAACCTTGGCAACTTGAAGATGTCTGGACTTCAACTCCCAGAATTCCCCAGCCAGCATTCGCTGGCTGGGGAATTCTGGGAGTTGAAGTCCAGACATCTTCAAGTTGCCAAGGTTGGGAAACACTGCTCCGTTGTGAGTAGCATCCAATCTTTCCACTTTTGAGCACATAATGTGCAATTGTCATATACAAAAACAAAGCTCCATAACTTTTTTTTCAAATTGTCTGTCCACTAGCAACTGGTTTCACTTGTACTTTAATCTTTAAAATCTTCTGAATTAATGCATTTGTATCAAAAATTTTAAATCTTTTTAACAGGTCCATTAAGCACCACCTCTTACTTTTCAATCCTTTCAAAATTTTAAATCATATTTTCTCTCGTTTTTCCCCCCTACTCCATATGAACCTCTTTGCTGTTCTTTGTCAGTCCTACAAGGTTTTGTCTGAGATTACAATCAGTGCTGTTTCAAATAGAACATTCAATTTGGGCAGGGTTTTAATCAGAGGTGGGTTTCAGCAGGGTCTGACCAGTTCTGGAGAACCGGTAGCGGAAATTTTGAGTAGTTCGGAGAACTGGTAAATACCACCTCTGACTGGCCCCGCCCAGGGTTGAAATGCTCCCGGTTCGCTCTTGCCTGTCGGTCGTCGCAGAGCCGATGGAGCCGGTGGTGGTCATGGCACGGGGCTTCCCCTGCCTGCTTCCCCCGCCCGCCTGGATGCCACCATTTGAGTTCTTTTGCCCTCTGCACATGCGCAAAGCGTTCTGCATGCGCAGAGGGCAAAAGAACTCAAATGGCGACATCCAGGTGGGTGGGGGAAGCGGGCGGGGGAAGCTCCGCTCTGTGACCGCCACCGGCTCCACCGGCTCTGCAACGACCGACAGGGAAGAGCGAACCGGGAGCATTTCACCCCTGGCCCCGTCCCCATCTATTCTCTGCCTCCTGAGTCTCAGCTGATCGGGAGGAAATGGAAATTTTGCAGTATCCTTCCCCTGGAGTGGGATGGGAATGAAGATTTTACAATATCCTTCCCCTGTACAGTATCCTTCCCCTGCCATGCCCATCAAGCCACGCCACGCCCACCAAGCCACGCCCACAGAACCGGTAGTAAAAAAATTGAATCCCACCACTGGTTTTAATTTTTACTACCATGATTAAGTGCTAGCCATGAATACTTTTAAGTTCTTTCACCTGTTTTTTTTAATCTTCAGATGTCCCTTTTCTAAAGCCCTAGCTGGGGTAAGTCTCCCAGAATGTGATTACCTCTCAGCAAAGGTAAAGCTGTGCCTGTGTGCTACCTTGATAGACAGCAAAATCTTGAACTCCTCTTTCTTCCTGGTAAACCACCAATCAGAAGCATGTTTAATTTTAAGGATGACTTAGCCGTGGCTATTCTGCATGTCCGATATGTACTGATATGCAAAAGTTTAGGAAATTAACCCTGCAGAGGTGGCCGAGTCTCTCTCTGTAAAGCAGGGGTGTCAAACTCATGTTGTCACGGCGGCATCATGTGACGTATTGGGACTTTTCCCCCCTTCGCTAAACCAGGTGTGGGCGTGGCCAGTGTATGACGCATCCAGCCCAGGAGTTTGACAGCCCTGCTGTAAAGGGAAGCATGTTGGCTCACCCTACGATGCCCCTGCTTAAAATATACTGAGGAATCTTCTGCCTTCTTGAGACTTCCTCAAGAAGGATTAGCCAATCCAGATAAAATATAATAACTTGCATACACTGAAAAACTAACACAGGAAATTAGGTCCAATGACTCGCTTGTGAATCTCTCATGTCATAAAAAGGGTAAAACTTTTAAGTCGCAAGTTGTAGTTGTTGTGGTTAATGTTGCTAATATTTTGGTGCTCTCCAATTTAGTATCAATTTGATTCTGACTTTGGTTTCCTCATTAAGGAAATGCATTCCTAAAAGATTTTATTATTCTATTTTTTTAGGACTAGCGGCTTCAAAGGCAATTGATTCATTGATCTATTTATTCATTATCCAATAATTGAAATCCCTGGGCAGATGAAAACATGCCTTCAAATATTAAAATGTTCTAAAAATAACATAAAAAGCAGATAATGCCAAATATATAAATCCATGTTTGATTGTATGCTGTATGATCCCATAGTGAGTGCATCAGAAAGAAAATATCAAAGCAAGATAGATGTACTGGCTATAAATTGTTACTACCATGTAACAAATTTTGCTCCGAAAAAAGCATTAGGGCTTATTTTCTGGTTAGGTCTTATTTTCAGGGAAACACGGTAATAATTACTGCACAGAAGCAAATATTCCAGCATCTCAAGCCTGAATGGTGTTTCAAGGAAAGCAAGTGAATATAATTGTTCCTCTCTGCTAATAAAGCAGGCAAAATCTCATTGTTCTAATTAAAGATCATTTATTTATTTAATGAATTTATAGGTTAATCATCTATCCAATGAAAGTCTGGTTAGCCAAGCAAACAGAATAAAAACAAAAGCATTCCACAAAATCCAACAAAAGAAAAACAAACACTATCTAATATGCTAGAGCTCCCTTAACCAACATCCCAGCTCCAGTACCTGGGATAAAACCAGTACGGCCTCCAAAAAAACACTAAGGCTATCTTTGGGGAGAGTCTGTTCCAGGGGTGAAATTCAAAATTTTTCCCTACCAGTTCTATGGGCGTGGCTTGGTGGGCGTGGCAGAGGAAGGATACTGCAAAATCTCCATTTCCACCCCACTCCTGGGGGAAGGATATTGCAAAATTCTCATTCCCTCCCTATTCCTGGGGGAAGGATATTGCAAAATCCTCATTCCCTCCCTATTCCTGGGGGAAGGATATTGCAAAATCCTCATTCCCTCCCTATTCCTGGGGGAAGGATATTGCAAAATCCCCATTCCCTCCCCACTCCTGGGGGAAGGATATTGCAAAATCCCCATTCCCTCCCCACTCCTGAGGGAAGGATATTGCAAAATCTCTATTCCCACCCCACTCTGGGGCCAGCCAGAGTTGGTATTTGCTGGTTCTCCGAACTACTCAAAATTTCTGCTACCGGTTCTTCAGAACCTGCTGAATTTCATCCCTGGTCTGTTCTGTAGATCAGATGCAATGGCGGTGGTGTAGCTCATTAGCAACGTAAGCACTGAAATCCATTCTAATGGAAGAATACAGTTCAGCTGCAGTTTGAAAGCACCACTTAGTTTTACAGCATCATAAACAAATAGATGACAAGTACCAAGAGGGAACTAACTTCTCTAGAAATATTCCCAATTGAGCAATTCAGTTAATGCTCCTGGTTTCTCTTTTGGGGAGGGGGGGCAGGAGGGGCAATTGCATTCCCAGGTTGCTTTTGAATGTCAAGAGTTTTTTTGGTAATGTTGTTGGTATCAATGTCTTGCTTTGAGGCAGGGGGTGCATTACCAATGTTATTTTGTGGATATGTCTTGTTCCAAGAGGCTAAGTGAAAAAAGGATTGAGAAGTCAGAACTCACATGAGTTTCAATGACTCTTGTAATGATCCCATGACAGTCCATATGTTGGCAAGGGTGAATAGAGGTCAACATTGGCTCATGTGAGATGCTTTAAATAAGAAAAGTCAGCCTTGCAAAAGTGTTCAAACTCTACTTCTGCTCAAATTGGAAATCAGCAATACGAAGATCTTACCTCTTTAATGCTACACAGTACCCCAACCTCAGCGTTATTTCATATGGGCTATGATGAGGTAAAAGCTATCAGCGAAATCTTTTTCGGCTAAAAGCATATATGCTTTTTATATTATTTTCCTTTTATTTAGTAAGAATGCACAGTGCTTCAACGCCAGAAGCTTGAGCTATTAATGAAAGTGTTTGGATCCCTTTTCTACACAGGCCGCTGGGCTGTTTTGTTAATTTGCAGTCCTTGAACATTACCAGATAAGAACTCCAAGTCCTCTTAATGCTACAGGAGTATTGACACAAAGAACATGTTTATCCTCTACTGCTATATTGCAATACAAGGTAGAAACAGTGACAGCAAACCAAGAGTTCATCATTAATTGCTGAGAATATTTTTCAAGGGCATTCAGCCAACATGGCTGTGTTGTTTTCAATTTTCGTCAGTTTTGTAATTACAGGTTACTGGCTCATAGTAAAATGTACTGAGAAGAGATCTAGAATTCTACGCTAAAGATAACAGATATATTATCGTTTCCTAAAAGGGTCTGAAAAGGTGGGTTTTTAGTGCTTTCCTAAAGGAAGACAAGAATGGAGCCAGTCAACCTTTCAGGAGGGATGATATTCCAGAAATTGGGAGCAGTGAAAGAGAAGGTCCAGCTCTGGGATTCTGTTTAATTGGTGAGTTCTAGATCATGCCTACCCTCCCTGATCTCATATGATGGCAGAAATAATTAGATAAAGGTGGTCCCACAAATAACAGACTTACGATGCCATAGTACATATTGATGAATGACTTAACCCAGCAGCTTCATCTAGATCAGCGGTTCCCAACCTTCCTAATGCCGCGACCCTCGCCCCGCCCCCGCGCCCCCACCGTGACCCACCCCGCCGCCGCCATTTGGGGTTTTTTACCCTCTGCGCATGTGCAAAGTGTGCTGCGCATGCGCAGAGGGTAAAAGAACCCAAATGGCGGCATCCGAGCGAAGTCTCCAGATCCGGGAGAGGTCTCCGCTCACTTCACGTGTTGCCTCTGGGAGCTTTTCGAGCCCCGTCGCGAAAGGCATGCACGACTTTGGCGGGACCGGGACAGGCAGCTGCCCGGAGAGAGCCACCCCCTTCGCAGAATCTCTCCCGTCTACCTGTAGTGTTCAGAGCAAAGGGTATGGCTCTCTCCGGGCAGTCGCCTGTCCCAGCCCCGCCAAAGTCGCGCACGCCTTTCGCAGGGGTAAAATGCTCCCGGTTCATTCTTGCCTATCGGTCGTCACAGAGCCGATGGAGCCAATGGCAGACCGGCACGGGGCTTCCCCTGCCCGCTTCCCCCGCCCGCCTGGATGCTGCCATTTGAGTTCTTTTGCCCTCTGCGCATGCAGAATGCTTTGCGCATGTGCAGAGGGTAAAAGAACCCAAATGGCGGCGGCGGGGTAGGTCGCGGTGGGGGCGCGGGTTCTGGGGTGCGATGTGGCCAGGCTTGTGGCAGTGGGGGGGAGCTGAGGATGCCGGGGCGACCCCTGGGAAATGGTCTTTCGACCCCCAAAGGGGTCCCAACCCCAAGGTTGGGAACTGCTGATCTAGATGTTAAATAAGAGTGGGGTGTCAAGCTCAAGCCCCAAAACAACACAGAGAAATCCAATTAAGTCCAATCTTTTATTGCTTACACTTAATGGACAAAATCTTGCCAGACTAAGGCTATAATTGTCTAATTAGATCTATCCTGAGACATTCTGGAATATGGCTACCCTGAACATCTTTCCCCTCTTCTCCCATCCAGCCTGGGACTGTGAGGTCTCTTAGTCTAGGCTTCTCTTTGATGAGATTTACTGCCTCCTTGGGAAAAACACTGTGATATCAAAACTCCTCTCAACTGATTCTCTATCACAAGGGAAAGAGTAGATCTCTGAGGCATTCCTCATTACAAAACAGGGCTCCATACCCACCCCATCAATACTGATTGAAATCAGCTCCAGAAAAAGGAGAATCACTGTAACAGTGTGTGCCTCCCACTCCCGACCTACACCAACCCTCATCTCAAGCCTGCTAAATTGACCAGAATGATCAATATTTTTCTTGGTACTATGACCAGGTCTGAGTCCTCACTGGAAGTGGTCCAGATAATCTGCTTCTGGAGCTATAAGTAAGCCATCTTCTCAATACTCTTCCTAAAAAGGTTTGGCTGGAATCAGGATCCTCATCAACTGATTTCTCCTGAACCCACTCCTGTTGATTGCTAGCTGAGTCAGTACTTACCAAATTCTAAGGCTGATCATCTGCTGAATCATTATCATGTGATCCTTGATACTATCTCTTCAACTTTGTGTCTAAGTGAGAGAGAGAGAGAGAGAGAGAGAGAGAGAGAGAGAGAGAGAGAGAGAGAGAGAGAGAGAGAGAGAGAGAGAGAGAGAGAGAGGAGAACTGGATAGATGGAATTTTTTATGGAAAGTAAATTAGCCACTGTAATGGTTCACAATGGAAATTCACTCATAATAACTCACATAGAAATAAAATTTGACACAACCCCAATCTCAATCAAAACCAAATGACACTCCTATTTCCAATTTGGCATCAAAACAGGCTCATTGCAGCAGTGATTGGTGGGCTGGCGAGATAGCTATGGAGTTTTTCTTTCTTTGCAGTGGTTTTCCAAATAAACAAATCAAATAAACATGCAAAGCCCATAATACTCCAAAACAAGAACAGGCGGCCACTTGAAGCATGAAGAACAGAGTACTGTCAAAAACATTTGTATCACTTCTAGGGAAGTAGGAAGGTAATTTGTGACCCTATTCTAAATAAATGTATATGTGTCTGCTAAGGGAACGCTGTTGCTTCTCATTTTTAACTGACTGTAGTTCAAAAAAGCAGCTACTGTGTGTTCTGTTGGTTGAGCCCAAGGCATTGTAACAAATGAAGTTAATTATTTCTTCTGTTTGGTTGCAATTTCCTTGTACTTATTCAATCGCTCACCATCACAAACCCATTGGGCTCCCATTCATCTCAGCCCTAAGGTGCAGAGTTTATTCAAAAAGAAGAAAACAATCCAGCTGGACCAATCATGAGTCTTCCCCAGGTTGACTTCCTTGTCACTGGTAGATTTACAAATGTCCTTCTCAGCTCGCAGAGCCAAAAGGTGGGAAAGCTTGAGGTTGATATCCTTTCTTCTCTATAAATGATATAGATATTGGTTCTCTTCCTGCCCAACTAATCTCTCTTTCAATGGGCACTCTCTTCCCCGGTCTCCACTGATATTAGGATAGGAGCCACTGGTATGATAGGAGCCATGGTGGCACAGCGGTTAGAGTGCAGTATTGCGTGCTAACTCTGCCCACAGTCTGGTGTTTGATCCTGATGGGGCTCAAGGTTGACTAAACCTTCAATCCTTCTGAGGTCAGTAAAATGACCCAGATTGTTGGGGTCATTTAATGCAAATAATGCTTACATTGTAAACTGCCCAGAGAGTGCTGTAAAGCACTATGGGATGGTATATAAGTCTAAGGAGCCGAGGTGGCGCAGTGGTTAAAAGCAGCACTGCAACCTACTTCAGTGACTGCTAGTTCAGCAGTTCAGCTGTTCAAATCTCACCAGGCTCAAGGTTGACTCAGCCTTCCATCCTTCTGAGGTTGGTAAAATGAGGACCCAGATTGTTGGGGGCAATATGCTGAACTCTGTAAACCGCTTAGAGAGGGCTGTAAAGCACTATGAAGCGGTATGTAAGTCTAAGTGCTATTGCTATTGCTAAGTGTTATTGCTAGTTGCTCTACTTTCACTCACATCCATCCAACTCTCTGCTACCATATTTATTCACTTGCAGTTCTAACCCCCTTCACTGGCTTTCTATCCTCATTTCCCAAGCACATAATGGCCTGGCCTTTCCATACTTTTGACACATCTCTTCCTGTCACTTTTACTGATTTTGATCCATAAGCTATGTTAATTACATAGTGAGAAATTAAAATGGAAGTGTCAAGGTGTCCAGCTCTGAGCATACTAGCACTCCAAAAGCAATGGAAGACAATGCAGTATCAGCAGGCACTGGACCAAGAACCAAACAGGTTCAGGTAGAACAATTCTTCAAGGAACCGAGATCTTCATTTGTTTGAGGATGCTAAATAAGGATTTTACACACTAAACTCTGAAATAGACAGGTAGCCAATGCAGGTTGTTTCAAGGCTGGTTAATAGGGACTTCAAAAACTCAAGAATTGCCTTCTTTCTCTACAAAATATTGAGGCTATGTCCGGTCAGAGGTGGGTTTCAGCAGGTTCTGACCAGTTCTGGAGAACCGGTAGTGGAAATTTTAAGTAGTTCGGAGAACCGGTAAATACTACCTCTGACTGGCCCCGCTCCCATCTATTCTCTGCCTCCTGAGTCCCAGCTGATTGGGAAGAATTGGGGATTTTGCAGTATCCTTCCCCTGGAATGGGGTGGGAATGGAGATTTCACAGTATCCTTCCCCTGCCACGCCCACAGAACGGGTAGTAAAAAAAAATTGAACCCCACCCGTATATGCCACAAGAAACTCTTTGCAATTGATCCAAAAATGGTAACTCTGTAGGAAAACCAAGCAGCTGAAAGAAGGAGGCACGTAGAGTAATCTTTTTTGAGAGAGAGAGAGAGAGAGAGAGAGAGAGAGAGAGAGAGAGAGAGAGAGAGAGAGAGAGAGAGAGAGAGAGAGAGAGAGAGAGAGAGAGAGAGAGAGAGAGAGAGAGAGAGAGAGGCTGGGCTGGAAGAATCTTACCCTTCAACAACAACAATGCATTGTAGTATTGCATTCCTGGAAATTATACACCCAGTATGAAATTGTCCTGGATCCTGGACAAGACGGATAATGCCTGTGAGTCAGTATTTTCCAGACTTGTGCCAGAACATAGGTGTATGCTGCAAAAGACTTGGTAGTCTGCTACAAGCCATAATAAACACATAATTAAAGAGCAAGATCACCACTCCACCAAAAACACTGCAAGCTATGCTGCAAGACAGTTCTATTGTTCTTGCTCCAGCTTGCTTAAAGGATGATTCATTCTGCCACCTCTCTTCATCTAGAATGGGAGCCTTCCAGCCTTCCTTTTTTTTCCCTTGATAATGAAAACTGGCAGTAGAACATATATGAACACTACTTTGTACAAGAGTTGGATCCAAGCTTTACCCTGAGCAAAGGCAAACAGATCAGTTACCAGGGAGGTGCTAAATAGATGCAGGTAAAGGCTGGACAACTATATGAGGGATGGATTGGGTTCCTGCATTGGGCAAAGGATTGAAGGTTGAACTAGCCTCTTTCCATAGATTCCTTTTATGGAATCTCTACCCAGCCAATATATCCTAAAACTTTGTCACCCCAAGCAATCCTTCTTCTCCATTATCACCTTATTTAGTGATAATATTGCTAAGGAGGGCTTCTAGCAGTGTTACTTAGACACTTGATTAAGCTCTGGTACTATAACTCCTAAACTCAACAATACACAACTATATCTTTTCTCTACAGCTTGTTTTCCTTCTATCTTCATCACTGAAGCAAAGAACATAATTAAAAATATTAACAAGCTTAAAGCATATTGTATTTCTAATAGTTTTCTACCATCCAAAAAATGTTATATGCTATTTGTTAAAGTTTCGAGGCACTTAATTTCAATTTGCTTTTGATGTTCAGCTATTTTAATTTACTATTATGAATCATGTAGCATTTTATCCAATTACTGAGTCATTCATTTTAAGCATCCATCTCGAGCACTATCAAAACTTGCATTTTATTTTTCAGGATAATGCTGTATTATTCAGAAGAATAAAAGATGAGACTCCAATAATTGGAGTGTACATCGGTTCCTATTTTTCTTAGGGACACTTGGCAATTTTCTGTTGACTACAGAAATTTCTGACTTCTATTGCCAAAGGAGAGGAGAGGGGGTAGCAATGCAAGCTTTGGTAAATCTCTCTCACTAGCACATGTTTCCTTTTGGTAACCCATTAACCATGCTGTGTGGAGATCGAACTCTCCAAATGCGATTCTGGTCATTCAGTGACAGTAGCTGCAATCTCACCTGGAAACCTTACCACTGCTGGTGTTGAAATGATATACAGGGAGGAGATTGCAGGCTTTGACGTCATTCCAACAGCATGAAGCTCAAGCTGTTTGCCCAAAATGGGATTGCAAGTAAATTACTTGAAAAACAGAATGGTTGCACAACAAGAGAAGACTAGATCAGACATAAAATGATTTTGAACATACAGCTATGGCAACCTCAATAAAGGAGATGCAAAATGATGGATTACATATTGCATTGCTGGCCAAAGATATCCAGAAATATTGCCAATTCTCAGAATGAAATGTGTACCTGAGAAAAGGTTAGTTTTACAGTAGATAGTTTTTCCCCCCTGTAGGCAAATCTGGTGGATCTGAGTGGGACTTACCCTTTAAGTGGCTATGTATAGGATTGTACTACTTATAGGAAAATGTAATGGTTGGTATTCAGTAGCTGAGTTTGCAAGTGGCCTAAATTCTCAGGGCTTAATTTCTAATACAGCTACTAATTGGGCCAAGGGGAAAAAAAAGAGAACCCAGCATACTCATAAGCTGATCTGCAGAAATAAGTAGCCAAAGATTTTTAAGGGGGCAGGCAAGTGTTGTCATCAATAATTTGATATTGCAATCAAAGGCACAATCAGGAGAGCTAAAGACAAGTAGGAACTTTGTTTCAAGGTGTGTTTGAATCTAAGTGTCAGTAAAGGAGGGCAGATTGAAAGATAACTTGGGATAACAAGTACAAATATAAAAACTAGCCCATGGATGTGTAGATTCACAATGTAATCTGCCTGAAGTTAAGGGAAATATTCTCCCCATCATACAAGGCCCTCCAGATGTCATTGGAATGGAGCTCCCATCAGCTTTCCCTTTTTACCATGCTGGCTAGATTTGATAAGAAATGGCATTTAGGAATATACTAAGAATCAGACATTGCATCTAACTCCGATTCAAAGGGGTAGACTGATCACTGCCACTGTTTCTTTCAGATATCAGCTCAGTGAGGTGGCAGAGTTTGGGTATCCAATAACCTAAGATCGAAGAGCTTCCCCAGAGCAACAAAACACAGCAAGGATCATTCCTTCTACCAAGACGTCCCATTTTGGGACCTCGTTGAAGAATGCTAAATTAAACAGGTGAAACTAGAAGTGCCATTCTTTTAGACTAGGCATCTTTAAGGATCTGCCTCCCTTCAGCAAAGCAATCAGCTCCACTGGTAGCTTATTTCCATCAGTACAGCTGCAAGACAAGAACAGTTGCAGCAGCCCTTCTATTAATAGCCTGATCAGGTGTCAGCTAAAATGTTTGTGCTCTCTATGGATTGTAAAGTACAACAAGGGGTGGAGCAAATTAGTGCAGCTTAATTGAAGCCGTATCCTCCTAACTGAATACACCTGGGAAAGAACACCTTCTGGCTCTGTGCCCAGAGTTTCTGCCTAGTTCTCAGAAAGCCAAGCAGATTGTTGAGCAAATGCCATTAGAGATCAAGGAACGTTTCAGGTAGTTGATTATTGCCCTTTAAAAAATAGGGCTACTATATTAGGCAACACATCCAAAGGACAGAGAAACAGATCTTCCTTTACCTCTGTATTTTGTTTAACCATTGCTGTTGTGACCATGTGCCGTTCTTGCTGCATCTGGTTTAACCAAACTGAGAAACTGATTGTTGACTAACGATTGCATCTTAATGTCCTGCTATCCATGCAGCTTGTATCTTTGGACTCCCCAAAACTTCATCTGAGCTGCTTCTTTTCTAAAGAAAGAATGAATGGACTGGAGAATGGGGGCTCCTGTTTACTTTTAATGCTTTGACAACAGTGTCATTTCCATTTCATAAATGCACTGGACTTTTGGCCAAATTATGGGTCCCATGTCAGAGTAGAGTAATAAGGAACACATTTTCATTTCTCAGAGGCAGAGCAGATAGATCTGAATCTGCTCCAGTTTCAGAATCAGAATAGAGCTGGAAGGGACCTTGGATAAGGTGACCAGACGTCCCGATTTAGGCGGGACAGACCCGCTTTTTCAGCATTTGTCCCGCGTCCCGCCCGCCCTCTAAAAAGTCCCGATTTCTTGAAAGAATGCCCGACTAGGGCATTCTTTCAAAAAATCGGCCTGAAAGGCAGCAGGCCTCTCAGCTTGGGCCGGCCGTGGCCGGCGTTGGCGGCGGGCGGGCGTCCCGCGTTGTTGACTCCTCCGGCGGCGGCTGGAAGCTGGGGGGAGGGGGAAGGGAGGCTGCTCCTCCTCTCCTTCCCCCGCCCCATCCCTAGCCCCGCCCTTGGAGGCTAGGGAGGGGTGAGGGACGAGGAGCCGTCGCCGCTTTGAATTTACGTCACGAGCGGCACAAACAGCCCTTCCTCGTCCCCCTCCCCTTTCTTCCCCGTGTCGCCTCGCTGCCGCCGTTGCCCTAGGGCCGGGCGGGCGACCGGGAGACCGCGGCGCTTGGATGCTTGGAGCAGGTAAGCTGCCGGCTGCGTCCTTTCCCCGTCTCCCGCCTCCCGTTCGTTGCTTGCCAGCCCGGCCAAAGGGAAGGCGGGAGGCGAGGAAAGGCCTTCGGGAGCCCGCCTTCCTTTCGGGAGGCCTTTCCTCACCTCCCACCTTCCCTTCAGCCGGGCTGGCAAGCAACGAACGGGAGGCAGGAGACGGGGAAAGGACGCAGCCGGCAGCTTACCTGTCGCGAGCTGCAGGCATCCAAGCGCCCTCCCGCCTCCCCCCCTCTCCCCCCCACCTCACCTGGACGCCGACATTTGCTGTTTTGCCCTCTGCGCATGCGCAGCGTTCTGCGCATGCGCAGAGGGCAAAACAAATGGCGGCGCCCAGGCGGCGGCCCCCGTCCCGCTTAAAAATAAAAAAATCTGGTCACTTTGACCTTGGAGGTCTTCTAGTCTAACCCTCTGCTCAAACAGGAGACACTATAGCCTATACTATTTCAGACATGTGACTGTCAATCTTTTCTTAAAAACCTTCAGTGATGAAGCACCCACAACTTCTGCAGGCACGCTGTTCCATCGGTTAATTCTCCTCACTGTTAGGAAGTTTCTCCTTAATTCCAGGTTGTTTCTCTCCTTGAGTTTCCATCCAGTATTTCTTGTTCTGATCTTTGGTGCTTTGGAAAATAAGTTGACTAAAATATGTTTTAGTCTCCAGGTCTTTAATCATCTTAGATGCTTTTCTTTGCACTTTTTTCCAAAGTGCAAAGAAAGCACTGTTCATTCTGGGCCTCCACAAATCTCCAATCTTGATATCTTCATCTGGAGTTCTAGTTTACCTCAACAAAAGTAGCAAGCCTACAGTAGCTTTAGGAATTGCAGGGGAAATCATCATTTTACATGACAGAGAAAGGTAAAAAGGGGAAGATCTACCTTTAAACAGACATGTCAATATTAGTGCTTTTGTGGGATAGATAAAGCAGAGAGAGGTGAAAACCTCTGAACTGCCAGTTCAGACCGGTTCTCTAGAACCAGTAGCGGGAATTTCCCCCCGCTCGCTGAACTGGCAGCGATGGCCAGCTGGACACGCCCCCCTACCAGTCCTCCAGCTTGAAATCCGTCAACTGGGGACCAATGTTCCCTCTAAGCTGCGCGGCTGCATGGCCGCACATGTGATAAGAAAACATTGTGCAGCAGTTTCCAACTGCCGCACAGTGTTTTCTAATGTCAGAGGAAACATTGAAGCACAGCCGCACACGTGATAAGAAAACACTGTGCAGCAGTTTCCAACTGCTGTGCGGCGTTTTCTAATGTCAGAGGGAACATTGCCGGGGACCTGCCCTAAGGTGAAGATATTTTGGAATAAAATTTTAAAAATGCCTAGAACAAATTATTTCATATGAGATTGAGTTGAAACCAGAGTTATTCTTGCTGGGTATTTTTAGGGGGGAAATCGAGAAAGAAGACAGATAACTAATACTGAATATTACCACTGCTGCTAGAATTGTATATGCGCAGAGCTGGAAAACCGACTTGACCCCAACTATGTTAAATGTTGTTAGAAAAACCCTGGAATGCGCTGAAATGAGTCAATTATCAATGGAACTTCATGATAAAGAGGAATCAGATTTCTATAAAGTATGGGGAAAATGGTACAATTGGCTTAAACAGAATAAATATCAAAATTTACTATAATATAGACTCATAAATGGAGAAACTATATCATTCCACTTTCTGTGTAACTTATAAGAAAATAACTTGATATTTACTGTAAATGTAAATAAATGAAATAGCTGTTGAAAAAGAAATGGGTGACTCAATCCACAGAAAACAGAACTTTATGTGATATTAATTAGAGGCGAGAGTAAGGATAATGTTATTGTAATTTGTAAATATTTAAGAAATTAGTATGGAGAAATTGTAAAAAGCTGTAAAAGAAACTTGTAAATGTTTTATGTGCTTGTATTTTAGATGTTTGTTATGTCTATGTTGTATGTTTTTATGTTGTATGTTTGTTTTTAAAGGAAAAAGTTAATAAAGATTATTTAAAAAAGAAAAAGAAATTCGTCAACCGGAGCCAAATTTAAGCAAAAATAACCCTCTGCACATGACTTATAAGAAAATAACTTGATATTTACTGTAAATGTAAATAAATGAAATAGCTGTTGAAAAAGAAATGGGTGACTCAATCCACAGAAAACAGAACTTTATGTGATATTAATTAGAGGCGAGAGTAAGGATAATGTTATTGTAATTTGTAAATATTTAAGAAATTAGTATGGAGAAATTGAAAAAAGCTGTAAAAGAAACTTGTAAATGTTTTATGTGCTTGTATTTTAGATGTTTGTTATGTCTATGTTGTATGTTTTTATGTTGTATGTTTGTTTTTAAAGGAAAAAGTTAATAAAGATTATTTAAAAAAGAAAAAGAAATCCGTCAACCGGAGCCAAATTTAAGCAAAAATAACCCTCTGCACATGAGCAAATCCTCCTGCGCATGAGCAGATGAATTTAACTCACAAGCAACAGAGGCGCGCATGCTTGCTACGCTTGCATGCGCGTGCAAAACACGTGCTTCCAGTGCGACCCCGAACTGGTAGCGAAGGTAAGTAGAACCCACCCCTGGTGAAAACCTCTTAACTTTATCATTTGGTCCATGAATTTTTGTTTTATTTTTCCCCTATACTTGCCCAGAGTGGTTGCATGATTCCCCACCCACCCTCAAGTCTACTTTAGTTGATTTGTGGTTTATTTTATATCAAAACCAAGAAATTTCCCTCTTATATGTCTTTCTCCACTCCTGATCAAAGCAACCGCTCCCCACCCATTCATTCAGGAAGAAGTTTCATTTTTTTACAAATAGGATTTCCCTGCATGAAGCTTCCTTTAAACAAGCAGTCTAAAATGTGTCACAGGCTTCCCCATTGTAGAAGCTATTATTGCTGGTCATTTTTTTCAGGAGATTATAACTCTTATTTTAAAAAAAATAAAGGATTGTACTGTTGCTCAAAATCTCTGCATCAATTTTAAGGAAATTTAACATAACCCATCCCCACCAGAGGTGGGTTCCTGCCGGAGCTGCCCAGTGCGCGGCTCCGGTAGGGAGCGGCTGATTGCGCAACCGCTCTGGAGCCCTCTCTGCTGGTCCATCGCGCGCGTCACCATTTTTTCCGTGAATTTTTGGCCGATTTTGCTTCTGCACATGCGCGGAAGCAAAATCGCGCCGAAATCTCACGAGGGGACGCGCATGTGAGAGAGATTTTGCTGAGATTTTGCTTCTGCGCATGCGCAGAAGCAAAATCGCACGAGTGCGGGGCGCGCCCAAAGTGTGGAGATGCGCCGCAGTGCACCGGCACCGGCACCGGTAAGGGAGCAACCCGCCGCAGATACCTACCCAATACAGAAATCCAGCATGCAATTTCATCTCCACCTTAAAAAAAACATTTTAGCTGTTTCATGTTTTCAACATATCGGAGAAAACTGATCTCTTTTTACAAACTTCATGTTTGATCTGGACATAGAGCTCAATTGTAGGATTCTGCAGTGCTTCAGATTCAAAGGCAAAAATGTGTTTTAAGTGAGCAATGATGTGAACACTTGCTATGTTCATACCCCAACATACTTCAAAGCCCTTGAATCTGAAGCACTTAACAGCCCTTTAAATTGCACTGCTTCTGAAGTAATCCACACAGGATCGTACTTTTCCCCCAGCACTGGACATTAACTTTAAACCAGTCTGGATAACCTTTGCATACCCTCTACAAGGTGGGTGGGCTCAGTTACAGCATGCACCAATGGAAGATCTGAAGGACCAGGCTGTGGACAGATTGTTCTGGAAACAATCTATGTGTTTGCTAAGAACTGACATCAATTTGATGATTCAATATAAAAATCAAGTGTCAACAAATTCAGAACTATCCACTACTGAATCTCTGTGTTATTCCAACTTTAATTGCTCTGTGTGTGTGTGTGTGTGTGTGTGCGCGCGCGCGCGCTTGCTTGATTTTACTATGTCCTGGCTATTTGTAGGGAAAGAAAGAAGAACAGAAAATTTTCCATCCATTTTGGGTCAGGATAGCAATAGCACTTAGTGTAGGGTTCTGATACTGAAGAGGCAGGAGACTGGTTGAGTGACTTCAGCTCTTTATTAGTTACAGTGAGCAAACAACAGCAAATACCCAGGTGGTGACTGTGGTTTAAATAGAGGAACCTGGTTGGGAATCAGCAATTACCTGCTCTGCTCAATAGAGCGGACCTGTGTGGAAACTTCTCAGCTAGTATGCAGATCTCAGGACACAACACTTAGCACTTACATTTATATACCACTTCATAGTGCTTTTACAGCCCTCTCTAAGCGGTTTACAGAGTCAGCATATTGCCCCCAAACAATCTGGGTCCTCATTTTACCGACTTTGGAAGGATGGAAGGCTGAGTCAACCTTGAGCCTGGTGAGAATCGAACTGCTAAACTGCAGGCAGCCGGCAGGCAGCACAAGTAGCCTGCAGTACTGCATTCTAACCACTGTGCCACCATGGTTCATAGGATGACTGTATTCATTTAACAGAGATGACATTTGAGGGCTTTAAAAATTAAATAGACATGTTTGTGGAGAATAAGATATCCAATAGCTATGGATCAAATATTATATGGTTCCTCTAAAATCACAACCAGTATGGAGAAAAATACAATGTTATTGCCTTCATGTCTGGCTATGGAGGTTCTATTAGCATTTTATTGATTGCTATAGGAAATAAGATAAGCCTATTTCTGATCCAGAAAAATCCTTATGTTTTATTTTGCTTTTAAAAAAGGTGGGATGATAACAACACAGAATATGATTTATAATTGTTTTTGGCCATGCTCAAGTCTGATTCTGAACCTTAGCAGTGACATTATTCAACTGTCTTTTTTTAAAAAAAATCTGTTCAACCTAAAGTCTCATAAGCCCTAACTTGACAAAAGGGAACAGATTTCTTTCAAAACGTATCTCTGACAAAAACACCCCACTCTCTCAAACTGAATGGGGTTATTTTAGGACCTTTCTAGAATTGGAAGAAGAAAAAGAAGATGCCCTCTATGTTATCACCCCATATATTAAAGAGGTCATCATCCCTAATAACAATTAATCTTATAACTATGCAGGGCACTGACCTGTAGTACAAAAAGTGGATGGGAAAACTCAGGGAAAGCAATGAGATGCAATATTGACACAAGTGGCCTTTTACCTGCAAAACAGCCTCCAGGATCTGCTGACATCCTGGTTCATGGAATTCTGTGAAGATGTGACCTTGGAGAGATAAAACGATTGATCGTTGAGCTGGATCCTTCCAGTTTGAGTGTTGATTGGAATCAAACCAAAGAGCTTAGAACTTCCAGAGAAAGAAAGCCGAAACTTTTATTTTTGGTCATTGGAATTTCCCAATAATCTGAGAAAACCTGGTCTGATCAGGTTCTAGGTCTCTTAACAGTTACTTGATCTGAAAAAGTTAGCAGCATGCTGCATCAATATGCAAATGTATTATTATCCGCAGATACTTGGACATTGGGGCTGAATAATTGTAACTGAGAGTGTTCCTGAAAAAAAAATCATATATTATTCAGCTATTTTTCTCGTCCTCCTCCCTAAATGGCTATTTTGAAATGGAACTTTCCAGCACCACTTTCTACATGGCTACAGTACATGCAGCATGTGTATGCCTAGTCTAATGGAAAGAAGGACTAGCGGTGACATGATAGCAGTGTTCCAATATCTAGGGGCTGCCACAAAGAAGAGGGAGTCAAACTATTCTCTAAAGCACCTGAAGTCAAGGACAAGAAGCAATGGATGGAAAGTAATCGAGGAGAGAAGCAACCTAGAACTAAGGAGAAATTTCCTGACAGTTAAAACAATCAGTGGAATAACTTGTTTCCAGAATGTTATGAATGGATATTCAAACACTGGAGGCTTTTAAGCAAATCATTTGTCTGAAATGGTATAAGGCAGAGGTGGGTTCCTGCCAGTTTGGGCCGGTTCTATAGAAATGGTAGCGGGAATTTCCCCCCGCTTGCCAAACCGGCAGCAATGGCTGGCTGGACATGCCCCTGAACCGGCTCTCTTGGCACCACCATAGGCGCTGCCATTTTTAGCACTGCGCATGTGCGTACACCCGCACAGCACATGAGGAAGCGAACCGGCAGCGAGGTAAGCCAGAACCCACCCCTGGTATAGGATTTCCTGCTTGAGGAGGGGGTTGGACTAGAAGACCTCCAAGGTCCTTTCTAACTCTATTATTCTATCATCTGCCTGACACTTAACATATAAGAATTTCATACAACACATTTAACACAGGAAAAATCTAGGGGTCACATTAGCACAAAATATTAGACTTAGTTATGGTGTTTGCGACTTGCATGTGTGAACATAGCATGTTGTGATATAGCATGGAGTGTTATCCCTACCCGTTTGGTTACTGTAGGCTTTAAAGTATTGAATGAGCTTGGAAGATGGATTAATTTAATAATCAAGATTTATATCAACACAGCCAGCCTGTAGCTTTTATTTCCACTTTTTAGGAATTAGTCAGATGTCAGCACATTGGAAGATTATATTCCTTTCTTCCCAGCATTGATATCACCCAAAAACATCTGAATTCTCACCTTGAGATGCTCTGCTCTGTTTGCTGCTTTACTGGTGGTCCTGGGCATTTAATCTTGAATTAATGCCCTTTAGGGCCAGAAGCAGTAAAGTCAGAAGCAAATGTTCTGAAACCAGGTTGGTCCATTATAGTAGCAAATGCAAAATTATCAACCATTTCTTCTGCCCAGAAGCATGGGGCTCTCGGCCTGTTACACTTCACAGGCAAGAGAAGAGATATGAAAAGTGAATCTTGCTTGCTTCTACTATAAATATGGCTTGCATAAGTATAATATATAAATATTAAACATACACAAATACATATATGACTTAACATTTTATGGATTTTAAAATGGCTTTTCTAGTTCTTGCAATCATTATAATTTGTCAATGAATGTGTCCTTGACACAATGTCTGGGAGGTTTCTAATACTTGCGTTGTTTGGGAGAAGGCTGACAAGCATCTCAGCTTATCAATTCAAGTAGGAGTCTGACTTTATTACAAGTGGATTTATGTCAATAGAGAGGCCTCAATACTTTAAACCTAAAATTCTGGCAAGCCATATGCAGTTTAATTGAATTCATTAGGGGTTTTTTAGTTCATTTTCTATCTATCTATCTATCTATCTATCTATCTATCTATCTATCTATCTATCTATCTATCTATCTATCTATCTATCTATCTATCTATCTATCGCTATAATGTACCATCTTGACCCATCTTGTGATATTCCATGCAGATATGAAAGGGCTGAACTTGCATTGTGATTCCAGGATCAATAAAGGAGAATATTTGTAGCTCAGAGTTGAAATGAGCGGTCTTGGCACTCTCTGAGCTTGATTGTTTTCCTTGTCCAAACTAGGCAACATCATCGGTGCTAGTAAGAAGTGTGGTTTGCTCTCAGTTAATATTCTAGCACAGCGGTCCCCAACCTTTGTGGCTTGGGGGGGTAGAGGGTGGGTAGAGGGGAACTGGATTATGTGAGCAGTGGGCACCAGTGCATGCAGTTCAACCTGAACAAGCAGCGGGCCGATGTGCAGTTACATGCGCGCACAGCTCAACTTGTGCAAGTTGAACTGCAGGCACGCTGTCCTGCCACTCGCAGAAGTTGAGCTGCACATACACCTGTGTGCACCACCACACCGCTCATACAGCCCAGTTGCAAATAGGCAGTGGGCTGTGGCCCAGGGTTTGGAGACCCCTGTTCTAGTGGTTTGCCCTTGGATGGTCTTAGAGGTTTTTGGTTGGATTGTTTACTGTTGATTTGTTTGGCAGTTCCTTGATTGGGGTATTGTTTACTTGTTAGTTTGGTAATCTTGGCATTAATCTATGCTAATCCGGGTGCTGATTGCTGGTGGGAAGGTGTTTGGGTGTTTTTGTCCCTTTTTGGCTGGTTGATTGTCTCTTTTGCATAGTATATAGATATTGTTTACATCTGTGTTTCCATTGATGGCTAATTTGTCAGCGTTCCAGGCTTCTAGAAATTCCCTAGTGTTTTTGGACTTGGTTTGGTCTAGGAAGGTCACAGTTCCCCAATTGAAACTATGGTTAAGTCTGTCCATAGGCTATGAAATTAAAGTTTTCATCATGTCTTCTGACTTCTAGTTGGTGTTCGTGGACACGTTCTGCCAGTTTTCTGCCTGTTTGTCTTACATAGTAGCTGTTGCAATCATTACACTGCATGTTGTAGATGACTTCTATCTTTTTCTTCTGAGGTTGCTGGGTCTTATAGCAGAACTGGTCTTGCCATTTGCAACCTAGAGAATAATAATATCAAGAGCAGCTGTGTTCTAAACCAACCTGTGGGCCAATCTGTAGCCTTCCAATGTGTTGAGGCTGATACTTCGAGGCCTACCGAGACAGATGCATAGAACTCACTTGAAAATTTACACTCTTAGTACATGGCTCTGACCAGCCCATATCTACTGCTCTGTCCAAAGGAAGGAACTTTCTACAGCAGTAAATAAAAATGCCATGGCATTCAGTGGCAGCGTTGACCGAATAGGTATGCACTTTTCAATAAATTACCTTATAGCTCAAATTAGCTTGACCTGGCTTGAACCTCATAGGAATGAAAGAGCTCCAAGTAGCCTCCAGAATGGACACCTAAGTTTAGATGAGTGCATTTGGTAGCCTTTTCAGCTTAGTTTGCTCCCTGCTTATTTTAACTCCCAAGGAACATGGCTGGAAAAATAAACTTTGCAAGGTTCACTTGTACAGTTTAATAATGGTCGTTTTCAGCTGAAAAATGCCATTTGGAAAAGAAGGAAAAAAAGAATAAGAGCTAAGAAAAGGTGAAATAGTTATATAGTAGATAAACTTCAGCAGTTTAATACCCTCCAGATCTGTTCGGTGGTGCAATTTTCAAATTTCTCACACGTGTGGCCTTTGGCTGCAGTTTTATTTTAATGGACAGCCAAGGACCACAATTGACAAAGCAGTGAGGTCACCAAAGTGGGCAGAGGTGGAGTGGGTTCAGATTTGTTTTGGAAGGGGGTATTTTGGGCATAATCAAAGGGCTTTCTGCTTGATGTTGATATCTATCTATCTATCTATCTATCTATCTATCTATCTATCTATCTATCTATCTATCTATCATCTATATCTCTATCTATCTATCTATCTATCTATCTATCTATATCTTTCTCTCTCTTTTTCTTTCTTTCTTTCTTTCTTTCCTTCCTTCCTTCCATTCCTTCTTCTTTCTTTCTTTCTTTCTTTTTCTTTCCTTCTTTTTTCTTCCTTCCTTCCTTCCTTTCTTTTTCTTTCTTTCCTTCCTTCCTTTCCTTCTCTTCCTTCCTTCCTTTCCTTCCATCCTCCCTCTCTCTCTCTCTCCCTCCCTCCCTCTCTCTCTCTCTCTTTCTTTCTTTCTTTCCACTTTGTAATGTGTTAGGATGGAAGGAATCCAGTTCCTTTAAAATCACTATTCCTTGAAGGTCAGAACTCTGAAAATTGGAAGTGCCTTGGGTAATTCAAAGTGCTGAGGGTGAACAATTTAGAAACGGTCATACTTGAATGGAACATAATGTGCAAGTACTATTTAACTCTTCTAATATTTTTATCCCACTTCGTTAGCTCAAATGGGGAACACTTTTGTCATATGCACTTACCGAGATCTCATCATTTTTAAGTCCCATTAGTTTCAATGGATCTATTCAATAGATGGTTGAATGTGAAACCATCCAATTTATTTACCCGACCCTATATATTTACTGATCATACAACAGAGGCTTAAAACCCAACCTTGCTTACAATGACAAATGTGCATCTTCCATTTGTAAACAGAAGAACTGTTTCTTCCAACCAGGACAAAAAACAATGGTTGGAAACTAATCAAAGAGAGAAGCAAATTAAGGAGAAACTTCCTAACAGTGAGGACAATTAACCAATGGAATAGCTTGCCTTCAGAAGTTGTGGGTGCTTCATCACTGGAGGTTTTTAAGAAGAGGCTAGACAATCACTTATCTGAAATGGTATAGGTTCTCCTACTTGAGCAGGGGGCTGGACTAGAAGACCTCCAAGGTCCCTTCCAGCCCATTCTATTCCATTCTATAAGATCGCACCAGCACAAGAAAGTAGCAATTTTTACCATTTCTCCCTTCTTCTCTATAGTCCCATGATTAATCCAGCAGGGCCTTATTACTCTTGAACTATATTTTAGGAAGACACAAGCTGCAAAGGGAAGAGGGGAGCAACTAAAGTTACCCATTAGGACCACTGGTGGGAGCATCTTGTAAGTTGGATTCTGGTCAGAGGGAGCCTAGAGTAGTAAGAGAGAGCAAACTTGCGAGGCTTCTATAAAGCAACAGAGCAGGAAGTAGAGGAAATTATCGGCTGTAAAACAGCTTCTCACTTTCACTTCTACATGCATAATTGAAAAGGTATCTAAGAATCCTGACTATAAATTCTGTGGCATGCATGCACACAAGGGGAAAAAACCCCAAGCGTTAAAAATGTTTTATCTGTTTTGGTCCTAGAAAGAAAATAAATCCCAATGTGGAACGACACCCTGTGGCAGATCCGGGAAATGCATGTCTTAAGGATGGAAAATTTCTCTGAAACCATTACTAGACGTTTTCATAACAAAACAGTTGCAATGAGAAGCCCTTCTTGCATCATACTGCTACTCACATTTTAAGGATATAGAATGAAAGCAATGCCAGCCAACCAAAAGCATGGCTTTCGACCTGAAGTCTGGAGGATTAGGTGCCAGGGCAAAAATGATATGGTAACACATTTTCTGAGCCTTTCTTGGACACAATAGAATCTCTCATAATCACAGCTGATTTCCTGATTTTATGAAATGACCATTTTCTTGCTTCTTACTTTACACTGCATAATTCCTAGCTTAATATGTAATTGGGGCAAAATTAAACTGAATAATATAGATATGATTTAGCCCCTGAAAGTCAGTTCATTCTTTGACTGAACTGTCGCGGGCCCTTTTGTAAATGGCAATGGCACTTATATACTTATAAGCGGTTTAGAGAGTCAGCCTATTTCCCCCAACAATCTGGGGTCCTCATTTTACCCATCTCAGAAGGATGGAAGACTGAGTCAACCTTGAGCCTGGTAAGATTTGAATTGCCAAATTGCCAAATTGCAGCAGGCAGTCAGCAGAAGTAGCCTGCAGTACTGCATTCTAACCACTGTGCCACCGTGGCTCTTCTTAATGATGAAGTTAAAAATGTTTGGTTTTTTATTTAAAGAATAATGGGACCTCCATATTGAACTTTAATGAGAGGCATGCACTCACTTGCATAAAAATAATAGCTAAAATCAGTGAATTCAGTGCCATGTCTAAGATTCCAATCATTAACAAGGCCATTCAGTCAAATATACCTACATTTCCTTTTCAAATTGCCATCTTACATCACCTATGATCTTTGCAATCAGCCACATACATGTGAATGTGCACACCAGTGGTGGGTTCCTACCGGTGCGGTCCACTCTATCACACCGGTAGCGGCAGGCTGGTGATGTCATCAAGAGGCTACCGACCCACTGCGGTCGGTTGCTGGTGCCTAGGAGCCGCCATCTTTTTTCGTGAATTTTTCGGTGATTTTTTGCTTCTGCGCATGTGCAGAAGCAAAAAATCACCGAAATCGTGCACGCGCATGCATCCCCTCGCAAGATTTTGGTGCGATTTTGCTTCCGCGCATGTGCGGAAGCAAAATCACGTAAGGGGGCGCGCACACACACACAAAACATGATGATGCACGCGCAGCGCACCAGTAGCAAGGTAAGTGAGCAACCCGCCCCTGGTGCACACATCTATATGAAGCTATAGCATTAAGACATCTATGTCTAATGGTTGCAGCTGTAGATGCAAAATAAGGTATGATTAACAACATGAGATACATTGATCAGTTAGACTGACCTGAGAAGAAATGTCAGTTTGGAATAATGATGGAGTTAAATGTTGACTTGCTTTCTCCCAAAACCGAGGGATCAAATAGGTCAAAAAGCATTAAGAGCTAGGGCAAGACTTGCATTCATGTGCAATACTGGATTTTGTTGTTTTTAATTACTTTATGTATCTGAATAATTACAGGGATAATCAAGTTGGTTCACTTCTGTTTGTGTAAACAGGTTGTTCGTTAAAAAATATATATCCTAAATGGAAGGCAGAAAATCTGTGGTTTTTCATGGCTTATGAGCAGGAACATTCAGATTAAGGATGTTTGCAAAGTATGGGGCATCTTCCCATTCAGCCTTTGGCAGGACGTAAGAGGTACCACCCTTAGAAAAACCGGTGGGAAGTGGACCAGCCCTGCCAAAGGCACCTGTCATTCCTCATAAATGTAATACATAGCCTGTAATTAAGGTCTGTCATGTGAGCTGATGAACCTATTAACTTCTGTCAAATGAATTTTGCTTAACTATACAGTACTGTGGAAAATTAACCTAACAGCTCTAAACTCTAAGAACTAAGTGATAAAAGGAGTTCTGCACTCTTACTTAGACAGCCAAGTGGCTGCCTAATTTAAATACATCTTTTGTTAGCAAAGTATGGGGGTGGCCTGATCCAAACAGCATTTAATAGCAATAGCAATAGCACTTAGACTTATATACCGCTTCACAGTACTTTACAGTCCACTCTAAGCGGTTTACAAATTTCAGCATATTGCCCCCAACAATCTGGGTCCTCATTTTACCAACCTCGAAAGGATGAAAGGCTGAGTCAACCTTGAGCCTGGTGAGATTTGAACTGCCAAACTGCAGGCAGCCAGCAGTCAGCAGAAGTAACCTGCAGTACTGCATTGTAACAACTGAGCCACCGCGGCTCATCGTCATTTAAGGTGAAATTATATCCAAAATTCATCTGAGATAGCAACTAACCAAGTCATTATCAAGTGGAAGGAATAGCTGTGGGCAGACTGCACATCATGAAGGCCAATCTCCTGCCTCATATAGGGAAATCAAGAGGCCTGGCAACTCTAAGAGTTACCTGCTCACTTTTACACCTTTCTCCCTAGTACAGTATTCGCTGGCTGGGGAATTCTGGGAGTTGAAGTCCAGACATCTTCAAGTTGCCAAGGTTGGGAAACACTGCCCTAGTAGGTTTCCTTCAGAGGTGAAATGTTCGGTCGTACCGGTAGTGACGGCCGCCAGTGGTCCGGAGAACTGGAAGGGGCGGCATCACAAGGCTCCACCCACCCACCCACCCGGACGTCACCATTTTATTTTTTTTAACCCTCTGCGCATACGCAAAGCCTTCTGCACATGCACAGAGGGTGAAAAAGTGCGTGCTTCCAAACCGGTAGGGAAGGTAAGTAGATTTCACCGCTGGTTTCCTTCAGTTATCTACTTCTATAGCTCTTCACATTCATTTCTACCACTCTGCATAATACATCAAAAGAATGGAAACGATATGCTAATGTTTTTCTCGCTCTGTTATTAGAACAGTGTTTCTCAATCTGGGCAACTTTAAGATGTGTAGAATTCATCTCCCAGAATTCCCTACTCAGCAATTATGTTTGCTTGCAGTTAACTTTACTGGTATTTTGTTGTTGTTCCTTATAAGTGCATATTGCCTGTAATTAGGTTTATTGTATGAGCTGGTAAACGTATTCGTATCTGTCAAATGAATTTCATTTAAATATGTAGCAAAAAGCAGACTTTTTGTCCCCTTAAGTTCTGGATGGGAAAAGTGACGCTTATACCATGTTCAACATCTGTGTCTCCTACATATATATATACAATTTGAACTTCTGCTCTGGAAATTCTAATTTATGACAAAAAACATAAACTTGGAAGAATCTATTTATCTCTTCTTGATGAACACTGTGGGGTTTTCTCCAGCCAAACAGATGTTTGGCATGTTACTGTTTATTTTTTTTCCTCTGACACTTTCATTCTTTCTTGCTTTTGCTTCATTAAGTGCTTCTTACTGACTCCAACACTGGAATGATTGGCACTAAGGGAAAAGAGTGTTTTTGGACACATAAATAAACATGTGTGAGTAAGAGAATAAGCATAACCAAGCATTATAAATAATGCCTAATCTCAATGTTGAAATAAATCATCTAATAAACACAGGTAGTTTTTGGTTTCTTTAGTGACCATTCAAAGTTACAATGGCGCTGAAACATGTGATTTATAACCATTTTTCACAGTTACTACCTTTGCTGCATCCCCAAAATCAAAGTTCAGATGCTTGGCAACTGACTCATATTTATGACGGTTGCAGGGTCCCAAAGTCATGGGATCACCTTTTGCAACCTTCTGACAAGCAAAGTCAATGGGGAAGCCAGATTCACTCAACAACCAGGTTGCTTAATTTATAAACTACAGTGATTCACTTTACAACTGTGGCAAGCAAGGTTGTAAAATGGGGCAAAACTCACTTAACAACAGAAATTTAGGGCTCAATTATGGTCGTAACTCAAGGACTTACCTGTATTACAAACACATGCTTCCTATGAGATGGTGCTCAGTGCTATTCCAACATTGCGATGGCTGCAGATTAAAGAATTGTTTTTTTAAAAAAAAATATTTTTTATTGAAATTTCCAAATTTAAAAACAAACAACGTAAAAAAACAACAACATAAAAAACAAACATATAAAGCATACATACATAAAATATAATTCCACTAGTACAGCTTTACATCATTGGAATTTTCCTTCTCAATTCTACATTTTCCTAATTATGGCTATTGTTTTATATTTAAACATTTTTTATTTTTACTTATTCATTATATACACTATTAGCTATTAGCTATTAGCTAAGGATTATATACTATTATACACATTATATACTATTATATACATTATCTTACAACCATTAAGATTTAAGGTTACATCTATCACATTTTCCCTTCTTTATAACATTTATAATATTTCATATTTATCCTGAGTCACACATTAATTTTACTTTTCTTTTCGAGCCAATACCATCCACCCCAAATTTTATAGTACCCTGTTTCCTCTGGTTCTCTTAGTTCCATAGTAAGTTTACTCATTTCTGCACAATTCTAGCACCCAGATTAAAAAACTGTTAAGGACATAATGGCAAGCAAAGTAATTTTAGATTCTGAACTTAACTGTATAGTGTTTTGTGTCCCTCCTTATGGTATTAGTATTGTTGCAATGGGAACTCTTTAGACCTGAAATGCAGTGCTTCACTTACTTCAAAATGTGGTCAGGAAGGCCTGATTAATTTGGATGGATTTTGCTGGATGGCAGCCTGTTCTTGTGCCTCAAACTGAGCTCCCTTCATTGTCTCTGGGCGTTGACATCTGTTATAGAAAATATCAAATTATTTCCCACAAAACAACAGTATCCAAACTGCTGGCCGTCTCTTATCTCCTGCAGCAATTTATGTAATTAAGAGTATTAAAAAGGTGTCTTGCTTTTTACCATATTCTCCACTGACTGATCACACATTCTTCTGTGACTACCTTGTTTCATTTAGTTTCCAGATTTGGTTTCCAGATTGTTAGAACTTGTGGGTGCTTCATCAGTGGAGGTTTTTAAGAAGAGACTGGGCAGTCACTTTTAGATTTAGATTTATTATTAGAGTTGGAAGGGACCTTGTAGGTCATCTAGTCCAACCCCCTGCTCAAGCAGGAGTTCCTACACCATTTGAGACAGATCCAGTCTCTCCTTGAAGGTCGCAAGTGTTGGGGCTCTCACAACCTCCGCTGGCAAGCTGTTCCACTGGTTCCATTCGCTCTCACTGTCAGAAAGTTTCTCCTCACTTCCAGGTTGAATCTCTCCTTGGTCAGCTTCCATCCATTATTCCTTGTTTGGCTTTCTGGTGCCATAGAGAACAGCCTGACCCCCTCCTCTCTGTGGCAAAACGGTATAGGGTCTGAAACGGTATTGGGTCTCCTGCTTGAGCAGGGGAGGGTTGGACTAGAAGACCTCGAAGGTCCCTTCCAGCTCTCTTCTGATTCTGATTCTGATTGGGACGCGAGGCGCTCGATTCCAGCTCGCTGCAATCTCTACGTCCCCGCCGCATCCCCTACCTAGCGCTTCTTTTCATTGTGACGTCAGCGCCTCCTGGCAACAGGAGAAAATGGTTTCCTCGGCAACGTAAACAAGAACGTAGAACAATGGAAGAGGCGGAATGCCGAGGACGCTGGAACCTGCCCTCTTGTCCGAAAGCGCTGCGGCTCTTGAGTTAAATTGGCCAAACCGACTCGCAAAACCTCCGGGACGGATGTTCGCCGCGCAGAAGCAATTAAAAGAGCAACGTGGGACCGGAAAATAACTTCAGTCACTGAATTGTGCTTTCCTTCCACAGAGAGTCATACTTTTTTTTTTTTTTAAATTTCCAGTCGGGAGAGAATTTAGGCTGAGCGCGATATGCTTTCTTGAACTTCCAGCGTTGATGAAAAGGCTGCGCCTGGGTCGTCGAAAAGCAGGAAAAAATCTACAGGGGAAGGAAAAAAAATCTCAATATTGAAATTAAGCATCTATGTCTCTGGAGTGAGCTTACCCAGCAAACATACTTACCGTCTGTGGTAATCCATCTTCTATTTCTATCACGAGGTTTAAAAACTATTTTTTTTACTACATTCTCTCCTCTTTCTCTTCCCCCTCCCCCTTCTCCTCAGTGGATTTATACAGTTGTGCTTTCAAATGCAATGTACTCGTTCAAGCACTCTTTTTTTTGTACTTGGGTTTTTTTGTATATAACCTTTTCTGGGGGAGAGAAAGAGGACGGTAGCCTGAGGCTGTATTCGAACATCAGCAGGATAATATTAAACAGGCTGTTAAACAGTAATCCTGCCCCAGCTCTTGCGATGATGGCAGGCTTCAAGTAAAAAATAAATAAATTTAGGCTTCAGCTTCAAATGGAATTGACATTGGAATTATTAGGGTGGTCTCCTCCCCATTCCCCTTCAAAGGCAGGTCTCAACTTGCTTCCTTGCCTGTCAGGATGATGAGCTGCTTTGAACCTTTTCACTCTCTTGGTAAAATGCAAATAGTTCTTGCCACAACAGGGGGCCAGAATTTCCATTGCTAAGGAAGGCAGTTGTTAAATGAATCGTGCATGATTTTATGATGATGATGATTTTTTTGCCATGATTGTTAAGTGAATCATTGCGGTTGTTAAGAGAACCAGGTGGCTGTTAAGCAAATCTGGCTTATCCCATTGGCTTTACTTGTTGGAAGCCCCTTGAGAAGGTTGCAAATGGTGATCACGTAATAGCAATAGCACTTAGACTTATATACCGCTTCACAGTGCTTTCCAGCCCTCTCTAAGCGGTTTATAGAGTCAGCATATTGCCCCCAACAATCTGGGTCCTCATTTTACCCACCTCAGAAAGAGTATCACTACATATTACTCCGCCACTGCAGTAATCCTAGGATACTGCAACCAGAGTAGCAATAGCAATAGCATTTAGGCTTATATACCACCCCATAGTGTTTTACAGCACTCTCTGGTGGTTTACGACAGAAGCATGATTTGCATATTCTTCCCGGAGCTGCTCTGGGACTACCAAAGGGCCAGTCCTGTGACTACTGCAGCTCTGAAATATGGGACCAGCCCATGGTGGGGTTGGAAATCTCCCCCATAGGGGGTGGTACATGCAATGTGCAACTTTACAGGTGGTGCAACGTGCAAAAAGGAGCTTAGCCCTCGCCAGCCGGAATGAGGTAATGGTGCTGTTTTGGCGGGGAGCCGGCCGAAGCGGCGGTGGCAATGGCTGGAAGGTGCAGGAGTGAAGCGCTACTTGCATTGTGTGGCATCAGCATTCCACCTTTGCCATGGTATATTTGCACCAGCTGGTGGCACCAAGGCAGCCCTCGTCTCCTGCTGCTTGGGGGTCAGAGCGGTAAACCGAATCCGGCAAGCACTACAGCAGAGAGAAGCAGCCGGAGTCAACCCTAGCTTTGTTGTCCATTGCAGACGCTAGATCGACCCGCTGCAAACTCTCATCTCTCAAGGAGCCTGGCCAAAGTTTCCCACGCCACTTCAGCAAGCGCTCCTCAAGAGATGAGAGTTTGCAGGGAGCCGATCTAGCATCCAGGCTGGCTTCAAGAGAAATGTTCATTCTCGGCCACATTTGAGATTTCTAGCTGCAATGGACAGCAAAGCTGGGATTGACCCCGGGCGCTTCTCTCCGCTAACAGGAGGCCAAGATAACTGCCTAAATTTTTCCCCTATCGGTTCTGCGGGCATGGCTTGGTGGGGGTGTCATGTGACTGAGTGGGCGTGGCCAACTTGACATCACTCATGGCAAGGGGGGGAGCACCACCCCACCAAGCCACACCAACAGAACTGACAGAAAAGTTCAGCCAAGTCTTCTGGCGTTCAATCTGGCTGCTTCTCGCCTCCTCCTCATGTTTGCTCTGTGTGTATGAGCCCGAGAAGGAGGAAAGGAGGAGTGAGCGGGAGGGGCAGGGCGGGGCAGGGAGGGGCCAGTCAGTGGTGCGATTTACCGGTTCTCCAAACTGCGCATAATCGCCGCCACCGGTTCTATAGAACCTGTCTGAACCTGCTGAATTTCACCCCTGCTCAAGAACAAAACGGATGTTCCGTGAAACAAAGCCCACCATCATTTGTAACTATTTGCCCCAATTCCAATTTTAGTTCTTAGGAGGGTTCTTCAAAATCTTTATTACCATTTCAATTTCTGGCCCAAATGTTAGCAGTTGCAAATTAGTTTCTATGTTGTTAAGGTTTAGCTGACCAATGAATAAAATCACATTTAACAATGGATTCCTTATACACATCTCTTCATAGGCCAAGATTCAGTGTTGCATCTCAGGACAACTGTTCACTAGGTGGGAATTCGTCAGCCTTCTTGTTAAGCTAAAACATTCTCAGGATGTCTGGAGTCTCATTTGCCCCTTCAAATGCATCTACTGGCTCAGTGGACTCTGAAGAAATCTACAGTAAGACTCCTTTGTTTTATTTCCTAGAATTTAATGCTTCCTTTTTTTTACAGTTTTAAAATCCATGTTAGGGTGTGGGCAGCTTCTGAAGCAGAATACAGACCTATCCTTATTGTATATGTACTGTAGATTGTTCCTTTAGAAACAGCCGACTTCATTGATGCTTGGTTTCTTTGAGCAGGGGGTTGGACTAGATGAACTACAAGGTCCCTTCCAACTCTAATAATAAATCTAAAATCTAAATCTAAATCTAATCTTTGGAGTTTAATACCTGGAGCATAAACTTATCCTAGGCTGAAGTGAATAATTCTTGCAGATCAATTAAAAAAAATATGTTGGTATGGTGATACTCAGAGGCACTAGGTTGTTTATTGAGAATTTATGTTCATATGATTCTGTGTGTGTGTGTGTGTGTGTGTGTGTGTGTGTGTGTGTGTGTGTGTGTGTGTGTGTGTGTGAGAGAGAGAGAGAGAGAGAGAGAGAGAGAGAGAGAGAGAGAAAAGAGAGAGAGAGAGAAAGAGAAAAAAAAAGAGAGAGAGAGAGAGAGATCGTATTCAGGGGCGGGTTCCTAATTTTTTTACTACCACTCTGTGGGTGTGGCTTATTTTGTGGGTGTGGCTTACCAGCCATGTGACCGGGTGGGTGTGGGCCTCGGGAGCTTGGCAGCGGCTGGAGAAGCAGGGGGGGCATTGCCCACCCGCAACGCAGCCCTCCGCAGCGGGAGCAGCAAGACCACGGCAGCGGTTCTTCTAAGAGGCTCCATCCAGCCTGAATGCTTCTCCCCATTCGATCATCCTAGGCTCCTGCCGCCCGTTCCCCCTCCCCTCAGCAGCTCAAGAAGCCTCGAACGTGCGAAAATGCCTGGGATCATCACCGTACGTTCATGGCTTCTCGGACTGCTGAAGGGAGGGGAATGGAGATAGATCCTGCCGCCCGTTCTTTCAGCGTCTCACGCACTCCCTCAGCCATCCTCCCCTGCTTGGACTCACTGTGGGGTAGGAAGGCAGCGCATGCGCAGTGCTGGAATCTCGGCTTCTGGGCATGCGCAGAAGAAAAAAAAATTAAAAAAAAATTTTTTTAATGGCGGCGCCCAGGCACCGGCAACCGACCACACTGATACTGTGACGTCATCAGCGGCCCGCTACCGGTGCTATAGAGTGGACCGCACTGGTGGGAACCCACCACTGATCGTATTGTCAGGAAGACTGTTTTTTTCTTAATCTTAAGTATATTGGAAAGGAATGGTATTAATGAATGTGACTCTGTTCCCAATCATCATCATCTTCATTTAATGACCCCATAATCCCTTGCGAGGTGGAGTCTGGGCAATTGAATGGAGCTGGCAAAGTGTTTTAATGGCTGGATGCCCTTCCTGTCACCAATGTGGAGTTTTGTACAGCAGATATATTCTCAGTGTGCCCAGAGAGAGAAATATCTGCCTCTGCCTAGGATCGAACTCACAGCCTCCTGATTGTGAGACGAAAGCTCCACCTCTAGGCCACCGCACCACTCTTGACTCTGTTCCCAATGATATATAAAAAGTGCCCCATACGAATTGGTCTTCAGTCTTCAAACATTGAAGTATGGTAAACCCTATAATGCTAACACTTACATCTTAGCAACTTTCCCTATAATATAACTTATTTCTGGATAACTAAGTGAAGTTTGTTGTTTATTGGATCAGGGGCACGGATGTCATCTCAGCAAACCGGAGATGTGTTTACAATACCCTCTGCTAAGTCCAGCTCTAGACCAGGCACCAAGTCATGTAAGTCTCTCTTTTTAATTGTTTACTGTCAGCTCCCAAATTCCATTATGCAAGCAATCATCAGTAGATCATTGAGCAATTTTAACACAATAGATCAGTTTTTAGAATTGTGGCACAACAGAGGAAGCCATTGCCATTTTAGCAACTTTGAGCAGATCAGTTACCATTCTTACATTATTGTTTCTAAAGTTCCTTGACAATAGGATCTTTCAGGATCAGAGAATAGCAATAGCAATAGCAATAGCACTTAGACTTATATACCGCTTCATAGTGCTTTACAGCCCTCTCTAAGCAGTTTACAGAGTTCAGCATATTGCCCCCAACAATCTGGGTCCTCATTTTACCCACCTCAGAAGGATGGAAGGCTGAGTCAACCTTGAGCCTGGTGAGATTTGAACAGCTGAACTGCTGAACTAGCAGTAGCCTGCAGTGCTGCATTTAACCACTGCAGCATCTCGGCTCGAATCTTCCAAATCAGGTAGAGCCAATGTACTTTGATGTTCTCTTGGGTCTGAAATCCAATTGTATGTTTTCATGAACATAAAAACCTTCCCTGTGCAATCCTCCCCATACTTTTGAAATTCTTGCCTTTTGTATTTGTTGAATTGTCCTGTGATGAGTTGTCCTGCAGCGAGTTGTTGTTGTTGTTGTTGTTGTTGTTGTTGTTGTTGTTGTTGTTATTATTATTATTATTATTATTATTATTATTATTATTATTATTATTATTATTATTATTATTATTATTATTATTATTATTATTATTCTCACTTGTATGCCGCCCACTCCACAGAGACTCTGAGTTGGTCATGGCAAACTGGCCAGTCAATTATATATCTTCAAATGATAATTCATTTGTGATGAAGTTCACCAACCTTCTTTCATTCTTTTTTGCCCAATTGGACACATTTTGGTTATTCTTATTAATTTCCTCGTTATATTGGGAAGACATAATGTCAGGTATGCTTCCATTCAAAGTCCAGGAAAGAAAGACCCCAACTTCATGATGATAGAGAACAGTACTTTTACTAGACAAGAACTGATAGCGACAAAATGAAAGCAAGATCTGAGGCAAAAGGCGCGTAAATTGCATATAGAAATAATCCCAAATCCCTCCCCACATAACCCACCGGGAAAGTCATCCAATCCTGGCATCCCAAGATGTCATGTGAGCACAGGTCCAGGTGGAGCCTCCACATCTGGTCAGTTGAAGCCGTTGACCTTGAGCAGGCTGTAAACATGTCCGTGCAGCCTGGCAGTACGTAATGAGAACTTTCCTCCCTAAACTCCTAATCAGACATATGAAGAGACATCTCCAGCACAGCTTCCCCCCCTCCTCCCAAATACCTAACCTTCCCTCCTCCCCCAATTTCTATGGCAGCGTGGAGGCTGACACATAATGCTTCTCAGCTATTGCTTTCCTAATGTTTGTTTGTTTGTTTGTTTGTTTGTTTGTTTGTTTGTTTGTTTGTTTGTTTTGCAGCTGCTCCTCGAAGCACAGACTTGCTGTTGGAACAAAACCCATTCAAAATCCCCGCAGATATTGATATTTTTTTGCTGCGAGATAAACAGAAAGAAAAGGCCAGGATGGTATGTAGAAAATACAGGACATTTCCAAAAAAAATTCTTCCCAGCCATGGCCAATCAGAATGCTGACAGTGTGATGTGCCCTCTTCCCACTGAACTGGTGTACTGTCTCACTGAATTAAGAGATTTCATAGCAGAAATAATGTTATTATTCATGCAATATTATTTTGCATGAGTTAAGGAGAATCTCTGAGACTTTTAGAAAAACTCTGTGTATTACATAATAAGATACACCGATGGTTCTGTAAAGGAGTCAAAAGTGCAACCTAAGCTGAAGTGGGAATCTGATTTTTTTAAAAAAGACTACAGATGATAAGAGAGGCTTGAGTATTCAGATAGCATAGATAGAGAGAATCTACTTTCTTGTAAGATTGGAATCCAGCACTATCCAGTGAAAACGATTGGCTATGCTAGCTGGAGATTATAGTAACTGGAACTCAATCCAACCGGAGGGCAGCTGGTTAAGGAAGCCTGACCTTTGTTTTCTTTATGTAGTCTTGCTCGGCACTAGATTAAAAAAATGTGGAATAGCAGCATCAAAGTTACTTTCATAGTAAGTTCTAAGAGGAGGATTCTATGCCCCATTTTTATAGAGAGTCCCAGGTGTGCAGTGCAGTATAGGGTCTCCTGCTTGAGGTTGGACCAGAAGCCCTCAAAGGTCCCTTCCAACTCTGTTATTCTGTTTTCTGTATATTTTGTATACAGTATAACTGATCTTACGGAGTAAATAATTAGCTCCAATGTGTTAAGGAGAATAAATCTCCATAGAGGCAATGTTGATCTTTCTCTCGGAACTCAGACATTTAGAAATAAAGCCGAAGTTAAAAGTCTAATAGAAAATATTTATTTCGGTACAAAAACAATAAATTCTGAATAATTACATTCTTGTTAATAAAATGCGACCTTCCCGGTCAAGAGCTAGAGCCAGAAGAGAAAAAATGGAGAATCAGGAATGCACACATGCGCATAAGACCACATCACGTGTCCTGCTTGCATTGGAATATACCATAATATTAGAATAGGGATGCATCACCCTGCATATACATACAACTGACAATATTCACTACATGACACAATGTTACAAAATACAATTCCATTTTGACCCCCTGAGCAACTGCATTTTCTTATACGGTCCTTTATGCTGGAGATATAATTTTGCCGGGGCAGCCATCTTGTGAGGCCTCCCATAACCAAGGGAGCATTTAATCAACTCCTCCTTCCTTTAGGAGAGAGAACGACGGAAGACTTTGAAAGTCCACGAGAAGATGACTTGCTCCACTCTGCAGAGTTCCAAACAGTCAGGATTCAAGAAAGCAATCGAAATGGAAGAAGAAGCTGAGGACAAGGAGTTATTAGCAGAAGCCGAACGACTCAAAACTCTCCGAGAAAGCATCTCCTGGAAGATAGCAATTACTAAAGGTATCTGAGGAAAGCATTCAGATCCTAGGCTTCAATGTAGTGAGATAATTACTTGGTGTTAGATATGAGTGCAGGAAGAAGGAGACAGACACAGGAGTAATTCAGCACCTTTTATTTCCCTAGCTCAGGGATCGGCAACCTTAAAAACTCAAAGAGCCATTTGGACCTGTTTCCCAGAGAAAACAAAACACCTGGACCACAAAATCTGGGTGGGCGTGGCCAACTCGATGTCCCTCCCACCAAGTCACATGACACCTCCCCAGCTATGCCTACCCAGGTTTTGTGCCTCTATGTTTTCTATGAGAAAAAGGTATCTCTCTCTTTTTCCTCTATCTTTCTCTCTCTCCATCTCTCTCTCTCCCTCTCTCTCCCCTTCTCTCTCTTTGTGCTGAGGAACGATCGCTACCCCCAGTGGAGGCTTCTCTTCAGGAGACTCTCCTCCCCCTCTTGTGACTCCCTGGCTGGCTGTGGCGCATGCAGGGAGACCCTCCTCAAGCGAGCACCAAAGTGCAGCAAAGGCACACGCGGAGGGTGGGCGGCTGCTGGCTTAAGGAGGGTCTTTGGATGCGGCTTCTCTCTTGCCCTAAGGATCCGGCCATTGCCTTGCTGTGTCCCATCTCGTCCCTCCTCCCCGCAGCTCTTTGGCCGAGCGGGGAGGGTGTGAATTCCAGCCTGAAGCGGCAGGAAGTGAAGGCTGCCTTACGTGCAAATGTGGCATGAAGGCAGCTACATGGCCACTTCTCTCCTGTCCTAAGGATCCAGCCATCGCCTTGCCGTGCCCCCTACCCCACATGAGAGGAGAAGGAGGGGGAGGAGGGTCGCCGGAGCGAAGGCAGCCTTCGCGTCCTGCTGCTTTGGGCTGGAACCTATGCCCACCCCTCTTGGCTGAAGAGCTGCAGGGGGTGAAATGGGATGGGACACGGCAAGGCAATAGCCAGATCCTTAGGGCAGGAGATAAGCCAGGTCCAAAGACCCTCCTTAAGCAAGCAGCCGACCACCCTCTGAGCATGCCTTTGCTGCACTTTGGCGCTCGCTTGAGGGTCTCCCCACACATGCGCACCCTCCTGGTCCTGCCACAGCCAGCCAGGGAGTCGCGAGAGGGGGAGGAGGGTCACCCAAAGGGAAGCCTCCACTGGGGGTGGCTATGTTCCTCAACCAGCGCTGGAGAATCAGCACCGGCCGTTTCTCCATTCCCGCTGTCGCCCTTATCTTCTCAGGCCAGGTGAGGGAGGGGAGGGCAAGGCCAGCCAGTGATGGGACAGGGAGCCACAGCAGGGGGCCCAAAGAGCTGCATGTGGCTCTGGAGCTGCGGGTTGCTGACCCCTGCCCTAGCTGGTACCAATACAAACTGCTAAAGTTAGGCCAATCAGGGATGTGCATGCAAATTCCTGCCACATACCTCTGTACGTAACACCCCTCCCCTCCTAGATTGAGAACTGTCAAATTGGTTTCTGATAAATGTTACATAGTCGCGCAGGTAGCCAGTTCTACTGGGACTGCGTGCTTCAGTTGTTCCTGGTACTTCGCTCGGTGCAGGCATGCCTGTTGCCGCTCCTGGATCTATTGGTGGAAGCAACTAGAAGCCTGCGCGTGCTGTGGTGGGTGTCTCAAGATACACCCACGTAACACCCATACTCCGCCAGCTGCATTGGCTGCCCATTGGTCTCTGGGTGCAATTCAAGGTGTTGATCATCATCTTTAAAGTCATACATGGCTTAGGTCCAGGTTATCTCTGGGACCGCATCCTACCTCATACTTCCCTTCGACCGGTTAGGTCCCACAGAGTGGGTCTCCTCCAGGTCCTGTCAGCCAAACAATGCCAGCTGGCGGGGCCTAGGGGGAGGGCCTTCACTGTAGGGGCCCCTGCTCTCTGGAACCAAATACCCCCAGAGATCCGAATTATCCCCATCTTGCTGGCCTTTCGAAAAGCCATTAAGACATGGCTCTTCCTGCAGACGGGGTGATTTTGTGACAACTTTCCCCCATGTATGCATGGTTTTGTATGTCTTTTTAAACTTTTTAAAATTGTTTTTAATAATTTTACTGTTTAGTTGTTCTTTAAAATGTTGTACGTTGCCCTGAGTCCTCAGGGAGTAGGGCGGCATAGAAGAACACTAACTAACTAACTAACTAACTAACTAACTAACTAACTAACTAACTAACTAACTAAATAAATAAATAAATAAATAAATAAATAAATAAATAAATAAATAAATAAATAAATAAATAAATAAATAAATAAATAAATAAATAAATTTGGGCCAAGGGTGCGGGGTCCTCCACAAGTTCAGGTATGGGGCAGCAGCTGAGGGCATCTGCGTTACTGATGCTTTTACTGGGGCGGTGAGTCACTCTGTAGTCATATCCCGTCAGGAAGATGGACCATCTTGTCATTCTGGGGGATATGTAGTTCGGCGTTTGTTGGTTTCCTGCGAGGAATCCTAGCAGTGGTTTATGGTCGGTGATGAGTTCGAATATTCGACCATACAAGTATTTGTGGAAGCGTTTGATTCTGGTCACTGCAGCCAACACTTCCTTGTCCAGCTGACTATAGTTCCCTTTGGCTGGGGACAATGTTTTTAAATAATAAGCTATGGGGGCTTCTGATCCATTTGGTAGCCAATGACTGAGGACGGCCATGACTCCGAAAGGGGACGCGTCGCATGTCAGTAATAGGGGAAGGGTCTCATTATACTGTATCAGGATGCTATCGGACAAGAGCAGATCTTTAACAGCGGCGAACACTTGGTCTTCTCTCTGCCCCCATGTCCATGTGGTCATCTTCCCCAACAGATGTGGAGTGGCTCAGCAACAGTCACCTTCTGTTTTAAAAAGAAGCTGTAAAAGTTCAGTAATCCTAAGAAGGCTTTCAGCTCTGTTTTATTCTTTGGGGTCAAGGCTTCTTTTATGGCTCTCAATTACTTTCCGTGGGGTGGATGCCGGACCTGTCGTTGAGAAACCCCAGAAACTCCCCCTTTTTTACACCGGTTTTACACTTTTCCTTTTTTACTTTGAGACCCCTTTTTTGGAACCTTTTCAATGTTTCTTGTAATTGGCCCATGAGTTGTTCTGGGATTCTCCTGAGATGAGGACATCATCAAAGTAGGGAACCACTTCAGGAAGCCCCTGTAGGAGGCGCTCCATCATGCTTTGGAAAAGCCCCAGGGCCCCACTTACTCCAAACTGCAGGCGTTTACATTTGAATGCCCCCCTGTGAGTCACAATAGTTTGGGCCTCTGCGGTGGCAGCATCCACCGGTAATTGCTGGTTGGCCTGGGACAAGTCCTATTTTGCAAATATTTGGCTGTTCCCCAATGAATGCAGCAGATGTTGCACTACTGGCACTGGGTATGCACTTTGTTGCAATGCTTTATTGATTGTGCACGATGTACTCCGCTTGACTTTCGGATGTTGGCTGCCGAGTTGTCCGAGGACTCAGCCTCTCTCGCTTCTTCCACGGCGTCCTTAAAAGTGACTCCTTGCCTCACCAGCAGCTTCTTTTGTAGCGTGAGGTCCCTCATCCCTAAGATGATTCAGTCCTTCATCATTTCTTCAGGATTGATGAATTCGCATTTCGTCGCAATCTCCCTCAGCTTGGCTACAGAGTCATTTATAGTTTCCCCCTCTCTTTGGTGCCGATGATAAAATTCATTTTGGCTCACCATGGGGGTTGCAGTCGAAGAGTAGTGGTCCTTCAAGGTGTTTTGTAGAGTCGCCCATGAAATGGACTCGATGTCTGCAGGTGCTACAAGGGTCTGTGCCATTTTGTAAATTTTTGTGCTGCAGTATGTGAGAAAGAGGGCTCTCTTTCGGTTGTCGGGTAGGTCCTGGAAATTGTTGGCTTCCAGGAACATTCGGAATCAACTCATGTATGTGTGCCAATCCTCTGTCTTTGGATCGAAGATCGCTGGTGCGGGGGAGGTTTGGGTAGCCATCCTCAGGTTGGCCGGAGCAGGACGATCCTTGCTGTAAGATGGCCGCGGATGCCACGAGGTGCCTTTGTTCTTCTAGATCTTCTTCAAGATCCCACTTTCGTTGCCAGTGTTAGATGTGGGCATGGGAAGGAGACAGACGCAGGTGTAATTCAGCACCTTTTATTTCCCTAGCTGGTAGCAATACGAACTGCCGGCAAGCTGCTGGAGCTCGCTATTTAATGAGCTCCGGCAGGCTAGCTAGCCACTGACAGCGGTTTATTTTTCCCGCCGTCAGTTAAGCCAATCAAGGATGTGCATGCAAATTCCTGCCACGTACTTCCGTACGTAACACTTGGTATCAGAACATACACTGTATAGACTTCCAGCTTCAGATTCTTATTTTTTTCACATTCAGACTGAAATAATTTTAGACACGGTTTCCCAAAAATCTGATCTAGGTGAGGGTGCAAACTTGCTTTAGGTTCGCTAGTCTCCTCCTGTCTCTGGTTAGCATTATCACTCAAAAGTAAAACACATTTGGCGTTATCTGTTCCAAGCTTTTAAGAGAAAAACAGTTGGGAAGGGAGGATTATTTTGAATAGGGAAATAGCCAAAGCAGCAGGCCTCTGCTTATCAATCTTTCTATAATCTTTCATTTGTTGGTTGGGATTTTTTTTTAAACAAGTCAATAAAGGAAACATCTATGCAAATAATTTCAGGAAAGATCTTACCATAAAGGGGAAAGTATGGACTCTATTTTTATAGGATCAGCTTAAAATTCGCTTTACATCTTGACCATAAGTTGGAGTGCAAGATGAATCAAATTTTCTCAAGTCTCTTCCAAATGTTTCTAAAACACTCTGTAATATAAATGAGGTTCACTAGAGTTTGGAAGTTTCTGATGGGCTCTTAACATATGCCATAGGGTCATAGCATATGAAAGAATTTTTTATGGGCACCAAATTCTACAGAAGCCCGCGGTCTCCAGAAATGGTATCTGCTGCTGTAATGCATGATAGTCAGCTGCACATCTAAAACGTCCCTGATAAAAAGATGCAACTGTTATTTACATGCGCTCAGAAAATAAGATTAAATGAAATAAATAGAGCAAAGATGAATAGAAGAGACGAAGAGCAGTTTCACATAGAAGCAGAACACTTTTAGTAATGGAACAGGCCAGTTTCTAAACTATGGGGGGTGATAAAATTGTTGGTTGCAAGTGTCTCTCAACCAACTCAGTCAATGGAAAAAGATTCTGGAAGCTCTGCTAAAAGCATTGTCTTCTCACTTCATTGTGGCATGCTGCATTTGGACGTTGTGGCTTGCACGGCTGCCCCCCTTTTTTTCCCTTTCCTCCTTCCTTCTTTCTTTCTTTTATTTCTTTTCCCTCCAGATCAGGTTGTAGAGAGAGAGACCATGCATGATTACATCAATCAGAAACGGCAGATGTTCTTGCTGCAGGTATTTCATTTTGTTCTAGTGGTATTGCCTGTACATCAGTTTGGGATCTGTATTGGGGACAGCTGGGGGTCAAGTCTTTTTTTTTTGCCATCAAATTCACTGGAGGGCCTTGGGGGAGACCACTCTTTCCAACCAAATTGTTGCGAGGATAACATGGGAGGAACAAGCACCAGCCTGATTCTGAATGCATTGAAAAGGGGAGGGCTGATTACAAATGCAGCATTAAATGAAGTGGCTTCATTGCAACTCGATGGTCGCTTTTAACATGAGGAATCATTTCAGTAAATTGCCTGGTGGAAGATGCTAGATGGCTTATGCCATGGGCTTCTCTGCTTACATAGAGTAAGTTCTGGTGGGAAAATACATGGTCATATCCCATTTATAGCCACAGCATATTTTCCCTATGTCTAGGAATAGGCGTGTTTGTGTGCACGAATTGCATAGCTGTATAGATAAACACAGATACAGATACATCTTACCATGTCTGTTTATGAAATTCTGCACCACCTATCTCTCGTAAGTGGTATATCTGTTAAAAAGAGAAAGATAGAAATCATTGGACAATTTCGGGGTAATAGCAAAGACGGGTAGAAGAGATGAAGAGCAGTTTCACATAGAAGCAGAACTCTTTTAGCAATGGAACAGCCAGTTTCTAAACTATGGCGGTGATAACATTATCCATTAACTGAAAAGAGACATTTACTGGGCCTCCCTTTCTCAATCACTTTTGGCTTACATTTCAGTACGCTGTAACTGTGAAAAAAGATGAAATTCAGAAACTGGAAAATCTGGCAGTGGAAGAAGAAGCAAAGCTGGAAAAAGCTGAGGAAGACTTGGAAAAGGACGCTGCCATGTTTGATGAGTTCCTGAAAGAGAATGACAGAAACTCTGCCCAAGCTTTGAAAATGTAACACTGAACCACAGGATCTATGCTGTAGCATTCGTAGACATCTCAAGTCCTGGGGAAGTTCTACAGTTTTCAGTAGGAGATACAAAAGCTGCCACTAAGTGTTGCAGGAGCTTCCTAAGAGCATTTCTGCAATCATATTGAACAAAGGGCACTTGTTTATTTTGGGGGGAAATCTCCCAGGGCTACAGGGCAGTGGTGGGTTCCTACCGGTGCGGTCCACTCTATAGCACCGGTAGCGGCCCGCTGGTGACGTCACAGTACAGGTGCGGTCGGTTGCCGGTGCCTGGGCGCTGCCATTTTTTAAAAAAACTTTTTTAATTTTGAAAAAAAAATTCTTCTGCGCATGCCCAGAAGCCAAGCTTCCGGCACTGCGCATACGCTGCCTTCCTACCCCACAGTGAGTCCAAGCAGGGGAGGATGGCTGAGGGAGCGCATGAGATGTTGAAAGAACGGGCGGCAGGACCTATCTCAGTTCCCCTCCCTTCAGCAGTCTGAGAAGGCACGAACGCGTGGTGATGATCCCAGGCATTTTTGCATGTCCGAGGCTTCTTGAGCTGCTGAGGGGAAGGGGAACGGGCAGCAGGAGCCTAGGATCATCGAATGGGGAGAAGCATTCAGGCCAGACAGAGCCTCCTAGAAGAACTGCTGCTGCGGTCTTGCTGCTCCTGCTGCGAGGGGCTGCGTTGCGGGTGGGCAATACCCCCCCTATTTCTCCGGCTGCTGCCAAGCTCCCGAGGCCCATGCCCAGCCGGTCATATGGCAAGCCACACCCACAAAATAAGCCACGCCCACAGAGTGGTAGTAAAAAAATTAGGAACCTGCCCCTGCTACAGGGAGCATGGTAGGGCATGATATCAGAGAGGGAGGACTTGTAATATTGGCTTTGTTTTCTTTTTACCCGATACTTTTTGTAGGATTAAAATCTTGAACAAAATATAATGATAGGCACACAGAGGCAGATAAAGGCTGAAATTACCTGACACATCATTTTCATAACTGGCTCTGAAAGGGGTGGTCAGAGATGCTTGGTGAACTAAAGGAGTGGCTTAAGTGATGCTCACCTTCTATCTTAAGACTGGAGAACAAATTATTTCAGAAATGACATTCTGATTTTCTAGTTCCAACAAAACATGGCAGCTGAGAGGGGTGTGTGTGATCTGTGCAACTTCAGATTACTGTGGACAGTCAAATCATATCGTTGAGCATGAGTTGATTTATTTCTATACTATTCTTTCTTCTTGTTTAACAAACACAAGAAAACCCAACTACTGATATTTTTAAAGAGTTACAAAACTGCTAGGTAATCTAACAGCAGCAAGCAGTTATGTTTCCCGAAGCTAGTTAGCTAGATGTCTTCCACTTCCCACCCAGACTAGCAGGATGTTTTCCACAATTAAAAAAAAGAGAGAGCTCATATTGAAGTTCTAGAATGGAATCTATGTTGACAGTTTAGGAGAGCTGCCTTCTGTGTTCTCTAACTAACATGTAGGCTGGCCACTCCCCACCTTAAAGAGAGTGTTTACCAGACAGAAGTCAATTAAAAGGTCCAAAAGAAATTCACAGGTAGATGAAAGTTGCAGTAAAGCACCATGGAGCGATATATGAGTCTAAGTGCTATTGTTATATGATCCCTCCACAGTTGACCATGATAAAGAGGGTCAGCCCACTCTTGTGTCATCTAATGTGTCAAACCAACTTGACTGAGAATCATTACATTCTACATATTCTTCAGCCAAATTCTCAACCAATGTATGAGTAGAGACAAGAAGGAAAGGACAGGGGGAAGGAGAGAAATGGAACAAGACCAGGAAGAAATTTATATCTCCCTAACCATTGGGATGCGGTGGCTCAGTGGCAAAGACGCTGAGTTTGTCGATCAGAAAGGTCGGCAGTTCTGTGGTTTGAATCCATAGTGCTCCTGTTACTTTTCCCAGCTTCTGCCAACCTAGCAGTTCGAAAGCATGTAAAAATGCAAGTAGAAAAATAGGAACCACTTTTGGTGGGAAGGTAACAGCGTTCTGTGCGAATTCGGCATTTAGTCATGCTGGCCACATGACCACGGCGACGTCTTCGGACAGCGCTGGCTCTTCAGCTTTGAAACGGAGATGAGCACCACCCTCTAGAGTCGGGAACGACTAGCACATATGTGTGAGGGGAACCTTTACTTTACTTTAACCATTGCCTCTGGCTTTTCATGGTGGCCTAAAACTTTAAGATCTCCCTTAATTCTGATATCACTTATCTCCAGTCATGCTCTGCAGGTCATTTCTGTCTTTATTTCTTCTTTCTTAGTGCTGAAAAAGAAACCAAAGCAAAACTGGAGAAAATAATTGAGATCCGAGAATTGACAGCGCAAATGATGAACATCCAAAGGTAGCAGTTACAGAAGATATAATCCATGGTATATTTTCCTTCCTCCCTGTTTCCCTTTCCCGGATGTCCCAATGCAGTTAAAAGTACACTAGTTCTATAGATCTTTATGACATGCTAAATGCTTGATAAACATTAATTATATGCCTGAATTATGGGTAATAAGATTTTATAGGTTTCCATATGTTTCTCTCGCCAATGAATTTTAAATCCATAGATTGCTAAAAAAAGATATCATGTCCCCAAAAATACTGTAACTGTTGTTATTTCCATTGACCCTACCTATAAAACATTTGAGAAGATAGAAATAAATACTTTGGAATGCATTAAAATTAAAAATGAAAGTGACTATTGTTTTTCTAATTCAATATTAGAAAAAAATGAATTGGACTTGTTTCAGGAATTATTTTAAAATAATGCACTCCCCTGAAAAACTAATGGTGTTTTTGCTCCAAGAGTTGCTGCCTGGAAATGTTCAATTATATTGATCAATTGATCAAAACCAATTAACATTTCATTTAAAAGATTCGGACTTCCTTGAATTAAGTTTGACCTTGGATGATTACAGACACAAGAATGTTGTCTTCTTGGCAAGAACGTGAAACTAGTTTTCCATTATGTTTTCCAGAACGGATTTTTTTTTTTACTATTGCTCTGGGATTTGATGATAGCCATCTAAGAAATGCATTTTAGATAGCCATTCTTTTTTTTTTTATTCATTTTTTTTATTTATTTTTTTTTAATAGTTTTATTGAGTTGTTTTAAAATATACAAAAATACGAAAAGACATAATACAAAAGCAAAAGGAAAAAAAAAACCATACAAAAAACAACGTAAAAAAAAGAGACGTGTGCATATATATATATGTATAGAACTTACCAAATCTGACCTTAATAGTGCTGCTAGATGCTGCCACCTGCTGGGACAAATTTCATTTAGCCTTGTCTGAATCCCTTCTTTGAAGGCAGAAGAAAAGAGAGTCAACGGAGTAACGTCAGAGGAATCAGCTTTATGGTAGCAGTATAGGGCCATAAAGTAAATGGCATCAGGAAAGAGATGGGACTCTTGATAGACCAGATTCTTCTCATGACCAACCCACAAAGACAATCACACATCAGTATGCCACATGCTTTTTATGAAGATGTCCTAACTTCAGGCAATATAAAAATATTGTTTATCTTCTACCAATAGCATTCAGAGTAAAATTAAGGGATATTTTAGGGATATTCATCCATCCATCCATCCATCCATCCATTCATTCATTCATTCATTCATTCATTCATTCATTCATTCATTCATTCATATATTTTAGATGTTACCTTCTTGCAGTTTCACTTCCCAGTACTCTTACTGTCTCCTGGTGTCTTATCCAGCATTCTTTAGGTCTAAAAAAATTATGGCTAACAATTTATTTCCCCTGGGAATATGTACTTGGGGAGAAGAGCTTTATACCCAATATCTATCCCAATTTTCCACAACAGTGTCCTTTGGAAGTACCACAGAGTAATCTCCATTTGCTCTTGATGCAATGACTGTTTCTTTTCTTCAGTGAGATAGCCCGATTTGAGGACACTTTGCAGGAATATGTGGTGTTCAAGGATTTCCTCTACCAACTATCTCCCAAAGAATGGTGGGAAGATCATGAAAGACGGCGGATGAAAGAAAAGGCAAATAAACTCAATTCTGACAGTAAAGAGGAAAAATCAGGACTGTTAAAAGGTAAGCACTTATATAATCCCAAGACTGTGTGTGATTCTCAGATCTGCATAGAAATAACAATAGATCTTCAGAGGCCGTTGCTGAACCTCATCCATCTTCAGAAGAAATCAACCAGAAGCAAAGCCACATGATATAATTACAGAAAATAAAAATAATAGTATAGAGAACTTCCACATTAAACAGGTAAATTCTACTATCTTGTCAAATTAATTAGTATTAAAGGTGCTTCCATTCAGCTATCATTGTTCAAATTATAATCCATATATTCATGTTATCCCATCTTTATGTTTCTTCTTTCTTTTATATTATTTAAACAGGCCGTGGAGTCTATTCTAGGCAAAATCAATATAGAGTTATTTTTACATTTTTTAAAAAAAGGGAAGGTATTTCACAACAGTACTCAAATGATACTCTGAGTATTTTCTTTCCTTCTCCTCCTGAAAGCATTTTGCTTCACATGCACATATATCCACATGGATGAAACAAAACAACCCGATTTTGAGGTGACCTTTGTCCATCCTGTAAAATTATAATATGAATATGTGTTTTCTAAAATGATTGGCTTATCCATTTATTCTGTGAATTCACCCTCAGACCAAGAGAAGAAAATTACTGGTCATTTACATCATACTACTACCATTTTTCTGTGCAGTTTTTCCAGGTGATGAATAAACTCATTTGCCAAAGAAAATGGGAAAATCAATGTACCTATTTTTTATATCTCATTATGATCTAACAGCTAATCTTTGCTTAATGTGTTTGATGTAGGCCCGTGATGGCGAACCTATGGCACGGGTGCCACAAGTGGCACGCGGAGCCATATCGGTGGGCACACGAGCTCAGGTCCTGCGTGCATGTGTGCACCAGCCGGCTGATTTTCGGACCTTCTGGGCCCACTGGGAGTCAGGAAACAGGCTGTTTCCAGCCTCCAGAGGGGGTGGGGAAGGCCATTTTTGCCCTCCCCAGGCTCCTAGAAAGGCTCTGGAGCCTGGGGAGAGCAAAAAATGGGCGTGCCATTGCATGCTGGGAGCAGGGGGGTCATGCGTTCATGTGCGGGGGTGCATGGAATTATGAGTATGGGCACGCACACACGTGATCCCCCGCATTCCCCCCCCTTTTGGCACGCGAACCAAAAAAGGTTCGCCATCACTGATGTAGGCACTTGTGACTATCTGCCTTTGTTTAGTCACAAGTGTTCAGTCCAGAAGTGCCTTAGCTTGTTATAACTGTTTAGGACAGTTTTAACCTTGACAGGATATACCAAGTTATGATAAAATACGCCTTATTGTGTCAGACATACTTATAATGTGGGGAATAATAAAAGACTCATGAACCTCTCAAGAGGTGAGAAAGTGAGCAAAATGCTATCATTACAGTATTTAAAATGTTTCAGATACTGGTATTTCTCATGTTTATTTTATTAATTATTACTTATGTTGCTCTAATTCAGGGGTGTCAAACTCACATCGTCACAGCATCATCGAATGATGTATCATGATTTTTTTCTCCTTCACTAAACCAGGTGTGGGTATGGCCAGCGCGTGACATATCCGGCCTTCAGGCCGCGAGTTTGACACCCCTGCTCTAATTTCTATTTTTCTTGTATTTGCTTATACCGTTTCCCCCCCAAAATAAGACATCCCCTGATAATTACCCAGTCGGGCTTTTGAGTGCATGGCAATAAGGCCAAGGGCTTATTTGAGGGTTCAAAGAAATATAAGACAGGGTCTTATTTTCGGGGAAACGCGGTATTTAAAGGGTAAATAATGAGACTCTTATAACTTACAAGACTTTGGTCTTTTTCAGTCTTCAGTATCAGAAAAGATAAGTTTATTATACAGTTGCTTACTGCCAAAAACAATGAGCAACACTGAGGAAAATGTATGACCGACACAGATTTTCATTATATGATTTTTCTTTCTCAGTACTAGAGTTGTGTACAGATTCATTGGCATTAACAGAAAAAAGGCCATTCCCTTCCCTTGATTATATGCATTTATTTTTGGAAGAATGAAAAATAGTGGTGATATCAATATTAATACTAATGATTAGCGTTTTACAGAGAGTTTTAATTATTTCATTATTTAATTTATTTCTTACATTTATATGCCACCCATTTCACTGTCAAGCAACTCTTATTTCTTAAAATGATACAACAAACCTAGTTCTATACATTTAATTAATTTTAAAAAATAATGAATTTCAAATGTTATAATTGTAAATCCTTTATTTATTACTAATATTTTATTCTTCATGCACTATGGCTTTTTCCATTTTTTTAATTGTATGTAGTTATTCGGTTCTTCAATTGTTTTAAACAAATACATTATTAATAATGTTAAAAAATGTTATATCTAGAGCATGTACTCATGACAAAATGCACACTTTTCATATCTTAGCTCACAATCCCAAATATGCACAAAAATACATATTAAGGAATTTGTCAGGCCTAAAACCAAGAATGACATGTGATGATTCATCCAAGCTGACTTCTTTATTGTTTCATAAAATCGTACCATACCGAGCACTGTGCTCTCTGTACCTACAATATATTCTTTGAACTTATTAGGGAGGCGCTGTCTTGTCCCTCTTTCTCTCACACATAATATGTGAGCTTAGTTGCCTCTAACTCCTGTGGAATTCACTCCCTCCCTCCTGGAAATCCATCTCCTTATACTACAGTCCACCACAGATTTACATTAAAAATATGTATTTCAGGGGACATCTTCACAGAGGTGTAGATGGAGAGGCGGATGTTCTCTTTTCTTTCAGCTGCATTAGTAAACTGATGTAGAACCAAACTTTTAGTCATTAAAACGAACAAAACTGACAAATGTACCCCTCCCTCTTTCTGTCATGGCTTACCAATAATAGTCTCCCCCCCCTTTCTTCCCCCTCTCTAAATAGTAACACTCAAATGGGGATCACACAATTAATGGGCTTTTCTGTATTCAGGTTCGGGGAAGGATGCTCAAGAACTTCAAGACAAGGCCCGACGTCGAACAACAAGCATAGCAAAACGTTCTAGTTTTGACGTGACTAACATAGAGCCTCCCGCTTCTAGAACGCCAAGCCAAATTTTGACTAGAAAAGAATCTTACAAATTAAGCCGAGTATCTTCTAGGCAGACTCTAAAGTCTCAACAAAGCAGAAAGCCGTAAGTATGTCAGGGAAGTGAGTTGGGAGAGAGACAGAGAGGAACCAAAGTCACCAAATTTGGGTATTGAATCTCACAGGAAAATATCATAGTGTGCTATCTTACAGCAGCACATCTTTCAAATTATGCCTTTATTTTGGCCTCTCAAATGAGAATAAATGCAAAGATGTAGGATGTGTGGAGCACTATATATACTGTAAAAGCTAGTTGCTTATGCAAGTCAAGCTTTGTATATATTGCCAATTTACATGACACCAGGTTTTTTTTTCCAAACGGAAGTGCTTCTGTGATTAAAGAATTTGTTGGTGACATCACTGTTGCCTGGGAGATGCCAAGTTGAGGGCTCCTTTCAGGTCCCTGTGAAGTTGCCCACTGAAGTGGTACCCATAAATCTACTTGCAGTTGCCTGCTTTCAAACTGCTGGGCTGGCAGGAGCTGGATCATGTGACAGGAGCTCATCCTCGCTGCAGGAGCAGTGGGTCCTGAACGCGGATGTGCCGATTGTCAGCCCAACTGTCTAACCTCGTGAGCCACCACACTCCGTGATGATGTCAGTTTACATCAATTTATAACTGACTGCATCTTCAGTGCTCTCTTTCCACTTCCACTCTTCAGAATTACGTATCCACTGTTGTACAAATAGCTCTGCTTTTCTAGCTTCCCTTCTTTTCCCTCTATATTCCCATTTTGAAAATTTGCCATGAAATGTCACACTTCAAGGGGGGGGGGGAGAAATGGAAGTATGCAGGAGAGAAGGTAGTCCAACCATTAACTGAAAGGAAACTGGTAGTAGCATGTAGCTGAATTTTGCAAATCTTGCAAAAGCTAAGGAGGAGTAAATCTGGTTAACATTTGGATAAGAGACCATCAGAAAATATTCCAAGTTGTTGGCTAGATAGGAAAATTGGGGGGGGGGGGATTCCCAAAGGAAAGTAATGACAAACTACTTTAATGAGCCACGGTGGTGCAGTGGTTAGAGTGCAGTACTGCAGGCTACTTCTGCTGACTGCCAGCCGCCTGCAATTTGGCAGATTGAATCTCACCAGGCTTAAGGTTGACTCAGCCTTCCATCCTTCCGAGGTGGGTAAAATGAGGACCCAGATTGTTGGGGGCAATATGCTGACTCTGTAAACCACTTAGAGAGGGCTGTAAAGCACTGTAAAGCGGTATATAAGTCTACGTGCCATTGCTATTGCTGCTATAACATGGCCAAGAACATTGATTGGGTCTAAGTAGTCATCAGGTGAACATAGCATAAGGGTATATTTAAAATAATCTGTGAGAAAAGTGTGTGATTTCCTGGAAAAAAACTACATTTCCCAGAGTTTCAGAGAAAGAGGATAAATGATTGAATCAGTTTAATATTTTTCATCTATGGATATCCTGTCCTCTCTTTCAACTTTCCACAAAGTGGAAAATAGCTGCTTGTAATCCATTTCCAATTCCAATTCAAAATGCATGTTGAGAGATCAGCAAGATAAGCTATTAAATAAATATTGCACTATAATCCCTGTAAACAACTGACTCAAGAATAACCTCTACAGGAGTGTACAGATTGCCCCATCAGAAGAAAAAATTAGTCCAGAATTCTCTGATGAAGATGATGATGAGGTCAGTAATTCAATGTTTTTAGCATATAACTGCAGCACTGATGGAGCTCAGCAATTAATTGTTAATTTTTAAGCTGGAATTCTTAAGATGAAATAGTATTGAAGAGCTTTAGTACCTTAAAAGGTACTGAAATGTTTAAACTAAGCAATGGAGGACAACCGCACCATTAAAAATTACAATTTTCCTCTTGAATTTTGATGGCACAATCCTGACACTGTGGAAAATGTGGTTGGGCTCTATACAGATTATGAGTTGCCCACCCTGCTCAAGGTGATCACATGTGGATCAGGGGAGGGTTCCAGTTACCTTTGCTACCGGTGCGCATTGCGACGATTTGCACGTGCGCGTGTCCCATTGAGCGATTTTACTTCCGCGCATGCTCAGAAGGACGTTTCAGGCCGAAACACAGCTGAGGAGCTGCTCAGCTGTGCTTCGGATGAAGAAATAAAGGTCAGTATTAACCCGAGGGCGGGCAGGAGGGCTTTTTTCCAAAGCAGAGGATGAGGAGAAGCTATCCAAACCCAAAAAAATCGCTGAAAATTCCGATAAAAATTACATCACATTTTTACATCAAAAATTACATCAAAAAATTACATTTTTATCAAGCCAGGCTGGTGTGAAAAAGTTTTTGGGTTTTTTTTAAATTTTAAGATTTTACTAAATTTTAATTGTATTAAATTAGGGCCACATAGAATATTTTCTTTTAAATGTATTTTAATGTTTATATTGTATTTTTTACTTGGCTGTTCACCGCCCTGAGTCCCCTGGAGAAGGGCGGTATATAAATTTAATTAAACTAAACTAATTAAACTAAACTAAACTAAACTAAACATCACAAGCAGGCCGCTACCAGTGTGCACGTAGTGGTGCGCACCGGTAGGAACCCACCCCTGGTGTGGATGGGATCTTTCCTTATTTACTCAATAATCTACTGAAGCAGTTTGAAAGAAGAAATAGTAGCTCAGGGAATTCTGTCATTAAATTGGGATGTGAAATGGATTTTCAGAGGCCCGGTCTAACATGTAACTCCTATACTTCATTAGCTGAATTGGGTGTACTCATTGAAGTACAGCACCAAGATATAGATGATAGATAGACAGTGACAGATGATAACTAGATAGATAGCCAAATAGAGATAGTAGATATTTTATTTATTTACTTTTTTATTAAATTTATCTGCTGCCCATCTCACGGTTGAGATAGATAATTGTTTTTCTCTCTCTCGCCATTTTCTTGCCACTAAGATTAGCTATAATTTAACTTTTTATCAGTGCTGTGGAGAAATGATTAGCAAAGCTTATCCAGGATAAACAAAGATTGTTTTTTTCTCTCAAGTTAATATTGATTAATAATATGGGAACTCCTTCAGGGGTGGGTTCTACTTACCTTCCCTACCGGTTCTGATTGCAACGGAAGTGTGCATCACGTCGAGCAAAAGACCCGGAAATGACCCTCTGCGCATGCACAGAAGCCTTTGCGCATGCGCAGAGGGGTTTTTCCCAAGCCGCGGTGACCAGAGGACCAGTTCGGAAGCGTGGACCGCCGGTCATTTGCTGCCGGTTCGGTGAGCGGCAGTAAATTTCTGCTACCAGTTCTAAAGAACCGGTCCGAACCAGCAGCAACCCACCACTGAACTTTTTCATGTTAATGCTTTCCTTGGCAGGTACCTGAATTATTCTTTACAGATCCACAGCAGCTGCTGGAGGTTTTCACAGAGTTGGAAGAACAGAACTTGTCTCTGATTCAGAATTCTCAGGAGACGGAGGAAACCTTGGATGAGCTCCGACACACTTTGGATAACACACGCAATAAAATGTAAGCAGTTATAAATGATTGCAACACAAGGATGTTCTCTGTTTCTTTCCAAACATGAGCAACTCAGCCATTATTTCTGTACCCGCCAACAACACGGTATTGGTTTTTCTTCCCTGCTGTTAAAAAATGTTCTACCCTACATCTCCCTACATCTCCTTATAGCCCCAGACATAGTAGCATCTATTGTGAGAAACAAAAATGGAGGAGACATTTGTAAGGTTTGCAAACAATTTTTTCCATTCCACTTTTGAGAGTGAAGGATCAGGAGATGTAAAGGCACACCAGCCTTCATTCATCTGTTTCTGCCAGCTGCTGCATTACATACATACAGCCTTGCATGTTACCATAAGCGAAAAGATTTTAAATAATTCAGATTGCCACAAATGTTAAGAGTAGCAGCTTTAGTTAAAACGTGCACATGCTAATTTAGATGACAAAACATTGTTAGCAGTAATTATGATTTAAATATTAGTACACAGCATCTTAGCATAAAGAGCCAGTTTGGTGTGGTGGTTGAGGTGCTGGCCTAGAAACCAGGTATCTGTAAGTTCTAGCCCGCCTTAGGCATGAAAGCCAGCTGGGTGACCCTGGGCCAGTCACTCTCTCTCAGCCCAACTCATTTTAAGGGGTGGTTGTTGTGGGAAAAATAGGAGAAGGAGCATTAGGTATGTTTGCTGCCTTACGCTACTTATAAAATAATAAAAGCGGGATAAAAATCTAATAAATAAATAGTAGGGAAGACGATGATTGGATTAAGTTTACCCAGAATTTTTTCCCAAGTGTTAATTGGTTCGGCAACCTCAAAGACACTGTGCTCCCTCCTGAAAAGGACACCAATCAGAGGTGGGTTCCTCCCAGTTTGGACTGGTTCGCCTGAACCGGTAGCGACCAGCTGGTGATGTCATGATGATGTCACAGAACCGTTCAGTTGGTGCCAGTCTGTGGGCGCCGCCATCTCTTTTTTGAAATTTTTTATTATTATTTTTGGGGAAAAAATTGAATTTTTTTTTTAAGCATGCGCAGAAGCCGAGTTTCCGGCACTGTGCATGTGGTCGCCATCTTGTTTTCAGATTTTTTTGGGGGGGTTAGATTTTTTGGCACTGTGCATGCACGCGCAAAGCGCGCATGTGCCCACAAGGCATGGCCACGCAGCGCAGAAGGAAGCGAACCGGCAGCGAGGTAAGTTAGAACCCACCCGTGACATCAACCAACTTCTATACACTTTATATCAGTAGCAGTATCCTGTAGCCACTATTCCACTGTTGTACCCAGTTCCCCCATGGACCCAACCAGCATTTGTGTCAAGAGAAAAGTACAAAAAGCTCATCTCGAGGAGCAAATGGAGGAATGCTGGCAAAACATCGCAAAACTTTGCCAATAGTACAGGTAATCCCCGGGTTACAAGTGTTCCCTTAGCAAATGTTTGAAGTTATGCGATAAGTGCCCCCTAGCATTTATGAACAAGTCCCAAAACTACGAATCTTGCAGCACCATGGCTGTTGGTCGCCCTTATGAACAACCACAGAGGTTTTGCAACATTCGTCCTGCACTTTGCTGGTCAAAATGGAGGTTCAGAGGAGCCCCTCCGACGCTCCGTTTAGGCCTGCACAGGCCTCGCCCAGCATGTTGCTAGCCAAAATGGGAGGTTCGGAGGTGCGGATCCACCCCTCCGATGCTCCGTTTGGGCCTCTGGAGGCTCCACGGGCACGTTGCAGGCCAAAATGGAGCTCCAGGAGCTCCATTTCGGTCTGCAACATGCCAGGTGCCTACTCAGGCCTAAACGGAACTGCAGAGGGACGCACGTGACTGAGAGGCTGGAGAGGACACAGCTTGCTAGCTCTTCACACAGTAAGTTACCCGGCGCAGCAGGTTGGGTGGGAGGGAAAGCAATGAGATATTTCATTGGTTTGGGGATGCCTTGGGTGGTCTTAGGTAGGTGGCTTGTTCCATCAATAGCCCTCTCCCATGGTCTTCCCCACCCTGAAATACCTCATGTGCACTTAACGAGCCTCGCATTCGATTAGCAAATGTGTGGGCAAAAGGAGGCAGTGGTCCTGTTCAAGGTACGAGATTCACTCCCACGAATCCTCGGGTTACGAATGGAATGGGCAGGCTCCATTACATTCATAACTCGAGGACTACCTGTATAGATGGGCTGGGAAAATTCAGGACCAGGGAGTTGAAAAAAAAGATGATCTTGCCAGTGGAAAGTTGCTCTCTTACAGCTCCAAAGAAAATGCTTGAAAAACTGGTTTAACCAAGTAAGAATTGAGCAGATCTTGAATTAGCTCATCTTTCCAAGTAATTGCATGGTATAAAATTACTCATGTCAAACACTTCCAAAAAATGACTTCATTTTTTTCTGGATTAGGGATCGTGAAATAGAACAACTGAAAATGCTTGCTGTCACTCTGCAAGCCAACATTGTTAAAGAGGAGGAGACAGCAGCAGACCTTGAACTTAAAGCACGCGTCTTTTCTTTTGGGGAGTACAAAGCCGAAGTTCAGGTATGTATAAGAAGTCAATTGATAAAGCTTGAACCTGAAGATCAGAAAGTACGTGCAGTGCCACTGAATGGTGCAAACGGGAGATGGCTACTTTTCCTCCAAGGGGAAAGATCATAAGACCCACAGTCCACAAGATAACTTGGGTTCTCTATTCTGATGTCAGAAACAGTGCTGTGATCTTGTAAGGGTAAACCGATGCTGGAAATCTCCACCTCGTGCTATTTCCGACATTCTTCACCCAGATCCCAAGAAAAGGTAAAAAAAGAGACATGGTGAAGATTTAGGTGGCATGCTGTTGAAAGTCACAACCTCGTTGAAGAAGAAAACAGAGATCAGATCTGAGCTCATCTAAGCATTTGCGTGTGCGTGTACATGCAATGCTTCGCAATGCTTTACCTTCTGTAGCTTTCCGCATCTGGAGGTTCAAATTCTTTCTGTTCATTTTTTAGTTCTCTCCTGCTATCGAGAGCCCATGTCACAGCTAGGTTTCTTAAAGACAGTTCAGATGGGAGGACTTGTTGAGTTATTGATATAACTGAAAGCTGATGTTAGAGTCCCACAATATCTAGATTTCTGAGGCCTGAAAGTTCACTATTGGTTCTCAATTTGCAGGACAAAATGTTGGTGAGTTTGTATCGAAAGGTGTTGGAAGTCTATCGTCGCTGCATTGGAGAGAATGAGGCAAACCTGGGAACCTTGCAGATGCTTACTGTTATAGAACATCAGTTAGATGACTTGCTAGAATGCCTCGAGAGGGTGCCTCCAGGAAAGATAGAACAAGCCGAGAAAGCCAAAGAGAAAGAGAGAAGGATGAGGTAAGATAAAAACCCTATTCAGAGTTGGCTCCAATATGCCTTCAACAGGATGATTGCATTCCTCCTCTACCTTCTTCTGTGCATCTTCTAGTTAATCTTATTGATGCTATGAGTTTTGTTGCCATCAAAACTGCTTTGTAAGCATGGTAAGAGCATCAAAGAGCCGTGGTGGCGCAATGGTTAGAATACAGTACTGCAGGCTAAGGAGTTCGATTCTGAACGTCTCAAGGTTGACTCAGCCTTCCATCCTTCCGAGGTGGGTAAAATGAGGACCCAGATTGTTGTTGGGGGCAATATGCTGACTCCATAAACCACTTAGAGAGAGCTTTAAAGCACTATGAAGCGGTATATAAGTCTAAGTACTATTGTTATTGCTATCAAATGAACTGTAATAGTATGACACGGATGAACCTTGTGTTCTTACATTACATGCATAGAAATATCTGGCCTTACAAGTATCATCTGGGTGTTTGCTTTTTGTCAATCATACAGGTTTCCCATACAGGAAACTGAGTTTCTTCCCCAAACCCCCAAAACTTTAACTTTAGACTGTCTCTAGAGTCGACCTCACCCCATTCCTAAGAGGTCTGTAAGGGGTGTGCATAAGCGCACCACTGTGCCACCGTTCCTGTCTTACTGTCCTATTGTCCTCATTTATCTGTACTTCTTTGCTTATGTTATGTTTATACAAACCCCTACTATCCTGTACGTTTGACAAATAAATAATAAACTGCACCAGCACTTTCAATAAAGGTTCTGATAGAAGTAATAAAATGAAGTGTCAGAAAAGCTCCATTTTACAGAGTACATGCTACAGATATTTTGTCAATATACGATGCCAATCCCAGAATCAGATGAGAAAATGAATCAGATAGCATTTAACCCCTTTGGAGCCAGTTCTTTATCCTGGAAGAGGCTTTCAACGTAGCATTATGTGAAGAGCAAAGTTCTTTGTGGATCCAATGCTCTATATGACACAAGCCAGTAGAATTCTCCAAGACAATGTTGGGCTCATGTGACTTGGCAATTGTAACTTTTAACCTGCTTTTTTATTTGGCCAGGATGAGAGAAGAAAAGATCAGGCAGCAGAGACAATTGCAGGAAGAGAGGCTGCAGCGGGCCTTGGCAAGAGCGCAAGCTGATGTTAAGAAAAAGGTGTGTTTATCTCCTGAGCATCTGCTGTTGCATCTTTTTGTGATTTCAGTAGCTCAGACTGTTTTATCAATTCTTCCATCCAAAGCCTTTTGTAACTCCAGTTCAGAACTGTCTATACACGAAGTACCAATAATGGAGGATATTTGTAGCTCAAGGTTGAAATGAGGGGTTCTTGGTGCTCTCTGAGCTTGCTTGTTTTTTTTTGCAGACGTTTCATTACCCAAACTAGGTAACATCATCACTAGCACTGATACCACCTGGTTTGGGTAATGAAACGTCTGCAAGAAAACAAGGAAGCTCAGAGAACACCAAGAACCCCTCATGGCTACACCTGAACAAGAATAAGGTCTAACTGGATTCAATATCTACATTTGTGCCTTGTTTCTAAGACTATACTTTGCAAGTCCAAAGGAATTTTTGGTTAGTGGTATTTCTTGCTATAAAGTGAAAACCTAGCTCAGGCTTTCCCCTTTCTACACTTTACTATCACATATAAATAGTAAATAGTAAGGATAACTATTACTATGACAACTTATAATAAAGAGCTTTAGGGGTGCAGTAGTTAGCACCAAGAGTTCGATCCTGACTAGCTCAAGGTTGACTCAGCCTTCCATCCTTCATCGGTAAAATGAAGACCCAGATTGGTGGGGGCAATACTGAGTTGAGGAAGTTGTTCATGTTCTGAATTATTGGGATTGACCACAGTGGACTAAAAGAAAACCAATCCTATAAATGGGGACAATCTTAAAACAGAGATGCTTGAGTGGAAGAAAATAAAAATTGGAATAGTAATTCAGCCGATTTTTAAGTACCGCATTTTTCGGACTACAAGACACACCTTAGTTTTTGGGGAGGAAAATAAGAAAAAAGCTGATTGGCGGGTGGATTGGCCTCCCGGAATACCCCCAATCAGCTGTTCCCACAGGTGAATTTTAGCAACAGGTTCATTGGTTGTGAGCTCTGCGCCTTGCTTTTTTTTTCTGCCTCTGAAACCTCCATTTCAGAGGCTTTTTTTCTGAAGCTCCATTTCAGAGGCTTTTTTCAGTCTCTGAAACCTCCTTTTGAGAGGCTGGGCGGGGCTACATTCGGAGTATAAGACTCACCCAGATTTTCATCCTCTTTTGGGGGGGGGGAAGGTGCGTCTTATACTCTGAAAAATACGGTAAGTATTGAATATCCCTTGCTGGAAGAAGCAATGTTTCTTTCTATTATACTCATATTGCATGAAATAATGACAGAAGGGAAGAAGCATAGCTAGAAACCTCTTTGTGGAAGGAACAAATAAAACTCTGCTCAGGGAAAAAAAGGTGGTCAGGAGAAGTTGGGTCTGCTTTTACTGATGTATGCTTAGTGCAAAATGAATTTATTTGCATTATTTCAGTATAAAATGTGCAGAGTTGTTCTTAAGTGTCTCTTTGATCATATTTAGACTGGCAGAAGATTAATTTTCCGTTCTGAGCCTCCCGCTTTCAAGGAGAAAGAAGATGAGGATCAGGGGCTGATTGATAAAGAAAAAGAAGAGCTGCTCTATTACTTTACTTAGCAGTCGAAAGATGCAAGACATTATGAAGCATACAGCAAATGACAAACTAACAAGAAAATGTTTCAACAAACACTCTGTAAATTTGGGGAAAAAGCTACTCTGTCCTAAGTATAGTGACATACAGTAGATAAAAATATAGATGCCATCTTTTCATAGTTGTAAAATCATTTTTTTTTCTCAGTAAATTAACTTAGTGATAGAAAACATCTACCAAAATGATCACAGACTAATCTAAAGTCTTGCAGCTAGGAAAATAGATATACCAGTGACAAGTAAATTTTTTTTAAATTCACTCTTCAATATCAGATTTAATTTTGTTTTATAATTAAGCAGATTGTACGGACATAACAAAAATAAAGTTGAAATGAAGAAACTGGACATTAATTGATTTTATTAGTCCTTTAACTCCGTGATTATAAATATCCATTGCCAGCAATGGACTTTGCCAGAATAAATCTAATGCTTGCTCTCAAGCCATTAGGAATTTACAATGAGTTAAAACTGAATATATAAACTTCATAAAAGAACACATTTGTCTGTCCACAGAAGCAATTACTTATTCTTCAATAAGCAAGACTCCATAAAGCAGAAGCACCACAACAAATGGATACAATTCACATTCTTACCAAGTTAGGGATCCTCTTTGGGTTAAAAAGAACAGAGTAGTCTGCCCCACACATGCTTTGAAGAAAATGTAGGCCACACCTGTGGAAACCACAAAATGGTGTTTTGTTTTTTTTTGCTCAAAGAAAATGTATGTGGAATGAACAGGCTTCTTATGGTCCGCCTATTTCATCTAAATCTACCTCTGTGTCTTTATAACAGACAGATGTGCTTGCATTCCCATTTATAGAGGATCACTATCACAGTAAGTGTGTGAACTATTCCACTGAGTTTTTGAGGTGATAATTGTTTAGGACAAAATGCCCCCATTTCTCTTTAAAACTGAACCTTGGTGATAGAAAGAAAAGATGTTTTAAAAATAAGCAATTTCTTCACTTTTTCACCGAGAGGTTTTATATCAGAAATAAAAACAATTTGTTTTGATAATGTAAATGTATAGTAATAGGTCACGATAGTCAGGTAAACGTTTTACAGTCAATGAAAAATACCCACTCAAGATTTTTTTTTCTAAAAAACATCCACAAATGAAATTCTGAATTAATGTAATCTGTATAAAATGCTTCTAAACTACATTCTTCTGAAAATGAAGTTCAAAAGGCACAGGCATCAATTAGTATATTTCTATTTATGGGTAAACCTTCTTAATTTGGAATAATCTATTGCGAATAATCCAAGACAGAAATTATCCATGGTTTAATAAACACAGTAGAAAATAGTATTTCCAAAGCCATTTCAGACATAATATCTTCCTGGTATATAGTATAAAGGGACACCAGGCTCAAGAACCTCCCTTCAGATTTCAACAGCTCTAGGAAATATATTTCCTAAGGCTCCTGTCTTCCAAAGCATAGATGCCCACATGATGCACAGTAATAGTTTAAGGACCGGAGAAGGCTTTTGATCAATCTTTCTCTTTGTCAGTGCTACTAGAGATGTTGCAGAGGTAACAGAGCAAGTCTACTTTTACTTAAGCATGAGTTCCAAGAATACAAATTTAGTATGTGACGGAAGAAGGGTCAATTTAGAGATATTTGTGGCTCACTCCTCAAATATTCAAAACAATTAACCTTTAATTTTCTCCTAACGGTAAATAAATAAGCAAAATTTCAAAGTGTTCCTTTGTAGGATATCTTTGTATAAAAAACAACAATGCTCACACAACTTTTTAACTAAGTTGTACATATGTATAATTTTAATGCCATGTGGCATATCATGAATAAAATGTTTTAAGTTCCAGACTTAAATTTTTTTGTAAAACACTGACATCTTATTTCTCTGCTGAGCTGAAAGCTTAGTATTTTTCTTAAAAGTCTGCATGAATTAATTCTATTATCTATAATAAAAGATAGGTGTTTTACAAACATATATATTTAAATGTTATTTTTCATTTGGGTCAAGAGGTTACTTTTATATGTACTGATACCGGCTGGAAGCTCTTTCTTCAGCCAGATAGTCTGTATGTAAATAATAAACAGACCATCATTTCAACATTAATTTGGGAGTAAATTCTACTGAAATCAGCAAAATCTATTTTTGACCAAAAATGCACCATGATAGGTACAGTAGATGTAATAAAGGTGGCTTTGTACAAATTGGCAATACTGTTTTATATTACTGTAAACATAACCAAAGTGATAAGAAATAACATATGCTAGGCAGCTTTCTCAAGTTCAGTGTAAAATGCTAAATTAGAGATAGCAAGAGCAAGAAATTGTATTGCTCTACTAATTCAACCTTTACTATCCCTGAGTATGGTACTATTTTAATGCTCTTATCTCTTTAAAATGTCAGTTTGCAGAAATAAATTGGTCTTCCTGCTTATTCCTTCATTTTAACCCAAAATTTAATTAGGGATTCATTTCAAGAAAAAAAAGTGCTAAGCTTAATTGTTATCTACTATTTTGAGAATTATTATTAATTCTTAATTATTCTTAAAATCACTGTGGGCTATCACCATTGCACTCTAATGCAGGACTCTAATTCCGCCATATGTACCTTTTCCTGACTCTAAGACAGAACATACCAAGATCTCCAATTGCCTTATCAAATAAAATTTACTGAACAAGATTTTTGTTGCACAATAACCATCAAGCATCCCAGCATTGGTGACCATGCTTCCATTGTTCACTTTTTCCTTTAAAAGCAGGAACAGACTCTTATTTCTCAGGATGCTTCTGTGTCTGAATGTTCTAATGCTTCTGTCTCCAACACAATCATTCAAGGTCTTGTAGATTAATGGTGCTTCCTGTAAACTGGGAATTATCAGAATTGGCATCTTCTTCAGCAGAATTCTGTGGCTCCTGTTTAATGCAAGATGTTAAAGAAAGGTTCAGAATTTCAAAATTTGCGATTGATTAACTACACTCCCTAGATTACACAAACACGGCAGTCTTCAAAATCTATTAACTTTGTTTATAGGAATAAACTACTCATATTTCTCAACAGGTAAAACTCTCACTAAAAAGCTTGCAACATGTTTCTATTATTTTCTTCTCCTTTACCTTAACCTCAAAAGACACAACCAAACACAGAAGGAACCTTATTGTAAACTTAAAGTAGTGGTTAATTTTATTATAATGAAATCACCCGAAGCTGCATTTTATCCAATTTTGAAACTGAAAAGTTTTGTACCTGAAGAATATGAACAGGTAAATCTACTGTCAGCTGAGAGTGTGAGGAAGAAGATTGAGAACTGAGCTGGAAGGGTAGATCTCCTTCTCCTGGAGAATCATCCTAGCAACAAAGGAGACAAAATGTGTTTCTAACTACAAACAGTATTCTCCCATCCCAACCACCAACTGGTCATTCTTTACAAACACGTGGATGTGTTTCGAAGCAGTTAACGTCTATATATACTTAATAAAACACTTTAATAACTTCAATTAGGAGCCCCACACACTTTCACTTAGGCAACCCAATTTATATCATTATCTAACACTGACTTAATACACACATATTAATCAATAAATTCTATTGTCATCAATTTCTTTCGGAAGGCATACAATGTCAGAGTTAAATATTTTGCTAAAGGAAGACCACTCCATCTTTGTTTGCAGAATAAGCACATAGCCAAGTTGATTTTAGTGTTGAGCATTTGGTGATACCCATCCATGGTGTCATATCTGAGATTGCCGGAAGAAAAAAGAAAGTGCACAACCAGTTTGGTGTAGTGATTAAAGTGATGGCCTACAAATCAGAGTTCTAGGCCTGCCTTAGGCATGAATACCAGCTGGGTAACTTTGGGCCAGTTACTCTCTCACAACCAAATCATCTCTCAGGGTTGTTGATGTTGTGGGCAAAATAAGAGCTGTTCCAGGTAATGCTCTCTCTATAGCATTCCCCCCCTTATTGTAAGTAGTCCTCACTTAATAGTCACAATTGAGACCAATAACTCTGTCACTAAGTGACACGGTTGTTAAGCAAAACCTCATGTGACTGTGACTTGTGATTTTACTATTGGCTTCTCCATTGATTCTGCTTCTCAGAAGCTGGTTGTGAAGCAACCTGAAATTATGTCCGGGGGATGCTGGTCATAAGTGCAAGGACTTCTCATAAAGTTACTTTTTCAGTGCTTTTGAACATCACTAAACAGAGCAGTTGTTAAGCAAGGACTAGCCGTATTCCAAATGTTATCTTAATTTCAACTTTAGCATTCTAGGCAGTTCCTATAAATCTATATCAGGGGTCTCCAACCTTGGCAACTTTAAGCCTGGTGGACTTCAACTCCCAGAATTCCCCAGCCAGCAGGAGTTGAAATCCTCCAGACTTAAAGTTGCCAAGGTTGGAGACCCCTGATCTATATGATGCCATGTTAATAAGGTGCTACCAGTCCTCACAGGATCCTCTGCAACTGAAGACTCAGATCATTGTGATACTGATTGGTTTGGTTTGGTTTTGAATTTGTATCATTCTGCTTTTTGGGAACTTTGAACCCTTTGACACCCATGTATTAGCAATGCCGGTGCTCAATTTCATCTATGGTTTTTCTTCTCTGAATATAAAATGCTTCTCTGATGAGAAGTGACTCATTCCAGCCCATTTAAGTTTGCCGGTTCCTATGATGTCAATACTGAATCTCAAAATTTCTAATGTGACATGAAATATGTCTTGGTTCATGGTTCTAACATTCCACCTACCAGTAGTACCTTTATTACTGCAGCAGGGAAAATTTTTAGTAGCACATCTCTCTTTTCACAAGTAGAGAAATAGCCACTTAGTTGAGGAGCACAAAATTGCACTTGAATTCACTTTCCCCCTTTCCCTGACTTTATCAACTGCCAAATACATCTTTTTACATTTCTCTGTTATTTATTACCAGCATTCTTCAAATAAATAATAATTGCAAATATTTATTTCTGAAGCAAAAGGATAGCCAAACTGATCATGTGATTAAAAAATCAAGATGGAAATTTTAGACATGTGATTAAAAAAAAATCAGTGGAAATTTAAACTTTGCAATTATTTTCTAAGCAGAATTTGGGTTTGCTGCACCAAATCGTAACATACTTGCTCTATTTAGCTATCTCCACCAACATATTGTATCACAAATCCCAGTTACATGTTCTTGGAGGGGGGGAGGGGAACAGATTATTTTCCATAAGTTAAATTGCCAATTGTTACCTGAAGCAATTGAATTTGAACAAACTGTGTGCCAGCCGAAGAATCTCTTACTGTTAGATTTCCATTAGGCAAAATACTGTTGCATAACCGATTTCCATGACTAAAACAGTTAACTTTATCATTTTTGCTTTTTCTTATAGCAGAATCAGTTGAGCCTGAAATAAAGAGGTGGCATTTGTAAATATAAAGCTGCATTCTGAAGTAAGTTTCATTACATATCTGAAAATACTTCTCCTGAACAACTTTGAATGCAAGATATGTTCTTACCATGTATGGAGCAAATAATTTAAGCACTGTTGTTAAGGCTATTAATAGTTGAGGCTGCATACAAATTGTTCACAAAAAGAGGAGAAAGGGCAATTTCCACACCTATTCATTCCATGGTTACTTTCATCATCTAAAAATATATCCCTAAGAGTTGGGAGGTCTTTCAGAATAGGAGGAAAGATTATATATACTCTTATATATTTACTTGCCTTGGAAAGGAAGAATTATAAAAATTACCTAATCTAAAAATGCAAACCGTGCTGTGTCTGTCCTGTATCAAGGCCTGAAACCTGACTAAAAAGGGCCAGATAATCAATTTTAACCAACATCTTCTGGAATTGAAACTCCACCATCTTCTATCTAAACCATCTTCCCAAAAAAGGGAAGGTGGAAGATTGGATGAAAATTGTCCACAATGGTGGGGCCCAGTAATGGCTTCTGGTGGAGAGGGTACACTAGTGCCTATTTAAAAGCTGTAAACACCACCTCCCTTCCATCAAGGATGAATTCATCATTGCTTTCAGCTACCCACATGAGCAGCCAGGAGGGACATGGATCTAGCTCACAGGTATTTAGAGCCCAAAGGAAGGATCCTGCCCACTTCCTCAGGTCCAACAAGGTAAAACTGCCCCAGATAATGGGTTTAAGCCTGTTCCCTGGGCATCTCCATAGGACTTGAACCATGCTTGGCATCCAACTGATCCAGATCTGGGCAATTTTATCTACCAGTTAAGTATAAAGTTCCTCTGCATGGCTGATTGTCAGACCTGCCCCAATCTGATCCCTTAGGGAAGTAAAACTCTCGATTCCATTTGAAGTGAAAAGACACTTTTACTAAGAAAACACCTCTTTTACTAAGAGGTGCTTGATTGCAGGAGAGTCAAAGGGAATTTAAAATTCCTGCATGCCAACTCAGAAATAAAAGCCCTGGTTTCCCCTAGCCCTCCCCCCAGGGTCTGCCGGGCATAGCCAATCCAGCACGCCATGATGTTTTGAGGTGTTTGGGCTGGTGAAATTCCACTCTCAGTGCAAACGGCCTTGACAATGCCAGTGCGCCAGCACGAACCACCTTCCAAACCGCTCTGCTCTTCCTCAACTGTCAATCCCCCATCCCTATTTCTCATAATAAAGGTATACAGCTTTATTGCCCATGTGTTCCCCTCTCTTCCCCAACTGATGACAGAACGCCAGCAAGGCGCCAAGCCGAAGCTCCTTTTCAGCTGCCTCATGTCTTCTGTGAACCACAGGGAGCAACAAGCCAAAACAGTTCGAATGGGCACAATCCTGTACAAGGCTCTGGCCACCTCCCTACTCAAATAGCTGCCAGAGCATCCATAGGACTGTGCAAGTATTATCCTCAGCTCCCTTGTAATTGCCATAAAGACGACTGGAAGCAGCTCTTTAACTTTCTTTTTCCTTTGCTCATCTGTACTGTTTTTATCATTTTTTTCTACTTTATATACTTTTTCTCTTGCTTTATCTTTTAATCATGTAAAAACTCTTGGATAAAATTATACACACATCTATAGAGGGAGAGAATATGAATTGTTCTGAGCAAGAATTCTAAATACTGTAGCTACAGCACTCCCAACCCAAAAAATCACTCTGTAAATAGTGGTTCAATATGTATTTCAGCAAGTGGTTTGTTGTGCATGGATGTGTTCAATGGTGCTTTTCAGAGGTCTGGTGGGTACTTGGTGCCTAGAGGTAATGTGTGCTAATCAAGAGTTGCTTGATTGTTTCAACTTCAAGGAACTAGTATATATTTATATGCTACAGATGAAATGTATCTCACAAAACTAAAAAATGTCCTGTACAGCCAAGATAAATGTTCCAATAGGAGCTTCAAAATTGGTGTAGCTGTCAGCCATCTGAAGGCTTGCCATTTCTTAATAAATGCAGATTTAGATCATAATGCAAAGGTTTAGTTATAATTGCCACACTATTTAACCTGGTTCGGGGGGGAGGTTTTGAGTCCTAGCAACAGCCTGGATAAGTTCCTGCAGTTTTCTTGGCAAGATCTTTTGGAAGTGGTTTGCCCTTGCCTCCTTTTAGGGCTGAGAAACAATGACTGGCACAAAGTCACCCAGCTGGCTTTGTGCGTAAGACAGAACTAGAACTTACGGTCTCCTGGTTTTTAGCCTGATGCCTTCACCACTACAGCAAACTGACTCTCTATTCAACTTAAGGTTCTAAATTTAATGATGATATACTATCCTTAGATCCAGTTTGATGTGTATACAATATACTGTACTGAAATAATTAATACTCACCTATGTCATTCCCATTTCCCTTTTGTTTTCTTTTTTTGGCAAGCTGAATAGCGCGATAATCTGTTCTAGCAGACCCACCACTCTCCTGATGAGATAAAAGGGTTTGTTCACATCACTAAATCCAGGTAGTTAGATATGCAGCTTTTCATTATGAATTCCATTTTCCCCTAATAACATGTATGAATCCCTAACAGCTTCCTTGCTTATATTGAATTCTGTGCAGCATCTGTCTGGTTAAGTCCACAGGAAAGGAGTCCCTGTTTATTTTACTACACTAGACGTTGCCGACTATAGGGGCGGTGCTCATCTTCGTTTCAAGGCTGTTGATCCAGCACTGTCCGAAGATGTTTCCGCAGTCATGTGGCCAGCATGATGTCAGAGAGCGCTGCTTCCTCCCCACCAAAGTGGTACCTATTTATCTACTTGCATTTGAATACTTTTGAACTGCTAGATGGGCAGGAGCTAGGCGAAGATGGGCGCTCGCCCTGTTGCACAATGCTCGGGTCTCAAACTCGGATTGTTGGCTTTCCAGCCGACAAGCCCAGCGTATTAACCACTGAACCATTGCAACTATGGTTAAGTCCATAGACAAAATAAATTTCCCTTCCTTTTGTAAAAAATCAACATCTGCCAATATAAAACCCTGCAGAACAGATTATTTTTCAGAGGGAGGCTACAGAAAGAGACATTCTACTGTGCAAGCTATCTTTGCATGCAGTCCTGTATATACATCAGTATGTATTTTAATAAGATAAGTCATGCAATCAAAGGCATATTTCAATAGTATGAGGGAGAAAACAAAGTCTAACAAGGGCAAAATTTTAAGAAATGTCTTTTTCTATAAGTGTGGAATACAGTATACTTTTTCGTCACTCAACCCCAAAACACTACCTAGAGTTTTAAATATTCACAATGGTTTGAGAAGGAAGTAAATAAAACTAAACTTTAGTTCCAAGTTTCTGCTAGAAAAAGACTCTCCTCTTTCACTTAATATGACGCACAACATGTAACAGCATTGAATCCCTCACAGGCAGAAACAATTTATGCCACTTACATTATACAAAATATATTGTGACTTCACTCAGGGCAGACATTCCATAACCATTTTTTGATCTGGTAGAGAATGACACACAATGACAATATCCTCAAAACCAAGATACTAATAAAAATTAGTTACTTAAGAGTTATTGCATACCGGAATAGAGCTGCCAGTCACCGTGCTTAGATCAGTTTCTTTTTGTGCACTGTAACTTCCTGAAGGATTGGAGAACACATATTGAGTGACCACTTTGCTGCCTTCTTGTTGCTCCACAACGTCCAGGCTAGGAAGCAAAGTTTGCTCTGCTTTATTTGGAGCTAATAATTCAGCTGTATTGTTTCCACCAAGGCTGCTGGAAGGGGATAAAGTGGCTGTGTCTACGGACAAGTTATTGCCGGAAGTCAAACCATGCAAGTCTTGACTGGAACTTCTCGCTGACGAAGATGCTAATGAACCTAAGGCTTCTGCATTCACCGTCTGTACTTCATCCAAATTTAAAGTGCTTTGCTGTAAAACGGTGGTGGTGGTTCCCAATAAAAGAGAGCTATCCAGGCTATGTGGAATGTCACTACTAGCCACCAAAATCAGTGGGTCAACTGTCTGAGCAAGGGAATTGCTATTGACAGACAGACTGCCTCCAAGTGTGGAGCCTACTGAAGCGACATCTATAGTAAGAATTCCAGAGTTTATTAGAGCCATATCAGCTGAAATTCCAGAGGAGTTCCCAGATACACTAGAAAAAAGGGACACCAGATCTACATTGCTGAGGTCACTTTGTCCTGAATTGGCAAGTTCGTTGCTAGGTGTGAGGGAACCAATGGTTTCCATCTGATTTAATAGATCTGAAACAAAACAAAGCATGTTTATGAGATTACCTAGTTAATATGATAGGTATCTTACACATCTTGTCTCCTTCCTTTCCCTCCAATTTGGCTACATATCCTCATTCCAAGAATCTTCTCTTTTCCGATAAAAGCAGCCAACACTAACCCTCTTTAAATTTGGAAGAAAACAGTACAGTATTCCTCAACCTACGACCACAATTGAGCCCAAAATTTACATTGTTAAATGAAAAATTTGTTGAGTGAGTTTTGCCCCATTTTATGACTTTTCTCACCATGTTTGTTAAATGAATCACTGCAGTTCTTAAAATTAGTAATACGGTTATTAAATGAATCTGGTTTCCCCATTGACTTTGCTTGTCAGAAGGTTGCAAAAGGGGATCACATGACTCTAGGACACTGCAACCGTCACAAATGTGAGTCAGTTGTCAAGAATCCAATGTAAATCATGTGAGCATGGGGCTGCTGCAATGGTCATAAGTGTGAAAAATGGTCATAAGTGTGAAAAATGGTCAAAAGTCACTTTTTTCAGTGTCGAGGACTACCTGTAGTGCCAGAACTCAATGCTACTACGCCATGGTAATGTAATTTTGTTAGGATTTCAGATAATCTCTACTTCCTGCTAGCACATATTCAGACCTCAATAATATGCTATGCATCCCTAGCAAAATGGATGGTGTATTTACAGAAGGTGTGAAGGGAGGCATTATGGTGTAAGCTCTATCCTTAAGTATGAGTGTTATGATATCTCACTACATATAAAAGGGCAGATCTTTGCAGTATTATGGCACAAGCCCCACCCCTCCTGTTTGTGCATTTTGCTATTATGTAAGACAGACAGAACTTAGGGCAAAACGCAACAGTGCTTTTGTCATTCTCAGCTTGTTAATCTTTGCTGAACCAAACAGAAAAGCAAGTCACATTGAATACTAGAATTTCTATATGAATTATTCAGAAGTCATTTTCAATAATAAAGAAGGTATTTGTAGTAGTATCAACCAGTGGTGGGATTCAATTTTTTTTTACTACCGGTTCTGTGGGCGTGTCGTGTCTTGGTGGGCGTGGCAGGGGAAGGATATTGTAAAATCTTCATTCCCATCCCACTCCAGGGGAAGGATACTGCAAAATTTCCATTTCCTCCCTATCAGCTGGGACTCGGGAGGCAGAGAATAGATGGGGGCGGGGTCAGTCAGAGGTGGTATTTACCGGTTCTCCGAACTACTCAAAATTTCTGCTACCGGTTCTCCAGAACTGGTCAGAACCTGCTGAAACCCACCTCTGGTATCAACTGAGAAAACCTTTGAGCAATACCTAAAACAAATGATTGTTTCACTGCCGACTCTTAAGTGACCCATTTATTTTGCATTTAATTTTTTTGTTTCTCCTAATATACCCACTTTTTGCTCCCATTGAACAAAGTGACATAATCACCTTTGCCCAAAGATGCTTTTTCAAGAGGCAACTGGACTTTCTGGTTTTTCTTTGAAGACATTTCGCTTCTCATCCAAGAATCTTCTTCAGCTCTGACAGGGCTGATAGGGGGAATGGAAGGATGTATATTCCTTGCAGACAGCTGGTCCATCTGCAAGGAATATAAATCCTTCCATTCCCCTCCATCCAGTCAGAGCTGATGAAGCTTTTTGGATGAGAAGTGAAATGTCTTCAAAGAAAAACAGGAAAGTCCAGCTGCCTCTTGAATAAGCATCTCTGGGATAACCATGACCCAGATGACTGAGAATCTCCATAGATATAATCATCTTTGCCTCTTTTGATAGGCATTCATTATTTGAAAGAGATTACTTAAAACCCAACACTCATATTCCTCTGTCATAAACATTTTATCAACATTTTATTTTACTTGCTGATTTTTGCCATTTATGTATAGCCTACCATCATTCACTCATTTTCTTTGTTAAATATAACTACTTTGGCCTTTGATACATTAATTTTAGGAGCCACAATCCTGGTTATCATAAAATTGCCACTTACTACTGTCTGCCTAAGGGGCGCGGTGGCTCAGTGGCTAAGACGTGAGCTTGTCGATCAGAAGGTCGGCAGTTCAGCGGTTCGACTCCCTAGCGCCGCGTAACGGACTGAGCTCCCGTTACTTGTCCCAGCTTCTGCCAACCTAGCAGTTCGAAAGCACGTAAAAAATGCAGGTAGAAAAATAGGGACCACTTTGGTGGGAAGATAACAGCGCTCCGTGCGCCTTCGGTGTTGAGCCATGCTGGCCACATGACCACGGAGACGTCTTCGGACAGCGCTGGCTCTTTGGCTTAGAAACAGAGATGAGCACCACCCCCTAGAGCCGGAAACGACTAGCACACATGTGCGGGGGAACCTTTACATTTACCTTACTGTCTGCCTATGAAAGTACATACATAATATTGCACTAAACAATACCTCCTGTAACATCAGTATAATATTTTCTTTATTCATTTATCTTTAAATAATCAAGGAGGATCACTCATTCATCCTTGGGTAACTCGCTCCTCAATTCTGAACAATCTGCTAAGCATTCCAGTTTACATTACTTATTACATTCAGCAAATAATCAACACTATATTGATATAAGATGTTTTATAGCTCAAAATCATGCATTTCGTTATATGCTTTCTGTAAAAATCAATAGTAAATGTTGTTTTTAATATTTATACATATATCAAGTATCTACAAAATAACAAAAGTTATATGGACCCAAATAACTAGCTTTTGAATGAAGAAATCTTTTTTTTTTTGCAAGATCTTTAGATATAACACATTCTATGCATTATTCAAATCCCCAGATAACTCAATAGCAAATCATACCTGCACTAAAGTTGTGTTGCTTGACCATATGTGTTTTCATACTATGCTTTGAATTGAATAATTTGCTACAACTGGATACGGGGCAACGCATCTTCAATGAGTCCACATCCTGAAGGTGTTTTTTGGAGTGAATATACAGACTACTGCGTGCTGAGAACTTTGCACAACAACCTGAAATATACAACAACTGGATCATATGAATATAATATATACCTATAGATTTAAACCCTATTATAAAAGTTTCCTATGATATTGCAGGCAGCACAATTTCTCACAATCCCTTACTCCGAGGCCTGTGTTTTGATTTCCAGATCTTTTCTCTTTCAATTTTCAATGACTTATAAAGCCTCAGACAGGTGACAAAGCTAAGAAATTGCTAAGGAGAGAAAGCCAGTTTGAATTGGTTGCATGCACTGTACTCTGTCACATCCTTAGAGAGGAGCAAGAAGGACAGAGCTAAGCAAAGAGCTATACTGACAGCGATAGCTATACTGACCACCTTTGAAAGGTGATCTTACAAATCTTAGAACAAAAGGTATGTGATACCAGCTTCAAAATCTTGTGAGAACCCTGCATGCAATTCAGAGCCAAATTAACTAAAACAACTGCACTATTCAACTATGGTTACATTTATCAAGGCAGTGGAAGCTTTAAATATAATACAGAATTTAAATCTCCATCCTGCACACACTCCAATTTTATTTTTTTACTTGTGGATTTCTATAATCCCTAAAAATAAAAAAGAAGTGTTGAAATTAAATTTTTTTTGAGGGAATAGCATGCCTTTGGAAGAAAGATTTATTTAGCTCTTTCTTCACAATTATGTTGTAATTTGAAAGTATTTTTTTTCCCTGTCATGGGATTCAATAGCAATTCTTCTGTCTATATCCGTGATGGTGAATCTATGGCACGCATGCTGGAAATGGCACACAGATCCATCTCTCCAGGCATGCGAGCTGTGGCCCGTTGCTCTTCCAGGTTCCGGTGTGCCGGCCAGCTGGTCTTCATGTGTGCGGGAGTGCCGGAAACTGGAAGACCAGGTGGCCTGTGCACATGTGCACGCCAGAAACCGGAAGATTATCTTTCTGGTGCGTGCATGTGCACCGGGCAGCTGCTCTTCCGCTTCCCGGCATGCACACGCTCCCATTTTGGCACTTGGTGCCGAAAAGGTTCACCAACACAGTTGTATATAATGTATAGTTTGGTCTTTTATACATATCATCAATCTATGCAGAAATAGAATCAAGTGTTTGAGTAATACCTTCCACAGGGCATTCAAATGGTTTTGTACCAAGGTGAGTTATACTATGGCCTTTCAAATGTTCTGCTCTTGTAAAAGATTTTCCACAACCTTCTACAGAGCATGTGAATCTCCTGTCATCTTCATGTTTCCTACAAGAGTAATTAAATTGACGTTAACATCAAGCACATCATGCACAGAACTGAGAAAAGCATATATCAATAGACTGAAGTCTGATAAGATTGTAAAGCCTATTATTAGACAACTCCAAAAATGTTTTAGCTAAGCAGACTGTCTCCACTCAACTTAAACAAAGTCTATTTATGTTAAGAGCAGTTATTCAAGTTCATTTTCAATTACTGAACTTATAGCTCCTCTAACTTAAACTGCAAGTTCTTTAAAATTTTGTATACAATATGTGTACGGCAATGATTTTCAGTATAATCAGTTGGAATATTTACCTTTTATGTCTTAATAGCTTAGACATACTGGTGAAGGACCAGCCACAGCCTTCAAAGTCACAAATGAAAGGTCTTTCTCCTGGGGGGGAAAAAGGCATACAAAAATTGCGAATACAAAAACTAGCACATTCGTTTTTCAAAAAATCCTAATCTTATTAGCATTTATATTCATTAGCTTATCTACATTGATGATTTTATCAATCAAATTCTTTACAAGATACAATTAAATCCTTGCCTATAAACAGATTATCAGTTTTTAAGGATAGCATGCATCCAATCAACATAATTGTTCTTTAAGCCAACCAAATGCAAACTTTAACAGTACCCTAGTTCACACCTGTGTGACTTCTCATGTGGATTTTCAGTCGGCAAGCTTTGTCATATTGCTTGTTACAGCCTGGGAAGGAGCAGGAAAACAATTCTTGTTCCCTGAAGTGGACTCGATTATGAGAAAATAATGCACTCACTGTTATGAAGGTCCTCTCACAACCTGGAGAAAAAAGGAACAGTTAACCATGTTCCGTAAGAAAGCAGAAACAAACAAAACAAACAGCTTCAATAGCTCAAAACAATATGTTACAAATAAATAAAAACACAATTTTCAAAAGCAGATCATTGCCAGGCACCATATGCTGCTAAAAGCCAATAAAGTAATGTTTTCATGTTCAATTTCTACATCTTCTTCCAGCTAAAAGTTTTTGAAAATAGAATACCAGCAGACTTATTCTGCTCTACGCACCTAAGTTACAACATAAGAATCTATTATCTGACTTCCATTCTACCATAATATGGCCACCAAGGTATCAAAAATAATAGAAGTTGAGATCCAGCATTTGCAGAGGACTACAATGAGAAAGGATGCAAAAATTTTTTACCAATTCCCATTAGATGTTCCTCCTGATAACCTATATAACATTAAACTAGAAATTAGATTTTCAACAAAAATTCCAAAGAATAATAAATTCACAACTCATCTAAAAATCAGTGTACCACAATGGAAGGTATATTGAATTGAGGTTAAGGAGATCTGAATTCAAGTAAGAAAAATTATGGTGTGTAGAGAGAGAGGTTTCTAAATATTCCATTTTACAATCAGAACAAGCACACCACATTTCACAAATCTGCTGTTTTCCCTAAATGGTACTCTTATTATGAATTCAGCTATGGTAGTCCACAAAGCTTTTTAAAAATGTCTGTAATAAATCATGTAATTATTTTAAACAGAGTATATTTTATTTAAAATTGTACTGAGAAAGGGATTCTTTTCCATGTGAACACACATAGGATTGCAGTTTGTCAGCCCCTCTAGAAATTCAGAAAGGTATCAGTTAATACCAAAGGTCACAGAAACATTTATGGGTATTTTTTTCTGATAACATGTTCAACATATAAACATACAAAAAACTCACAAAGTAATAATACAACGGAGATTTTAGTACTGGGAATTAGTTCAAGACTGAATAATACTTCGATGTGAATTGCAGGGTTTTGTTTTGTTTTTACTTTGTACAGGTAGCATACATCCTTTCTTTCAGTGACCATTCAAATTTATAGCGACTTATGATCAATTTTCAAAGCTCCAGCCATTGCAGTGTTCCCACGGTCATGTGGTCATAATCCAAGTGCTGAAGTGCCTGGCTTGCAATTATGACATTGCAGCAAGCCATATTATGTGATCAACATTTGTGACCTTTCAATATGGAAGCTGGCAAGGAAGGTTGTAAATTGCCCTAGAGAGTTGCTCCAGCTGCCTTTTCTCCTTGAGGGGCCTGCCAAGAACGCAGGGATCTTATACTCCGCAGCACCTCACCCACACTTTAGTGCATGCCTGCCCACAGCACCCTGTCCTCTGACCAAGGCCTCTGTCACCCATCCTATGCCTCCACTGGCCCTCCTATAGCCCCTCCCAATTTAGCATGACACCTGTGCACCTTCTCTACATTCCTGAGTTGGGGTTCCCATCTCTTCTTGCTTAAGCACTTGCGGGCCCTAGGGTTACAATGGCAACCAGAACTGCTGGTCACTAAGCAATGCAATCATGTGACATCGTCCTTTACTACTGCATCACTTACCAATGGTCCTGGCTGCAGTCATAACCCAAGGACTACCTGTGCTCAACTATGGATTAAAAGTTAAATAATTGTATACTTCTAACACTTTTAAGGGATTTTTTTTAACCTTTCTCTTTTTATTTTCAATTCTTTAAAATGTTTAAATAGCAATAGCATTTAGCAATAACCTTTAGACTTATATACTGCTTTACAGTGTTTTCGAGCCCTCCCTAAGCGGTTTATAGTGTCAGCATATTGCCCACAACAATCTGGGTCCTCATTTTACCCACCCCGGAAGGATGGAAGGCTGAGTCAACCTTGAGCCTGGTGAGATTTGAACTGCCAAAATTGCAGTCAGCCGGCAGTCAGCAGAAGTAGCCTGCAGTACTGCACTCCAGCCACTGCACCACTAGGGCTCTTAAATGTTAATTTTATATTATATATTAATTATATTAACGCATTGAAATCTGCATAGAAATAATACAACGATCCTGATTTGCTATTTTACAATGAAGTATCGTATCAAGGAGTATTTCTGTTTTCGACATTAACTGGAACACACGTTTTGCAAAACTGAAAATCCGTAAATAACTACACTACAGTCTCGATTTAAAATAGCCCTCCCCTTTTCCCCCGTTCATGGCACGAGCGGTTTGCTCGTTCATGACACGAGCGGTTTGCCCAAACCAACCAGGTCCGGGTCGACCAGGTTATTTGTATTTGTTTATTTGTCAAGCATATATGATTATAAGCAAAGTATAAACAGTAAAACATGATTGAATATATATGTAATAGTACAAGCATGAATAAGAGTAAAAGAGGTAAGAATATATGTGTACATTAGGACACACATAATACATTAGATTACCTGGATACTCGCAGCGGTAAGGCCGGTCTGGCTCCAGGTGGCTCCGCCGCTGATGGGCCCCGAGCCGGGCGGCGCTGGGGAAGCGCTGTCCGCAAGCCTCGCACTTGAGCCTCGCCTCTTCCTCGTGAGCCCTGCCGTGAGCCCGAAGGTTGTAGATGGTGGTGAAGCGCTTCGTGCAGCCCGGCGCGGAGCAGGCGAAGGGCCGCACCTTGTCGTGGGAATGCAGGTGGCGCCGCAGTTTGTAGGCCGTGGCAAAAGCCCAGGAGCAGCCGGGAATCGGGCAGCTGAAGGGACGCGCCGCCCGGCTTGCGCCAGCCGAGGGAGCCGGAGCTGTTGCGGCCGCGGTCTCTCCGCCCTCCTGCCCAGCGCCGGTTGGGCTCCCGCCGCGCGCCGACAGTTGATGCAGCCGCAGAAGCTGCTTGCGGGAAAAGGTCTCGGCGCAGTGGGAGTCCGGGCGAGGATATGACGCCGGAGCCCGCGAAGATGCAGCCGAGGGCTGGGCGTCGTCGCTCGGCTGAGCCGGAGTAGGCGGCGGGGCTGCCGGCGCCAGTCCTCCAAAGCTAAGCGTCCCATTTTCGAAGCGCACCAGCAGGCTCTGGTTGTTGATGGTCAACGTGCCCGAAAAGGAGGAATTCCCCTGGCCGCAGCCGCCGCAGCCACCCTCCTCTTGCGACCCGCCGCCCTCCGAGAGCGGCGCCGAGGCCTGGCCTTCTCCGCCCGCCTCCCCGCCCGGCTTGCCCTCCCGCGGCCGCTGCGCCGGCGGGGAATCCTGAGAGGAGCCTCGCGAGGGGCTTCCGGAGGCTCCGCCCCGCACCAAGTTAAGCACCAGCAGCAAAGCGTCACTTTCCGGCGGCTGCCCGGGGCCTCCGGCTGGCGGGGACAAGGCGGCGGAGGCGGGCGCGCCGCCCGAGTTAGCAGGTCCCGGCGGAGGCAGCGGAGGCGGCGGTGACAACTGCTGAGGCGGCTCCGGCGGCTTCCCTTCGAGGAGCAGCAGCACCGGGAATGTCACGTCCAGGCCCCATGCCCCCGCTGCCGCCGCCCCCGCAGAATCACGAGGCTGAGGAGGTCGGCGAACAGGCCCTGAGGGGGCAGCCCCGTCGTCCGCACCGGCGCCATGTTGCTGGATGGCGGGCTCGGGCTGGGCCGCCTCCGCGGCAGCAGGCAGCCCCTGCGTTTCCATCTTGGGGGTCCCTGTAGCAGCGGCTGAAACCGGAGCCGCGGGGCGGAGCCGGCCGAGAGATCGGAGAAACCTGGAGCGCGGATTACAGGAGAGGAGTCGATTCTGCGCGGCCGACTGTAAAACCAGGAAGTGGTGTAGTTCTGCGTGAAACCGGAGGATAGTTCAGAAGTGGGGAGGAGATCCTGAAAGATTCAAAGCATAGCTTAAAACTGAAGAAATAAACCCCACTTTGCATGGCATTTTATGCTCCTAGGTAAATGGGGATTTCGTAATCATTTATTATTCATGTTGCTTGTGTCTTTCAATTATATTGTTTTTATTTGTTTCCTAGTAAGATTTGATAGCTTATTAGTAACCTTGACTAGCACTAAGTGTTGTATCTTTTTATTCTTGATGAATGTATTTTATTCTCCTTATGTACACTGAGAGCATATACACCAAAGACAAATTCCTTGTGTGTCCAATCACACTTGGCCAATAAAGAATTCTATTCTATTCCCGTAGATAGATTAACAGAGTTGGAAGGTACCTTGTAGGTCATCTAGTCCAGCCCCCCCCCCCAAGTAGGACATCATAATCGTTAAGATATTAGAGCAACGATTAGCATGTAACTTTTGTTAGATTTACTGGGCACCGCTCAATACTGTATCTCTAACATTGCTAATAATAGGCCTCGTAAATAAAACTTCGATTTGTGTAAATGGTGTTTTCCCTTCGTTCACTTCCGCCAGGACTGTGGAGCTGTCATCAGACCTTCGCCTGGTAGGTAAACCGGCTGGGATTGCGAAATAATGTCGGAGAGCTCAGAGTTCTTGGTCCCTTGCTCTCTGATGTTTCATTATTATTGAAATTTCCATCTAAAAATACCTTCCTAAATTTAATCTCGTGTAAAGTGACTTTCCTTCATCACAGCCTTAATGGACCCTCCCCGTATGATTGAAATTAATGTTTCCAAGCCAGTTGTTATGACTTTCCAAAAGATTTGTGCTTGCTGGTGTTTGCTTTGCCTCCAACAAAGCAGCTACCTGTGTGTCAGAATCATGCCTTTTATTCTGAAGTACGGTAAATATTTTAATAGTGCTGGGCTGTTTTAAACTTAATGCTAATGTCTGTTTGGTTTTTTCTGTAACATAGTTTTCAGTGTATACTTTGTTTAGTCTGATAGGTCCCTTTAGGGAGGTGAACTCTCTAAAAAACCCAGAAATAAAGAGTAACTGCTGTAGGAGTAAGAGGGGAAGCCAGGAGAGAGGATTTACCTCCCTGTAGCACAGAGGCCTTCAAACTTGGCAACTCTAAGACTTGTGGACTTCCAACTCCCAGAATTCTCCAGCCAGCAGCTGGCTGGAGAATTCTGAGAGTTGAAGTCCACAAGTCTTAAAGTTGCCAAGTTTGGGGACCCCTGCCAGTGTAGCAGTTAACAGAGTGGTTTCCAAACATGATGTGAATTCTTCAGTTTACCTGTCCAATTTAACATGTTGAGGACGAACAGTAAAACTGGAAAGGCTAAAAAGTTGGAGAAGAATAATTAGATAAGGGAAACAATGAGTGTGATGTTGGGTGGAGATTGAAAAAAGTGTTGCTGGGATGTATGAGCTAAACTTATTTACTTATCTATTTTACACTGCATTCAGATGTAAACCGTTCAATGTGGTGCACATAATTCAAAATACGGAAGTATGGAAAAAACAGCAAGCTGGATGGTTGAGCAAGTGAAGGAAGTGGCAATGAAATCTGGTTACAGAGGGAACCATCCTTAAATGGGTGGGCAGCCATCCTTAAACTTGGGTCTTCCCAATTGTAATGGAAAGTGAGATTGGTGGCATATAAATTTAATAAGTCAGTAGGTCAAAGTATCCTATATGAAGAGAACTATCGATGTATCTTCTAAGAAAGAAGATGGCATGCATTGTTTATATTGAAAGAAAGCTGCTTCTTTAGTTATTATTTAAAGTTGTTGATATGTTTTATCAATTACCAATTCTCTTTCCACCTTATAGAACTGGACTACAGATGACTCTGAGGCTGGACTCACACTTTGTGTTTTAACTAACTAACCTTTTTGACTAGATTATAGTTTGCACAACACACTAAACCATAAGTCCTTATTTACAAATCAGCCACTGTGTTTACCCAACACATGAAGCAAAAGCCAGTTGAACCAGGTTATGGTGTGGTTCCAATCTGAGTGGCACAGATAATGACCTCAAATATTTCCCACTGTGCTGTTACAGATTTTATTAATATTTTAATATAGCAACTACTGTAATGTCATGGAAATTGCCATAAAACATTTAAATAGTTAAAGGCAGTAGAGCAACAACCATTAAAAAATGAAAATAAGCATCCATTAACATATGTCTTAAAATCTAAAATACAAACAAAAGAATATAATTCAGACACCACAGGTGGCAACTCTCTAATAAATGTGTTTGCAGCAACTATCTATAGATATCCCCAAATAATCTCAAACATATGTGTGAGAGTGTGAAATCATATGAAAGAAACTCAAACTGCTTAGGGACTTAGAGCAATAACCAGCTCTTAATATTCTACCTGAAAATGATTTGGAAGCTGACAGGATGTTTTTAGCGAAGGTGTAAATGTGATGTCATTGACTGGCTCCACAAATCAGTCTAACTGCTGAATTCTGTGTAACTAAAGTTTCTGGGCTACATACAAATGCAGCCCCATTGCACTAATCAGGCTGGAGGTTACCAGTATGTATACCAGTTCTTAGTCAAAGGCCAGGTTTGTGTGTTATTAAAAAATGATAAAGGAATGCCTGTCAATTAACTCAGCACATAGAAAAAGAAATATGGATCCAGGAGTGCCATTAAATTGGATACCTGTTCCTTTGGGGGAAAGGTAACTCCAAGCAGAGTTGGAAGATCTTCCACTTATAAAGAAGGAAAGCAGATCTCAAATTTGTTGAGACTATTAACAATTCTACAGAGAATTCATAAAGAGGTTATGTAATAGCCTGGGGAGATTAGTTAATGAAACATGGCAGAAAAAGGTGCACTGACTTTCTGGGGAAAATTAGCCAGAGGGAGTAGAAGGAATTGCATTCTGAATCTTTCTCATGGAGGAAATGTGCCAATTTATGCCTGTCCAGATGGTCTCTGTATGACAAAATGAAAGTATCAAAGCCAAATTGGATACTATATATAGAATTATGTGGAACTAGCCAGGATCTAGTGTAGGCTTTCACAGATGGTATCTTTTGTGCATCTTCAGTTATAGTTGCTGGTGAAACATCAGGAAATTTGCTATCTATGCCACAGTCACCAAATCCTAAAGCCTAACATTGCCCTTGCCAGGATTCATCTAAACCTTATTAATTTGATAACTAAATGATGTTTCTTTCCTTAATGCACCTCATGTTGTTTGCTACAGTTTTCATCTTACTGCTTTCTTAGACTCCCTACAGTAGCATTCCAACATTTGGTGCCCTCCAAGTGTCTTGGATTTCAATTCTAACATATGCAATTTGATTGTGTTAGCATGTATTGCACTGTATATATACACTATAAGCCATAAGGTGGTTGGTTTGGTCTTAATATGAAATAAAACAAATCTTTCGGTCAGATTTTCTCAAGCTCGTCAGTCTTCATTTGGTCCTTTGTAAAGGCTTTCCCCCCATTTTCTATTCATGGATTTTTGCTTTTGTATAAATTTTGGGTGAGTGTCTCATGTTGATTTCACTACACAAACGCCAGCATTATTTTGTATCTTGAAATGAAAACAAATATGCAATATCTAGCATCCCTGGGGAGAGCAGGGATGGGGAGTTAAGTGAGGCAATTCATTTAATGTTCAAACTTTCAACCATAATGGACAGGCTACATTACAGTTGCAACAAAAGAACTATCTATATTAAGGTGACCAGACGTCCCGCTTTTGGCGGGACAGACACGCTTTTCAAGCGTGTGTCCCCCGTCCCGCATTCTTTCCAAAAAGTCACGCTTTTTTGGAAAGAATGCCCGACAACAAACAAATTTTGAAACGAAACAGCGGGACGTCTGGTCACCTTAGCAGTGCTCCCCAACCGTTGTGCCGTGGCACACTGGTGTGCCGTGAGGCCATGCCAAGTGTGCCGCGGCAAAAGGGGCAGGGCGGGCGGGGCGCGCGTCCTACCTGGGACTTTTCCTGGTAGCTCCAGTCGCATTCCTTGCTAATAGCGTCCAGAGCAGAGCAGCCCCTTCCAAAAGATCGCGAGACGTTATCTTTTGGAAGAGGCTGCTCTGCTCTGGGCGCTATTAGCAAGGAACGCGACTGGAGCTACCGGGAAAAGTCCCAGGTAGGACGCGCGTCTCGCGCTGGGGGTTGGGCGGGCGGGCGGGGCAGGATTGTTACTATTGAACTCAATGGAATCTTTCCAGAGCAAGAGCTGATTTATCCAAAGAATAATAAAAGGAACCTCATCTTCAGAGAAAAAAATCTAGACAATCTAGAGCTACTTAATTGTTTTCAAGTCAAGGGCTACATTTACTGTGGTGTGCCAAGACCTACACTTTCGGACGGCCGAGAGGTGCCAGTTGAGCGGGGCGTCGTCGTCGTCTCCTTCTGGCTGCGGGCAGGGTGAGTGGTGGCAGAGAAGCTTCGGGGCCAGGAGGCCGCCGCCGCCCTGCTGAACTGGCAACTCTTGGCCGTCCGAAACAACACAAACAGCCTCTGCGCGGCCTCCCATTGGCTGCTGGGTCACGCGACTCTGCCGCGCTCCTCCAATCGGCACAGGCAGGGGGAGCATTGAAAGCGGCGTCTCCTTCTGGCTGTGGGCAGGGTGAGTGGTGGCAGAGAAGCTTCGGGGCCGGGAGGCAACAAGGTCCGCGAACGAGCCAGCCACCCCTCGCCGGGCATGAGGAGGCTCTCCCGGCCGGCGTTCCCTCTGCTCCCGAAGGGGAGGCGGGAGGCGAGGAAAGGCCTCCCGCCTCCCCCCCACCCACTTGGACGCCGACATTTGCGGTCTTTTGCCCTCTGCGCATGCGCAGAACATTGCGCATGCGCAGAGGGCAAAACTCAAATGGTGGCGTCCAGGCGGGCCCGCCCCCCGTCAATGGTGTCCCGCTTAAAAAAAAAAATCTGGTCACTTTAATCTATATACCAAACTGCCTCTCTCACATTATTACCGTAGTTACAATATGGTATTGTAATTTTTTCTTACATTATTCAAACAGTAGGTGGTGCTATATTACCTTGTATCTGTTTGCAAATAAGCTAATTACTGTACTCATTACTAAATACGCAATTGTAGTTTTAAATGAAGCTGAACACACACCTTAACTATTGAAAAGCAAAAGGTGCTCCAATATTCCAATGATTTTACTGATTGGTTACTACATTTCTAGCAATTTGTTATCTCTTACTTTGAAAAATGTTAGATGTGGAATAGCTAGCTTTTAATTGTCAAATTTAATACTGCATGGTTTGTTTTACTAAGTAAGCTATAATAGTTGTAGTCACCGATATTTAAACAACAAATCATAGTTTATAAATCAAAATCCTTGGGTTCACATATTATCCTGAACTCAAGACACAATCATCTGTTTTGTGTGTCTGATCATAGCAATTACATTGTTTAGTGACCACAGTTACAACAGTGATGAAAAAGTAACTTTATCACCAATCCTTGCATTTATGACCTTTGCAGGACTGTAAATCAAAGGAAAGCTGGAGTAAGATCATGAGCCCACTTACAGTTTCATTTAGTGATTACTTTCACTTAATAATTGAGTTGCCAATTGTCACTAAATGAGGACTACCTACATTACTTTGTATTGCAGGAAAGGTAGCATTATGTTATGCTTCCTAGGTAAAAGTTGACTTTTCCAAAATGTGTGCCCCCAGTTCCAGAGGTGGGTTCCTCCTGGTTCGGACCGGTTCACCCGAACTGGTAGCAACCCGCTGGTGAAGTCACGATGACATCACGGAACCGATTCAGTCGGTGCCAGTCCACTCTTTTTTGGGGGGGAATTTTTTCCAGGGTTTTTTTCTTCTGTGCATGCGCAGAAGCCAAGTTTCCGGCACTGCGCATGCGTCGCCATCTTGTTTTTGGCTTTAAAAAAAAATTTCTGGCACTGCGCATGTGCGTACCCACGAGGCGCAGCCACGCAGCACGGGAGGAAGCGAACTGGAAGCGAGGTAAGTTAGAACCCACCCCTGCCCAGTTCCATTATTCTGCAATTCTCCATCTCTCTCATCTCGTGACCAGCTTTCCTTGGCTATTCCTGAGTGGCATCTCATTCTAATCTCTTGCCTATAACTAGTTGATATTGTTGAAGTTGCCAACTGAGACTGCCTCTATCAGTTACTAAGAAGATAACTACCTACTGGAAATGTTTCAAGGAATCGGAGTTGGGAGGGACTTCACAGGTCATCTAGTCCATGCCACTACCACCATTCCTTGCAAGATCTGCTGAAGCATTTTGGATAGATGGCTACCCAGCACCTGAAGATCTCTAATGAAAGACAACATACAGTATATTTCTGAGTATAAGATGCTCCAGACTATCAGACGCACCTACCTTTTGGGGGGAGGAAAACAAGAAAAAAAATCTGCCTTTGCCTCCCAGCATCCATCCGGTATTCATCTGGCCCGTTTGCCGTGGCCCATTTGCTGCTGCCTCCGCCTATTTGCCACTGCCCATTTGCCACCGCCACCCATTCGATGCGGCCCGTTCACAGCTGACGCGGCCCATTTGCTGCCACCCGTTTGCCACTGCCGTGGCCTGTTTGCCACCGGCACGCCCCGTTCGGCGCTACCACAGCCGATCTCCACCACCTGGAACTGCCCGAAAATGTGACACGCGGAGGCCAAAAAGGGGCCATGCGGAGTCCGAAAATGCGATACACGGAGGCCGAAAACAACCGAAGGATGGGGGCCAGCTCAAATCTCACTGGCTCAAGGTTGACTCAACCTTTCATCCTTCCAAGTTGAGTAAAATGAGGACCTAAATTGTTGCGGTGGATATGCTGACTCTGTAAACCGCTTAGAGTGGGCTATAAAGCACTGTGAAGCGGTATATACTGTAAGTCTAAGTGCTATTGCTATTCTATCACATCAAAAGCCATTAGTGGAAACATTTGAAGATTAAAAAGCAGAATTCTATCTATCTATCTATCTATCTATCTATCTATCTATCTATCTATCTATCTATCTATCTATCTATCTATCTATCTATGCCCGAAAGAAGCACTACCAAAGGAGGAGACATCCTCAATAATCTACCGTATTAACTGCAGCAATTGTGCAGGTCATTACATAGGAGAAACAGCTAAACGACTAAGAACTAGGGTGCATGAATACAAGCTAGCAGTCCGACGCAAGGAACAGCGCTCCCAAATTTGGATGCACATGGAGGAGCATGGTCATGAGTTCAACTTCCAGGAGACCAAAGTTGTTGCCTATGATGAAACAAAAGAAGGACGCCTCTTGAAAGAAGCCTGGTTCTCTAACAACAACTCTATCAATAGACATATTGACATACCACCGGCATACCAGGCATTAAGACACCAGGAAGGACTTCAGGGGGACCGATCACTATGGTTGAATGGAGATCGGGGACAAATTCCCCCCTTTAGGCATAGAGATTGGCCCAATGAAGGTGTGACAAACCCTAACTGAGTGCAAGAGAGCACAGTAGAGCAGCATCAGAACGAGAGGGAGAGGAGGGGTGAAGAACAACGCAGACCTATTACAAGATCATGGGCAAAACAGATGAATTTAGAGGAGGCAACGTGTGTGCCTGAAAGGGAGAGGAGTAGCAATGAGGGGGAGGGAGCCCGGAGAAATACCTTCAAAGTAATGCCTGATAGCCCTGCATTACCACCCACCACCCCCACCACCCTGGTAGAGAAAGAGGCAATACACAATAGGGAAAGAGGCAACTGAAACTGCATTGCCATCTGTCAGCATGACTAAGGCAAAAACAACAAAGCCAATTACAGGAGGGAGGCAAGCCTGTGGGCCTATTACGTGTGCAAAGACTAAATCAATTGGCATTACATAAAAGCAAGAATCTCTTCAATGGGGATTTTACACTCTGACGATGTCAGCAGGGGCTGACGAAAGCTTAGTACAATAAATTTTTTAAAATGTTCCGGAGATTGTGATGTCTATCATTTCTTTATATATATATATATAATATATGTGTATCTTCCCTTGTATTGAGGTCAGGCTGATAGGTCTGTAATTTCCTGGATCTATTTTTTTTCCTTTTTTGAAGATGGGAACTATATTAGCTCTTTTCCAGTCCTCTGGCAGTTCCCCACTGCTCCAGGATCTTTGAAAGATATAGTTCAGTGGTTCTGAGATCTCGTCTGCCAGTTCCTTCAGAACCTTGGGGGTGTAATCCATCTGGTCCTGGTGATTTGAACTCCTTTAGGGTAGACAGGTGATCACTTACCATTTTCTTCCCATTTTTAACTTGTGTTCCTAATCTGTTTTTTGTGGTGCTGTTTTTGATAGGTTGGACTGTTTTTTTCCCTTTGTGTAAAGACAGATGCAAAAAACGAGTTAAGTGGTTCTGCTTTCTCCCTGTTGCTTGTCACCTTAGAATAGAATAACAGAGTTGGAAGGGACCTTGGAGGTCTTCTAGCACAACCCCCTGCTTAGGCAGGAAACCCTACACCACTTCAGACAAATGGTTATCCAACATCTTCTTAAAAACTTCCAGTGTTGGAGCATTCACAACTTCTGGAGGCAAGCTGTTCCACTGATTAATTGTTCTAACTGTCAGGAAGTTACTCCTTAATTCCAGGTTGCTTCTCTCCTTGTTTAGTTTCCACCCATTGCTTCTTGTTCTACCCTCAGGTGCTTTGGAAAATAGCTTCTTCTTTGCCACTTTCTCCCAGCAATTACAACCATTCTCCTTAACTTACAACCATTTGTTTTGTGAATGTTTGAAGTTACAATGGTACTGAAAAAGTAACTTACAACTGGTCCTCAGACTTATGACCATTGCAGCATCCCCACAGTCACATGATCAAAATCTGGGCACTTGGCAACTGGCATGCATTTACAACAGTTGCAGCATCCTGGGGTCCTGTGATCACCACTTTGCAAGCTTCCCAGCCAGCTTCCAATAAGCAAAATCAAGCTAGATTCGCTTAATGACCACATGATTCACTTAAGAACTGTAGTGATTTGCTTAACAACCTCGGCAAAAATGGCTATAAAATCAGGCACGATTCATTTGACAACCATCTAGCTTAGCAATGGAAATTCTGGACCAAATTGTGATCGTAAGTTGAAAACTACCTGTAGCTAAGAAGATTAATAATATTAAAAGTTAGAAATGTCATCAGGTCCTTTCTTTCCAGAAACATATGGCATGCAAGAGAGCAAGCAAGAAAAACACGGCTAAATAAGTAAAACATTATTTTAAATCACCACAATCACACCACCCAAGAGACAAACCAGCTGACTTTATCTGGAAAATGCTTAACAGTATATGGGGGGAAAGCCTACTGTAGAAGGATAAAGAATAGAAATCAATCTTGATCCTCCTTAGCAGATAATTCCGAAGCCTGTAAACAGCCATTGAAAAGGCTCCTTCTTGTGTTTCTTTCAGATATACCTCTGATCGAATCGTGATAACAGCCTCTCCCAATGATCTTAAAGCTTGACCAGACTCATAAAGGGAGAATGGTTTTTTTTTCTCTCTCTCTCTTTCAGACAGACTTGTCCCAAGTCATCCAAAACTAAAAGCCAACTATAACACTTAAAAGTGAACTTACAATTTGGTTGGGACAATTTCCACACTGTAATATGGACAAAAAGCTGAAACCTGAATAAATGTTGGACCGTGTGATAGCTGCTCCTCACCCAGATATAACAAAGAGGAAATCAATAGACTGAATTGTTAGGGAACTAACACAAATGTATCACATATCATCAGTCTCCATATAAAACAGCCAAAAACCACTATTGAAATCAAGGCTTTTCGAAATGCATTTTCAATGTTGCTCAGCATGAGTCCGATTTTGCTGTGAAGTTGAGGGCAGGAGAGGGGTTGTCAGTGAAATACAATAATGCTGAGTTTTGACCAAAAATCTTAACAAGAACCCAAGTTGCAGCAAGCAGTAACATTAGAAGATAGATAGATAGATAGATAGATAGATAGATAGATAGATAGATAGATAGATAGATAGATAGATAGATAGATAGATAGATAGATAGATAGATAGATAGATAGATAGATAGAATTCTTTATTGGCCAAGTGTGATTGGACACACAAGGAATTTGTCTTTGGTGCATATGCTCTCAGTGTACATAAAAGAAAAGATACATTTGTCAAGAATCATGAGGTACAACACTTAATGATAGTTATGATTAGCATTAGCATTAGAGAAAGTGTTGCTTGTTGCTTTTTCTGCATGGCTTTCTAATCAAATTACAATTGTGCCCTAATTTTAGAGAGCATACCAAGATTTCCTAGATTAGAAATCACTTGGTGATTTGTGTCTGAAAAGCTTGCATTAATGTTCAACATGTGCAGAAACTAATAGCAATAGCAATAGCACTTATATACCGCTTCATAGTGCTTTACAGCCCTCTCTAAGCGGTTTACAGAGTTCAGCATATTGCCCCCAACAATCTGGGTCCTCATTTTACCGACCTCAGAAGGATGGAAGGCTGAGTCAACCTTGAGCCTGGTGAGATTTGAACAGCTGAACTGTTGAACTAGCAGTCAGCCTGCAATGGCTGCATTTAGCCACTGCACCACTGCGCCACCTCGGCTCCTAATGTTACTAATGTGGATTTATTTTAGTATTACATTCCTGAAAGATAAAATTCAACCATTCTTTTATTGTATCATAAATGGGAGCTTTGGACTAGAAGAAGAGGAAAGGAGCAGTTGGAGCCTGGTTCAAAAAAGGCAGAATAAACGATGATTCTCCAATTAACAACTCAGAGCTTGTTCCAAGACGCTGTCATCTAGCACCTTATGCGGAAGTGTCACTTTCAGATTCTTCTCTTTGTCCATGGCTTGACGGATGGTTTCATAAGCGTTGCTGTTACCAGACCAACAACGTCTAGCAACCTGCATTTATGGAATAAAAATGAGTGGATATAATATTTAAAGTATAAGATAGCCAATTATTTATTTAAACGTATATTATTTTAAGAAAAATACATTTAACGTTTTTTTTCCTAAATTGAGTGATTTCTTTAAATTCTTGCAGTAGCATCTGAAGTGTTACTGCTTAATAAATACCCTGAATCATAAAGATAATATTTTTAATTCTAATTTAAATGTTCCAGCATAGTTATCTTCTAGAGATTGACATGGTATAAGGAAGATGTTTTGTGAGGTTACTTCCTTCGGATTAGAAGATTAGCACACCAAATATATTCTGTAACACACTGTATTATTTTAATTTGTGTCATGTCTTGTGGACTGTAATGAATGCGTTTCATGGAAAATATAATCAGTGCTGAATTTGGAAACAAAAATTGCTGGGAAAGTATTGTTTGAATACTTTCAAACTTGTCTTCAAATATTGCTTGAAGACAATATTTGAAAAACATGCATATTGAATTATTCAGCTATAATAACTTTCCCTGACCTTGGTGCCTTTAGCTGATGTGTGCCAATTGGCAGAGTTCCCATCTAGTGTGGCCTTTGAAAATTTTAGGAATTCCAGTCCGGGTGCATTGCAGCTGCCAAGTTGGAAAGAACTATGTCACTGTTTCTCCACCTTGGCAACTGTAAGATCAGTGGTGGGATTCAAATTTTTTTGCTACCGATTCTGTGGGCGTGGCTTGGTGGGCGTGCCATGGCATGGCTTGGTGGGCATGGCAGGGGAAGGATATTTCAAAATCTCCATTCCCTCCCAATCAGCTGGGCCTCGGGAGGCAGAGAATAGATGGGGGTGGGGCCAGTCAGATGTGGTATTTACCGGTTCTCTGAACTACTCAAAATTTCCTCTACCGGTTCTCCAGAACTGGTCAGAACCTGCTGAATCCCACCTCTGTGAAAGATATAGGACTTCAACTCCCAAGATTCCTCAGCCATCTTAAAAGTTGTTAAGGTTTAGAAACACCAAGCTAAGTTAACATATTCAAGATTAATGATTCTGGGGAATAGAATGATATTTCTTCTGATTACTGTATGTATGCCAGAGCAAGGATGTAAAAAGATGAAGTTTGGGAGAACTCTGGTATTACTTGCAGTATATCGTTCACATCCGTAGGTTATAACAGAACCTTCTCTAGTTTTAAATTTAAAAAATAGTTCAATTTCTTGGAGTAAAATAATCATTACTCCTTTAAGCACCTACATTGTTTGGAAGTTACATAATAGAGGATGGTATTAATATCACAAAGCACTCTCTGTCTACACCAGGGGTCTCCAACTGTGGCAACTTTAAGACTTCTGGACTTCAGCTCCCAGAATTCCTCAGCCAGCATGGCTGGTGGGAAATTCTGAGTGTTGAAGTTCACAAGTCTTAAAGTTGCCAAGGTTGGAGATCCCCGGTCTACACTTATTCTAGAACAGGGGTGTCAAACTCGCGGCGTCACATGACGTATCGGGACTTTTTTCCCCTTTGCTAAACCGGGCTTGGGCGTGGCCAGCACGTGACGCATCCAGCCCACAGGCTGCGAGTTGACAGCCCTGTCCTAGATGTAATCAACGCTGAATCGAGTTGAGAGGCACTGCTAGGTTTGAGTGGGCCAAAGGCAAATATGTTCAAAATACAGTTTTCTTCAGCTTCTTCTTTACTGCCCATCCTAATTAGCGGCTGTGGCTATAGCCAACTATCTACACTTCATCATCTAGGTTCTTAGGAGCCGAGGTGGCGCAGTGGTTAAAGTGCAGCACTGCAACCTACTTCAGCTGACTGCTAGTTCAGCAGTTCAGCAGTTCAAATCTCCCCAGGCTCAAGGTTGACTCAGCCTTCCATCCTTCTGAGGTCGGTAAAATGAGGACCCAGATTGTTGGGGGCAATATGCTGAACTCTGTAAACCGCTTAGAGAGGGCTGTAAAGCACTATGAAGCGGTATATAAGTCTAGGTGCTATTGCTATTCTAACCAATGAGTTTATAACCACCAAGAGAACAAAAAAAATGGTGCTGGACTAGAAATGAGGAAACTACATTCTAGTCTTCCCTTAGGTCTGAAAATTTGCTTGGTGACTAAGTTAGTCACTCTCAGTCGAACCCATCTCACTGGCAGGAACACTGGGTGCCTCATTCAGAGTTTTACAAAATAAAAGAAGGGATATAAATAGAATAATAATAAAAGCTAGTCAGTTGACAATGAAGAAACAGATGAATGGCAGGCACCAAAACTAATTCATTTTTGCCTTAAGTTGGGACCAATGAGGCCCTAGTGGCACTTTGTTTCTTCTCAAATGCTCTCATTAACTGTCAGTCATGATATTGTGCAAAGTCAGCTCCTTTGATTGAGTCAAATGGAAATTCTTTAAAATAGTGAGCTGCTGCTGTTGCTGCTATCAATTAACTGCCTCGTTAACACACCACTGTTGGTTTCTGGAAGCTATTTGGAACTCAAATCAAGACCAGTATAATGGAGTATGGGAACACAGCCAGCTTGATAGGATGTTGAATCCAGAAAACTCATAATTGATAAGATGATACTAAGCTGGTGCCATTTTGGTGATTAATGTAATTACTGTCAAAAACCACAGCAACAATATGCTTTACTCTTTTACCCACTCTTGCAGTTATGAAATATGATGACTACACAAGCTGTTCAGATAGCACAGGGTGTGAATGCATGAATTGTGAGATAGTGGTATTTGTGTCCCTTGAGTGACATTCTCACAGTATTCTAGTTCAGAAAAACCAAGTTGGAAGTTCTAAACGTTCAATAAATGGAATAAGCAAGATTTTATGATGCCATGAGCTTGTATAATATAAATATGACATCTTCCTCAGGAGTGGGTGACTGGAATCATCTTAAATTCTATGTCATCTTCCTTTAGCATAAAAAGGAAAGTGATATGGATTTTGCCCTGAAAGGTTTGTTCCTCATTCTGTAATTACCCAATACAGATAGTAAGTAAATCCTGAAGATCCCATTAAATATGTAATATATTGTATATCGTTAGAATACAACGTATTTTTCGCTCCATAAGATGCACTTTCCCTCCCCAAAAAGTGGGTGGAAAGGGTGCCGGTCCTTTGGTGAATAGCAGCCGGGCTGCAGCGGCAGGGTCCTTTTACAGTGCTGAACCCCGCCTGTTCTGTCTTTGTCATTGCCTGCCTCTTTTGTCTCTTTTCCGCAGTGCAGGAGTCAATAGGCAGAGCTGGCACATGAGAGGACACCTATCTGTAGTCCTCTCAGGCTCCGGCTGTTAGTTTTGTTTCTTATTTTCCTCCTCTAAACCTAGGTGCGTCTTATGGTCCGGTGCATCTTACGGAACGAAAAATACAGTACACAGCAAAGAAATTTACCCAAAATATCTTTGCTATAAATAATACATTTACTAAGTTCCATAACAAAATCTATTTGTTTAGACTTCTTTTAAAAAGTACAACAATTTCAAGTTGATCTATTTTTACTTACCCCATTAGAAACATCCCAGTTCAGCATCATCTTTGCACGCTCTTCGGCACCTGTTGAACCATCCAGGACAAGACCAAATCCTCCATTGATCACTTCTCCCCTTCAAATTTAATAACAAAAACAGCTCTTCATTTCTGTGGCATTAATAAGACAGATACACAGAAGTGGGGTGGGAGTTCTAGGGTGTCTGGAATGGATATTCCACAGGTAAAATAGTTCTACCCAGGCAGCTAGTTATATTGTCAATGGAAAAGTGCCCCCTTCACCTGGAATCTGATTGGGACAGAACAGGAGAGTTCTTCCCCCCCCCCCCACTCCCCAGGAGTTATATTGGGAGCTACAATCTCTCATAGAAGAAATGTTAATTATGTCAACCACCAACATTTTCTAGTTCCCAGATTGAAAAACCCATTGTGAAATATCCCTTAAACTGGGAAAGGCTGGGAAAAGCAACACTACAATTCACCACCGCAGACATCAGAAAGGTCTTGACTTCAAACTGACATGCAACAATCATCGAGCAAAGTAAGTTCCTGTAGAATGCAGTAAAAATACCTACCCACTAGGGCTGTATTGGGGGGTCTGAGAAGCTTTTGCTGAGTTCAATTCAGGCAGCCTGACAATTGGAATGCCCACATATCTATTCCCACCTCAGTGGGAAGAAAGCCACTTCATGCAATTCAAAGTTTAAAATAATGGCTACTGACTCCACCTCCATAAACTCTGCTAATCATTAATCGGTTAGCCCATACTTATAACCAGTATCTTGGGAACAACTAGAGAAGGTTTCATGGAACTTGTGGTGTGTGGGGGGGGAGGAGGAGATCAGACTTATGCTTCTTGTAGCTGCCTAAGGACTCCATGCTAGTTCCCCGCTTGACTCCTCTTTGCTGCCTGGCTTGGAGTTTCCCAGCAATTTTAGATGCTAACTTAAGATGTGTGCTACAGTCTTTGGAACTCCCTACAATTCCTTTTGCACCCAATGAATCTTTTGGAATTAATCATCAACTAAATCTACACTTAAAATAAGCAGGAACTTTACACGTAGGTCAGGATGGATGACATACATCTCTATTGGCTCTTGGAAATAGACATGAAATAGTTATGAAACTCTGGGCAATTTGTTAACTCCAAATGAAAAAGAGCATTCACACATGGAGATTGAAGGAAAAGGAGAAATGTCAACCATTCCTCTCATCCTGATCTCAACAATCACCATGGAGATGGAGGAAGGGAAGAAACACCCCCCCCCCACGCCAATTTGAAACAAGAGGTAGAAGGAATGGTTCCTGGTCATTTTAGGCACATAGAAGGGAATGGGATGGAGAAGAAGATGGTGGGGGAATTAAGTTAGGAGCCAGAGTTTCTCAAGACAGAAACATCAGTTACAGATAGTCCTCAACTTATGATCACTTAATGACCAGAGTTATGACAGACACATACACACACTCACACACATACATACCTGTAGACACGTGATTGCATTTTGGGTACTTGGCAACCAGCTCACCTTTACAGATGTTTGCAACATCCTGCAGGCCACAATTTGTGACATTTTTGCTAGTTTTTGTTGTTTGCCTCTGGTTGGCAATAAAAATCACCCATTGGGGAAAATTAATTTGCTTAACAATTGCCGTGTTCATTTAATGACCACTGTGAAAAATGTCCCCCTCCCCCCCAAAAATTGGGTCCAGTCACATGATGTGTCAACTTACAACCCCAATGACTTTTGACCATAATTCTGGGCTCAATTATAGGGGTAAGTTGAGGGCTATCTGTATGCCAACCAACAACAGTAATCTACCTCCAAGGCTGAAAAGCACAAAGCAAACAATTCATTAAATTGTGAATAAAATGGAAGAAAGAGCTGCTCTAATGAACTGCTGTAGATATATACAAAAATTTGCACTTTGTATTGATAAGAGGGAAATCAACTGTTTAAAGTGGTTCCATTATACACAAAAAGATATTATCTAGGGAGGAGATGTTAAGTGTGTGGAAAGTTGCGTCAAATTCAAAGTCGGACAGCCGGCTGAATTCTAGCCTGGGAATCTGCCAATCCTCTTCACCAGAAGTGAAGTTTTCAATGAACAGCTCCAATTTCCATCCTAAACAGGGCTATTAAGGTTTAAGTGGTAGGGGAGTGCACCATGGTAGAAAACCCAGCACTAAAGTAAGGAAGAAGAAAGGAGTTTTGTTTTAATAAGGACAGCAAAAGAAAGACTTGAGGAAACAGGAGAGCAGAATGAAGGTGCTTAAGACTAGGATCTGCATATCGAAACTAGCGTAAACAAGCAGAGAGATGGAAGGACAGAGAATGGGAACAAAAGTGCCTCAGTGAGGGAGATGATTGGTTTAAAAATGTAATGAATAAAAATACATGAATAAATTTAAAAAAACAAAAACAAGGCTATAGAACAGAGTCAAAGCAATACTAGGAAAAATAGACGCAAAACCTGGCATAGCCACTCCATATTTTTCCTGCCAAATTTACATTACTGGATGTAGTTCCCAGAGAAAATTGGGCAGAGGGTCTACATTTTAGGACCAGTTAAACTAAATATATTTCTTAACCTCCTTGCTTTCCTGAGGACTTCTGGTCAGGGCTGCTTGGGAACCAAAAAACTTTTAATTCATTCTTCCCCTGAATCCCACATCCCAATTCTCTTTGGAAGAATTAGCGATTTTAGTTATTTTTCTTTATGTATACGTGTATATTTTTGTATCCTGCCTTTATTATTTTTACAAATAACTCAAGGCAGTGAACATATCCAACACACCTTCCTCCTCCTGTTTTTACCCACAACAACAACCCTGTGAAGTGGTTTGGGCTGAGAGAGAGTGACTTGCCCAAAGTCAATCAGCCAACTTTTATGGCTAAGGCAGGACTAGAATTCACGGTCTAGTCTGGTGCCTTAATAAATAGACCGAACTGGCCCTTTGTGGAATAGTTATTATGGAATACTTTAAGTCACCAGCTAGCCTGTAGGCTTCTAGATCCATTAGAGGCCATTCATTTTTAAATTATCCCAGATCTGTGGAAAAGTAGAATTATTGTTCTAGAAAAGCATAACTATTACATGTGCCAGAGAAATTAGGTATAATTACTGTAAGTGTGCTGTTGAGTCATCTGTCGGGAATGTTAATACTGCAAGTTTCTCCCACAGAGTAGGAGTCTGACCGGATTTATTCCTCTGCTTCCCTCACCCCCTCCTCTCTCCTTCTGGGTGGGCAGCAAAACATATAAATGATGACCTTTAAGGAGCTTTACCATTCTAAAATTAGGTAACTTCATTGTTGAAAATTTCTTAAGGTACATGAGAAGAAATGAGATTCTTAATATGGGATAAGGAGGCAAACATTTTATTATCTTTACATTATTAGTTTTACAATGTATACAGTACAATGTACTCTCAATTGTTATCCTAGTGTGAATGCCAAGGGTTTTTGAGCCTGCCTACTGCAGTTCCCCCGAGGACTGGGCCATCTAAAATGTACTTGTTCAGACAAATAATGAAAATGCCAACATGTCTGAGATTAAGTAGCTGTTGCCTTAAAGTCCAGACAATTTAAGGCAAACTTATTTAAGTTTATTGCACAGCGGTTTGAAATTGCATGGTGATGATGTCAAATTAGTTGTTGCAAGTCACGTCAGTCGAAATAAAGTATCTTGCTTCTGCATTATCAGGAGAAAATGCATTTTAAAACATAAATAAAATAGAGATAAAGTGAAGAAAGCAAATTTCTTAAAAGGTAGTACAAAACAGAGGGGTTCTTGTCATGCATATGGGCAAAAGCAAGAGGAATTTTTTAAAATAATGTTTCTTGATTTTTAGGCAATTTTTGGGGTAGGATGCTTAGATGAATCAATTTGGACTGGTGTATGTTTAGCTTTTGTGGGTTTCTTGCCTTTAAGCACATTCACAATTTGGGGCAATTGTTCACAGACAGCTCAAGAGCATGCATACACAAATGGAGGCCCATGGAGTTCAAAAGCCTCACTTTGTCTACCCTTAGGTTTAGGGCTATCAGAATAATTATAGCATACCTGAGCTGCAATAATCCAGGATAACTACAAACACATTTGCTGCAGTGTAGTGACTGTCTGGTTTTCACCACCCAAATATGCTGTAGTGTATTTACTAATTTACATCTTTAAATCACAAAACAATAAAGTGGTTTGTTGTCCTTGCACATTTAAGTGCACAGCGTAACACACACACACACACACACACACACACACACACACACACACACACACACACACACACACACACACACACACACACACACACCAGTTATATTTAACCCAAGGCAGAGCCAGTCTTGCATAGGAATAAATGAACACTACCTAGTCAGCGCTATCATGGGAAGGCTAAAACCCCATGTGATTCGCCCATCCTCCTCCTCCTCCTCCTCCTCATCATCATCATCATCATTTATTGACCCCATAATCCCTTGCCGGGTGGAGTCTGGGCAACTGAATGGAGCTGAGTGTTTACTGGCCAGATGCCCTTCCTGTTGCCACCATGTGATTCACCCATATTGCCTACCTAATCATAAAAGATGCTGGGGAGAAAAGGCCACTGAAAAAGCAAGCATCTCTGTTATAGAATTCCTTGCTAGCTTCCTTTTTGGCCCAGGGAAGGAATTTTTGATGAGATGAAACCTTGCCAGACTTTCTCTGGCATAGGGACAAGAGACACAAAGGTGCCTTATAGGCAAAGTGGGTAAGGATTCTGAACAATACAAATTATTACTTTTGACCCTATTAGTGTGTGTGTGTGTCCTGTCAGAATCACCACCAAGGGAAAAGCTAATGAGGAAAGCTAATGTAACAAATACTGAGCCAGATAGTCAAAAGATTTGATACCATATATAACACTGTCTTCCTAAAGAAATCCTATTTCATTGTCATAAAATTCCCCTTTGTCCCAAGAGATCAGCTCTCTCTGGAATCAAATGGAATCAAAATCTGAATGAAGGCAAATACGTGTCCCAGGATAATGTTGCAGGATCCAATCTGGATAGGTCACCGGGACCAGAGGTTTTGTCTTCCGAGCTTTTGGACACTTCAGGAAACTTTTTTCTTGCAGAATGTGTGCTGTTCTGTGTGTGGTATTTATAGTGCCTGTTGTAAGTGAACAGCATACACTCTGCTAGAGACAAGTTTCCTCTACTCGCAACAGAATACCTTACGCAACCAGACTTGAAATCCTGGGCTTAGAAAGCTTAGAACTACGTCGCCTTCGGCACGACCTAAGCATAACTCATAAAATTATCTGCTACAACGTCCTTCCTGTCAATGACTACTTCAGCTTCAACCACAACAATACACGAGCACATAACAGATACAAACTCAAAGTGAACTGCTCCAAACTTGACTGTAGAAAATACGACTTTAGCAACAGAGTGGTAAATGCCTGGAACTCACTACCTGACTCTGTGGTTTCGTCACCAAACCCCCAAAACTTTACCTTAGACTGTCCACTGTTGACCTCACCCAATTCCTAAGAGGTCAGTAAGGGGCGTGCATAAGTGCACCAGCGTGCCTACCGTCCCTGTCCTAATGTTCCCTCTTATCAGTACCCATCTTATGTATACAAACAATGTTTTATCTATGTATATTACCAACATGTACTTGACAAAATAAATAAACAAACAAACAAACAAACAAGATGGGCTCCAGCACGAATCTGAAAGCTCAGAAGATGAAACCTCTGGTCCCGGTGACCGACCCAAATTGGATCCTGGAATCAAAATAGTCCAAGGAATTGAAGAACCCTGTGGAAGTACTTTAACTAATACGTTTGTTCCCTAAAGCAAGGATAGGCAACTCATGTGCCATGAGTTGTATATGGTCCCAACCAAGCACCTAAAGATCTGATTGAAATTGAGCAATAGACTGCCCAGTTTCCAGTTTAGAGTATTTCCAACTTTTATCCCCTTCAAACATAAAGCCTGGAATGAGAACAGAAAACTACTGGGAAATAAATCATTCCTATTCCCCCATAACTGCTCTAAAGAAATTATGAAAGAATTAGACAAAATTGTACTGTCAGAGTTTGGCAAATACTCTTTGTGGGAGAGCTGCATGATTTTTAAGAGTAAGAATAGGAATGTCTGCTTCTTTCTCATTCCTCTTGATTCAACCTTTAAATCTTACTAAGCCTCCAAACAAAGCCCACATTTGTTTGGCCCTGTCAATACTTGTGACATCCACATGGCATTCAAAAGACTCTTACAGCTGCAGCAAGGCAGGGGGACTGAGTTGTAGCTTTTACAAGTCCTTTTAGTGCTTGGGCTTAATGGACTTGTTAGGCAGGAAGCAGATATGTTTTTAATGTATTTTATTATTATTTAGGTCCTTCAAAACACAGTAGGCTGTTCTTCTCATCTTTGCTTGACCCACCCAGTAGGGCCACAAATTTCTACTTGGAGGTCCCCTAGAGAGACCACTGTTGCTAAATGGCAGATGTGAGGAGCTCAGAATGACCAAAAGTTCGAATGAGTTCTTCCTCTTATGCTCTTTAAAAAACACACTAAAAACAATTAGGGGCAGAAGTGAAGAAAATGATGGCTGCACACCTGATCTGTTTTATGTCAGCAAATCCTGCTGCCTTTAGCATATGGGGCAGAGGTGGGTTCCTCCCAGTTCGGACCGGTTCTATGGAATCAGTAGTAACTTGGTGGACTGGGTCGCTGGAACCGGCAGCAACCCAGGCTTGCCACGCCCCTGAGCCGGTTCTCTTGTTTTTTGCTTTTGCGCATGCACAGCTTTTTTGAAGTACTGCACATGCATGCGGCACGCATGCGTGCAGCGCGCCCCTGAGCAAACCAGCAGTGGGAGAAACCAGAACCCACTCCTGATATGGGGACGTTATATTGAAGTCCAAAGATCACAGATGTAAATATTGTTTGATGGGAGTCTAAATGCACAACTCCTTCATAGACACTTTGAAGGCTGATGCGAGAATACAGAATTGGAAGTGAATGCTAATTTAATACACCTACACACCTTAAGGAAACCTGTTTTTGCTTCATAAATTGAGTTTTCCAAAGAGTGCTATGGTCACTGCCTAAGTAACATGAGATACTAGAAAATAATTAAATGAACAAAATAAATACTTAGGAGATAGTTAAAGTGACATATGAAGAGGAGAGGGGTGGGAAGTGGGAAGGAGGTATTCAGTGTATATTATCCAGACACCCATATTGATAGATGGGAATTCTCCTAATTAGGTGAAGTTGATAGTTTTAAAATTATCCTTTCACATATTATTCTGAAAGGTTGGATATAGTTGAAACATAATCAGTAATGAAAGAAGCCATCGGCTGAATGTAGATTCTATAATCATTTCACCAATAAACATATTAACCTGAGGTAATTCAAGGCCCAGAACATGTATAACTTTTATGTTGAACAATTGTGCAGTGTTTACAAGTATGTTATTATATTTTGTCTTTCCACCCTAAAGCCAGTATGCTCAAGAGAACTTTTGGGTTTCCTAAGAAACAGTGAAGATCAAAGATAAATTTGCTAAATAAAAAGAAAAAAAGAAAAATGTAATCATCAGTTGTTCTGAAAAAAAAAATGAATCAACGAAACACTGCCAGAACTGGGAAAAGAGACATATTTCATGAAGCAGCCTACCTTCTCCTACTGTTTGGGGATGATGGGAGATAAAATTCAATATTGCTGCAGAACACATTTAGGGAAGTAAACCATATCAGATTTCCTCAGCAAAACCTCATTTTGCTACAATGAATAGCTGCAGCACCAGATATCTTTCCATCTGCCTATGACTTCCATTGCTCATCTTTTTTTTTTCTCTTTAAAGGCAAAATCTCCTTACCAGCCAACACCACCACCGTTGTGTAAGGCAACCCAGGTTGCTCCTCTAAATGCATCTCCTACAAAATTCTGAACAGCCATATCTGTTAGGGAAGAAAAAGGAAGACGTGACAACAGCATTCAATGGCAAAGGAGAAGAAAAATATTTCTTTCAAGAATTTGGGGGGGGGGGGGCAAAAGTTTTGTTTCAGCACTTCATGAGCTCTATTCAGGTATTGCTGTTTCACTTGTATTATTTTTTTTTAAAAAAATCCAAAGTCTAGAGGGCTTCTCTTCTGAGAAAACAGGACACTGAGAAGCTCCTGGAGATACAAATCTAGAAAATAAATAACTCTTCCATGTCCACTGATACAAACAAAAAAAAATGTGTCCATGAGATCTTTTGCCTTTCCCAAATCTCTCTTGCATTTATTTGAATTAACATCCTATTTAGCCTGAGCTCAAATGAATGCAAATTAAAAAAAAAAAACTTTCTCCACTGCTTACCAGTTAATAGCTGGATGTTTAAACTGGGTTTCAGTCATATGCATCATAAAGAACTCTGGTGCCAGTGGGGGTGTCAAAAAATGCAAGCTGTCAGTCATGACAGCGTGATTGAAGACCTACCCATTTTGTACATGAATGGATGTAATCTGCATGAAAAGATTTTGAGTGTGCTGCTGTGACCACCATCTTGGTTTTTTTAAAATATCTATTATCACTCCCCACCCCGCATGCAGTTGTCAGGGCATTACTGAGCCAGAAAAGCAGATGTTAAACATGCCCTCCCTTTTTTCCTTCTGTTCAATCAAGTCCAAATCTCAGAGACAGACTGGACATGTCCCTGCAATTTTCTTGGCAAGGTTTTTTAGAAGTGCTTTGCCATCGCCTTTTTCCTAGGGCTGAGAGAAAGTGACTGGCCCAAGGTCACCCAGCTGGTTTTGTGCCTATGGCAGGTCTCATGTCACAGTCTCTCTGTTTCTAGCCTTTATGTCTTAACCACTACACCAAACAAGCTCAAACATTCTCATAACAACCTAGTCAGAGGTGGGTTCCTGCCGGAGCTGCCCAGTACACAGCTCCGGTAGGGAGCAACGGATTTCGCAATTGCTCCGGAGCCCTCTCTGCCGGTCCACCTGGCCGCCGTGATTTTTTTCCGTCATTTTTGATGATTTTTGAGCGATTTTGCTTCTGCGCATGCGCGGAAGCAAAATTGCGGCAAAATCTCTCTCTCACGTGCATCCCCTCATGAGATTTTGGTGAGATTTTGCTTCTGCACATGCGCAGAAGCAAAATCATGTGAGGGGGCGCGCGAGCGTAGCGAGGTGCGCCCCCCCCCGAAGTGTGGAGATGCGCGTGCATGGCTCCGGCAGCGAGGTAAGTGAACAACTTGCCCCTGAACCTAGTTGATATGAAAATAAAGTGACCCAAAATATATCTTTAAATCCTGAAGGATTATCAGGAAGTAGGAACATAACTTCACTTTGAGATTTTTCTATCCTGAATTTCACAAACTATTCACTGCAGTGATTCTGCTAATCTAAAAAGTATTATCACTATTCATTCAAGAGAGACAATGCAATAGACAAATTTGGTTTAAAATTTATATTGGAATAAAACCAGGATCTATTTCAATCAGTAGTTCTGCCTGGGATAATCAAATGTAAAAAGAGAGCAGGGCTACCATCACAACTGGGAGTAGGAAAAAGTGAGTTGTGAGCCCTGATGTATAGTGGTTAAACTGCAATACTGCAGCAAACTCTGCTCAGAGCCCAGAGTTCGATCCTGATGGGGCTCAAGGTTGACAGCCTTCCATCCTTCTGAGGTTGATAAAATGAGGACCCAGATTGTTGGGGACAATATGAAAATAATGCTTACATTGTAAATTGCTCAGAGAGTGCTGTAAAACACTATGGGGAGCTATTTAAGCCTAAAAGCTATTGCTATTGTTTGATATTTCCCCTTTTAAAATACATTTTGCTTTCTGTTATATTTGGCCATTCTAGAACTATCTTCAGATTACACATAATTAAAACATACTTTAATCCCTATTACAAAATGTTACAGTGTGGAATACTCTTGGATTCAAAATATTCCATTCTAATCCCTCTTTTCCCTGGTTTCCATCTGCCCCAAAGATCACCAGCAGAGAACTCCTGTGTCACTTTTCTTTCTAAATAGTTCAGCCTACAAATACAGATTTCCCCTCCCCTCTTACCCCTTTAACGTCTCATCTTGCAAGATGCAATTTCTCCCTGACCATGTTTTAATATTACCTTTTCTGTCTACTTCTTGAACCTGCTCTGAACTAACAGCAGGATTACTCTCCAAGGTCCTGCAGTTTGGGGGGAGTTTGATTTACAAGCAACCATTATGGGAAATGAAATCTTTACATCAAAAGGTGAACCAGTTATAGGCATGAAACGTAGTTGTTCATCTTATAGAAACTCTGTTTACTAAAGATACTTGCAATCTATTTAGCTAACCTGCACAAAATGCAGAACCATCATAGATATTTGAGGTTTCTCGGTAAGGACTGTCTGCCCCACTCACATCATGGTGGTCTCGACTAAGAACAACTGGTGCCTGAAAAAAAAAGTACAGGTTTACAGGGAAAAAAATAGAGTGGAATCAACTTGGCATAATTCTGTTCATTTTTAGATGAAGAGATCAATTGTTCTGTTACAGGTAAAGTTACTGAATTGGGAAATCAGCAATCTGATATTTGCATTTTTAGTGGCAGGAAAGCTGGAAAACCATGCACCTCAAAACTGATAGTTTCAGAAGCTGTAAAATTTTAGGTTGTGAGGTTGGATTTGGTCTTGGGGCTCTGCACCTCGTCTGTATAATGAAAGAATTGGGAAGCACACAAGACCCCCCCCCCCTTCATTAAATTATGAAATACTGTGAGGTTTTTCAATAAGAAATTATTCAGTAATCTGACATGGGATATGTTTATAACCCATGGTTAATATTATATTGTAGTCACACTTATTTCAAACAATTAGTCTTTGTTATTTTACTGGAAATTCATTGACTTTACATGGTTTGCATTTTTATAAGAAACATTCTTGTCCCATCATCTACTCTATTTCTCTCAGTATCACCTTTTCAATCTCCAAATCAATCTACCATGTCAAAGAAAATTAACAGGTTACGTTGAATAAAAACACAGGAGAACTGTACCTTAATTCTTCCTTCAGCAATTCCTTTGTTAATAGCCACTGCAATAGCTACACGGCCTTTTTGATCAGAATACAGAATTCTGGCTTGGGAACCAACTACCTAAAATATAGAAATAATATAATGATCCATGGGTTAATACACACACACACACCCATACACACACACGGGTTATCTCCACAGTCCGTCAGTCTGTTTAATGAAGAAAGCCAGGACAGTGAATTTACACATATCCATCCTCCATAATTAAGGATTTCTGCCTATGATTTTGTCTCCATTTACTTTTCATAATATTTATTTATTTTAGTTAGTTAGTCAAACATGTACAAGATAACAGGTATAGTATAAACATAAATATGAACATAGTAAATGGGCACGAAAAAAATAGAGACAGTAGGACAGGGACGGAAGGCACGCTGGTGCGCTTATGCACACCCCTTACAGACTTCTTAGGAATGGGATGAGGTCAACAGTAGACAGTCTTAGGTTAAAGTTATGGGGGTTTGGGGATGTAACAACAGAGTCAGGTAGTACATTCCAGGCATTGACCACTCTGTTACTGAAGTATTTTCTGTAATCAAGTTTGGAGTGGTTTACCTTGAGTTTGTATCTATTGTGTGCTCATGTATTATTGTGGTTAAAGCTGAAGTAGTCATTAACAGGTAGTACGTTGTAGCGGATAATTTTGTGTGCTACGTTTAGGCGGCGTAGTTCTAGGTTGTCCAAGCCCAAAATTCCAAGCCTGGTGGCGTAAGGTATTTTATTGCGAGCAGAGGAGCGGAGTACTGTTCTCGTGAAAATCTATATCTAGCTATAAATATATTTGCCATTTTCCACTCATTTAAAATCAAGATTCAAAGTCTATTACTAGGTCTTACATTATTTTAGATAAAATCTAGAACTGTGGATTGAACTGGAATCAATTTCAATTCAATTTATTACAGTCATAGACCAGAGACTAGAACAAATAAAAACATTCAGTAAATATACAATTAAAATTATAAAATAAAATAATAAATAACAGAGAAAATCTATGATAAAATCCAGTCTGTCAATTACACATGGTCTACTATACTAAAATTACAATCCATAAACTGTGAGGCCTATACTAAAAGGGAAAGGAATAAGCAGGGTTTGCCACATTTGTTGTATAAAATAGCTATGGTGGATTATACACATGTTTTTAGAGGTTCTAAGTAATGTATCTTCAGCACTGCTCACTAAAAGCTTTGGGAAGCTAAGGTACCATAAGCTAAGCTAAACAGCTCGATTACTTCACTATTTAAAGCAAGAGCTCTAAATTGCATGCAGCAATAAAAATAATATAGGTTAGCCAATTCCATTGGAAAAAAAATGCTTGCAAAATGTGTGTATGGGGACTGGAATCTAAAAAGGAAGGTTTTCTTGCCCGTAATATAGAAAAACTTGCAATGATTGCATTTGGTTTTTTCCTAGAGGCATTGGATGGCTTTTTCCTGGAAAGATAAGCATATTGGCTCCCAATATTGAAAATTACTCATACAAGAACTTTATTGAAATGAAAGCAAATTAGAATTAAGTTGTATTTGGAATTATTTTTTAATCTATAAATTCTTCAGATTAAGTATTCAGAGTGCTTCCAGAGAATAAACAGATTCACAGATTCAGAGTCTGATTTTTACCATTGTTAAAGCTGGTGAGGCAATGTTATTAATGTATCTTGTCTTTTTATGTACACTGAGAGCATATGCACTAAAGACAAATTCCTTGTGTGTCCAATCACACTTGGCCAATAAAGAATTCTATTCTATTCTATTCTATTCTATTCTATTCTGTTCTGTTCTGTTCTGTTCTGTTCTGTTCTGTTCTGTTCTGTTCTGTTCTGTTCTGTTCTGTTCTGTTCTGTTCTGTTCTATTGTCCCAGGCCAGGATATCTGAAGGACGCTGCAAATTCTATGGCCTGAAACTCAGCAAGGAGACAGTAGCCATCATTCTAGTAGGGCCTAATATTGCTTGCCAGTGATAGGACATGCCATAGCAGGAAAATGCAAAATTCATATATAGGGCATATCTATGTGGTACCCTTATGCTGTGTTCTCACTGATTTAACTTCAAACCAAATTTAAGACAATCCTGTCCAGATTGAGATGCTTATAAGGTATTCAGTCTAGAGTTCAAGCTACCATGATTAATTCCCCTGCTGCTGCAAAGAAATTCCTTTCTTTCATCTTCCCTCTAACATCTGCTGCAGATGCTGTGACAACAGATGTTCCTTACTAGGATAATAGTTATAACCCTTGCCTGGTGTGCAAAATATTCCTGATTCAAAACTCAGTAGAAATATTTCCTTTTGCATTGCTATTTTCATTTCCTGAGCTACTGAATTCCTTTTTTTAAATGAAAAAATGCTTCAGAAAAATATGTGACTCAAAGAAAGAAAAATATTAATTGAAAAAATACTGCTGGTTTCAAACCAGGGACATTTTGTATGTAAGGCTTTAGAGTTATTATGGGGTCCCTGGTGCTCTCTGAGCCTGGTGTTTTTCTTGCAGATGTTTTATTACCAAAGTAGGTAACATTTTACCTAGTTTGGTAATGAACCGTCTGCAAGAAAACCACAAAACTCAGAGAGCACCAAGGACCTCTATAGTTCAACCTTGAATTACAAATATTCTCTTCTATTCGTACCATTTAGGCTATAGATGGCAGCCTTCTACCCAAACTTTTAGAACAGAATAGAATAACAGAGTTGGAAGGGACCTAGGAGGTCTTCTAGTCCAACCCCCTGCTTAGGCAAGAAACCCTACACTGCTTCAGTCAAATGGTTAGCCAACATCTTCTTAAAAACTTCCAGTGTTGGAGCATTCACAACTTCTGGAGGCAAGCTATTCCACAGATTAATTGTTCTAACTGTCAGGAAATTTCTCCTTAGTTCTAAGTTGCTTCTCTCCTTGATTAGTTTCCATCCATTGCTTCTTGTCCTACCTTCAGGTGCTTTGGAGAATAGCTTAACTCCCTCTTCTTTGTGGCAACCCCTGAGATATTGGAACACTGCTATCATGTCTCCCCTGGTCTTTCTTTTCATTAAACTAGACATACTCAGTTCCTGCAACCTTTCTTCATATGTTTTAGCCTCCAGTCCCCTAATCATCTTTGTTGCTCTTCTCTGCACTCTTTCTAGAGTCTCAACATCCTTTTTGCATCGTGGCGACCAAAACTGTATGCAGTATTCCAAGTGTGGCCTTACCAAGGCATTATAAAGTGGTATTAACACTTCACGTGATCTTGATTCTATCCCTCTGTTAATGCAGCCTAGAACTGTGTTGGCTTTTTTGGCAGCTGCTTCACACTGCTGGATCATGTTTAAATGGTGGTTCACTAGGACTCCAAGGTCCCTCTCACAGTTACTACTGTTGAGCAACGTACCACATATACTGTACCTGTGCATTTTGTTTTTCTTGCCTAAATGTATTTTTCTATTTACAAAGTCTAATTTTACATATAAACATCCTTATCTTCTCCTTGGCATCTGATTTTTGAGTAAAATATTTTTTTAAAAAACAGAAAAATAACTATGAGGGTCCTGTTAAGCCCAAGAAGTAGGTCAAGATGAGATTAATAGAAAGAGATTGGATTACAGTATGTGGAAATTGCTTCAACAGACAAGCATGAGGGGATCTTGACTTTGATTGGATGCCCCACTGCGCAATGGAATTGGGATGATAAAACTGCTAAATGTTCTTTCAAGAAACGATTTTAAGGCATCTTTTAACATTGTCAATCACCTTGAGTGTCTTATGGGCAGAATGGCGAATTAAAAATCATAAAAATAAATGGCACTGTATTCCAATTAAGAATAATTGTAGATGGATTTACATACCAAATTATGTCTTCTGGCTTCCTGAATCCAGCGTATGTTATCATAATACTGCTGTTTCACAGATGCATTTGCTAGGCAAGAGAAGATTACACAAAATGGTTTATAAAAACAGTATCAAAAGACCACTACCAGTTTACAAACAGATTCTGAAGTATCCACAAAACAGTGCAGAAAATACCTGCCGTTAGGAGGAATCCAGTGATATTATACAAATCATCACAGTAGAAAGGAATAAAATATTTAATTGTCTTTAGATTTATAGGCAACCTGCATTGTCTGGAGGCAAGAAAAGGATAGCACAGCTGTAATCAAGTTTAATATATTATTCAAGAGAAATATAAAATGCACCTATTAATAAATGCTTAATAATGAGATATTTCAAGCTTGCCTTTCTACAAAACCTGAGTAGAGTACAAAATCCGAATCAGGATTTTGACATGCTAATTAAAGCAATTCCCATATAATATCGGTGAAGATAATATGTACATTCCAGTAAATGAAAAATGAGAGGGGACAATTTGTATTCAATTTGGACTGAATAAATCATAATTAATTTTACATTTGATTGTAATATCTTTGAGGTTTTATTACTTTTAAGTATTCTCCATTCAGAATTTTCTCTATGAATTAAAAAGGAAAAAAGAAACACATGAAGAAATATGGGGAAAGGGGGGTTTGATTATTTACCAAGGGCTGGGGTGACAGGAAATATCCCATCAGCCATTTTCCTGCACACAAATTCCAGTTCAATATATTTGTAATCTAGGTTGATATTAATACAGGTAGTTCTTGGTTGAAGTTATACCGGATATCTCCAAAGCTACTTACCACCCAGTTCCGAAGTCCCAATGTCACCCCCTGCCCTGCAGACACGTGACTGCATTTCGGACACTCGGCAATCAGAGTGCATTTACTGAAGTGCCCTGTGGTCACATGGTCACAATTTACATTTTTTGCCAAAAACTGGCATTTATTTCCAGTTTCCGGCAAAAAAAGCCTCCTAGTTCACTTAACAACCATAGCATTCACTTAACAACTGTCACAAAAAAGGTTGTAAAATTGGGTCCTGTCATATGGCAACTTGCTTTATGACCATCACGACTTATGAACATAATGGCTAGGCTCCATTACAGTCATAAGTCAAGGAATACCTGTAACAGGAAAAGGGGGAAAAAGAAGAAAGATATGAAGGAGGGGGCACATTTATTTATGTATTATACTTCCAAATCACCAAATAAATGTCGTTCTTTGGGCAGTGTAGAAATCAGTACAACTTTTTTTAAGGCATAAATAAAAAGAATAACAATAATATTTGCAAGAGATAGTGTGTGTGTGTGTGTGTGTGTGTGTATACTGTGTGTATATGTGTGTGTGTGTGTGTAACATTTTTTGCTGATAAATGAAAATAAAGGGAGACTATTATAGATCCATTTCGAGCTATTTTGCTCTCGTCAGATAGCCATACCCTTAGTGGGATTTGAACCTGGGCAGTCTGCTTGTAAGGCAGCAGTTTTTTTATCCTCTAGGCCACAAGGTTCTCTTCCTTATCAGCTCTTCACCAGGAAAGGGTTATACATGGTTTGTTTGTTTGTTTGTTTTCTCTGTCGAGTCATCCTGGTGTAAGGATATAATATCAAATTTACAAAGAACTGATAAAGAAATAAAGGGAGACTAATATAGATCTATTTCAAGCTATTTAGCTCTCATCAGCTAGCCATACCCTTCTAGGATTCAAACTTGGGCTACTTGCCTTGTTAGGCAGTGCTTTTACCCACTAAGCCACAAGTTCTTCTCCCTTATCAGTTGAGGCAGGGGAAAGATTAAATGTTTTTCTGCCGAGTCACCTGGTATGCCCAAATATGGGTGGGAGCATACTGCATATATAAGCCACCTTGTAAGCCACCTTATATATATGTAAGCCATCTTGAGTCGCCTTGTGCAAGTAGGTGGCAATATAATTTTTCTATAAATAAATATATATAAAATGACAATAATATTTCTTTCAAAAAAACTGGTGAAATTCTTTAAAAGCCTAAAAGAACAATAATGAATATGAATTAAGGGTCCTTGACGTGGAGAGGTAAATACTGAATTAAGAATAAAAGGTATTTGCAACACATTATGAAAGAAATCTTTGTGAAAAGATATGGAAACAATGTTAAAATCAGAAAAGCAATTAATATCTCTTATTTTTCAAAGGATTTCTGGATATTCAACAAATATTCAGACAATATCCAAAGAAGAGCATTTTAGGAAAGTTTTGTAAAATAAAAAATATGGCAAACTTGCTGTTTCTTCATTACTATTGGGAAATGCAATGTTTTTAAAATGTTTCATGATTTTATCTCTCTTCGTGCATCTAAGTATTGCCGTTCATCTGCCCATCATAGACAGATTGATATCCTTCCACTATTTTGGACATCTTTTCTAAAGTACTGAAGTTGTTGGGAAAGCCCTGACAATCTAATTTATATAGCTTTCACACTCCTATGAGAAAATGCACACTTATGACATGAACTTTAGCCTTGTTCCTTTCCCCACCTTTCTGCAACTTGGTGTCTTCTTTATTGAAAAATTCTGGAAACACAAATAGTTGCACACCAACTTTTGATGACTTTGAATTTGCTTAATAAAGAAATCAACAAGCCTGCAATTTGCACCCGTCTTTCACTTCTATAAAAAGTTACTGCTGGTACCTCAGTTTACTTTGTCATCCCTTCTGTTTGTTGATTTTATTAAGAGTATAAAAGATACTGAAAGCACACTGTGATCTCATCAACATTGTCTCAGAAAGAAAGTTGACTCCCAACTTCAATTTTTTAAAATTTGTTTTCTATTTCATTTTGTCCTCCATCCAAGCCCATCTAAATACACGCAGAACAGGGAGTACATTCTTCCCTTAAAACTATTTAACATCATTTCACTCCCATTAGAGCTGTGGTCTACGGCAGACGTTCCCAACCCCTAGCCAATGGACTGATACCCGTCTGTGGCATGCCAAAAACCAGGCCGTGCAAACAAGCAAAGCCCCATCCATGGGATGCAGGCAGAGTGCGAAACCAGCCCGTTCTGGTCCGTGGAAAAACCTCTCTCCACGGAACCAGTCCCTGGTGCCCAAAAAGTTGGGGGCCACTGGTCTAAGCAAACTGTTTTAGCACATACAGTATTCTGGTTCTTCCAGAGCAACCATTTTGTCCATTAGTAGGGCAGCTTTGACATGCCAGCTAATTTTCAAGCAGCTAATTTTGAATTTTTAAAATGTTATCTGAAATTAAAAGGACCACTATGGTCTCTGTCTTCCCAGCAACAACCCTCATGCCAGAGTTTCACTGGTCACTGAGAAACTGGTAAGAAAAGTCAATAGCAATGGATTAGCTACTGTCTTTCTGTACATCCTGTTATCAATAAAAGGGTTTACGAATACAAAAAAAGCCAATTCAGAAGATCTTGACTGAATTGATTGTGAGTTATCTAACTTTTTATTTGTTATTCCTATTATATACTTCACATTTCTCCTTGATAAGAAAGAGACCAGGGTTATGAATTGGTTCACAAATGATTCTCCATGGTCAAGCACTCGAAGGATTGTCACTGTATACATTCTCTTCATATACTGTCGATATGCAAACTTATATCCATACCTGTACCCACACAATTGATGTGGTTCAACAACATTAAAATTGATTACTTAAGATCAGAAAATCATAGAATTGGGGGTGACCATTTAGGCCAGTGGTTCCCAACCTGGGGGTCGGGACCCCTTTGGGGGTCGAATGACCATTTCCCAGGGGTCGCCCCAGCATCCTCAGCTCCCCCCCCACTGCCACAAGCCTGGCCATATTGGCTCAACTTGCCCGAGACCTCCAATTGGTCGGGAGAGGTGCCATTCGGTGAGAGGCATTTGTGACGCCTGGCGGCCGAGCTTTGACGGCATCAGCTAAGGGGTGGGGCGTCGCAAGATTGCGCGCTGGAGAGTACAAGGCCGTGCTTAAGACATCTGTGGCCGCCCCCGTCTCTTGCTCGCAGCGGCAGTTTCTTCCCGCTGGTGTCGAAGGGAAAGGGAGTCACAGGAGGGAACGGCCAGCCAACAACCACTTAAGTTTCACAGCGCACGATGGCGGGAAGGAGGACAGCTGGGTTGGAATCGTCTGTCTGCCCTCTCGCCCTCGGCTGGCGCGAGACCCAGCGAACAAAGAGGCAAACAGGGAGGGAGGGAAGAGAGAGACTGAGTGATATTAGCGCAGGGCTAGGCTGATCATACAGCCTTTGTGCTGAGGGCGCCACCGCCAGGGGCAGGAGGAGCTAAGCCGGAGGGAACTGGAGAAGGAGGTGGTGCTGGAGCATGGTCCATCGCCACCGCCCTGCTCCATATGATCAGGCTAGCCCTGTGCTAATATCTCTCAGTCTCTCTCTTCCCTCCCTCCCTGTTTGCCTCTTTGTTCGCTGGGTCTCCAAAATAATTTTATGGTTGGGGGTCACCACAACATGAGAAACTATATTAAGGGTCGCGGCATTAGAAAGGTTGGGAACCACTGATTTAGGCCATCAACTCCAAAATATGCTCAGTGAATTAAATCAGTGCATATAGATCAAGGGTGTCAAACTCAAGGCCTGAGAGCCAGATCCGGCCTACGAGGTGCTTAGATCTAGCCCGCAGGCTGCCCTGGAAACATTGAAGGACAGGCCCACGGTGCCTCTGCCAGCAAAAATGGAGCTCAGAAGGGCCACACGACGGCCTCCTGCAGCACTCTGCCAGCGAAAATGCAGCTTGGGACCTCTGTTTTCAGCTGCGACAGCCTCCTACAGCAGTCTGCCAGTGAAAATGTGTGGCCCTCCCAAGCTCCATTTTCGCTGGCAGACCACTGCAGGAAGCCATCACAGCCGAAAATGGAGCTTGGGACTGTGGGGTTCCAGTGCCCTGAGAGCTTGAGAGCCAGGCTGGGCGCTTGCCCTCTGCTGCCTAGGACTCTGGACAGTCTGCACTGCCGTCCGGGGTCCTCCGCATGGCCTGAGAGGGACAGGGAGGCTCCACAAGGGTTTGATGCTCTCCCTGGTCTCGCCTTCCTCCTCTGGAGACAGTGAATTCCCCCAACCCCGCCCAGGCCACCACAGGACCACCCCCAACATGAGTGATGTCGAGCTGACCATGCCCACCTGGCCATGCCTACCCGGCCCCCTGAGGTCAAACACAACCCTGTTGCGGCCCAAAATGAAATCGAGTTTGACACCCCTGAAATTTTATTTTATTTTTATTTTTTTTTATTTGTCAAGTACGTATTGGTAATATACATAGATATAACATTGTTTATAGACATAAGATGGGTACTGATAAGAGGGAACATTAGGACAGGGACGGTAGGCACGCTGGTGCGCTTATGCACGCCCCTTACTGACCTCTTAAGAATTGGGTGAGGTCAACAGTGGACAGTCTAAGGGTAAAGTTTTGGGGGTTTGGTGACGAAACCAGAGTCAGGTAGTGAGTTCCAGGCATTAACCATTCTGTTGCTAAAGTCGTATTTTCTACAGTCAAGTTTAGAGCGGTTCACTTTGAGTTTGTATCTGTTGTGTGCTCGTGTATTGTTGTGGTTGAAGCTGAAATAGTCATTGACAGGAAGGATGTTGTAGTAGATAATTTTATGAGCTATGCTTAGGTCGTGCCTAAGGCAACGTAGTTCTAAGCTTTCTAAGCCCAGGATTTCAAGTCTGGTTGCGTAAGGTATTCTGTTGCGAGTAGAGGAGTGGAGGGCTCTTCTCGTAAAGTATCTCTGGACACTTTCTAATGTATTTATGTCCAATATGCAGTGTGGGTTCCAGACAGATGAGCTGTATTCAAGGATTGGTCTGGTGAATGTTTTGTATGCTCTGGTTAGTAGTGTGATATTACCGGAGAAGAAGCTACGTAAGATTAGGTTAACAACCCTTGAAGCCTTTTTGGCGATGTTGTTGCAGTGGGCTTTGGCACTTAGGTCATTTGATATGAGTATTCCAAGGTCTTTGACAAAGTGAGGGTCGTCTGCAAGGTCTTGTCTATTCAGCTTGTATTTGGTGTTCTGATTATTTTTGCCAATGTGTAGGACAGAGCATTTGTTGGTTGAGATTTGGAGTTGCCAGATGTTTGACCATTCTGACACAAAGTCAAGGTCTTTTTGGAGGGTAGCAGTGTTGTCAGTGGTGTTGAAGAGTTTTACATCATCGGCAAAGAGAACGCAGTCGCTTGTAATGTGATCGCAAAGGTCATTTATATAGAGTATAAAGAGTGTTGGTCCTATTACGCTGCCTTGGGGTACACTGCTGTTAACAGGAATGGGATTAGATAGGGTGCTCCCTATTTTGACCACTTGTTGTCTGTTTGACAGGAACGCAGTTATTCAGTCATGTAGGGAGATGCCGTAGGATTTCAGTTTCAGAAGTAGTTTATCGTGTACTACAGAGTCAAAGGCTTTATAGAAGTCTATGTAAATTGCGTCTATTGTTTTGCCCTGGTCAAGTTTTGAGGTCCATATGTTTTTGCAGTGTAGTAGTTGTACATTGCAGGATAAATTTTCCTGAAACTGAATTGCTTGTATAGATGGTTATATAGATATAGATGGTTGTCTCGTCTCCACTTGAAAACATCCAACAAAGGGGAATACACCACCTCTCTGGATAATCGTAAACTGCTTTCCTATGAATTAAATCTATTATTTCATGTCCTGAATTAGAGAACAAGTCTTGACTTTCTTCTCTGTAACATTCTTTCAGGAATGTGAAGAGCATTATAATAAATCCACCAAGGAATCATTTCTAAAGGATAAACATATTCAACTCCTCCAATCTCTTTTCAGAGAGGTATGTTCCTAATTCTTTTATCATTTTTGTTGCTGAGGCTGTTATATTCAATTTCTCTGGATCTTTTTAAAAATGTGACTAAAAACTGGATACAGCACTTACAATGAAATCTGCTCAATTATTTCCCATGATCTTGAAATTATACTTGTGTTGATGCTATTTAAAGTTGTGTTATTTCATTGTTATCAAAGTGATTATACACATATTTTTATTTCATAAAACTTTACAAAACTTTTATGAACTGTTCTAGAATCTTCTCAGATATTGATGGCAGACTGACTGCTCTGTCATTACCTGGGTCTATTTTCCCACTATTGAACATACAGACATTTGCTCTGCTACCTGGCATTTCACCAGTACACTGAGATTTCTTAAAGATAATTAATAAGAGTTTGAACAGAGAATTAGCTAGTTCAAAATCCTAGGATGGATGTTTCCTGATCATGTTTCTATCTACCCCTCCACGGTCTCTCAGCAACTTTCAAAATCATCAATCATGAAATCCATCTGGACTGGCTTGGAATGGGTGGCTGGGAATGGAGGCACTGTATTAGAGTTAGTGCTCTTTTGATTCAATCTTCAATAAAATCTATGGGTTCCATCAGGAAACCAGGGAGGGCAAGTGAATGGACAGGATATAAGCTGTTCCTGTTAATATTTTCTTTACTCAGTAATAAACAGTCACCCAATCACTCACAATGAGCATTTAGCAGCTGTCAGAATATACCCCTTACAACCAGCAGCTATTCTGGAGATTATCTTTATCCTCACAGATCAACACATAATCCTTCAAAATACAGTTTCTCTAGCCACAGTCTTCTCTTCCTCCTGATGGAATTCCCTCAGCAAAACCTCTATTAGTTCTTCCCATTCGCTTGCTTGCTCTTGCAATAGGCAATACTTAACTCAAATAATAATTGAAGTTTCAGCCTCTTACCATTAAGGACATAATAATAAATTACGAGGGATGAGTTGCTCACTTACCGAGACCGGTGCGCTGCTCCGCGTTTCTTCATGCTTCGTGCGTGCACGCACTACGTGCGCACGCCCCCTCACACAATTTTGCTTCTGTGCATGCGCGGAAGCAAAATCTCACCAAAATCTCATGAGAGGATGCGCGCAAGAGATTTCAGCGAGATTTTGCTTCTGTGCATGCGCAGAAGCAAAATCGCCCCAAAATTTGTAAATAAAGATGGCGACGCACGCAATTGCCCGGTGGAGACGGTACCGGAGCAGTCGTGTGCAAATTGGATTATTGGCGAGTCCCTACCGGAGCTACGCACTAGACCGCACCGGTAGGAACCCATCCCTGTAAGTTACCCTCTGTTTCCTTGACCACCAGTATAGTTGCTGTCATATTATTATCAATTTCTAATAAATATGGGAAATATTATAGGTCAGATTTATGGCAAAGCATTATATGTTTAGACTGACCTTAGAATGTCTACAGTAGACCTCTCCCCATTTCTAAGAGGTCTGTAAGGTCTGTGCATAAGCGCAGCACTGTGCCTACCGTCCCTGTCCTACTGTCCTATTGTCCTCTTTTATCGGTACTTTTTACTTATGTTATGTTTATACAAACAACTACTATCCTATACATGTTTGACAAATAAATAAAATAAAATAAAATAAATAAATAAATGTTCTTCAAAGTACTTTACTCTGAATCTGATTTCTCATTACACTACTATGTTTAAAGTAATATTGGTACATGGGAAAGTGAGAAACCACAAGCAGAACACTGAGTAACAAAGAGGTCAGTAGGTATTCTAAGAAAGAATAACAGGCAAGTTTCCACTGAAGTTCAGCTATCATTTCTGTCTAAATTCTGTTGCTCATTTCTCTGCCAACCATAACAGCAAATCCAGTAATTAAATTGCCACCAAATCTGCTTCAGTCAGCTGGAATGTAAAAGGTCATTTTAAGTATATGTGTATTTAATTCCAGTGGTTATTTTATTATGAAATGAATATCTTCTCTAAATTTACCATGTATTAAAAATATTTAGGGCTGTTCTCCAGTTTGAACAGTGGGAAATGCAAGGCAACTTTTCCAAAACTGGATAACATAACTTCAGAGATTTTCTGCTCTTTGGGAATAAGAATAGCCCAGCTTTCATAATATTTGACATTATGGAATACCCCGGTCCTCAGTTAGGTGGATGCTATCTTAATATTATCATCCAACAATATACATTAAAATAATCTGCAAATTGCTACAGTGCCATACTAGCAGAAAGTCGTCTGTACCTCTCACAAGGCCTGGTTCTCAGGCTTTGTGTAAAAAAAAGGTCCTACATTCAATTTGAACTTCTTCAGGGAGGCCAGGAAGAATTCCTGTCTGGGAAGACTACCAGACGTGGTGCCAAACTCTATGGCTACTGTCTCAAACTGAAAGTACCGTATTTTTCGGAGTATAAGACGCACCGGAGTATAAGACGCACCTTACTTTTTGGGGAGGAAAATAGGGGAAAAAAATCTGCCTACCAGGTATTCATCTGGCTAGTGTCCTTAGTCTGGTCTGCTTCAGCACATTATTTTATCTCCTGGTTAGGACTTAAAAAAACCTTCTTCTGAGAGAGTAACAATGAAAGAGCCTGCAAGCCAGTAAGAGCTGGGAAGATCGTTAGCACCTGGTTAGGGCTAGAAAAAAACTTATTCGGAGCAAGTAGAGCAATGAAAAAAACCTGCAAAGACTTAGGGCTGGAAAAACATTCTTTGGAGAGAGTAACAATGAAAGAGCCTGCAAGGTAAGAGCTGGGAAGATTGTTAGCACCTAGTTAGGGCTGGAAAAAAGCTTCAAAAAAGCTACATTCAGAGTATAAGACGCACCCAAATTTTCAGCCACTTTTAGGGAGGAAAAGGGTGCGTCTTATACTCCGAAAAATACGGTAGTTCTTGTCCAAGCATGATTCTCACAGAATTTTTTTTAACAAGATTCATGATCAGGATGGAATAACAAGCGAGTGAACTATTTTCAGTTTAGAATCAATATATTTCCATGATTAGATAGAGGCAGGTCTCCTTGTTGATAACAAGAATGCTTGCAAATAGTTCTTTACAGTACATTTTTCTAATCTCTCTGGGAACCAACTTTTCTATCTTTAAATTTATCTTAACAATCTTTCCTGAAGTCCTTCCTGTAAGACATTGAATACTTGTACAAAATGAAGCTAAGATGTAATATAATGAAAAAGCACTTAACAACACTATTGGCTGATAGATTAATCCATTCATGTTCCATGAAGAGTTGAAGTTGTGTCTTATAACTCCTAAATATCTTGCTGTAGACCTCAATAGACCTGGTCTTCGTGTCTTCTTTGGCCTACAAGAACATAACTGGAAGTTCTGAAAGTGCTTGTAAATGCTGCACTAAAACAGTGCCCAGATGCTTGTTATAACATGAATGCTATGGGGGCAAGGCCAGCCACAATTTACTGTATTTTTCCAGTTAAAATTCTATCCAAGTTGAGGAAACATCCCAGAAAAAGACAATGGCAAGTTGCTTGCCAAGAAATTTGTAGGAATATGCCTATGCAGTCACCAGGTCTTCTGCACGATTCACAAAATTTGAATGAATGAATGAATGAATGAATGAATGAATGAATGAATGGAGATTTTATATATTCCTTGCCCAAAATATTAAAATATATACAGTGCTGAATAATATATATATAGGTAATAGCCTGAAGAAGTTCAAGCCAGTTATGGTCACATGCAAGGAAGTTCCATTGGTAATAATAAACATATATGCATGTTACAGTACATACGATGGAGATAATTTAGAGCAAGTGCAATTTCTCCACACAGTACATATGAGGAAAAAAAGCTTTTAATTCCTTACAAAGGATTTATTTATTTATTTATTTTGTGAGATTTATATACCGCTTCACAGTGCAAGCACTCTCTAAGCCCGTGGTGGCGAACCTATGGCACGCGTGCCAGAGGTGGCACGCAGAGCCATAGAAGCCGGCACCCGAGGGTTGCCCACCGGCAAACCGGAAGTGCGAAAAAACGCACTTCCGGTTTGCCGGTGTGCTGTTTTTTGCACTCCGGAGGGTTCAGGGAAGCTCCCCGAAGCTCCGGAATGCAAAAAACTACAAAACGGACAAACCGGAAGTGCACTTTTCCGCACTTCCGGTTTGTCCGTTTTGTGGTTTTTTTTGCATTCCGGAGCTTCAGGGAGCTTCCCTGAACCCTCCGGAGTGCAAAAAACAGCATACCGGCAAACCGGAAGTGCGTTTTTTCGCACTTCTGGTTTGCCGGTTTCGTCGTCCCAGGCTCCGGTAAGCCTTTGCGCGGGGGTGGAGGTGTGTGCGCATGCGCAGGGGGCAGCATGGGGGGGTGTTGTGCGCATGCGTGGGGGGGAGGGAATGGGTGTGGGCACGCGAGTACGCGCGAGCGCGCCCCCTTTTTGGCACGCGAGCCGAAAAAGGTTCGCCACCACTGCTCTAAACGGTTTACACCAGTAAGCAATGTATATTTATATTGCCCCCAACAATCTGGGTCCTCATTTTACCTACTTCGGAAGGATGGAAGGCTGAGTCAACCTTGAGCTGGTGAGATTTGAACCGCTGACCTGCGGATCAGGGTCAGCTAAAGTGGCCTGCAGTACCTGCCTCTAACCGCTGTGCCACCTCGGCTCTTATAATAATTTGATAGTTATAGTCTAAAATTACAAAGTATAATTAACTGCAAGTTATTTTTCTCATGCTTTATTATTCACCCTCTGTACCTAGAAGACAACACATCTTACCTCCCTGGTGTATAAGTTCCTCAAGCACTGCTGTGGATATAAAATCAGTAGTTGCCAAGTCTTCTGGGTCACCAGAGGTACAAACCCACCGAAATGGGCCAAATCCCATAGAAAAAATATCTCTGGGAAGAAAACACAGTTAAATATTGAAAAAGATAGCTTAAATTCCTGTTTTATTTATATTTATGGTTCGCAATGCTTTTCTTTCATTAACCGAGGATAGAAGAATTTCAGCTATTTCGAACAGACTAATCCAAACACAAGGCTCTTTGAATCCCTATTTTAGAACTTTAAATAAAGCTTTACTTGCAGACATAAGCAGCGTATCTGTGGCCATTTGGCCACTTGAGTTTACTAGTCATTGTTGTGCCGAAGTAACAGAAATTCAGTTGCAATGTACTTTTAATATCAATTATTACAATTGCCTGCATTATTCTACTTGTATTTAACTTTATTTACACCTTTTATCTCTGGTCTTTGGCTGTAATAAAGATTCATTCAATCATGAGTTGAAAGGGCCTGCTAGTGCATCCTCCAGGTTAGCCCTGCAGATGCAAATGTATGGATATCATGGGGAAGAGGGAAGCAAAAGAGGTATGTAGGTATGTAGGTATGTAGCAATGCAGAAGTTGTACTTGGTACCCAGATAAATGTATTGGTCACTTGGTATTTCACCAAGCCAGAGTGAAGAAAAACATGTGGGTTTATCACACACACATTTGGATCATTATTACTAAAACTGCCTTTCCTTTTCTGCCACACAACTCCCAGCGACCGGTGAGATCCCACAGAGTTGGTCTCCTCCAGGTCCCGTCAGCTAAACAATGTCAGCTGGCGGGCCCACAGGGGAGGACCTTCTCTGTGGCTGCCCCGGCTCTCTGGAACCAGCTACCTCCGGAGATCCGGACCACCCCCCACCCTATTGGCCTTCCGAAAAGCGGTCAAGACCTGGCTCTTCCGGCAGGCTGAAGGCCGTTGATCTCACAGATATAACTGGAGAGATCCGGCCATGAAAGGGTATGTATGAGTTTTTAAATCTGTTTTTTTTAATCTATTTTAATTGCTTTTATATTTTTTCTATTTGCAATTGCTGTTAGCCGCCCAGGGTCCTTTGGGAGTTGGGCAGCATACAAATGCAATCAATCAATCAATCAATCAATCAATCAATCAATCAATCAACCAACCAACCAACCAACCAACCAACCAACCAACCAACCAACCAAAAATAAATAAATAATAAATAATAAATAATAAATAAATAAATAAATAAACTGTCAAATTACTTTTCTCTAGTTCAGATTTCTCTCACAACTTCCCAAAATATTTACGATATGCAGCACTCAGAATTCAGTTTGTAGCCTTTAGCTTCTACAAGGCAATTGAGCCAATATGGACGTTACTTAAAGTGGTTTAAGAAAAAGAAAGCTCACATCTGGCAGCTCTTTCGGGTCTTCCCTTTTCCCATCCCTGTCCCCAGACACATTCCTTTCTAGATAGACAAGGATTGATGTTTCGTATTTTCCTCTTGTACATACCCCATAATGTGCTGAACATAGGAAGGGTACCGGAATTCTCCCTTGCTGCCTCCTCTTTTTGCAACATCAGCACCTTCCAAAGAATTTAAAGGCAAATGTTCAGTGAGAAGGAAATGCAACACCCAACAAAACAGCAGTTGAATAAAATAGGACTGGATATTGCTGCGCTGACTAAGAACAGGGGTAGCTGGGGAACAGGATTGCACAGGAATTTATAACAATCCTGCAGAGAAGTACTTCTGAATTCAGTGAATGAATGGTTCTGATCATGAAATTATCATATACAATACACAAGAGTAATACAAAATGCCTGTTCCCATGCAGAAATTGTGTGATGCATTTTTCATGCCAGAAAAAGGGAAAATATTCTCTCCTTACCTGCTCTCTGGGCTTCTAGAAGGAAAGCATTGCCATAATCCCAAAAAAACATTCCTTGATCAGATAGCTTGTTGATGGCAGCTACTTGTCTCCTAAGACTGAAAGAACAAAAAAACCCGAGACATTACTTTTGTATTTTGTATTTGTATTTGTTTATTTGTCAAGCATATATAATTATAAGCAAAGTATAAACAGTAAAACGTGATTGAATATATATGTAATAGTACAAGCATGAATAAGAGTAAAAGAGGTAGGAATATATGGGTACATTAGGACAGGAACAGTAGGCACGATTGTGCGCTTATGCACGCCCCTTACCGACCTCTTAGGAATGGGGTGAGGTCGATGGTAGATAATCTGAGGTTGAAGTTTTTGAGGTTAGGGGAAGAAACTAAAGTGTTTCAGGCATTTACCACTCTGTTGTTGGAAGTTGAATTTTTTGCAATCAAGTTTGGAGCGGTTTACATTAATTTTGTATCTATTGTGAGCTCATGTATTATTGCGGTTGAAGCTGAAGTAGTCGTTAACAGGTAGGACATTGTGGCAGATAATTTTGTGAGCTAAACTTAGGTCAGATCGAAGGTGGCGTAGTTCTAAATTTTCAAGTTCCAAAATTTCAAGTCTGGTTTTGTAAGGTATTCTTTGTGAACAGAGGAATGTAATACTCTTCTTGTGAAGTATCTCTGGACATTCTCAATTGTGTTAATGTCTGATATGTAGTGTGAGTTCCAGACAGATGAGCTGTATTCAAGAATCGGTCTAGCAAATGTTTTGTATGGTCTGGTTTTGTATTCCCTGTTACCAGAGAAGAAGCTACGCAAGATTAGGTTAACCATTCTTAATGCCTTCTTAGCTATGTTGTTGCAGTGGGCTCTGGCACTTAGATCGTTAGAGATGAGTACTCCAAGGTCCTTTACTGAGTGAGGATCATCAGCAAGGTCGTAATCATTTGGTTTGTATTTTGTGTTCTGATTATTTTTGCCAATGTGTAAGACTGAACATTTGTTGATTGAGATTTGAAGTTGCCACTTGTTTGACCATTCTGATACATAGTCAAGATCTTTTTGAAGGGTTGTAGTATTGTTGGTGGTGTTGAATAGTTTAACATCATCTGCGAAGAGGACGCAGTTGCTTTGTATATTATCACAAATGTCATTTATGTAAAGAATGAAGAGAGTAGGTCCTAAAATGCTTCCTTGGGGAACACCACTGTTAACAGGTACAGGGTTTGATACAGCTGATCCTATTTTGACCACTTGTTGTCTGTTTGACAGGAATGCAGTTATCCATTTATGTAAGGGGCCAGAGATGCCATAAGATTTTAGTTTATGGAGTAGTTTGTCTTGTACTACAGAGTCAAAGGCTTTACAAAAGTCTATGTAGATTGCGTCTATTGCTTTGCCCTGGTCGAGTTTTGTAGTCCATATGTTTTTACAATGTAGAAGTTTGCAGGATAACTTTTTTCTGAAACCAAATTGTTTATATCATTTTAAAAAAACCCTTCAGTTTGAACTAGGGGATCCTGTATGAGAGAAAATAGTTTACTAGATAAATATGGAAGATGAGAAATATGGGTTCAGATTTCACTGCTGGAACAAATAATCTTTTGCAATTTTTCTTTTACTAAAAAGAAAAAACTCCAGATTTCAATAGTAATATTGCGATGGGACAAGGAAGCGTACAGCAGTCCTCATCCACATTCTTCAACCAAATTCAGAGAATACTAAGGACTCCAGATTTTTCTTTAAATTATCCAGTCCCCTTTAGACAACCAGTGTCCCATTAGTTTTCACAGATATTTCCTTGTTTAACTAGAGAAATAGAATGACAATTGGTGGGCAAAAATTCAGGGGAGTGGGTTCAATTTCTGACTTCCTATTGGCTTTTCCATTAAGTTTTTTTTTATGGGACGCTTGCAGGGAGTGTTGGAAAGCTTCCCTCCTTCCCTCCCTCCCTCTTTTCCTTCCTTCCTTCCACCTATTCTTCTCCCTCCCCTTCCCTCTTCCCTTCCCTTCCCAGCAGGTTGGATGCTGCCAGGTGGGGAAATGTGTGAGGAAATGCACAAGTGGCCAGCACAGTGTGAATACAGAGGGACTGACCATTTCTCCATTGACGTCTTCATTGCAAACTTCCCACAAGCCAAGATTTCATTAATGAGAAGGTGGCAAGAAGTCTAGAGTTTATAACTAGATTTTGGCAGACTGATCTTTTGACTCTTATTCAAAAATGAATCTTTTCTGTCCAAAATCTAGCACCCCAAACTTCTAAAATAACCAGAAGAGAATGAAAATGAACATTTTGAGACTTTGCCAGATGGTTAAAATAAAACATTAAAATGATCGCCATACCTTTCTTTTACAAGAGCCTGGAATTTTATGGGATCACTGGACATGAGTTGGCTGGCATCCCTAAAGCTTAGCTGTACTGGGTAATATCCACCATTAAATGGATTGTGACAAGATGTTTGGTCAGATCCCAAATCTACTAATAGTTCCCCAGTAGTATTGAATTCATCCACCAGTCTCTCCCTATATACAGAAAGAGGAAAACAGGAAACTGAGAAAAAATAAGCAGAAATGAAGAGCATCTTAAGAAAACTTAAACAAAATTATTAATCAATACACATTTGGTAAACATGCATTTTAAGAAATAAATGATTCAGTCAACACATAAAACATGTACACATCCCACTTATTTCAATCATGAGTTTCACTCAAACTCTTATAAATACTTTCTCAAGGGAAGCAAATTCAGTATCATTTTCTCAAACATATGCACACACCCATCAGTCTGCAATGAGGATCACAATCAGATATGAAATACTGTCACTTAACATATTATCAACTTTGTTTCTAAAAATAAATCACTTTTGTTGTACAAGGAAAAACAAAATGTGGCATTGAATCATTCACATTATAAATCAAGGAAATGGATTCAGAATTGCATCAGGGCTTCTATAACAGAGTTGTTCTCATGTATAAACAACACTATCATACAGTAGGAAAAAATACCACACAAATTTGGGACAAAGGAAAATGAAATACTCAATTAAAGAGTAAAGATCTATTTCAGTTTATAGCTATTGTAACAACGAAGTTAAAATAGCAAATATTAAAAACATATTACTGTCAAGAGGATCACTGATCAACTGCTTACTTACCAAAGATCTACCACGTTCCCATGATATCCCAAACTAAGAGTCGTCTTGTTCTTCTTTGCTTCTCTGTGTAAATATTTTAAACAGAATTTTAGCATTAAGGATGCAAAACAGTTGTTTATGGGGACAGGGAAATGCCTTCAAGTATGTTTTGACTCCTTACTACCTATACTAGCCCTGCAGCTTTGTTGGCAGTGTTTTGCCATTGCCTCCTTCTAAGGATGGAGTGAGTGACTGGCCTAATGTCCAGCCTGGTGCCTTAATGACTACTCCCAACTTCTCTCCACAAAACATTTGCCCAGAATAAAAATGTTATAGGGTTTAGCCAAATATGACAATTTGTAGAACATAAATGATACTTATGTGAAAGGATATATTGAATTTATTTATATTATTTCCCTTAAGAAGCTTAACCTATATGTTATATTCCTAACAAAGATAATTTGGTTAAAGCACCTAATTGACCTTGGCTGCTCTTAAAAATCTAGGTTGGTTTGGATCTGGTTAGGAGTTGGATGATGACCTCTGGGCCAATTTATAACTAACTGCAAAGTCCTGTATGGATGAGAGCTGATCAAAGGTTTCTGGAACCTGTAACTGCTTGTTTGTCCAACAGTCGTTTACGAACAGTGCAGAATGTGTCAGTCTTAGAGGTGTAGGTTGTTTTTTAATAGCCTTTTTCTCCAAACTCAAAAGACATTCCAAAGTTTTGGGCTGGCATATCATATTAATTAGCGAGACAACAAAGATGATTTGAGGGCTAGAGGCTAAAACATATAATGAATGGTTGCAACAGAGGTGGGTTTCAGCAGGTTCAGGAGAACCGGTAAATATCACCTCTGACTGGCCCTGCCCCCATCTATTCTCTGCCTCTCGAGTCCCAGCTGATCGGGAGGAAATGGGGATTTTGCAGTAACCTTCCCCTGCCACGCCCACCAAGCCATGCCCACCAAGCCACTCCACACCCAAGCCACGCCCACAAAACTGGTAGTAAAAAAAAATTAATCCCACCACTGGGTTGAAAGAATTGGGTATGTCTAGTCTAACAAAGAGAAGGACTAGGGGTGACATGATAGCAGTCTTCTAATTTTTGAGGGGCTGACACAAAGAAGAGGGGGTCTCTCTCTCTCTCTATTCTCCAAAGCATCTGAGGCAAGACAAGGAGTAACAGATGGAAATGTACCAAAGAGAGATCCAATCTAGAACTAAGGAGAAATTTCCTGATAGTGAGAACAATTAATCAGTGGAATAGGTTGCTTCAGAAGTTGTAAGTGCACCAACACTGGAGATTTTAAAGAAGGGATTGGACAACCATTTGTCTAGAATGATATGGAGTTTCCTGTTCAAGCAAGAGGTTGGACTGGAAGACCTCAAGACCCAAGAACATACTTTATAAGCCATACCTAAGTTGAGTAATGCAATCATCCAGACTTCTAGTGATTTTCATCAGCCATCCCTGATGATGACGTTTTAAGAGAGCAGCTTCATCCACCTGAGAGATTGTATTATAGGAGAAAAAAAATCAGGCCCAACCAATCTTTCTGTATTTTATATGCATCGTGAGTTGCAAGTAAAAATTAAAGTTAATCATCATCACAGTATGACAAGTTTAGTTTTGAACAAGCTGTTCGTATTCTGAGAAACACAAATTATGAGTGAGATTTCCTGTTAGAACTAATTTAGCAAAAAGATTCTCTCCCAATCAATAGTGAAAAATTGCACAAGTAAATTGAAAGCTTGTCTTACTGTATATAATAGCGCTAAACTTGTAACCCTGAGGCTTGATCTACATGAAACCATTTCATCTCCTTGGGGATTCTTGAATGAATAAGATATGACCTTTTTGTCAACCTCTGCAGCAAAAATTAGGCTCTGCCCAACAACATTTGCATCTTCTCAATACAAATTCCCTCCTTACTCTGATTTAAATAGACAGAAGAATTTTCTCACGAAGCAAGTTTGGAATGGCAGGACTGTATGCAGCTTGTATAAGACCATGGGGGAATTAAATTCATGAAATATAACATTCTATACATAAACATCTGGAAGAAGACTCTGCTAAACTTTGTGGGCTTAAGATGCAGTATGTAGTTTCTGAATCTGGGCTTCAAACTTTTGGAGAACTACTATGATATAGAAAATTTTCTTTGTTGTCATCTAGTAGGTATCTGGAGATTTGCGACCCAGATATGTTTGCCCTGCAATAGATGGCCATATGATCAGACTGTTTAAGCCTATTGAAATCACTTATCTATGTATATTAGTTTCTAAGAAAACATTGAGAAAATTGAGAAATAAATTAGAGAAATATAAAGGTGTGGGTTTTGCCTATCATCATTAATTTTACTTACCCATTCTCAAGCAGTGAAACATCTCTATTCTTAAACATTAAGATTTTACCAATTATTAGAAAATTCTATATAAGATCTCTCTTATTACAATGTACTTATTCATTAGCCAGCCATAAAAAACTTACAAATGATACAGGATAGAGAAGTATATATATATATATATGTAGGATTTTTTGCTGATAAATGAAAATAAAGGGAGACTATTATAGATCTATTTCGAGCTTATTTTGCTCTCGTCAGATAGCCATACGCCTTACTGGGATTTGAACCCGGGCCGGCTGCCTTGCAGGGCAGCAACTTAACCACTAGGCCATAGGCTCTGTTCCCAATCAGCTCTTTCACCAGGAAAGGGTTATATATGTTTTTCTGTCGTGTTATCCTGGTGTACCCAAATATGGGAGAGAAAGCATCACAGCTTCCTTTTTGCCTTTCAGCCCCTCACTGGGACCATCCAGGCTGTTTTTTTATATAGCCGACACACTAATCTATATGTGTAGGATTTTTTGCTGATAAATGAAAATAAAGGGAGACTATTATAGATCTATTTCGAGCTTATTTTGCTCTCGTCAGATATCCATACGCCTTACTGGGATTTGAACCCGGGCCGGCTGCCTTGCAGAGCAGCAACTTAACCACTAGGCCATAGGCTCTGTTCCCAGTCAGCTCTTTCACCAGGAAAGGGTTATATATGTTTTTCTGTCGTGTTATCCTGGTGTACCCAAATATGGGAGAGAAAGCATCACAGCTTCCTTTTTGCCTTTCAGCCCCTCCAGGCTGTTTTTTATATAGCCGACACACTAATCTATATGTGTAGGATTTTTTGCTGATAAATGAAAATAAAGGGAGACTATACTGTATATATATACTGTATGTGTGTGTGTGAGTGTGTGTATATATATATATATATACTGTATGTATGTGTGTGTGTGTGTGTGTGTGTATATATATATATATATATTATATATATATATATATATAATATTATATATATTTTTATATATATTATATTTTATATAAATATCTCTCTCTCTCTCTCTCTCTCTCTCTCTCTATCATATATATATATATATATATATATATATATATATATATATATATATATATATATATATATATATATATATATATATATATATATATATATATATATATATATATATATATATATATATATATATATATATATATAAAGGATTGTTCTAAAAATGCGAGTTCCAGGCATATTTACAGATAAAGAAGCGATTGCCATCACGATCTCTGGAACATTTAAAATTTTATTTAAAACTACTATTAAAATTGCTAAGCTTTCGTCAACCCCTGTTGACTTCGTCAGAGTGTAAAATCCCCATGGAAGATCTATAAAAGCAAGCATCTCTTCCATGGGGATTTTACACTCTGACGAAGTCAACAGGGGTTGACGAAAGCTTAGCAATTTTAATAGTAGTTTTAAATAAAATTTTAAATGTTCCAGAGATCGTGATGGCAATCGCTTCTTTATCTGTATAATATATATATATATATATAAAATATATATATATAAAAAATGTTACACATATAGGCAATATAGTTTGTCGACTATAGAAAACTGCCGGGATGGTCCCAGGAGGGGCTGAAAGGCAAAAGGAAGCTGTGATGTTTGCTTCCATACACCAGGATGACTCGACAGAATAAACATATATAACCCTTTCCTGGTGAAGAGCTGATAGGGAAGAGAACCTTGTGGCCTAGAGGTTAATCTTCTGCCTTATAAGCAGACTGCCCAGGTTCAATTCCCAGTACGGGTATGGCTATCTGACGAGAGCAAAATAGCTCGAAATAGATCTATAATAGTCTCCCTTTATTTTCATTTATCAGCAAAAAAAGTTACACATATATAATGTGTGTGTGTGTGTGTGTGTGTGTGTGTGTGTGTGTGTGTGTAGAAAAAAACTGGCTTCACATCAGTTTTATTAATAATAATATTCCAACTTTTAAACTTATAATGTTCTGTTTGCATATTACTAGTATTAAAAATAATTACTGGCATCCAAAACCCAATATACTGACTTTGAAAACAGTAATAGTATTGTAATTAGGCTGTTGGTTTGAGATCCGAGCTTGGCAATTTGGTTGCAAACGTTTCGTCACCATTCGAAGAGACATCGTCAGTGTCAACTCAAAGCGCACTGATGATGTCTCCTCAAATGGTGACAAAATGTTTGCATCCAAATTGCCAAGCTCAGATCTCAAACCAACAGCCTAACTAACTACCAATCTGGGCTACTAATATTCAAATACATTTCATAATATTGTAAGCTAGTTATAAATAAAATGGAGCTGGCAACAGAAAAACAATTTAGGACTGCTGTCATTCTAGACAGAAAAATTGGAGAGATTATCTGAAGGAATGCATCTTTTTTATAGAGAATGACAAAAAGACTGCTTTCTCCATCCATCATATTTTAAATACCAGAGAGACAAAGTTCCACATGGAAGAAGCAGGCAAGGGTAGCTGCTGTTTTGACCCGTTTTTTGTAAACTAGCATTATTTATTGGGCTCTTCTTAGATTATTAGACGAGGGATGAAATAACTGCAGTACTTATACATTAAGCATCCTGAATGTGGATATTGAAGCATAAAATCTATGCAAGTTGCTTGAATGGATATGATTATTTTATGTGGTATTTAAAAGAAGAGCAAAATATATAAATAATAGTTAAACATTTCATTATTGCCTAGCCACAAAATCCTTTTATGGAAGACATGTCTCAGGTATCTAAGATTTTTTAAGTTTTTTCTTAGCAAAACTCCTGTCTGAAGATGCCTTAGAACAGTGGTTTTCAACCTGGGGGTCGCGACCCCTTTGGGGGTCCAATGACCCTTTCACAGGTGTCGGGAGACTTCACCCGGATGCCGCCATTTGTGTTCTTTTACCCTCTGCGCATGCGCAGAACGCTTTTTGCATGCGCAGAGGGTAAAAGAACCCAAATGGCGGCGGCGGGGTGAGGGTTGCGGCAGCTGGATGGGTCGCGGTGGGGGGGGCGGGTCGCGGGTCGCGGCATTAGGAAGGTTGAGAACCACTGCCTTAGAAGATCTTCTTTTAGGTTGAATTATCTCATTCAGTGGCATCTTGCAAGCTCACTCTGCTTTCATCAGGAAAATGCAAACGGCACTGAAGCATCCTACAAGCTTTGCTCCTATTGGCCTGCACACAGAAAAGGGACAGGGCTTGCTTTGTGGTATCAGGATGCTGTTTTCATTACTCTGAGACCTTTGCCTACTGTAAGGATCCCATGGAGCACATTGTCTATAGAGATTCTCAATTATCCAGGCACAGTTGTCCCAAGGGTGCTTTTCAAAAGAAAACTGGGCTTTCTTGGGTGTTCTTTTTTCCATTGAAAATGTTTCGTTTCTCATCCAAGAAGCTTCTTCAGTTCTAGCTGAATGGACCACTGCAGTATCCCCGTAGTAGTCACGTGATCAAAAATTCAGATGCTTGTCAACTGACTCATATTTATGATGGTTGCAGTGTCCTGGGGTCATGTGATCACCTTTTGCGACCTCCTTACAAGCAAAGTCAATGGGGAAGCCAGTGACTTTCACTTAACAACCATGTTACTAACAACTGCAGTGATTCACTTAACAATTGTGGCATAAAAAGTCATAAAGGGGGGACAAAATTCACCGAACAAATGTTTCACTTAGCAATAAAAAAAATTTGGGCTCAATTGTGGTTGTAAGTCAAGGACTAACTGTACTCTCAGGATCACCTGAATCAGAGTGCAAACGGATATGGAAACTTCTCAGCTCTGCTGACATCTATGGTGACATCTGATGCCAGTTTTTAAACACAGAAAGAATGAATGGATATACTGTAACTGGAAAGTGAAGAGTAGGACAACTGGAATGAAAGCAGAAAGGTACAACTAAATACAGAGGTTTACCTCAGCAATAATTCCCACACATCCGGCAATGACTGCAGCTTTTGCTTGGGCACCACTCATTCCTCCAAGGCCAGATGTGACAAAGACTTTGCCAGACAGATTCTCCACCCCCAAGTATCGTCGGCCTGCATTGAGCACTGTTAGCTATAGTGAGAAATATAGGAACTTTTATAGCACATTTATAGGCTCATATACATGTTTATGCGTGTGAAAGGAACCAAAAATAGCAATCCATTTTAAGCAGAATGCTAATCATGTGGAATCGCATGTGGCTTGCATGCATGCATATGTAAAGGTGTTTATCATGTGGATTTTTATACATATTTGTGCATTTACAGTTAGTGTGCACAAACACCACAAACACAGCTTCAAGTTACCACTGAACTTCACATTCTCTTTATTTGCATTCCAAACTGGCATGCACTGCCCAATTCAGAAGTGTCAGGTACCTTTTTGTGTGTGGCACAAATAGACCTGGACTGTTTTCATGGGGGAAATTGCTTTTTAAGCACTGCTTGAGGAATAATCAGGATACAAATGTCTTAGATAAAGAAAATGGATTTCAAAGCTCTTACTAGCAGGGAAGTTCCATAAGTGCACCAAAATTCCAGTGCCTATGGAAACTAATTTTCTAAATACCGTATTTTTCGGAGTATAAGACGCACCTTTTTACCCCCAAAAAGAGGGTGAAAATTTGGGTGCGTCTTATACACCGAATGCAGCCCCCCCAGCCCCCACCCTTCGGAGGTTTTCCCCGCCGCCCGCCACCGCCGCTTGCCCCTCCCGCTGCTTGCCCCCGCCGTCCCCGCTGTTGCTTGCCGCCGCCACCACCGCTGCTTGCCCCCGCCACCCATTCCTGAGCTAGCATGAAATCTAGCACCCCAGTCCTTTCGAGGTGCCACCGCTCCACTTCGATCCCTGCCGCTGCCCGCTTGCGAGCGAGCGGGCGTGCGAGCGAGGTCCGGCGCATCCAAATGGCAGCGAGGAAAGAATTCCTGCCCCGCAAACGCCAACAGACCCGGCTGGGAGTCGCGATTTGAAGAACGCGATCCCAGGCAATTTCTGAAGTTTCGGTTGGAGGCACATCAGTCTGTCCAACTTTTCACACACACACACACACACACACACACACACACACACACACACACACACACAGCCCCCCCTCCCGGGCTTCAGTTTACCTGCAGGGTCCCGTCGGACGAGGAACTTCGTTCCAAAATGGTCCCCGCGGCGGGGATCCCCTGAGACATCCTGGCCGAAGAGAAAGAGGAGCTTGGACGGCCGATCCGGCTAGAGAAGAGCAGCTGGGGAAGCAGGCGAGGCGCGGCGGCAGGCAGGTGTCTTGGAAGCGCCGAGGGCAGCACGCGCATCCGGGATGCCCCTCTCTGGGCTTTCTGCTTAGGCGGCGGCAGCGGGCACAGCGAGTCCCATCCCCACGCGCGTCCCCGGCGCGTGCTGTGGCGACGCTGTTTTCTCCGAGACCTTTGGCCAAAGGGTGCCAAAGGTCTCAGAGAAAACAGCGTCGCCACAGCACGCGCCGGGGACGCGCGTGGGGACGGGACTCGCTGCGCCCGCTGCCGCCGCCTAAGCGGAAAGCCCAGAGAGGGGCATCCCGAACGCGCGTGCTGCCCTCGGCGCTTCCAAGACACCTGCCTGCCGCCGCGCCTCGCCTGCTTCCCCAGCTGCTCTTCTCTAGCGAGCGCTCTTTGGCCGGGAAAACCAGGAACCGCCGCTTTCGCCGCAGATCTGCTCAGCTCAAGTTGCGGCCCTTGAAACTTCAGGAGGGAACTGGCTGCGAGACTGGGAGGACTTGTGGACTTCAACTCTAGCATGTATGGAGAGGACTTGTGGACTTCAACTCTAGCTAGCATGACTGGAGGAGGAATTCTGGGAGTTGAAGTCCACAAGTCTTAAACTTGCCAAGTTTGAAGACCCTTGCCACCTCTAACCCAGGGCTCTTCAAACTTGGCAACTTTAAGACTTGTGGACTTTAACTCCCATTCCTGAGCTAGGATGACTGGAGGAGGAATTCTGGGAGTTGAAGTCCACAAGTCTTAAACTTGCCAAGGGGGTGCAAGGGTCTTCAAACTTGTGGACTTCAACTGCCAGAATTCCTCCTCCAGTCATGCTAGCTCAGGAATTGGAGTTGAAGTCCACAAGTCTTAAAGCTGTCAAGTTTGAAGACCCCTGGGTTAGGGGTTAGGGGGCAAGGGTCTTCAAACTTGGCAAGACTTTTTACAACCATGTACACTTTTTACAAACTTCAAACTTGACAGCTTTAAGCCTTGTGGACTTCAACTCCCATTCCTGAGCTAGCATGACTGGAGGAGGAATTCTGGGAGTTGAAGTCCACAAAGCTGTCAAGTTTGAAGTTTGTAAAAAGTGTACATGGTTGTAAAAAGTGTACATGGTTGTAAAAGGTATTCTGCTACACTGGTAATTTATTAAATAATATATTACTACACTATTTGGTTCAGAATACTTTTTTCCTTGTTTTCCTCCTCTAAAATCTAGGTGCGTCTTATACTCCGGTGCGTCCTATACTCCGAAAAATATGGTACATGCATCTTGCCGTGGTGGCGCAGTGGTTAGAGTGCAGTACTGCAGGCTACTTCTGCTGATCACCGGCTGCCAGCAGTTTGGAAGATCAAATCTCACCAGGCTCAAGGTTGACTCAGCCTTCCATAACCCATGTTACATTGGAAATCTAGCATTTAATGCAATATATGAGCCAAGGTGGCGCAGTGGTTAGAATGCAGTATTGCAGGCTAATTCTGCTGACTGCCAGCAGTTCGATTCTCACCAGTTCAAGGTTGACTCCTTCCAAAGTCAGTAAAATGAGGACCCAGATTGTTGGGGGCAATGTAAAGCACTGTGAAGCGATATATAAGTCTAAGTGCTATTGCTAGCTCTCTATATCAGTGTTTAACAAAGAAAGGCTACAATGTAGGATGTTTTGCCAGGAGAAGTTCCAGTTTTTGACATTAGCATCTCCGGTTAAAATAATCTCCGTTAGGAATTGACGGGAAGGGCTATCTATCTAAAACTCTTTCAATCAGAAAAGATATGATAAACTTGAATAAATAAACTAAACTGGCAGAAAGCAATGTTTCAAAACAGTATTTTCCAAGTTTCTAGATAAGGTAATTTTTTTTCTGAATTAGTAATGGAGTCACGGTTTACTTTTATCTGTAGTCCATTTGGGAGCCTGTTCTGACATACACATCCTAAAGTGTAATTTTGCTATATCTAGGCATTGGTTTTTTTCATTGCTAGTGACTGATGGCATATTCTACATACCAGAATAACAGCAATAAGATCAACATTTATAACAACACACACACACAAACACACACACACACACACACGTTTCCCCGAAAATAAGACCCTGTCTTATATTTTTTTGAACCCTGAAATAAGCGCTTGTCCTTATTACCATGCACTCAAAAGCCCGATTGGGCTTATTATCAGGGGATGTCTTATTTTGGGGAAAAACAGGGGTGTACACACACACACACACACACACACACACACACACACACACACACACACACTAGGGGTGGGTTCCAGTTTTCTTCACTGCCGGTTTACTCAGTGCTGACTCGCAGACAGGCGCGTGTTGCACAGTGCTAAAAACACAGCTTCTGCGCATGCGCAGAAGCAAAAAGCAAGATGGCGCCACCATAGGCGCCACCGAGAGAGCCAGTTTGGGGGCGTGGCAGGCCTGGATCACTGCCGGTTCCAGCGACCCAGGCCACCAATTTACTACCGGTTCTATAGAACCGGCCCGAACCAGGAGGAACCCACCTCTGACACACACACACACATTCACACACTATATAGCTGGGTGATGCTATGGAAACTTGGTAAAATCACTAGTGTGAAAAAGGTTATTGTTTATAAGAAAAAGATATATAATATTTGAACTAGAGACATGACAGAGAATTGAAAACCTCTTTAATGGAAAGAGAAAGGAGAAATTATTAAATACATTATTCATTGCAGGCTGTCCTCTGAATAGATGAAAAGGCATTTATTGAATCTGAAATTATCCATTAAATCTGGAGGTTCTCATCAGAATGAGAAAATATGCAGTGTAACATTATAAAGCAAACTCCAGCCCTTGTATATATGCATGTCAAAGTATTGTATATGTTTTGTCCTTTGTCTCTCTTCGTCTGTGTGAGGACACCAATAGGTTTACACAAATCTTTATAATTTAATTCAAGGAATTCAATTTAATTCAATATATTTTAGTGAATAGCTCTAATCAGCCTGAGGCAGAATACTATGTTGATAGGAACCATAAGAGTGTTGCCCTCAAAATATCTAACAAACACCAGCTTGTGTGCCTTGATATAATTTATTTAGGGGTACAATAGTCTTTCTTTTATGGCACAGAATTTGGGGAATTACTGCTTTATGTTTGTTACAATAAAATCTCTCAAGCATTATAAAATGGAGGCTTAAGCCCTATGTTCAACAAAGCAGTAAAGACAGTCTAAATAAATACATTAAAAACATGCATAATATATACATATATTTATATATTGTGTCTTTGAATCAGTGTTGATGCCTGGTGACTGTCTAGACAAAAACCTGCAATTTTTTTGTGAAACTTTGGAAATGGTTCATTATTACCTCTTTATTAGGGCTGAGAGAATATGACTGGCCTGAGGTTATTTTCCTGGGCTCCAAGATCACCGCAGATGGGGACTGCAGCCAAGAAATTAAAAGACACTTGCTCCTGGGGAGGAAAGCTATGACAAATCTAGACAGCATACTAAAAAGCAGAGACATCACCCTTCCAACAAAAGTGTGTATAGTCAAGGCTATGGTTTTCCCAGTTGCAATGTATGGCTGTGAAAGTTGGAACATAAGGAAGGCTGAGCGCCAAAGAATTGAGGCCTTTGAACTATGGTGCTGGAGAAGACTCCTGCGAGTCCCTTGGACTATAAGGCGATCAAACTGGTCAGTCCTAGAGGAGATCAACCCTGACTGCTCTTTAGAAGGCCAGATCCTGAAGATGAAACTGAAATACTTTGGCCACCTAATGAGAAGGAAAGACTCACTGGAGAAGAGCCTAATGCTGGGAACAATTGAGGGCAAAAGAAGAAGGGGACGACAGAGAATGAGGTGGCTGGATGGAGTCACTGAAGCAGTAGGTGTGAGCTTAAATGGACTCCGGGGGATGGTAGAGGACAGGAAGGCCTGGAGGAACATTGTCCATGGGGTCCTGATGGGTCGGACACAACTTCGCAACCAACAACAACAACAACAAAGGTTACCCAGCTGCTTTTGTGCTCAAGGTGGGACTAGAACGCATAGTCTCCTGCTATCTAACTTGGCGCATTAATCACTATAGCACTTATAGCACTTAGACTTATATACCGCTTCACAGTGCTTTACAGCCCTCTCTAAGCGGTTTACAGAGTTCACTAATTTACAGAGTTTACAGAGTTCATTAATCACTACATTAATTCACTACATCAAACTGGCTGTCTAGTGTAAATATATTGTGACAAAAACAACAACAGAAACAATGAATTGTTTCAAAAAGTATTCTTCTATATTGGCCCAGTTCTTACCACAGTTCCATGGACTATCCCTTGTGGTCCAATGTAGCAATAGCTTCCAGCTGTCATCTGTCCATACCTGTAAAAAAAAGATGTTATTTTCTCAAACAGGTCTGAATGATACTATGAGAGCAAATAACAACAATGATAACAACAAATATGCAGCTATAGTGGTTCATCAGCCTAATGATATAGATCAGGGGTGTCGAACTCCCGGTTTAGCGAAGGGGGGGGGAAGTTGCGATACATCACATGACGACAACATGTTGTCACGCGTTTGACACCCCTGATATAGATTGTCCAGTTAATCATCAATACTTTTCATGAAACTGGAGTGTGATATCAAATGATATCCGACAAATTAAGCCTTGTGCCCCCTGATCTTCAATATTTATCAAGAAAGAGCCGAGGTGGCGCACTGGTTAGAATGCAGTACTACAGGCTACTTCAGTTGACTGCTAGCTGCAGTTCAGCTGTTCAAATCTCACCCGCTCAAGGTTGACTCAGCCTTCCATCCTTCCGAGGTCAGTAAAAATGAGGACCCAGATTGTTGGGGGCAATATGCTGACTCTGTAAACTGCTTAGAGTGGGCTGTAAAGCACTGTGAAGGAGTATATAAGTCTACTTATATACTGCTATTTATATTAATGGCTTGAATAAAGAGATAAGAGAAAATGTAAATAATGCTAAATTGGGTAGAATAATTAAAAGGGAAAAGAAAATCCAAATCTATCTTTACAAATTAGAGAAGAAAGCTGAAAATAATGAAATTTGAGTGACAGAACCAAAGTTATAGGATGGAGAATACTTGGCTTGAAGATGTTAAAAGGTTGATCACAAACTGAGTATGAATCAACACTGCAATATGTCTATTGAAAAGGAAATGAAATTTTAGGCTGCATTATTAGAAGCATAAAATCATATTAATTATTACTTGAACTGAAATCTGCACGAGTCACAGCATTCTGCAGTACTATAATCAATTTTAAAATGGATTCACAGAAACTGGTATAGAGCAGTGAGAATTATCAGTGGAATAGAACATTAAGTCCTACCAGGAGAGGTTTAAAGAACTGGAAATGTTTGGAAGAGAAAAATGAAGATGGGGAAAATTTACTAGAACTCTTCAAACACCTGAAAAATATGTCATCAGAGAAGAAAGTCAAATTTTATAATCTACCCTTCCATAGTGCAAGAAACAGAGCAATGAATTTAAGTATAGGAAAGCAGATGCCAATTGGATATTAAAAGATAAAGTTTAATGATAAGATAAATAAATCCAATCAGTCAGAGAGACTATCAGCTCCCCTTCACTAGAGCTATTCATGTAGAGCCTAGACAGATTTCTACTGAAAATGCTCTAATTTGCATATCAGCATTGTGTTTTTCCAACTCTATGATTTTATAAAAGAGATTAGAAAAAGAACCTTGGGAATGGATACTTACATTGTGACTCCTTTTGCAAACATAGATTCATATTCCTCTCTAGAGGAATAATTAGGGATTACCTAAAGTAAAGAAAAAAGCAAAATTAGTAGGAGTGAAGAATTAAAGAAATAGTCTCTGAACCAGAATTTGTTTAAACATATTCCATTAAATCCCATTCATACAGTGTGTGGGGGCTCATATGCTCATTCTTATGGGACATATTGGATTAATTCAGGGGTGAAATCCAGCAGGTTCTGGAGAACCAGTAGCGGAAATTTTGAGTAGTTCGGAGAACTGGCAAATACCACCTCTGGCTGGCCCAAGAGTGGGGTGGGAATGGAGATTTTGCAATATCCTTCCCCCTGGAGTGGGGAGGGAATGGAGATTTTGCAGTATCCTTACCCTGCCGCCCACCAAGCCACGCCCACAGAACCGATAGTAAAAAAAAAAATCAGATTTCACCACTGGATTAATTTGATTTAATAAAGTCTTTAAAGCAGGAATAATTTTTTCAGGTTTACAGAATAACACAGTTGGAAGGGATCTTGGAGGTCTTCTAGTCCAACCCCCATTCAAGCAGGAAACCCTGAACCATTTCAGACGAATGATTGTCCAATCTCTTCTTTAAAAAAACTCATGTGTTGGACCACCCACAACTTCAAAACATGCTCAATCTCAATAAATTTTCAATAAATGACCAGAAGGATTGTTCAGTGGAAACAAATAATCCTTACTAATGGTTGGATGATCTGGCTCTCCATGGAACAAGAAGAGAGAGCAATAGAATGCCAAATGTGAGCTGGAAAATTAAAGTAAAGAAAAGGAAATTAAATGGCTTTATACTTTGTAGTGAAACTTTTTTCAGCCAATGGTTATACTGACTGGCATGCTGTTGGCCACCCTCTAAAATGAGAGAAAAATTAGGACAAAGAAAGAAGAGACCAGAACAAAAGTAAAGTAATTTTATTGTATGTAGTAGATTGGATTCTGTCAATTAAATATAGTTAACAGACATATATCCTATTCCTATGTATAATAATCTTGTCACTTATATAGTTTGGTAGCATTTTGTGAGAAGATTCTGCGAAGAGCACAAACGTTAAAACTACAGATGTTGTAGCCTTGTCACATTATATCTTTGAGGTCACTATAGCTGACTGAAAGCTGAATAGGAACTTTCCATTAGAAAATAATGGGATTCTCATTTGTTAAATCCTGTGTACATCAGCATAGGAATGGGGTTTTTTTGGTAACTAAATCTACTTGTTCTGGATATCCCATCCTTGCAAATCCTGAACCCTCAATCTCCATCTTGGATGGTGGACCTTCCATCCACCTTGAAAATAAGGAGACATAGTGGTGGCCTAGCAGTGGCCTATTAGTTAAGATGCTTGTTGACTGGAAGGTTGCAGTTCGAGAGCCAAGTACCATGTGACAGGGTGAGCTCCTGTACTTGCCCCAGCTCCTGCCAACATAGCAGTTCAAAAGCATGCAAATGCAAGTAGATAAATAGGTGCCACTTTGGTGGGAAGGTAACTGTCAGGGTTCCAAATAGCATCCAAAATTAAATCAGAGTCCGAAGCAAAGTATTCCTCAAAGTTCCAATTTATTAGCAGAGCCATGTTGGCACATCTGGGAGAAACCCAAATCTGAAATCCCAGGGGTTTCTCCACCCAGTTGAAAGTTCAAGCCCTTGTCCCCACACCCCCAAGTCCATCACGTTGACCAATCTTCATCTGCCAACTTGGCAGCAACTCCCATCTCCTTCCGTGCAGGTACTGAAGTGCGAAGACAAAGGATAACCTTGACCATCTAGAAGGAATTTGTTATGCCTACATGCAGACATCCCTCATGCAACTACCCCTCCTAAATTCCCACAGCTAAGCATACATTTTAAAATAGCAAAAGTGTGGCAGACCAAAGACCCCAACTAAAATGGCTTCGGCCTGACAGGTAACAGCATTCCATGTGCTTCGGCATATAGTCATGCCGACCACACGTCTACAGATGTTTCTTCAGACAATACTGGCTCCCTCAGCTAGGAAACAGAGATGAGCACCTTTAACTTTTATACAAGCTACTAATGAAAGGCCCAATCTCTCCGGAAGTGAGGTGGTTTCATGCTTAGTATAAATAACTATAGTGGAACAGTAATGGCTTTCACTTACCTTTGCTACTGGTTCGGAGATGTGCGTGCATGCGCAGAAGCTTCTGCGCATGAGCAGATTGTCCATGTTGATGGAGACGGAGCCTCCCGCAGTCCCCGCTACCGTTTCACCCGAACCGGGGTGAACCGGTAGCAACCCACCACTGTAGTGGACCCACTGAAAGGTCAAAACTCGAGTGTCACAATGATAAAGAAACAGCAAAGAGTAGATATTGTTGAATTATTTACCATGCCATTAGTAATAACTAATCGAGGTGCATTGCAATGGCTTGGGAAGAGTCCTAAGGGATGTCCACTGTACATAACTAATGTCTGTTCTTCAGTCATCTCAGATAAATAGTGCATCACCAGCCAGAACTACAGAAAGGAAAGAAGTAGTAGATTAGCTTCTTGTCTTAAAAGGATCATTGTTCTACAGATTTTAAATAGCTAGACTAGACAGAATGGCGAATTCTCACTTGATGAGAATTCCTGAAAAGTGGTGAGGCTGATTAAAAATGCATTATCAGGTGGGAATAGACGATGAGCTCCTAATCTAGTATTTTCACACAGAAACTGTTTCTCCCCTATTGTTTTTATTCATAGCGGGAATTAAAAAGTAAACTTTTTCCTACTGGTGGGGAAAAAACAGCTAAACTGATGGGTGGGGTAAAAATATGGACTGGTTAACAGCCTTTTCTATGGCACAGTAGAAATTAGAATCAGAATTATATAGAAATGTATAGCTCTGTTCATAGTACAATTCAATATTTGAAAACTGTAAAATCAACCAAAACTTTTCATTCAAGACATTAAAACTATTTAGGCAATATATAATCCCAACACAATTTCAGGTTTTTGGATTTCCTGTCCAATCCTATTTTTACTGGTCCATTGATTTCAATGAACTCCAGACAAAAGAAGATCCAGGGGAAAAAATAGTGACTTGGGATGCCAGGAGGAGAAGACAGGGCAGATGGGGCAAGGGGCAGGATAAGGATTCTATTTCCCAGGTGCTGTGAACAATAATTTAGCTCCCCTCTCACCTTTCCATACTGCATTTTTTAGTTTTTCCTTTTATCAATGAACTTTGGAATGAGGATTTCCTATTACAAAGGTTTACATTAGCAGAAGCTTGGATTTCTGCCAGGAGCGCTAAAGAAACTTGGTTGGTTGGTAGGTTTGATTGATTGGTTCTTTGTATATTTTTCCTGCAAAAGAACAAAGTCTCTTTGCCCTCTTCTCAAAGTCTCCTTGCCCTCTTTTCAATTACTTTTTGGAAGGGAGCTGTCATTAGGACTAATGGCAATTTTGATCCTAATTCTGGTCCCATCTCCTACTCTGGTATTAGCCATTTTCCCAATCATCATAGGTATTTTATGATAGCATAAGTCTTAACCATCAAAGCCTTGCTGGAACTCTGACTGCCTCTGGAGATCATTGGTTAGGTGACAAGTAGACTTCCTTGTGCACTTGGTTGGCCACTGTGGAAATAGACTACTGGCCAGGGATCCAATCCAGCAGGGCACTACTTATATTCTTATGTAGTATTCATTAAAAGTGTCATCCAGCCATTCTTAATCAAATGTTTTCCAAGTGTATTGGATTTCCCTGTTGAGACGTTTAGGCATTCAATAGAAAAACTTACTGGACCGTTTTGGGCCAATTGCTATCACTGTGACCTAACTTACTTCAGTAGGTTGTTATAAGGATTAAGGGAGGAAGGGAAGGTTAATGTCAGTTCCTGGAGAAAGAGCAAGATGCCAATAAACTAACTAAATAAATAAATAATGAGAAAATGTGGGTCAGGCATCTGTAAAAAAAGGATATTCCAGGGCAAACTACAAATGAGTTTTTGTAACTCATTAAAAAAGGGCGAAAAAGACAGCATTGATAACATGCAGCAGGAACAACATTTTGAGGTGCAGTTTTGCTACAATCACACATCTTTAAAAACAGTCTCTTTTTCACAATACTAAAGCAGGGAGAACAAGCTGGCTTTATCGCAACGAAATAAAATCATTCACCCAATAGCTATTCTTAAGTAACCAGAATGACAAAGAAGTATTGTTTGTTCTGCTGTGAAACTCTTTTGAGGTATCACACTCCTATCAGAACAGGAGCAAAAGTACAGACAGAAGGCGTCCATAGATTGTGTTGTCTCGGTTGCACAGTGCAACTCAAGATGTATGCCCTAAAGTACACCAAGGCGCACTAGATACAAAATCATGCTCATCATATATTTTTAGGAAGCATAGTTGCTATTTTGAGAACAAAAACTCAGAAGGCTCCACTCTGCCTGGGAATCCGGGAATCCTAATTCTCCCCCCCCCCCAAAAAAGGTCAGCAGAACTGGCCAGTCTGCATACGGCCTTCCTGCACGTCCATCTATCTCCTTATTGAGAAAATGTGAAAGCAATGCATGAAATTAGTGGTGAATTAACTGGCTTGGTGTATGTAGTCACACAGGTCCTCCTATGACATTTCTGTTCAAGCTGGGGTAGTTCTGGGTGCAATCTCCTTTGAACTTTGCTTTATGGGAGCACAAAATTGTGGAGTCCTTGGTGATTTCTGAGTTTGGTGGCTTTCTTGCAGACGTTTCATTATCCAACTAGGTAACATAATCAATTACCTAGTTAGGTAGTGAAATGCCTAGAAAAAAAACACAACCAAGCTCAGAGAGCACCAAGGACTCCAGAGTTCAACCCAGATATACAAATATTATCTTCTATTGGGGCATAGGATTGTGCTGGCTCTCAAGGGCATCACACGCCAAACTATTCCCATGAAAAGTACTACAAATTGTTCCTTCCATTCGTCTGTTTGGTTCTTGTCTCATAAGGGGGACTATAACCCCTTCCTCCTAAGCTACTTGTTTTGACAGGACCCGGAAGCATTCAAAGTATAGTTGTACTTTGCAACTATACACCAGTGCAGAATCTTGAAAAATGAAGATTCCACATAACAAGGACCTCTATGGAGATAAACGTCCTTTTCTTTCAGATCTTTGTCTTGGAAGGACAATAACAATCTAAGGCCCCATAAACAAGGCCTTGCAAAGAACCACTGAGAGGAGGGGGGCAGATGACTATTAGTATGTGGGCTTACCTACTTATCCCAGCCTTTTCTTTTGTCTCCTTAAAACAAAATAACACAATCAGGGAAGGCCGATGGTTGGATTATATAATAGAAAACAGAGAGCCAGATTTTTTTTATTTATTAAATTTATATGCTGCCCATCTCACTATTCAGAGTGACTCTGGGCAGCATATACATTTAATAAACAAACAAACAAATAAGATTGGTGTGGTAGTTAAGATATCAGGCTGAAACCCAGGAAAATATGAGTTCTAGTTTCTTTTAAGTGAAAACTCAGTTAGGCGACCTTGGGCCAGTCATTCTCTCTCAGCCCTTGGAAGAAGGCAATGGTAAATCACTTCTGAAATCTTGCCAAGGAAACTGCAGGGATCTGTCTAGGCCAGTGGTTCCCAACCTTTTTGTGATCGAGTACCACTTGGAGGTCCCGTACAGTCGCCGCGTACCACCTGGTTCCAGAGAAACTAAATTCGATCAAATATCACTTTATTTCCATAATTGTACCGTTCCTTTTTTGGCCCCGCGCATCCAGCAACTGGATTCTCGGGCCGCTGGGACCAGGTGGGTGGCGTGTGGCAACAGTTGCAAATCGTTGCCAGATTATCTTGTGTTAGGCAGTAAACATTTTTGTGAAGTAAAAAATAACTAACTAAAAATCGTTCATGACCCCGAAAGTGTTTGCGTACCACCTGGAAGGCCCTCGCGTACCACTAGTGGTACACGTACCACAGGTTGGAAACCACTGGTCTAGGCTATGCTGATTGGAAGGTACTAACCCCCCCCATCTATATTTATAATGATGATGTTTGTCCATCGTATTCAAAGAGGACCTTGACATCTATCAGGTTGTGGGCTGATTACGATGTGTCCGCAGGTGGCTGGTAAGGCCTATACGGGCACGAAATGTTCTGCCACATGTTGGGCAGACATGTGTGGGCACCATTGTTGCACATTTGCAGCTCTGGCTTTGCGGAGTGCTTGCTTTTCTTCTGCTATGGCTGTTCTTCTGTCCTCAGATATTTGGCAGCCTTGGTGGATCAGCATGTGCCATGTTGATCGATTTTGTGCCAGGGTTTCCCAGGAGGTGGTGTTGATATCGAGGGACTTGAAGGAGGCTTTCAATGAGTCTTTGTATCGCTTCCTTTGTCCCCCGTGCGATCGCTTTCCTTTAGACAGCTCACCATAGAGGAGTGGTTTAGGGATGCGATGGTCTGGCATCCTTGCAACATGGCCTGCCCAGCGTGTCTGGGCTTTCATCAGCAGGGTGGGAATTGATGGCAGGCCTGCTCTGGAGAGGACTTCTGTGTCTGGCACCTTATCCTGCCACCAGATCCTCAGAATTCTACGGAGGCAGGTCATGTGGAAGTGGTTCATCTATATTTATATGTATTAAATGGTGACTGAGTTCGTGTCAGACTTGTGAATGAGCAAATCTCACGCTTATTACCACTGAAGATATTACCGCATTGGGTAATGAAATATCTACAAGCAAACAATCTAGCACTAAGAATTCCACAGTTCAACCCTGAGCTGCAAATATTCTCTTCTATTGGAACAAAAAGAATGATAAGATGGGGTCAAGGGGAACAAGCAGATTCATTCTCACTTTTTGTCCTCCTGCATAAAATAAGTAAAATTTAGAATAGATCTTATTTTATGGTCAGCTGCTCATCAAACTTTGCTTAAACAGAATGAGAATCATTTTTTTAAATCATTGGTCACTGAAAATATATCTACAGTATCATACCTGCGCCCAGTTGCTGAACACTTGTCCATTTCCTCCATATGTTACAAGTTCCTGGGGAAACTGCAAAAGGTACATTTTAAATCCATACAAGATTTCAAAACAACTCCTATACAATGATACTAAAATCTCTTATGCCTGCCTCCAGAACAAGATCTTCATCTTGAGGACAGCTGCTTAGCATCCTTAATATCTTACCATAAAAATGATTGCCCACACAATATACGATTTCTTTTTATGAATAATGATTTTTCCTCCTTTTTAATTCCTATGAATGAATGCAATCCAAGGAAAAATAATTCCATTAGACAACATGAATGGAAAGATGGGAATGAGATGAGACCATTTAGAGACCCAGTAATTAATTGGAAAGGTTGCCTAGGGAATATCTCCTTAGAAAAAGACTTGTTTTGAATATATGATTAATCTATACATCTATTTATATATACATATGCAGAAGAATGAATAAAAATAAAAAATGGCATTTAATGGATTGTATAATGAAAGACTGAATCAAAGAATCAGAGACAGAGAGACAAAGATGTTATGAATATGGGACAGATGATTTGGTAATGCCAAGAACAAAACTGGTGGAAAAGGACACGGAAGAAAAATAAAGAAATGAAAAACAACTGCAGGTAAAGAAAATACAATTTTGTATGGAATACAATAAGAATTTAATTTCCAAACAAAATGAATTGAAAGTGAACATAAGGAAAGTGGATGTGGATGTTAATTAAAACAGAGTGAAAACAATTATGTTACCAGGAGCCAAAGAAATATGTATGAAAAGGAATATCTAGTGGAATGAATGCATGAAAGAGGTTAATAATGCGGAAAAATGCATATAAATGATCCAAACCAGATGAAAGGTATTTTATAATATATAGGCACAAAAAGTTAAAGAAAACCCAGTTGCCTTTTGAAAAGCGTCCTTGGGATAAAAACAATTACAATAATACAAAATTTAGACTATAAAGAAACAGAATAACCTTCTGGTTTACAATTTCTTTTTGCATTTTGATAATAATGCTTGCCTGAAAGAAAATAGGATGGTGATTATATATATATATATATATATATATATATATATATATATATATATATATATATATATATATATATATATATATATATATATATATATATATATATATATATATATATATATATATATATATATATATATATATATATATATATGAACAGTGAGAGCTGGATATTGTGGTTTGTAAACAATGGTCTATAACTTACCTGGTTTTTCCAACCTAGCTAATTGTAGGTTTATTCAACAAAATATTGTTAAAACAACCATCATTTAATGTAATACATGTTCCTAATCCCTGTCTCCAAGTTACAAGGGAAACTGAAATTTACCTCATAAAAGGCAGTACATTCTCATGAACATGCAAGATTTCTTTCCTAGATCATGTTTTCATCAAATATTCATTACCTGTGCTACTGCAGGATCAAGGTTATTCATAATCATGTGCATTATTGCAGCAGCTTGCTTGGTTTTGCAAGGATATTCCTGAATGGGATAAGCTCTGAAATTAAAACAGATAAAGGCAGGGATGAATTAATTATTCTTGAACTGTTTTTACCATTGAATTCTTGATCTGATAGATAAATTAAAGGAAAAACCAACATAGAAAACAATTAATGGAAAGATAAAGTCAATTAGGATGCAGGGCACCCTATTATGAATAAGACTATCTGAACTCAATTTAGATTAGGTTCCTCCCCCCTGCAAAAAAAAGAGATTGGTGTATTAAGAGCTTCTTTCTACATAGTGCCCTCTGGATAAGTCAGATAGTTCTTATTTAAAGATTTGTAGGCAAGTGTTATGTTCAAATTCCTAAGTGAATCCAACCATGTTTTCCAAATTAATTCTGAACTGCTGCACAGCCCTGACATATATACATGCACATACAGAGATAAGAAATAATTATCAACATTAGAATAGAAATAGACATAGTGCCATTCGCAAAGAGTTTGGTTAGCAAATACATCCATCTGCAAAATAAATAAATATCACAGTGGGGTCCCCCCCCAGTTTCTCGTTCTATGTCTATTTTGGAAGGATAGCAATAGCAATAGCACTTAGACTTATATACCGCTTCATAGTGCTTTACAGCCCTCTCTAAGCGGTTTACAGAGTTCAGCATATTGCCCCCAACAATCTGGGTTCTCATTTTACCGACCTCAGAAGGATGGAAGGCTGAGTCAACCTTGAGCCTGGTGAGATTTGAACTGCTGAACTGCTGAACTAGTTAGTCAGCTGAAATAGGTTGCAGTGCTGCTTTTAACCACTGCGCCACCTGGGCTCTTCCGTGCTAAATGAAGAAAATATATTGTTTATTCTGATTTTGTTATGTATTCTATTTATGTAGAATCTGAATTCAGAAAAACTATAAAAGCTCAGCTGCATGCTTATAGAATATGAGCTTTGTGCCCTTGGGCACTCATTTTTTAAACTGCTACGCATATCTGGAATATGGGCAGAATTTGAGCTGTTCATTTGAGAATCCAAATATAAAATCCAATTGGAACAAACAGATCCTGAGCAATTGTTAATAAAAAATGCTTCAAAATGGAACACTACATTTGAGGAATGTAATTGCCTTTTATCAGATTTTCAAAACTACAGCTCAGAACAATTACAAAAGCAAGCTTTTTTTCAGCCTAGAGTCAATGCAGGATCTGTGTAGTGCATTACAGTCAATTCAAAGTAAGTTCAAAATAATTTGCACTTCTACAACTGGCAGAACATGGCTGCCAAAAAACATTAAATGAAGTAAACAAGATCAGTTAATGATGACAAATGAATTTTGCATCTAATGATCAAAGATATTTGAGATCAATGCCACAGCATTTGGCTGCAGCACTTTTTCCTCTTCTCTTCTCTCCTGTTTACAATCCTGTGAAGTGGGTGGGCTGAGCAAGAGAGATTGGCCCAAAGGTTCCACAGCTAACTTCGGCCTCACAGCCCTAACTCAACAGCTTAATCAAAACCTCACACAATGCCAATCTACAGTATGAGGCCATGTCTAGATCCGTACCCTGGGTTTGTTCAATATGTTTAGGAATGCACTATGGATGATGACTACTAGATGGCAGACAAGAGACATATAAAACTAATTCTTTGCTACTATCTGTCCGCTGCCTACATTTTTCAACCCAGATAATAGCCCTAAACATTTATTTATTTATTTATTTATTTATTTATGTGTTCTTATATGCCGCCCTACTCCCTAGGGACTCAGGGCGGCGTACAACATGTAAAGAACAACTATAAAAACAATATTAATAATTTAATAACAGTTTTTTAAAAAATTAAAAACATACAAACCATACATACATGGGGGAGACCTAAGGTATTAATGGTCTCAAATCACCCCGCCTGCAGGAAGAGCCATGTCTTAATGGTTTTTCGGAAGGCCAGCAAGGTGGGGATAATTCGCATCTCTGGGGGTAGTTGGTTCCAGAGAACAGGGGTTCCCACAGAGAAAGCTCTTCCCCTAGGCCCCAGGCCCCTAGGCCCCAGCCGGCATTGTTTGGTTGACGGGACCTGGAGGAGTCCCACTCTGTGGGACCTGACCGGTCGAAGGGAAGTATGAGGTAGGATGCGTTCCCAGAGGTAACCTGGTCCTAAGCCATGTAGGGCTTTAAAGATGATAATCAACACCTTGAATTGCACCCAGAGACCAATGGGCAACCAGTGCAGCTGGCGGAGTATGGGTGTTACATGGGTGTATCTTGAGACACCCACCACAGCACGCGCAGCTGCATATTGCACCAGTTGAAGACTCCGGACGTAGAGCAGATTACAGTAGTCCAATCGAGAGGTGACAAGGACATGAGTGACCGTGAGTAGAGCCTCCTTCTCCAAGTATGGTCGCAATTGGTGCACCAGGCGGACCTGTGCAAAGGCTCCCCTAGCCACAGCCGTAAGATGTTGGTCTAATTTTAGCTGTGGATCTAGGAGAACTCCCAAATTGTGAACCCGTTCTGAGGGAGCTAATTTTTCTCCCCCAAGACCCAAGGAGGGACAGTCGACATAGTCCTTAGGAGGCAATATCCAAAGCTATTCAGTCTTATCAGGGTTGAGCTTGAGCCTGTTCCTCCCCATCCAGATCCTAACATCGTCCAGGCATTGGCACATTACATCCACTGCCTCCCTGAAGTGGCACGGGGTGGAGATGTACAGCTGGGTGTCATCAGCGTACTGTTGAAAACTCACCCCGTGTCGACGGATGATCTCCCCCAGCGGTTTCATGTAAATGTTAAACAGGATGGGCAAGAGGACTGAACCCTGAGGAACCCCACAAGTCAGGGGCCTAGAAGACGACCTCTGTCCTCCTGTTAACACCAACTGCATCCTATTGACTGCATCCTATCGGCGAGGTAAGAGGAGAACCACCGTAAAACATGCTTATAAACTAAGCTTAAAATGGCATGGAGTGTTTTATGGTTCACGAACAATGCACATATATTTATCATCACATAGAACGTATTACAAATTTGCACCAGATATTACAACGTAATTATATTCTTTACGTGATGATGTCATGACACAGGTGTTACTATTTTTTACATTATAGTTAGTTTTTTATGGGTGGTGCTATGAAAAAGGCTTGACATTAGAAAAGCTTATGGGGTGTCAGAGAAATACAGCTCTGGAATTTGTTCTTATATAGGCTTCATTGGAATCTAATAAGGCACTTGGGAGTTCCTGCCTTGGTATTTTGATGGTCAGGATCAAGCCAAGGTTTGACGCTGTTTTCTGCATATCTTACTTTTTGTAGAATAAATTTGTCATATGCTGTACTTCCCATAAAAAGTTGGCCACAGAGAAGAACTGCATTACAAACATACAGATTATAAAGAGCAAATGGATGGAAATTTACTGTACGTGTTGATGAGTAACAGTCCCCAATGATTTCAAACACAAGTGCTATGAAGATGCTGGAAGTAGACATTCATTAGAAACAAAAGTCTACTGTTCTCCACCCTGTTATAAAGCTGTTAATATTGGCTCTAAACCAAGTCAAAGGTTGAATTCACACTTTCAGTTGATTTTTTTTACCATAGTTTGTTTTCTAATCCACAATTAACAGGCTTGGTATATTGTCCTAAGTCATCGTTTATGCCGCCAGAAGCAAAGTAATTACATTACACTTTATTACGATGCTTGAATACAGTTCAAAGTTCCCAGATGTTCAGCAGCTGCATATATTGACCAATAAATCAACTTGCTTATTTATCAGCCTTGTTTTATCTCATCTTACTGGTTAATGAGCAAGTGATTTTCTGCTAGCTCAGTTTACAAGTGGGCTTTGAAGCAGCCACACTGACAAACTTTTGCTAACTTTATAAAGATATACTGGACTCACTTATGGCACTTATTCGCTTTATTGTTTTTGACTTAGAGTAGAACACAGCCATTTTAGTTTTTTAAATAATATTTGATGACTTAGGGTACTGTATGAATTCAAAAAATGGCAGTTAAAAAATGATGGCTCTGCTTTATATCAGCGGTCACAAACCGATGGTCCGCGGACAACTTATTTGCATTATTTATATTGCACTAAATACTATTTATCTTTTTAAAAAATCATATTAGTGGTCCGCGGGATTTAAAATTATGAATTTAGTGGTCCCTGAGGTCCGAAATGTTGGCGACCCCTGCTCTGTATGAGATTGGTTAGCATCCAGGACACACTCCAATGACATCATTTGAAACATGATGTCATAACTTGATTTGCATTGTGGGCATTTCCCACACACGCAGATGCCCACGATGCCCAAGCTACTGAGCAAGGAATTTCGATCCCAACCTGGAATTCCCAATCTTTTGGCAAATCCTAATCCTTACCTCATTTCGATTTGGGGACAGAACCTGTACATGTAGATATGCCCATAGAGCCTCAGTTCTTTAGCAAATTCTGGTGCCAGGATTCCATGCAAGTTAGGCGGCAAATACCGCAGAGAGTTTTTTAAAGCCAACTGCCAAAACAAGGGAGAAAAAAAAGCAAACATAACTAAAGTTTAAAAATGACTAAGCGGGTGGCTATCACAATTAATTAAGCACAGGCATTTTATTAGGCTGAGTGGGAAACATGCCCAGCTCTTATGAAAGGATTCAAGGAGATTGATCGTGAATAAAAATGAGGGTCTATCCACTAAGGTAGTAGCACATTTTCAATGGAATCTTTTCATTCAGCTCTTTGTATGAATAAGATAATGCCGGGTGCCCATTTTCCACAGAAGAAATGAAAGAACATTAATGTAAGCCTTTACATTAAGTACAAAACAAAGCAGAAAGCTCTGCTGGCTCTTTGGCAGCAAAGATGGGCCATGCCAAATCTGCCATTTCATCGCCATCCTGCGATGACAGAATATACACAGTGCATGTAAAATTTCCTAGTAAATTAAGATCGTCTTTCCCCGTGCAAAAAAACTGTGAACTCCTGTGCTCAATAGGCAATGTGCTAGGATTACCAAATATCCAGGTGTTCCCCTACTGCTTCTTGGGTTATTTCCAGGGGTGGGCCGCTGGGGGTTCAGGAGAATCTCTAGCTAAGATTCTGTGCAGTTCAGAGAACCCCCAAATCCCACTCCTGGCCGGCTCCACCCACCCCACCCTGCCCCTCCCAGGAGTCCCCACACGGCCCGTGCGCAGAAGCTGGGGGAGGGTGAAAAACGGGCCTCCCGGAAGTTCGGGAAGCCCGGAAACGGGCCCTCCCGGAGGCTCAAAGAAATGCCCCCTGTGCAGGTTGACTAGGCCATGCCCACCATGGCCACACCCACCCAACAACTGGGCAGAGAACCCCTTGCTAAATTTTTTGAAGCCCACCCCTGGTTATTTTCCCACTAGTGCTTTACAGCATCTTCCACACTCATTTAACCCCTGATGTGCCAGCATAACCGATAAGGACAGACTTAATGCCACTTTAGCAAGCGTTTGGTGATGCTGTCAGGTTGCTGTAAATCACTATTGAGAAAATGGCTGTGGACGTTTGCTGAAAGGGAGATGATGAAGTAAAACCAGGGAGAGAAAATTCAAATTTATAGTTTCTAGTCTGCTAGTCTGCATGGGTCGACTGCTGCAGCAGGTATGTGTTTCTGGTTTTCCATGTTACACAATCCCAGAAAATTGTGATTTAATCAATGTGGTGAAACAAATAATAGTTTAGCATGGTATGAACCCATCTTAAGTATATAAAAAATAGAAATTTGCAATTTTCCCAAAATCTTCACACACTGGCCACACATCCAGAGAGAATCCCTCTCTTACAAAGAAAAGTGCCATGCATTCAGGAATAGTTTGTGCCCTGCTCTGTGAGCGCCACTCCTCTCGGAGGAGATAAGATCTCTGCTGACTTTGATGTACTCCAAAATGTGTACCAAAAATCATGAGTTAAAACAAAGAAAAATGCTGACATCTGAAATGCATACTTTCATAATTTATTCCATTATTTTTTGTTTAGTTTTTAAATGTTTTAATTTTTTTTTAAAAAAATCCCTTTATTCTGCTGCAATGTTCACACAGAGTTTGAAATTCATGGGCAGAAACTAAATCAATAGAGAACCCAAACAAAAAGGGCCATACCATTCACAGAAGCAGCAGCACATAAGAATTAAAGTCTAAGAAAGTGGGTGGGGGCAGGAAAAGCACTATCACTTTAAGAAGGTTAGCAGTAGATTTTTTCAATGATGTAACCACCTGGGGCATTAGAATAAATTGCATATCTTCAGGGAACCAAATGCAGGAGTGTCACAATATGTACACTGAAGCTTGATTTGTTCGCACAGTGCATTTCTCTACATGGTTGCTGCTTGTGAACATGTGACTATCTGTGCAAAAGCGTGCATGAGGAAGTACAGGGTAGGCTACATAAGCTCCACTCTGATGTATCCAGCGGAAGGAAGGAAGGAAGGAAGGAAGGAAGGAAGGAAGGAAGGAAGGAAGGAAGGAAGGAAGGAAGGAAGGAAGGAAGGAAGGAATGCATTGGTCAGTACCATTCAAAGCTTCTCCCAGACCAAGGATGCATTGAGGGGATCTTTCTCTGAAGCTAAGAATGAAAGCTGAATGAATTGGACTGAGTAGCACAGGCTACTTGTACCAGGAAATTGCATTTGTACTGTACCAGTTGAAAATGCATTTGCACAATACTGGAAGCCAGAGGTGGGTTCCTGCCGGAGCTGCCCAGTGCGCAGCTCCGGTAGGGAGCGGCGGATTGCGCAACCGCTCCGGAGCCCTCTTTGCCGGTGCATCGCGCGTGTCGCCATTTTTTCCCGGTTATTTTGGATCGATTTTGTTTCCGCGCATGCGTGGAAGCAAAATCGCACCGAAATTTTGTGAGTGGACGCGTGCGTGAGATTTCGGTGAGATTTTGCTCCCGCGCATGCACGGAATCAAAATTGCACTGAAATCTTGCGCGCGCACACGTCCCCTTGTGAGATTTTGGCGCGATTTTGCTTCCGCGCATGCGCAGAAGCAAAATCACGCGAGGGGCCACACGTGCGTAGCGAGTGCGCCCCCCCCGAAACTTGGGAGATGCGCACGCAGCACACCGGCACCAGTAAGAGGGCAATCCGCCGCTGCTGGAAGCAAAAAAAGAGGTTCCCCTGGAAGAAATGGTGATTAGTAAGATTTTAGAATGTGCTGAAATGGATAGGATGACAATGGAATTAAAAGAAAAAGAGGAATCGGACTATTATAGAATTTGGAATAGATTTTACAATTGGCTAGAAATTAGGAATCAAAGTAAGAAACAGAAAAAAACTAAAACCTGAATGATAAAATATTCATGTATACATGAAACTATAGGTTAAATTACTAATGGCAAAAAACATGTACCAACTTAAATGGTGAAGTAGGAAAGTAGTATATATATTTTGACATGAAGTACTGTAAAATATATTGTATATTGTTCTTAATGTCTATATTTGTACGTATTCTGTATTTGTTCAATTTGATTGTTGTCTTATTATTTTTTACTTTTATTTGTTTTTGTTTTTTTTTCTTTTTGTATTTGTATTTTGTATTTGTGTTTTTTAACGTTGGAAAATTAATAAAGACTATTAAGAAAAAATGCATTGCCCTATGGAAACTATTGCATGAGACTTGCAGCACAACTAAGGTTATTGAACTATGTGAATGTGCTCAGGGATTAAGTTTTTTTTTAAAATCCAACCCGATTGTTGGATGACGGAGGGATTGAGAATGAGACTGCATGCATTCCTACTGAATTCAGGAGTTACTGTTGTATAAAGTCATTGTGATCTCTGGGGAAGACAGAGGAGATCCAATTTCAAGTCCAGGCTCACTGAATGATGTTGGGCCAGTTATTCTTTCAACCCAACATACCTCACACAGGTATGTGAGCATCAAATGAGGGACACCTCGCAATAAGCCACCTTTAGCTCCTGGAGAAACAAACTAGAAATAAATCTAACAAATAAACAAATGGTGTACCCAAGAGAGGATGACTTCCAATCAGAGAGATAAGATGATTTCCAACATCAAATGTTGGGATATCAAAACAAATGCATACAAAGATATATACATCAAATACTAAGCCAATGCTCAGAGACATTTATTTGTTTGTCAAATATACTGTAGATGATGCTCATCTCACTCTTAGAGTGGATTCTGGGCGGTGTCCAGATCAATAAGATCAATACAGAAGAATATTTTAATGAGCTGGCCACAATTTAAAGAACATTGCTTGGATTTTTGTTTAAATTGAATAAAATAAATACAGTTAAGTGTAAGGAAACAAGATCTTTATTGTGGCAGGAAGAGCCTTCTCATTGTATACGTGAGAAAGTAAATATGTATGTGTGCTTGTGAGAGACACATAGAATGTACTGTATGTGATTACCGTATTTTTTGGAGTATAAGACGCACCTTTTTCCTCCCTAAAAGTGGCTGAAAATTTGGGTGTGTCTTATACTTCGAATGTAGCTTTTTTTCCAGCCCTAACTAGCTGCTAACAGATCTTCCCAGCTCTTACAGCTTGCAGGCTCTTTCATTGTTACTCTCTCCAAAGAATGTTTTTCCAGCCCTAAGTCTTTGCAGGTTTTTTTCATTGCTCTACTTGCTCCGAAAAAGTTTTTTTTTAGCCCTAACCAGGTGCTAACGATCTTCCCAGCTCTTACCGGCTTGCAGGCTCTTTCATTGTTACTCTCTCAGAAGAAGGTTTTTTTAAGTCCTAACCAGGGGATAAAATAATGTGCTGAAGCTGACCAGACTAAGGACGCTAGGCAGATGAATACCTGGTAGGCAGATTGTTTTCCCCTATTTTCCTCCCCAAAAACTAAGATGCGTCTTATACTCCAGTGCGTCTTATACTCCGAAAAATACGGTACTGCGATCTCAACCAGGGAGGCTACCCAACTTGGATTTTTCAAATGTGTTGGGAACGCAGCTCCCAGTTTTCTAGGACTTACGGTAGTCCTCCACCTCAGGAGGACATCCAGCTCAGAATAGCTGACCTTACCAAAAAATTGTTGTCACTTAAAAGGCAAAAGAACAGATTTCAAAGCAGTAGCAATTGTCTACATCTATAAGATTGGAACCTCACATTTTTTGCCAGAAGAGTTGGTTTACAACGAAGAGCCAATAGAGAGCTTCTCCTGAAGCTCAGCCCCAAGAATAATGTGATAAAGCCACAGTAGACACAATAATATTCAGAGTTTATACTACCTTAAAAATATAGGAACAAATACAGATAAGACAAAGCTACCCTTATCAGGAGGTGAGCTAGATACAAAATAAGCTTTCGTTTTTATTAGGAGAGCTGTGTTAGTCTCTGATGGCAAACAATTTGGAGTCTGGTAGCACCTTTTCCAACTAACCAATGCTATTAAGGCAGCAGCTTTTTAATATGCCTTTAAATAAAATCTGTTAGATGGAAAAGATGCTTCTGAACAGACTTCTGACTTTTTGTTAAAAGGGTCCAATTTTTTTTAAGAAAAGTATTTTCAGTTGCTGCGTCACTGCTGGTTGTTGAAAATGGGTAAAATCAGACACTTTTGGGGAGTAAAGTTGTTCTCTCTTAGCATATTTTATCATATATATTTATTTATATCCTGGATCAACTCAGGAGACAGAGGTCACCATCCCTAATGTTAGGCAGAACAATTCGGTCAGATGGTAATGCTAGGAGAAAGCACTAACCTTGCAATAGACAAAGGTATGTAACCAGGCCTATAACATTCCCTCCACCATCACTACACAAGTTGATCTCCTGCTTTCATATGCAGTACAGAACAAGGTGACCACAGAGTGGTGATGGAGGGGGGGGGAGATAAAAAAGTCAAGATAATGCTTGTGATCATATAATCAGAGTCCCATCTTTCTAACATGCACAGGAGGAGGAGGAGGAGGAGGAGGAGGAGGAGGAGGAGGAGGAGGAGGAGGAGGAGGAGGAAGAAGAAGAAGAAGAAGAAGAAGAAGAAGAAGAAGAAGAAGAAGAAGAAGAAGAAGAAGAAGAAGAAGAAGAAGATGAAGATTCAAACATGCTGCCACAAGTGTTATCAAGACTTTGACACCCAAATCCCTGCAGACACTCCTAGGCGCAGAACGAATCTTATTGCCAATGCTACTCCAAACTTGTGCGTGCTCCATCACTGGCAGTTTTCAAAAATAGACTGGACAACCATTTGACTAGGATGATATAAGTCTCCTGCCTTGAGCAGGGGGTTGGAGTAGAAGACCCTCAAGGTCCCTTCCAGCCTTATGATTCTATGCTCATGCAAACAAACATGACCACTTCTGCTAGCTTATCCAATGAGGTACTGAAATGGATATATTTTGCACTATAGGCAAAAGCACCTATTCAGCAAAACATTTGGGCAACCTGTACCCTCACCTGTAAGGACTCACTTGCCTCTACCATTAGCATCTTAGTCTCCCTTTTGGCTTCTGTTCATTGCCTAAAGGCTGTTTTCTATGTTTTGAGGGTGAAAAGCAGGAAGACAATCCCAAGTTGACCTTAAGGGAATGGGCAGTGAAAACAGAGGCAAAGTATTAATCTGCTTAGGCTTCAGAGAAAGAAAAAGAACTTGTAGGATGTTACTGTCACATATTTCAATCAACAAAGCAGTTTGGAAGCAAGAGAATTCAGGAAATAACTGGAAGAAAATTCCTGCAAATATGTTTTGATTTATTCCAGTATATTAAAATCAACTAATGAGAGGTTCCCATGGATATTGGCCTTTACACAGTCTTATAAACAAAGCTACATATTATTCACAGAAACCAAGGGACATGACATAAAACCCTGGAACAAAAAAAATCACTACTACAAATTCAGACTGAAAATAGACACAATATATAGGCCTGATCCTCAGGTTATGTTTGCTATCATTGTTCCTTGAATTAAGATAAGTGTGATAACTCATTATTTCTATTAATACTGCTACTCCCATTTCAAAAGGTCCTTATCTATGCAGAATGGCCTCACATTTTACTGAACAGAACCATAAAGAAAGAAATCTTTCTTTCCACTCGGAAATCTTAAAAGTCCCAGCAACAGGACTTCATAATGCTGAAAAATTGGAAATTCCTGAACAAGACCATGTTGTTAAGGGTGTGATGAGCGGAGATATGCACTGGAACTCGAGAGACCTGATAGACATTAAGGGCAATATATAATAGAACTGTGCAATGTTTATTTTCACAACTGGCAGCTATCAATAATATAGCTGGGCAGAGACCACCAGACCTGCTTTAAGAAGCAGATCTAAATTTATCAGAAGTGATCCGCCCAACTCAGTTCTAGGGAACGTTTTAGGAATGCAGAGCTTGTAACTCTAGCTAATGGGGAGATTTTTTTTTCATGGAAAATAGGGGTAATGTCCAAAGAGAAGAATTGTACAAGCTCTTACTTTTTCTTCACTTGCAGTGAGATTTGGGCTTCTCACAGGAGCATGAGGGATCCCACTCTTTCGGCCTCTGTTCTCTGGAAGAGGTTGGAGGGGAAGCCCAGCACAAATTGCTTTCAGAGTAGACATGGCTTGTAAGGGAAGGCTGGTGCCTGACGGACAGCTGTGGCTGAAGGACAAGATTTAGAAGAGGGTTGAGGTTCTATTGCAGCTAAGGTGACCTTTGACAAAAGCAGGTCAATGCTTGGCTTTTCCTCCAATCCTCTGGAAGAAAATGCCCTATTTGACACCCCTCATCATCCTATTGGTTTGTCCTGCCGCCTCCTCCTGAGGAATCATTGACAGGTCTACTGTTTATTCTCCAATCTGGTTCTCCACATCTGGTTGCTCTGTGGCACTGAATCACAGTTGATTTGCTCCTGTACTTTGTACACAGACATGGGAAAGGACCTTTATTCAATACAGAACAAACCTAAAGATTTTGCGGGCTTTGAATTGGAAATTTGGCAAAACACATCCATCTGAATATATGGCATATATAGGCAAATGTTCAAATATTCAGATATTTGTATTTGTGAGCATGACATTATCGTGAGCCTCTTCCACTTTTCTCTCCATGACTTTTCATGAAATATTTATTCATTATTTCATTCCAGAAATCCCAAAGCGTTTTAATGACATTTAAAGTATAATCAACAACGGAATTATTAAACAATATTCTAAAATAACAATACAGCAGTAAAATATTTATATGCTGAAACTATAAATAGAATCAATAATGTGTCATGCAATCTCAGGGCCCTTTCAGTAAAGTTAAAACCTGTTTTAGGCATTTGGAGGCCACCATAAAAGTCCATGCTGGCTAGGAAAGAAATGTGCTGAAAATTCCAGTGCACCTACTTGATAAGTTGATTTTTAAATGTTGTAATAATTAAGTAGGTCTATCCAGAAAAGTCATTCTTCATACTAATATTGGTGAGGATATCCAAACTCTCATGGATGACTCTCTCCAGGAGAAGACACAACTAACACATTCAAGTGACTTCAAGTGGCCGATAAAAATATACTGCAGAGGTCCAGTTGTGGACTGCTCTGGGAGCTGTCTGGGGCAGTCAAACTGGATGCTTCAAAAGGATATTGAACCACCTCCTGGATATCTAAGGCTACTAAAATAACTGTGAGAGGGGTCAAGGAGTCCTAGTGGACAACCACTTGAATATGAGCCAGCAGTGTTCTGCAGCTGCCAAAAAGGCCAATACAGTGCTAAGCAAAGGGATAGTATCAAGATCACATGAAACTGTTAGTATTGCTTTATATTGCTTTCGTAAGACTACACTTGGAATACTGCAACCGGTTTTGGTCACCACAATATAAAAACGTGTTGAGACACTGGAAAGAGTGCAGATAAGAGCAACAAAGATGATTGGGGAGATGGAGGCTAAAACATAGGATGAATGGTTGCAGGAAGTGGGTATGTCTAGTCTAATGAAGAGAAGTACTAGGAGTGACATGATAGCAGATTTCCGATATTTGAGAGGCTGTAACAGAGAAGAGGGCAACCTATTCTCCAAAGCATCTGAGGGTAGGACAAGAAGTAAAGGGTGGAAACTCATCAAGGGGTGATCCAACCTAGAATTAAGGAGAATTTCCAGGCAGTGAGAACAATTATTCAGTGGAATGGCATGTCTTCAGAAGTTTGGGGTGTTCCAAAACTGGAGGTTTTTAAGAAGAGATTGGACAGCCTTTTATCCAGAATGGTAATATAGTCTCTTGCTTGGGCAGGGGGGTGGACTAAAAAACCTCCAAGCTCTGTTATTCTGTTAAAATTGATGGCAGTTTTACTAAGTATCCTTGAATGATAGGCAGAATACCATATTTTTCGGAGTATAAGAAGCACCTTTTTCCTCCCTAAAAGAGGCTGAAAATTTGGGTGCGTCTTATACTTCGAATGTAGCTTTTTTGAAGCTTTTCCCCCCAGCCCTAACGAGGTGATAATGATCTTCCCGGCTTCCTATTCCCTCCAAAGGTTTTTTCCTGCCTTAAGTCTTTGCAGGCTTGTTTTCATTCCTATTCCCTCTGAAAAAGCGGTGCTTTTCAGCCGTAATGCGGTGCTAACGATCTTCCTGGCTTGCTGCATTTATTTTTATTCCTACTCCCTCCGAAGCAGTTTTTCCTGCCCTAAGTCTTTGCAGGCATGCTTTCATTCCTACTCCCTCCGAACAAGGCTTTTTCAGCCCTAACCAGAGGATAAAATAATGTGCTGAAGCTGAACAGACTAAGGACGCTAGCCAGATGAATATCTGGTAGGTAGATTTTCCCCCCCTATTTTCCTCCCCCAAAACTAAGGTGCGTCTTATACTCCTGTGCGTCTTATACTCTGAAAAATATGGTACCTTGAATCCTAGTTATATTAGGAAATATAATCGCATGGAAATTACTGCTCTCTAGTGAACTACGTAGGTGCATTCCGCTCATGGTGGTTAGAGCAGGGGTGGGCAAACATAGTTGGCCAAACCTGGGTTAGAGTATGAAATTAAAAACGGCAAAATCTGGAATTAGAAGGGCCTCTGTTCTGATTCAGGTGTTAGGTATTCAGGCCATGTGGGGGGCTTGCAAAAACTCAAAACGAAGTTCAGAAGTAAACTTAAAACCAGTGAAGTTGCGGAAGAATTGGCATTTAACTTTCAAAAAATCTTGCCATGATCACTACTGACATCTGCATTCTGTAGTAGTTGCCCTTTTGAACATATAGAGTAAAATCTCTGGCCTTTACTGAATTTCAATTATTATTTATAACATTAAAACTGTACTAAACGCTTTGTAAGTAGAAAAGGAAATTAAGAAATATTTTTAAAAATATAATAGATCTGGAAATGAAATGCCCAACCAACTGCCAGAGAAAAAAAACCTTATCAGGAAATGAGTTATAGTCGAGTCAGAGAAACAAAACGCTCGGAATTCTTCACCTTTTATTTTTGCAGGCCATCTGAGGCCCCAAACCAGTACTCTCTCTACTCTGTAGTACCGATGCCCATCTTGAACAACGGACAAAAAGAGTTGGAAATCTACCGTTTTCTCTCCTTGCAACTTTCCTTTTACCAGAGCCATCCTTAAGTGGTCGAAGTCCCTACACCGGACGGGAGAGGTCCATAATTCTAGCAACGCAATAATGAGTTCGCGATTGGGAGTGATGGGCGGCGTGGTCCGAGAGAGGGCGCTGCAGAGGCAGGCGAGGAAATGCATCCCATCAGCGGCGGGCAAGAGACACCCGGGCAGCCGGCGCAAGGGCGCGGTGCCGTCCAGCCTCCCTCTCCCTGCAGTCGACAATCAACTCTAATCAGAGGGATAGATTCTTGGGCCGGAGTGAATCCTCGCCCGACTCTCTGTAGAAACAACCGAACACGCGTCCATAAGCGACGGGAAGGAGGTTCGACGGGGTTGAGAGGAGAGCACCCTTTCCCGTCGCCGTTGCGTTTGGGTGGCCTCGTTCTTCCTCCTCCTCGGCCCCCTCCCCGGATCACACCAAAGCCTCCAAGACTGAAGGCGGGAAATATGTCCCCCAACCCCACTCCACACACACACCCCTCACACACAATGCCTTTAAAGAACGTGTGACTGTTGCACGAGGCCCACGATTAGCCCCGATTGTGGAGGGACAGGGCGAGGAAGGGGGTCTAAACCGCACGCTTGGTGTCCCACCGAAGGGGCTCTGAGGTGAATGGAGCATGGGGTGAAGCGATCGCGGATTTCTGCTCCGTCTACGAAGCAAAAAGCGAGGAGGGGGGGGGAAGACCACGAAGGGTGTTGACGAGGATGCCGTGGTGGTCGTCGGATTTTGCTCGAGTCAAGGGCCCGACTTCGCACGTCGGATCGTCCAGCAAACTATCGTCCTGGGGTTCCCCTCTGAGCAATCCCTTCCCCTCCCCCGGCCTGCTGCCTCGGAGTGAAGGAGCCAGGAGAGTCGGTGTAGCGGTGCCCAACACGAAGGCAGCTTTGCCCCGGAATGCACTCTCGCTTGGAGATCTGAGGTAGGTGGGGTGGGAAGAGACGGGGAGACGAAAGATCCAGCCCAGGATAAGAGATTCCCGGGGTTGGATCGAGAACTCCGGACCCGGAGACCGATTGGCGGTGCCGCGTGTTTTGGACCCAAAAGGTCTGCGAAGGAGGAGAAGCAGCAGCGCTTTTGGCGCCTGCTCGCTGCACGGCTGCCTTTGCCGATCCCGCGCGACTTTCGCCGAGTCTCCGGAGGGGCGAGCCGGGGAGAGGGGGGTGGGGGGTGTCTCCCCCTCTAAGCCCGCCAGCGGGTCTTGAGCTACTTGGCAATGGACGGCCGGGACTGACACGCAGCGAGAGAGCGCGGCGGCTTGGGAAACGCGACCCCTTGGGGAAAAGGAAGGGGGAGTTTAAAGAGAAATGACAGTGCGAAAACCCGGCAGTCCCAGAATCATCCGAATAAATTACGAGGGGTTGGAGTTTTGTTTTCTTTTTCCTGCCAAAGGTTGAGTGGGCACCAGACATGTAAAATAGCCTTAATTACTGTTTTCGACCTCATGTCGGTGGCGAAGATGAATTTCCTAGACGGAGTCACGCAACATAAAAGCTTAACGCTGATCGTATTCCTGGAGTATATTATTTTTGCCCAGCTTGGAGCAGGTAAGCAGAAATAAGTAGTAAAGGCGTTTAAACTGCAGATACTTCAGACGAGTCTTATAAAAGCTTTTCGTATTCAATTTGAGTTTAGTAAATCGGTAAATTAGTAAGTCTCCATTCACCCTCATTTAGATCTACACATTTACAAACTGTTGGAATTTGCTTATTATAATAGCTCTTGTCCTCCTTTTAAAACCAGAAAAGTGAGTCAGAAATTTCCCGTTCTTACAATTTAACGTAAAGTGTCAGGGAAGAAGAATGTTTAGTTTTGCGTAATTTTCAGGTGGGGGGGGGGCGAGAATGCATGGTGGCAATTCCAGTTTGGATGTTAAGATTTCATATTCTGCAAATGAATTACTTTATTTCACGCACTGAATATGAATGTAATTTTGGGGTGATTATGTTGTATGCAAACTGTATGCTCCAAATTTCTGTACGGCAAGCACCTGACACAAAGTTTAAGCGGAGCAAGGCATGGTAAGAACATAGATAGAAGATTGGGGTGGATGTACCAAATCTGAATCAAGTTGTTCACTTATGTAAAAGTGGCCCCTTGGTTTTTCAACAAAAATACCTTTAGAAAGGCATTTAGAAGAACAGTTTTAAATTCTAAAAACTATCCCCCGGCATAAGGATTAGAGATGTGTTTGTAACAGAGTTTGAGGCAAAGCCTTCTGTGTTTAGACAGCCCCCTAGTGTCGCTGAAGCATAAGGCTTCATTTCTTGAGACAAGTTCCCCTTAGAAGACACTGATTTAAAAGGCTTAAAAACACATTGTTCTGCCGTGGATTACCTAACAAGTTAATCATCATTGCCTATGTTCATGGAATGGAATAGAATAGAATAGAATAGAATAGAATAGAATAGAATAGAATAGAATAGAATAGAATAGAATAGAATTCTTTGTTGGCCAAGTGTGATTGGACACACAAGGAATTTGTCTTTGGTGCATATTAGCATGTTCATACAACATGCTAAGCCGCAAATTATGGTTTACAAGGCATAATAGCTGGATTCACACATTGCATCAAGCCAAACCAAACAAGTGAACCTATGGTTTAGCTTTAGCAGCTGACTGGCAAAGTCTTTTCCAGGTTTTGCATAGGAATCTTTCCCAAGTGTAGCTTACAACATTGGGACTGAATGGGAGGCTGCCTGCATGGAAAACATGTACCTAAGGAAAGCGTCATATAGAAAACCCATTCAATTTCTCTGCTGGCTGGCAGCAGTTTTGATAACAGGCTTTTCCAAACTTACCAGTAATGCTATCCATTGAAACTGAGGTGGGTGGGAACCAAAGATAGGTCATCTCCATAGACACAGAACCTTTCCCCCCTGCAATCTGCACATGGGTGTGCTTTCATTGGGCTGAGGGTTGCCTTCAGCCATTCCCAATGATATAACACATCATCCAGTGACATGTTCCTCCATCCTGCAACATTCTTCCTGTTTGGGAAGGGATGGGCAGCTGGATACCTAAATCAGCAACTTTTTCCAGTCTTAGGGATTGTTGTGGAATGACCGCAATGGCCCAAGGGCTTCCACGTGGCCAAAATCTTGTGAGACCTCACGCAAGTTTGCTAAACTTTTGCAAAAACAAAAAAATACCCAAAATCCTAAACTTGTGATCCCTTGAGATTACAAGAAAACCATTTTGTAAGGCCAGATTGTTGAGGAATGCTATGGAGGCTGATGAGCACTGCTGGGTATTTTTGCTGCCATCTGGCAGAGCAAAACCCCTTCTCAGGATAAACCTTCACGTAATAATAGCTGGATAGTGCCACAGATTTCAGACCAGGGTTTTCTGGCTCTGTTGTGGAAAAAAAATATGTCCAAGTACAATGTACTAGTTCCTTTGAATGGCAGCCAAAGATCTGTCACCCCGGAAAGCCTTAGAGCCTGCCTAATGATTCAAATATGATTTGCTAAGATTCCCTACTAATCAAATAATAATGAAAGCATTGAAAAAATGGCTGGAGGGAACTGTTGACTCTCAGATCCAAAAGCCTACATAGGCATCCAAAAGCCTAAATAGCACACTGCAAATATGTAATATGCAAGTTCCATTTCGGTTCAACAGTTTAATCCAGATTTGCGTCTTGGTCTTTGTTTTTTCCAGCACAATAGCTGGAAAAACCTCAATAAGATTCAATAAAGATTTTGGTCCAATAGCTATAGAAAATCATAGTCTCTGGCTATCCCTTACATTTGTTCAATAAAACAACAGATATCTGGTATAATGCAGTCTGGACATTACTGTTATAGAAAAACCTAGCAATATTTAACTTGATTTCTTACAGGCATGACAAAATTAAGATGTTGTTGCTTCTTCTTCTTCTTTTTAATTCCTCTTCCTGCTGCCAATCCAGATGTTCACAAATTCTTGCTAAAGCATTGCAAAATGCCAAGCAAGGAAGGAGGAATCTTGTTTTGTCTCTGCCCTATCTATGTTCAGCTATCCCACACCGATATGAAAAACCGGAAGGCTATAATTGGCTGAATGTAGCTTTATTGTTTGGCATGACTAAGAACCCCACGGGCATGACTTCCCATTTTGTGATGGGAAGCAAATTAAAAGTTTGATCGTTCGGCTTTTGCCCTTGGAGATCATGTAAAATCATCTTGCGATGAATTACAACATACAGCTGACCTGGAAGACCTGACATCTAAAGTAGGAAGGAGGGAATCTGCCTTTGATTCTTTCCTTTCTCCTTCTCCCCTCTGAGTACCTGATTCTGAGGCATCGTAAAAGCAAAATATTGTGGATGAAGGGGCAATGGAGGCAGTCCATGTTTTGACAGCACAGGTGTCCTTCAAAGCCCTTTTCCTCATTCAAGGTCCTCTTGGAGTAAAGGTCAATGTTTAGTCTGCATGCACTCCAGACAGCTTCTGCAAAAATAAAGCAGAACTCATTCTCCTTGATGCCTTCAGTCTGAAGAAACCTTAAGAATTGTTCATGTTGCCCATCAATCTTACTTGGTAATGGTGAATGGTTTGAAAAAAGCAGGAAGCCCAAGTTATATTGACCTGCTCTATTAGTTTGCAATCTTTCCCTATCATCTCATAACAAAGACTGGGACTCTTTGGGATATACTGGGATGACATTCTGGGATATGTAGATATCATATAGATATCTACATGATATGCAGAGAAGATTTCCAACTTGTATTTGTTTAAATAAAACCACCACCACTCCTCACTATTCTACATTGCTCAGAAGTTCAGAATAACCTATTTGGGTATTTGTATGAAGGAAACACACACAAGCTCTGTTCAGATCTGTAATTCAAAACAAATTGTGGACACAGGAGTCCTTACTGGTGTGTGTGTGTGTATGTTTCACAAGATCCTCAGACTTGTACAATAAGAACAAAATGACAAGTGGATCCCACTGTCCCATTCCTGCAAAACTCATGCAAAATTAAGCTGTTCTAATTTGTTTAATAGCAAATATAAAGATTGCATAGGTACAGCAGGGGCACTTTGCTAGACAAAGCTGATGGACAGTTTTAATCCTGGGTTAAAATTTAGGGGGATAGAATTCTGTGAGGTCTCTGGTGACCCCCAGTAACATCACCCATTAGCTGGATTTACATACAGAACAATGTTGTATTTTGAATGAAGCTGTGGTTCTATATTATGCTAAGCCATAAACCGCATTCAGTGGAGCTCCATATCATACTGATTCAGAAAAATTATTGCTGAAATTATTATTGCTTCAATGGAAAGGACAGCATTTTTCATTGGGGTTCTGTTTCCTGATCTCACTAATTCTCAGTTCAAGAACTTGGTTTGTTTATTTGTTGATCATAGAGAGGAATAATAATACTAAAGCACTGATAGTTTGCTTGACAGAAGTTGATTAAATTCAGTTGGAGGATATTAATGGGGCCCCACTATAACATTGCAACTTTTCACAGAAAGCTAAATCACATCGCTGTCTCAGGGTAGTCAAAATAGTTTCGTTACAGTGATTTATATTCTCCCTCCCATCCCAATTAGGAACACAGAAGGGGGCCAATGAGATATATGAAAAGTTCTGCTGGACACGGTTGAAAACCAAAGGGTAAATTAGATTGCAGCAGAGAGTGTGATTTAATCAGAGTACATAAGAAAATAAGCAAAGCAGTGCAGGTTCAGGCCAGCAATTTTGTTTTCTGTAAAGTTCTGCCAATAGGAAGCTCATAGATAGGACATGAGGACATAATTGTCCCTCACGTTTTCCCACCAACATTGCTACACAATTAAAAAAAACCATCATGATGAGAAGCCCCTGATAACTATTATTCACTAGGAAGTTTTCCAGTCCCCTTTTATTACAAGTGGTTTTATATCATTTCAATTAAAAAACGAAGCTGCTTACATAAGTGGTATGCAGTAAACCACACCTTACATAAAATCTAATTAACATAATGAAGAAAATAACAATAAATGTGACCATTTCATGAATAGCACCCCTGTACTTCCTAAGTACATACATCTTCCACATCTCAATCCCGAATGCTTATTCAAATAATAAAAAGTTTTCACTCGTTTTCTAAACATTAACAAGTGCTGCTTATTTCTGAAGAGAGCCAGTTCTACAGGGGAAAAGCTCCATAGAATAATGCTAATCTCTGTGGGACGGGTGTTTATTTGCCAGATTTTATGTATGGCGCATTCAGGGCAAGCAATTTCTACTTGGATAAGTGGTCCCGGAGTTCTCTGTACCCCACGTAGCTATAATTATACATAGCAACTGAAATTCCATACAAGCAGTTTTGAAGTATCACATTTATTTTCTCAGACATTCGTCTTCGGTGGATAAGAATTAAAAAGTTGGCATTCTAGCTATATGTCACATCTGACTCTGCTCTTCTCCCAAACCAGATCTGTGTCATTGTGATTCTACACTGTTACATGCTTCTTCCCATCCTGGATTGTTTCCCTCACTGGCAATTCCAGCTTCATCACTGGAAGCTTTCAAGAAGAGACTAGACTGCCATCTGTCGGAAATGGTGTAGGATCTCCTGCTTGGGCGGAGGGTGGGAGTTGGACTAGATGACCTACAAGGTCCCTTCCAACTCTGTTAATCTGTTAATCTTAATCTGTCCACCTCTCACCTGTGCATTCTAGATGGACAAGAGAGAGAGAGAGAGAGAGAGAGAGAATGTAGCCTTTCTATTTGCCTGATGGGATCCCTCTGACATTTTTTCTCCTTTACAAGAACTGGTTTACACACAGTACCTATCATAACTACAATACCTTCATATTCTACCAACTTTTCCTTCTCATGTGGTTCCCTTTAGGTTATTCTTTTAAATTTTAAATTAACTTCAGTGCATTGATACAGTTGCAATATATTACATTCCAAATAGCAAGGATAGGACAATCTAGGAAGCACATCTAAAATACAACAGTACTCATAAGGGGGCTTACTTTTTAATATAAATGCTATTGCTTTTAAGAGCAATAACAAAGAAAAAAGATACAAAGCAAAAGTACAGACATAATTGAAAATGCATAACAGGTGCTTAAAAAATAACAGGAAAAAGCAAAATATAACGTATGCTACATATTGTAACAGAATTATACACTTACAATTCTATATATAATTAATTCAAACTTTCTGAAAGTATATATAGATATATAACACGCACACTTCTGGTATACTTATGTAACTATCATGCTTTTTTAAACCTACTGTATTTTGTATAAACGAATCCTATATTTCATTATATTTATCCATACAAAGTTAACCTCTAGGCAATCAGCTTATAAGGAGCAAGCGAAATCAAGCTTTCAATCCATTGAGTAAATTGGGACATATATTTATCTTTCTAATGTTGCAATATCAGTCTTTTAGTTACAGTAGTAGTTCAGAGAAACCATTTATATTGTCCAGTTATCAAGTTCCATGTACTAGATATATAATTCAAGAGAATACTATCCTCTGAAATGTTTAACTTTGTGTTATCATATCTATATGTGGTGGCACAGTGGTTAGAATGCAGTATTGCAGGCTAGCTCACTGCCAGCAGTTCGATCCTGACCGGCTCAAGGTTGACTCAGCCTTCCATCCTTCTGAGCTCGGTAAAATGAGGACCCAGATTATTTGGGGAAACATGCTGACTCTGTAAACCACTCAGAGAGTGCTGTAAAGCATTATGTAGTGGTATATAAGTGCTATTGCTGTATAAATAGTTTCTCCAAAACCGAGCAAGTGTAAAAGGTAAATGTAAAGGTTCCCCTGCACATGCGTGCTAGTCGTTCCCGACTCTAGGGGGCGGTGCTCATCTCTGTTTCAAAGCCAAACAGCCAGCACTGTCAGAAGACGCCTCCGTGATCATATAGCCCGCATGACTAAACACCGAAGGTGCACGGAGCGCTGTTACCTTCCCACCAAAGGTGGTCTCTATTTTTCTACTTGCATTTTTATGTGCTTTTGAACTACTGGGTTGGCAGAAGCTGGGACAAGTAACGGGAGCTCACTCCGTTACACGGCACTAGGGATTCGAACTGCTGAACTGCTGACCTTCTGATCGACAAGCTCAACATCTTAGCCTCTGAGCCACCGCAAGTGTAGAACATTATAAAGACAAGATTTTTAAAACAACACCCAACTTGTAAACCTACAGTGTAAACCCAACCGGAGTCATCTGGAAGATTATTTTTTTTATATAAATTTAAAACACGCTGTCAATAGAAATTCTCATGAAAACCAACACAAAAGAACACAAACCATACAATAATAGTCAAGGTCACCCTTTGTTTTGTTTTGTTTTAAAAATAATTTTCTTACATGACAACAGCATCATCTGGAGAAATGTACTTAACAACGGGGAAAAACCCTACAAAACTAAATGGTTTTTCATTGAAGAAAAATAAAGTGTTGCAAAGCACACTTGATAACTGCTGAAAATCTGTAGGGTCCTACACCAGTGATGATTGCATACATCTTTCCCTCTGAATGCACATATAGGCAGCTGAATTCAGTTTTCCTTTCTAATTGTTTTGAGTTCTACATGTGATTTCAAAAAAGGTAACAAATCACCTATTTGCTAGTTAGCACTTCAATGTCCATTGGAATTGTCTGTTTCAGCCATCACCCTTGGAAGATGTTTTGCCCAGTTTTGCTTTTCCAGCTGTGTGACTCACCCTCAGTGGAGCCACTCTTTAATCAAGCCACCTCCAGCAAGCAGCCACCCCCTGGGGACTGTGGAATAAATACATAAATAGCCAAGGAGCAGGGATTATTGAACAAGCCATCAATCAAGAGCCAAATTCTCAATGACATGCAGCACCTGGGGCCCAGAGAAGAAAAATGCACTACAATCTTGATTGTTTATCCTTTCTATGAATTATTCAAAGAGACCCATTTGGTATTCAGGCTAGGTCCCAAGTTGCTTCTGTCCCTTCATCCATACTGCCCTATGACTGTGACCCCACATTTCAGGGAATAAGTGAGTGATGGATGGGCTGCCTGATTGGGAAGCCAAGCAATCACATTGATTTTTTCCAATGTGAGGCTCTTAACCCCATCATTTGAACCAACCCTTCCCCCACAATCAACTTTTTCCTGTGCTCATTTGCCTTGTGTTCTACTGCTGTTCTTAGCCATGCAACAGTTCAACAGGAACTGTTTACTTTCCCCCCCCCCCACCCTGTCCTCTCCTGTGTCTTTAAGTCAGTTTTCGACTCCTGGTGATGCTTGGACTAGTCCTTGCAGTTTTCTTGACACCTTTGTTCAGAATTCATTTGCCCCTTGCCTTCTTGAGTGACGGGTTCAGGGCAGTCTAACTTACCTTGGTCTAACTTACCTTGCTGCCAGTTCGCTTCCTCCCGCGCCTCATGGGTGCACGTGCGCAAAGTGCCCAAAAATTTGGGGGAAAAAAGCCGAAAACAAGATGGCGACCGCATGCACAGTGCCGGAAACTCGGCTTCTGCACATGCTCAGAAGAAGACATTTTTTTAAAAAAAGTAAAAAAAAATTAAAAAAAAAAGATGGCGGCACCCACAGACCGGTACTGACCGGTACTGACCGAACCGGTTCTGTGATTCATTGTGACATCACCAGTGGGTCGCTACCGATTCGGGCAAACCGGTCCGAACCGGGAGGATCCCACCTCTGGTTCAGGGTCACCCAACTGCAGGGGTGAAATTCAAAATTTTTCCCTACCGATTCTGTGGGCGTGGCTTGGTGGGCAGGGGAAAGATACTGCAAAATCTCCATTCCCTTCCCATTCCTGGGGGAAGGATATGGCAAAATCTCCATTCCCACCCCCCTCTGGGGCCAGCTAGAGGTGGTATTTGCCGGTTCTCAGTCCAAAGCTGACTGCTAGCACCCAATTAGCAACCTTCCCTAAAATAGTTGTTCACACCTTGCAGATTTTTACACTTGTTTCATTCTGTTACCTCCGTTATTTCTGCTCATTAATTCTCATTAGATATCTTCTTCACTGATTTTGCATCATATACCCGGCTTCTAAAATAAAGGATTTCAAATAGTTTAGTGTTTTCAAAAATCCAAAATCAAACCAATCACTCTCTTTATTAGTCACCCATCAACATGAAAGGCAGGATAGGGAGCCATGAAATAGTATGACCTTAAATGTTCAGGAAGCATTTGAGGAAGCAGGTGGAACAGCACAGTGCAGTGAATTGGCTTGTCATCCCTCTGTTCTTGCAGGTTCAATGAAGCCACGCACTTTCCGTTGTGATGGGCATTCCTGCAATCCTGCAGTGGGAAATCTAGCAACAGGCAGGATACCAACTACACTTACCACCTGTGGAAAGAACAGCACAGAACTCTACTGTTTTTATCCAGAGCACAACCTGCACCACGGTTCCTGTGGCATGCCCAAGTGTACCAAATGCAATGCCAACCAGCCTAATAACTCTCACCATCCTGATGAGATGACTGATGACTTCTTCCTGCATCCTGGTTCCTGGTGGCAGTCCGCCCGAGGAGTGCACAGAGAAGAGATCAGGCTGGATCTGGAAACAGAGTTCTATCTGACCCATGTCATTGTAGTCTTCAAGTCACCCCGCCCAGCGGCCATGGTACTGGAGAGGTCCCAGGACTACGGGCAGACCTGGAGGCCTTACAAATACTTTGCTGTCAATTGCACAGCTACATTTGGGCTTCCAGACGACAACAGTGAAGAGGGATCTCTTTGTACTTCCAGATATTCTGATGCGGTTCCTTGCAACAGAGGAGAGGTAAGCTATGGTAACTGAAAAAGGATATACCGTGTTTTTCGGAGTATAAGACGCACCTAGATTTTAGAGGAGGAAAACAAGGAAACAAATTTTCTGAACCAAATGGTGTAGTAATATAGCATTTAATAAAATACCAGTGTAGCAGAATACTTTTTACAACCATGTATACTTTTTACAACCATGTACACTTTTTACAACCATGTACACTTTTTACAAACTTCAAACTTGACAGCTTTAAGACTTGTGGACTTCAACTCCCAGAATTCCTCCTCCAATCATGCTAGCTCAGGAATAGGAGTTGAAGTCCACAAGTCTTAAACTTGCCAAGTTTGAAGACCCCTGCACCCCTAACCCAGGGGTCTTCAAACTTGACAGCTTTAAGACTAGTGGACTTCAACTCCCAGAATTCCTCCTCCAGTCATGCTAGATGGGGTAATTAGAAAGCAAAAACACCCCCGTTTTTGAGAAAAATGGCCCCTTTTTCAGCCTTTTTTTGCAAAAACGGGGCATGCAGAGGATTTGGGAAGCCTGCAGAGCCCTCCTAGGGGGTGGGGGAAGGCAAAAACGCCCCCATTTTTGAAAAAAAGGCCAATTTTTCACCCGTTTTTTGCAAAAATTGGGGTGTTTTTACCTTCCCCCACCCCCTAGGAGCGCTCTGCAGGCTTCCCAAACCCTCTGCGCACCCCATTTTTGTGAAAAACAGGCCCATTTTTTGCAAAAATGGGATGCAGGGGCGGGGCTTCGGGAGGCCAAAAATGGCTGTATTCGGTGTATAAGACGCACCGATATTTCCACCCATTTCCACCCTCTTTTTGGGGGTAAAAAGGTGCATCTTATACTTTGAAAAATACGGTACTTTCCAAAAGCTACCTTGAACTTATGCTTAGTAAAATTAGAGAGTCCTTCTAAAGGAATTGCCCCTGGATTATTAGTCATTCACACAACTGTTACACATGTATCCTATTTTATTGAGGATGGCCCTCCTTTGAAAGATTTTGAGAGGATAATCCTCGGTTTGAAAGCATGCTCTGATGGAAGGATTGCCCATCAGTCCAAGCGTTTGAAGTTGCCTGTCAACAGTACCTGGACAGCAGATTTGGGTAGGTAGTGAAGTCATAATAGTCAAAAAATGCTGAGCCAAAATTCTCTTCTAAACTTCCTGAAAATATTGCCAAGGAAAGAAGAAAAATGAAACTCTATATATTATTTTTATGTGAAAGGAGTTGAATCAGGCTAGTTCGTTTGGAATGGATTGTGAACAATCTTGAGTGTATGGTGCATCACTCCACATACACTATGTATGGCTGTAGAGAAGTGGCCAAAGACAAGATAGCGACATTTCTATATTGATATGTTTCATTTGGATTAGCATTCCCTTTTCTTTTTAGCATCCAATGTCTCCTTCAGCCAGGGACGAATGTAGAGGTAGAGCATGGGCTTTCATACAGAAATTTTATTTTATTTTATTTTATTATTTTATTTTATTTTATTATTTTATTTTATTTATTTTATTTTATTTTATTATTTTATTTTATTTTATTTTATTTTATTTTATTTTATTTTATTATTTTATTTTATTTTATTTTATTTTTTTATTTTATTTTTTATTTTATTTTATTATTTTATTTTATTTTATTTTATTATTTTATTATTTTATTTTATTTTATTTTATTTTATTATTTTTTATTTTATTTTATTTTATATTTTATTATTTTATTTTATTTTATTTTATTTTATTATTTTATTTTATTTTATTATTTTATTTTATTTTATTTTATTATTTTTTATTTTATTTTATTTTATTTTATTTTATTTTATTTTATTTTATTATTTCATTATTTTATTTTATTTTATTATTTATTTATTTATTTATTTATTTTGTCAAGCATGTATATGGATATAAACAAAGTATAAACATTAATATGAATATATAAAAGTACAAGCATGGTTTTGAGTACATGGTATTTTACGAAATACATGGGTACTTTAGGACAGGTACAGTAGGCACGCTAGTGCACTTATGCACGCCCCTTACAGACCTCTTAGGGATGGGGTGAGGTCAACGGTAGACAGTTTAAGGTTAAAGTTTTGGGGGTTTGGGGAAGAAACTACAGAATCAGGTAATGTATTCCAGGCATTGACCACTCTGTTGCTGAAGTCGAATTTTTTGCAATCAAGTTTGGAGCGGTTTACATTAAGTTTGTATCTATTTTGAGATCGTGTATTGTTGCGGTTGAAGCTGAAGTAGTCATTGACAGGTAGGACATTGTAGCATATAATTTTGTGTGCTACACTTAAGTCAGATCGAAGGCGGCATAGTTCTAAATTTTCTAGGCCCAAAATTTCAAGTCTAGTGGCATAAAGTATTCTGTTGCGAACGGAGGAGTGTAGTGTTCGTCTCGTGAAATATCTCTTGACATTCTCAATTGTATTAATGTCCAATATGTAGTGTGAGTTCCAGACGGATGAGCTGTATTCGAGAATTGGTCTAGCAAATGTTTTGTATGCTCTAGTTAGAAGTACAATATTACCAGAGAAGAAGCTGTGCAGGATTAGGTTGACCACTCTTAATGCTTTCTTAGCAATGCTGTTGCAGTGGGCGCTGGCACTTAGATCATTGGAGATGAGTACTCCAAGGACCTTTACTGAGTGAGGATCGTCAGCAAGGTCATAATCATTTGGTTTGTATTTTGTGTTCTGATTATTTTTGCCAATGTGTAGGCTGAACATTTGTTAATTGAGATTTGAAGTTGCCACTTGTTTGACCATTCAGATATGTAGTCAAGGTCTTTTTGAAGGGTAGTAGTGTTGTTGGTGGTGTTGAATAGTTTTACATCATCTGCGAAGAGGAAGCAATTGCTTTTTATATTATCACAAAGGTCATTTATGTAAATAATAAAGAGAGGTGGTCCTAAAATGCTGCCTTGGGGAACACCGCTGTTAACAGATACAGGGTTTGATAAAGCATTACCTATTTTGACCACTTGTTGCCTGTTTGACAGGAATGCAGTAATCCATTTGTGCAGGGGTCCAGAAATGCCATAGGATTTAATTTTTAGAAGTAGTTTGTCGTGTACCACTGAGTCAAAGGCTTTGCAGAAGACTATGTAAATTGCGCCTATTGCTTTGCCCTGATCAAGTTGTGTAGTCCATATGTTTTTACAGGATAGAAGTTGTAGGTTGCAGGATAATTTTTTTCTGAAACCAAATTGTTTGTGAGAGAGTAGGTTGTTTGTCTCTAGGTAGAGGTTAATGGATTGGTTAATGATTGATTCCATGACTTTGCATAAAGAGATTGGTCTGTAATTTTCAACTAGGCTGGGGTCTCCCTTTTTGAAGATAGGGATGACTAGTGGCTAGTGACCATAGGTTGGGTAGGGAGCTGGTCCTGAAAGATTTATCAAAAATTATGCTCAGTGGTTCTGCTAGGGAAGTGGAAAGTTTTTTTAAGAAATAGGCACATAGTTCATCTGGTCCAATGGATAGAGATGGTTTTAGATTGCATAGTGCCTTTCCAATGTTGTCTTCTGTGAAATCTGTGTGTATTAAATCATTGTAATTGTTTGTGGTTCTCCTAGGAAATATTGGACATAAGTTGTTGCTGTTTACAAAGACTGAGCTGAAGAATGTGTTAAAGAGTGTTCTCCAGCACCATACTTCAAAGGCCTCAATTCTTTGATGCTCAGCCTTCCTTACGGTCCAACTTTCACAGCCATACATGCAACTGGGAAAACCATAGCAGTGACTATACACACTTTTGTTGGCAGGGTGATGTCTCTGCTTTTTAGTATGCTGTCTAGGTTTGCCATAGCTTTCCTCCCCAGGAGCAAGCTTCTTTTAATTTCTTGGCTTTAGTCCCCATCTGCTGTGATCTTGGAGCCCAGGAAAATAAAATCTGTCACTACCTCCATTTCTTCCCCATCTATTTGCCAGGAATTAAGAGGGCCGGATGCCATGATCTTAGTTTTCTTAATGTTGAATTTCAAGCCAACTTTTGCACTCTCCTCCTTCACCCGCATCAAGAGGCTCTTTAGTTCCTCTTCATTTTCTGCCATTAGAGTGGTATCATCTGCATATCTGAGGTTGTTGATATTTCTCCCAGCAATCTTAATTCCACCTTTTGATTCATCTAGCCCAGTCTTTCTCATGATGTGCTCTGCATATAAGTTAAATAGGCAGGGCGACAGTATACAGCCTTTCTGAACTCCTTTCTCAATTTTGAACTAATCAGTGGTTCTGTGTTGCTTCTTGACCTGCATATAAGTTTATCAAGAGACAAATAAGATGGTCTTGTACTCCCATCTCTTTAAGAACTTGCCCAATTTGTTGTGATCCACACAATCAAAGGCTTTAGCATAGTCATTGAAGCAGAAGTAGATGTTTTTTCTGAAACTCCCTAGCTTTCTCTATGATCCAGCGTATGGATCTCTAGTTCCTCTGCCTCTTCGAAATCCTGCCTGTACTTCTGGTAGTTCTTGGTCTGCATAATGCTGGAGCCTAGCTTGTAGGATTTTGAGCATAATTTTGCCAGCATGTGAAATGAATGGAATGGTGCAGTAGTTTGAACATTGGCATTGCCCTTCTTTGGAATTGGAATATAAACTGACCTTTTCCAATCCTGTGGCCACTGTTGAGTTTTCCAAATTTGCTGGCAAATTGAGTGTAGCACTTTTACTGCATCGTCTTTTAAGATTTTGAATAGCTCAGCTGGAATACAGTCACCTCCACTAGCTTTGTTGTTGTTCAGACTTCCTAAGGCCCATTTGACTTCACATTCCAGGATGTCTGGCTCAAGGTCAGTGATCACCCCATCGTGGTTATCAGGGATGTTAAGCTCGTTCTTGTATAGTTCTTCTGTGTAATTTTGCCATCTCTTCTTAATCTCTTCTGCCTCTGTTAGGTCCCTGCCACTTTGGTCCTTTATCATGCCCATCTTTGCATGAAACGTTCCCTTCATATTTCCCAATTTTCTTGAAGAGATCTCTGGTCCTCCCTATTCTATTGTTTTCTTCTATTTCTTTGCACTGTTCATTTAAGAAAGCATTCTTATCTCTTCTAGCTATTTTTTGGAATTCTGCATGCAATTGGGTGTATCTTTCTCTTTCTCCCTTGCCTTTCGCTTCCCTTCTTTCCTCAGCTATTTGCAAAGCTTCCTCAGACAGCCATTTTGCTTTCTTGCATTTCTTTTTCTTTGGGATGGTTTTAGTTGCTAACTCTTGTACAATGTTGCGAACCTCCATCCATAGTTCTTCAGGCACTCTGTCTATCAGATCTAATTCCTTAAATCTATTTGTCACCTCTACTGTATATTCATCAGGGATATGATTTAGTTCATAACTGAGTGGCCTAGTGTTTTTCCCTACTTTCTTCAATTTAAGCCTAAATTTTGCAACAAGAAGTTCATGATCTGAGCCACAGTCAGCTCTTGGTCTTGTTTTTACTGACTGTATAGAGCGTTTCCATCTTTGGCTGCAGAGCACATAGTCAATCTGATTTCTGTGTTGACCGTCTGGTGATGTCCATGTGTAGAGTCATCTCTTGGGTTTTTGGAAAAGAGTGTTTGCTATGACCATTGTATTCTTTTGACAAAATTTTACCAGCCTGTGCCCTGCTTCATTTTGTACTCCAAGGCCAAACTTGCCTGTTATTCTGGTTATCTTTTGGCTTACTACTTTAGCATTCCAATTCCCCATGATAAGCACATCATTTTTTGGTGTAAATTCTAGAAGGTGTTGTAGGGCTTCATAGAACTGGTCAACTTCATCCTCTTCAGCACCAGTGGTTGGGGCATAGACGTGGACTACTGTGATGTTGAATGGTTTGCCATGGATTCGAACTGAGATCATTTTGGGGGTTGTATCTCAGTACTGCTTTTTCTACTCTTTTATTGACTATGAAGGCTACTCCATTTCTTCTGAGGGATTCTTGCCCGCAGTAGTATACCTGATGGTCATCTGAATTAAATTCACCCATTCCTGTCCATTTTAGTTCGCTGATTCCTAAGATGTCGATGTTCAGTCATGTCATCACTTGTTTGACCACATCCAGCTTGTCTTGATTCATGGATCTTACATTCCAGGTTCCTATGGAGTATAGATCTTTACAGCATTGGACTTTCCTTTCTCAACTAAACCTTTATCTTAAGATATGAAAACGCGAGAAATTACATCATAATGCAGTTTGTAGAGGATGATTTTCCCAGGACATCTAATACAGCAAGTACTTCTGGTGGATGGTGGTGCTGATAAAAACATTCATATTTAACTTCTGTAGCTTGCTTCATTTTTGCTACTATGTTGATATAATACAAGCCATCCTCTAACTTCACCTACATTGAACAGAAGTTATGATCAAAAGCAGAAGCCTATGTTAAGGTACTGATGCATTCAGCTTAAGGTCCCAAATGAGATAGAAATAGTTATAGAAATGAAGTTTCTTTTTTCATCCTCTCACAGGGGTGAAATCCAGCAGGTTCTGACAGGTTCTGAAGAACCGGTAGTGGAAATTTTGAGTAGTTCGGAGAACCGGTAGCGAAAATTTTGAGTAGTTTGGAGAACTGGCAAATACCACCTCTGGCTGGCCCCAGAGTGGTGGGAATGGAGATTTTGCAATATCCTTCCCCTGCCACACCCACCAAGCCACGCCCACAGAACCGGTAGTAAAAAAATTGGATTTCACCACTGCCTGTCCATCTGTACAGTCAAGGGATCTGGGAAATGAGAAGCACATTTTTTTTAATAAAGCAGAGCATGCGGAAATGAAGATAAGTGTCTCTTTGGAAGGAGGATCTTGGAGCAATGAAAACCAGCTCATTACAACTTTCTACTTTAATGTCACTGGAGCTATATGTCAAACTACTCTTCTAACAAAGAGTATAAACTCTTGCTTGTTTCCTTGCTTGTTTATTTACACTTCCATTAGAATGTAGAGAAAGTTAAACTATCAAAAGGCTATTCATTTTAGACAAGAGCCTGTGTGACAGATGACACCAATGAAGTGTGCTAGAATGAGCCCATTACTGGAATTCACTAGGAAAAGAAGAATTGTGTCTGCTTGAATAAGATAACCTGTTGCTATGGAAGCATGTTAAACATGCCTTGCTTGGCAGACTAGTTTAAGCTCTACAGTTCAAGCCATATCCTGCCCAACCTGGGAGGAGGAGGTGGGGGGGGGGATAGTTAAAATAAAATGCAACCAAATATGTTTTTAGAATGTTTGAAATATATTTCAAAACAGAAAGAGGGTCAGATCTATTCTGTTCATCTTGTTCCTGAACTGGTAAACATGACTCTGATAGAAATTGTCCTTGGATTAAAAAGGAAAAAAAAAGAAATTGTCCTTGGAAAAAGTCCCAAATTTAGGACTGGCAGCACCTAATTTTGACTAGCCCTGGATTGTGCTTTTTAAAATGGCATCCTTAAAAAAATGTCTAGAAGTTGCGTTCTTCTCCCAGTGTCAAAGCCAGAGTGAGGGATTTCTGTCAAAACTGAATGTGGACTCCCCTAGATCTATAACTGCATGGATGTAAACATACACCTTCCATATATTTATAAAAAAGTAACAAAAATGAGTTTTGTAAAAGAAAAAGAAAAAAACAAAGTCAAACTTCCATTCACTGTTCTCATCATAAGCTGGAGCAGGCACCTGGTCTTCAGGATACAGCAAACAGGTAAGGCCAGAAATGACTTCAGGGGAGGATGTTGGCTCAAGCGGGTCATGTCTGTAAGGAAGAATAAAAATGTATGCTAAAAGGACAAATATACTGAGAGCTAGAAGGAAGGGCCTTCAAGGCTACAATATCACTTTTCTCTGCTTATGAAGCTCCTGAAATACTGATCTGAGATGGTGACTTGTGACAAAGTGAGATGGCCAATTAGATTGCATATTTTGGGATGCTGACTGGATCCCTGGGTATAGGGTCATAGCAGAGGACGAGGATTTTTAAAAAAAAGGATAAAGGAGGTTTTCAGCCCTCAGATCGGCTGCTTCCTTGCCTCAGAGCCTGCCTTTGACCCCTGCTGCTCCATAGTTCAGCCAGAATGGCTGACAAAGGCCATAAGCAGGGGAAGGCAAAGCAGAAGACCCCCAGGGTCACTCCTGCTGAGGACATTTGCCAGGGGGGGGGGATTAGAAACTGAGCCCTGCCAGTGCCAGGGACAGGTCACCTCTACACCCATCCTCCCCTTCTGAACGCTCCAAGTCATCCAGCACAGCTGTTTTTTTGCTCCGTCTTGTGCCTGCTTGCAGAGGAAGCTGGCAATCTGGGTGCTGCTTCCTGAGGACTTGTTCCCTCTTTTTGTTTGGAACTTCAGAAATCAGTCAGTCTGCTCCAGGAGACCCAGAAAACTGACAGTTAGTGGCTAGGCCTTAGCAGACTCCTTTCTCCTCAGGAGACAGTCAGCAAGTTTAGGAGTGCCTCGTGGGTGGCCACCATTTTGAATTACACAGGACCGCCCACTTCAAAAAAAAATTCTTTTTTCTTTTGAGGCCTCCTTTATTTAACTTGCCTTCTGTGCAATGGGTGACAAGAGCCAGCAATCTGGCAAGGCTCCTTTGATCCAAGGCCCTGTCTGTACCTGTCTCTAGTGCCTGGGCTGTATGCTTCCATTTGAGCTTCTCTGCATTGCTCTGCTTGTCTTCAGCCAGGTAAGTGTGCAGGCAGCCTTTGAGAGTGCCAGTGGCCATCTTGAAGCCTCCCACAGGGTGGCAGCCATTTTGATTGCCCTCAGAATTGAAGGCACTAAGGGCCTGACTAACCTGACTCCTGGTGAATTTAGGAACAAATCCATTCAGGTTTGGGGTTTTTTTTGGCAATAATATGGCAGTGATTTCTGATTTTTCACCCCCAACTTTCCAGTTTAGCCATAGCCTAAGTATTTCCCGGTGGACTCCCTTTGAAAAGATAACCAAGCTTGACTCTGCTTAGCTTCCGAGCCCAGACAGGTCATCCAGCTACTGCCACGTGCTGATATATACTGTATATATGCACAGGGCAGGGAAGCATATTTTTCCATTGAAAAGCAGGACTAGGAAAAACTCAACAGGTTAAGCCAGACCCCACGAGGGCCAAGTTGCAACTTCAGGGTCACCTCTTGAATAACAAGTCTTTGACTCAGCATTTCCGCTTTGGACCTCGTGCCAAAGAAAGCTCATTGCAATTCTGTAGTTATTTCAGCTTCCAGCTGGAAAAGATCAATCCAGGGATTAGTCACTGCGAAAGGCAAGTGCCCAAATGTTATGACTAGGGTTGTCTGTTCAGTATGTCACTGAACCTGGGCTGCAGAAGAGATAAAATACAGAGGCAGAGGTGGGGGAAGCAGTTAACCTCCGCGGAATAAACACACAGCCAGGTTCTGCTTCCCCAGAGGAAAGGCTTAGAGTGTGCCTTATGTGCTTTTGAGTGGTAGTAAGGAATGAGAGTGTAAACAGAGAATACGGTCTTGTGCAGAAAAGACAGAAGAGAGGCTCAATTTATTGCTGCTCCAATGCAAAAAAGAATTGTATCCTTTCAACCAGCATTTTAATGAGCCACATCAACAGCAGGCTGGCTTTTTTTCTCCCCCCTCCCTTTCCTTTTGACTTGAAATCAGCCAGGAACAAGTCTTAGTTTTCTGCACTTTCTGACATGCAGATATTCAATTAGATTCCTCATCCTTGCATTGTGATAGAAATGCCTGGTGCTACTGCCGTTTTTATTTATTTAAAGCATTTATATAGCTGAGCTAACACTGGGCAGCGTTTGTTGAACCCTAACAGAAAAAGGACCATGGAAATGTTCTTAACTGAACTTGAACATTCTCCGTCTCCTCCTCCTTCCTCTTCCTTCTTTTTCTCCCAGAACTTATTGTTGCTATGGCTCCATCTGCTTTTGAAAAGCTGGGGGAGGCTATTCATAAAGACCTCAATGATCTCCCAAGCAAACATTAATCAGAAGGGCTTCTACTTAGAATGCACAGTATTATGGTACCAGCGGTTTCCAAAGCCAATTCAGGACTCTATCTTAGGATATCTCTTAGACCATTAGTGTACTGTATAAGCTTTCTTCTCCACACACACCCCAAGCTAAGTTCATTTGAGTTAACTAGTTCAAATCTCAGCGCAGTTGGCAAGCAATGAAGGTAATGAATTACTCTGCAGTGGCAATGTGTGCGTGCACGTGTTTGTGTGTGAAGTGACCTTGATAATTTACTGTCCCAGCTATTCACGCCACATGATTAGTACAGTGACCTTCAGAAGATACACTTGCTGCTGTGCGAAAGCAAATTTGCGGAGCAATTAGTTGTTTACATACTGCCATTTTATGTTGGATTTTATGTCCATTGGAGAAATCCATTCTCCAAAGGACGGTTAAATATATCTGAAAAATATGTAAATATATCTAAAAACAGTCCAGGCAAGTGCTAATTTGCCACAGCACTTTTGTTAAGATGTAGTGGAAATATTTAGACAGAAACAAAGATCGATACTAGTGCATTTTAAAAACTTCAGAAAGTAAATGCACAGTGATCAGCATTAACTTTAAAAAAAACTTACAAGCAAAGATATTAAAAAGGCATTAGAACAAACATGAACATGACAAATGTATCTTTTCTTTTATGTACACTGAGAGCACATGCACCAAAGACAAATTCCTTGTGTGTCCAATCACAGTTGGCCAATAAATTATTCTATTCTATTCTATTCTATTCTATTCTATTCTATTCTATTCTATTCTATTCTATTCTATTCTATTCTATTCTATTGTGTGGTGCAGTGGTGAAGGTGTTGAGCTGGCCCCAGAAAGTTTTAAATTCTAATCCCCCTGCAGCTGTGGAACCTCACTGTGTGGCTTTGGACCAGTCATCCTCTTTTACTCCATCCATTTCAAGGGGTAAAATAGGAGGAGAGACCACCTTGAGCTCCTCTACAATGGGGAAATGCATTTTAAAAAATGCACATGTAATAGCAATAGCAATAGCAATAGCACTTTACTTATATACCGCTTCATAGTGCTTTACAGCACTATGTAATCTAAGGAGAAATTAAAAAAAACCTGTATACATGATTTGCATTTGAAATGCCATTTGTATGCACACACACATAGCTGTAGATGTAGTAAAATATCTCCACCAAAGTTTAGAAGGCAAAATAGAAAGGTGTGTGTGTGTTTGTGTGAGAGAAATTTTAGAACAACTCCTGTTGAGCTAGAAACAAATTGCTGCTGCTGACCTCAGAGAATGGTGTGAGAACAAAGGTCCTGAGGTGATTCTGGAGTGCTCAAAGAACTTGTGTAGAATTAGGGTTATATAGTGAACATTTCCAGTAATTCCTCTAGAACAGGGGTGTCAAACGTGATTTCATTGAGGGCCGCATCAAGGTTCTGTTTTATCTAGGGGGAGGGGGAGGGAAAGCGTGGCTAGGGTGGGCATGACCAGCTCGACATAACTCATTGAGTCTCTGTTTTCTGCCTCAATGGCCTGCAGCCCTCTACCAGCAAAAAGACTCGGGGCCATGCACAGGGCTGTAGCCAAAAATGGGGCCCACATGGTCCCCCTGAGCTCCATTTTTGCTGGCAGCGGGCTGCAGGAGGCAATTTCGGCCGAAAACGGACCCTGAGAGGGCTGCATGCGGCCTTCCTGAGCACTGTTTTTACTGGCAGAGGCACCACAGGCTGGTCCTTTGCTGTTACAAGGTTGGCCCCGCAGGCCAGATCTAAGCACCCTGCGGGCTGGATCCAGCCCGTGGGCCTTGAATTTGACACTCCTGCTCTAGAAGAATCTGTTAGAGACATATCAATTAGTCTGAAACCATCCAATAATGACTTGTTCTGGAGAGACGATTGTCTATATCAGTGTTGGCAAACCTTTTTGGCACTGAGTAACGCTCGCGTGCCAGAAACCGGAAGAGCAGCCGCCCTGTGCACATGCGCGCGCCAGGAAGATGATCTTCCGGTTTCCGGCATGTGCATGTGCACCGGCCACCTGGTCTTCCAGTTTCTGGCGTGCATGCATGTGTGAAGACCAGCTGGCTGGAGCGAATGCGCTGGCTGGAAACCAGAAGATCATCTTCCCAGCCCACGCATGTGCACCGGGCGGCTGCTCTTTCGGTTTCCAGCGCTCCCGCGGGCGTGAAGACCAGTTAGCCAGCGTGCTGGAACCCAGAAGAGCAACGGGCAATGGCTCTCATGCCCGGAGAGATGGCTCTGTGTGCCAACTCCGGCACGCGTGCCATAGGTCTATAGGTCACGGGTCTATATTCATTCAGAAGCTCATTACTAGTTTATGGTTTGTTTTTGAATGTAGTATTTTCAATAATTAAAAGAGAGTGAAAAAATAATCACAATGGATCATTTTGAATTAAATTAAACATAAACATATAACACCTGTTTATTATTCAATGTGTTATTGTTTTGAGAAACAGTTACTGAAACATAGTACATTATGGTCTGGTGGAATTAATAATATCAGCAGACCATCACAATTTGCTAACTCAAACATGCATTTTATAAACATTAGGAGTTTAAGTTGGCTTTCACCATCTCATAAGCAAGCATGTGTCTGTTCTTTTTCCAAAAACAGAGAGCCAGTTTGATGTGGTGAAAGTGCTGGCCTAGAAACTGGGAGACCGTGAATTCTACCCCTGCCTTAGGCATGAAAAGCTGGCTGGGTAACTGAGGGCCGGCGGTCACTCTTTCTCAGCCCAACTTACCTCACGGTTTTATAGTTATGGGGAAAATAGGAGGAGGAAGAAACATGTATGTTCACCGTCTTGAGTTATTTATAAAAAATAATAAAAACATGATTAAAAAATAATTAAAATCTAACAATACACTATATGTCCATTTCTTGCCTGCCTTTTAGGGACACTGGTCCCATTCAGGGAACAGCTGGAGAAAAAGATTAGGTTTTCAGATTCTGTCTTTGACTTGCGCACATTAAAATGGTGTAATAAGACATAAGGAGTGGTTTTTCTGGTATAAAGAAATATATATATATATATGTGTGTGTGTGTGTGTGTGTGTGTGTGTGTTATATATATATATGTAAATATGTAACTATATATATATATATATATGTAACTAAAGATAGCCATACCCTTAGTGGGAATTGAACCTGGGCAGTCTGCTTGTAAGGCAGAAGTTTAACCTCTAAGCCACAAGGTTCTCTTCCCTATCAGCGCTTCACCAGGAAAGGGTTATATATGTTTATTCTGTCCAGTCATCCTGGTGTATGGAAGGAAACATCACAGCTTCCTTTTGCCTATCATACATATTCGTATATGTATATAATGGGCTCATAGTCCATTTACAATTTAGTGCAACTGGGATTGACAGATCTAATAATTAGAATGCCATCCATCTTTTACATGCTCAGTAAAAACAATGGGAAAATACTAGAAAGTGAAAAAATGATTCTGTTTTAAGGAATTTTGATTTCCATTATTCACCAAGGACATGCTGATGGAAAAATGGGGGGTGGGGAATAATAAGAAACACCTCAGTTCATATAGGACACATTTCCCCTCCATTAATCTGATGCCTGAGTAATGGCTTAAGAAAGCTGCAGTTCGACCTGTAGGAAGTGATGTGATATCTCAGACTTCGGACAGATATCGATTGTAAGAACAGAATTCTTGGCATTGTGGTTAAAGAATCACAACCTGGAGCCATAGATGGCAGGAAATACAAAATCAGAGACATTGTCTCTAGGATAAAGCTGACCTCTCCGAGAAAGATAAAATAAGAACAAGATCACAAAATGTCAGTTGCTGGAAATAAATTTGGGAAAGAGAGAACATTCTTTTCTTGATTGTTGTCAGCTTCAACTTTTATGTAGCTTCGGGGACACCCAGATTTCTCTAAGTTTGTTAAAGGTCAGGTTCAGAGATACCAGTATTCTATTTTATTATGAATTGCAGTCGTGAGTTTGGAAACAAAAGCTTTTGGGAGATAAGAATGAAAATTCCGGCAACATAACCCACCCTCTCCCCCCCAGCTTCATTCTGATTATAACAGACAGGGTTTAGAGGGCCTTTTTTTAATGCAAGTCTGGGAATGTCCACAATAATGTAAAAAGATGCTTTTGTTCTATTAATCATGAAGAGAGGCAACCAATAAACGTTATAGTTAGAATGGAACTGAAGCGGCAAAGGACTCCTAATTGCATCTGAGGCTAAGCTTTTAGCTTGCCTGGATTGGGCTCTTTACCTGGCCCACCTGTTCTGGAGGAAACTAGGAAGTCCACATATAACAATAGGTGAGGGAAAGTTAAGATGTGGTGACTCTAGCTGCCTCAAACACAAGAGAAACCACCTTGATGGACTACAAAACCAAAAGCGGTCATGCACATTATAAGTGAGCAGGCTGAGAAACCAAATCATAGCAAATTAGTCTGCCTTGAATGGTATTCCCCTGGGCGCTTGCCCAATGCCTCTGGTTGTTATGAGTCACTGACATTCCTGCCTTTCCTTTCAGGACTCATTTTTACAGTTGACCACTGCTCCTTTCCAGCCAGAAACATTCGGCATGTTTTTGCTCTCAATGAAGGTTGGTTCTCTTTCAGGAAGATGCCACAAATGAATCAGCAAACCCCACTTTAATACAGAAGACTGAACTGTAAAGAACGAAAGGAAGATCTCATTGGAATAAGGCCAACTTTGCTATTAGGGAGGATAAAGTAGCTGCTAAAAGTGATGTGAAAGTTAATTCTCAGCCTGATAAGACCAGCAGTTGCAAAAACAGTCAACAGCTGCATGTTCCCCCCCTTTAGCAAAAGACGCTGCTTTCTACCATGTGTGTGAGAGAGAATTTGAGTGAGTGACTTTGTCTCTTTCAACAATAAGGTGCTTGATGGAATTCTTTTGTTGTATCCTTAACCTTCCTTCTAGTAAATGTCACCAGTCAGAGCTCTTGGACGTGTATTTCCTGCTAAGCTGTGAGGTATTTATGGGAGGCCAAGGGGTGAATGGCAAAATGTGTAGATGCAAATATGAATGGTTGGTTTGCATTGCCGCATGGCAATGGATGCTTCCCTATTTTTTCCATCTTCCCAGTTTATACTGGATGCCTGTGGCTATGATGAGGAGAGAAAGTGGTATATAAGAAATGGCAGGAAGGTCAGGAGATCAGGATGAAGATTTTCTGGTTTCACCTCATCCCTTCTGTGCTTATTTTCCCTCCATTTCTTTCTGGTAAATTACTTTCAGAGAGAGGCCTTTGAAAAAAGATGGAAAGAAAGATGGATGAAGCACTGGTGCTCTGGCTGCTGTCAAAAAGGAAACCAGTCAAGTGTGCAAGCTAGGTGGAAATAGGATTGGTTCAAGGGTGAAATCCAGCAGGTTCTGGAGAACCGGTAGCGGAAATTTTGAGTAGTTTGGCAAATACCATCTCTGGCTGGCCCCAGGGTGGGGAGGGAATGGAGATTTTGCAGTATTCTTCCCCTGCCACACCCACCAAGCCACGTCCACCAAGCAACACCACGCCCACCAAGCAACACCCACAGAACTGGTAGTAAAAAAAAATTGGATTTCACCACTGGATTGGTTGGATGTAAGAGGTTGAATAATATGAAGGCAGGATGGCTTGATGCCAGTGGACAAATATACTGTGATAGATATCTATCTGCTAATAGCAGATATGCATTGTACTTAAAGGCATGACAGAAAACTAAAATACTTGGGGAAAAATCCCTTCTTGAGATAGTGTCCAGTTGTTACCTTTGTTGTGCATCTTCAATATCTTTCCCCCTTAAGATTATTTTTAAGATAAGATTATTTTTAAACGACATCATTCCAACAGAGGATGCCTTCAGAGCAAGTTTGTCCATTCAAGGACTTGTCTTCTGTACAGGAGATATATTGCCACTCATGTGACCTCTAGATTCACCATCAGCATCAACAGAACAAGATGTTATGCAGAAACACATCATTCAGCAGATAGCTAACAGATTCAGATCTTTGGATCTCAGAATATTGGACTTCAGTGAAATGAAAGAGTCACAAATAAAGTCATTTAGAGGTTTTGAATTCATGTTTAAATATACTGCTTTTTTTTAATCAACAGTGAATCGGTGTGATCTGAACTGAATAAGCTGGTCTGTGAGTCTTTGTTTCCATTACCCAAACCAAGGCAGGCATGTGCATTGAGTAAACTTGGTCACTGGCCCTTAATTCCCTGGGTGGAAGGAATGCTGGGCACCTGTGCTAAACAGAATGGGCTATTTGCGCAGGGTTTCATTCATTAGGGGAATGCAGGCAGCTGGCCGGAAAGCGCCTGGGTTGTTTTCTCATGCTTTCATTGATCAGGGAAAGTGCAAGCACCTGCACTGCTTACACAGGCTGGGCAAGTTGCCCATTGCTCCCATGAGCAAGAGATATCTCTGGTTTGAACCCTAGGCCATCTGCATCCGTGTCCCCTAAAGAAAGAAATGGAAAGAAAGTGGAAGGGAGCAAGGCTAAACTCAGAGTAGCAGAAGAAACACGTGCACTGTTGGCTTCTCTGTCATTTCTTTGTCAGGCATGGATGCTTCTGCAGTTCTCAAGTTAGGCAGCTGACTTGTGTTTCCTTGACAAGGTTCATCTCCTAGGATCTTATTGCTGCATCCTGGAAATATACCCCAAGTATAATTCCAGAATGTTTTTCCTTAATCTGTAAAACAAGAAATAGGGAGACAATTTTAAACAGAGCATATTTGGGAAGGAAGATTGTTTATAAAATAGAATAAAAGTCCGTAATAACAGCTTGAGTAAGTTGCAGTGTTTATAGAAATATTCCAACCTCACTGCTCAAACAGAAATAGCTGCTACACAAAATACAGAGCAAGTGAGAGAGCTCACAGTACTTTTGCTGGCATCCCAAATTGTAATTCATGAAATTTGTCACTTTGAAACGAATTTCTTCAGCGAGCGGTGTTCAGTCTGGAGACTCTGGTTCGATTATCTTGAATATTGGGATAAAGCCCCAGTGAATTTACTGGAATATCCTCTGAAACCATATCGCCTGAACTGCTATAAAAACACTGGCTGTGTTTTCATAATCCACAATTGTACTTATGTGTGGGCAGGGTGATGGATGGAAGCCCTGCAAATTACATGCCTGCATCTAACATCAAGATCCGAGTATGAAAAGGTGGCTTTGAGATGTGATTCCATGACATACAATATGTTACATCATTCATCATCATGGTTTGTGGTGGATGTTTGAAGCACATGTTACGCATTTTAAATTTCTACAGAAGTAGCCCATTTTTCTGGGTTTCTCACAGTACAGTGAATCATGGGCTGACTACCCAACCCATTGAGGTGATCTATGCTTGGTTGATTTGTAGCAGGTGTGTGTGTGTGTGTGTGTATATACATGTGTATATGTGTGTGTATATATATACATACACACATACACTACACACACACACACATATATATATATATATGTATATATAAGGTATATATGTATATATGTATATATGTGTATATATATATATATATATATATATATATATATATATATATATATATATATATATATACACATATACATATATATACATATATACATATATACATATATATATATATACATACATTACATACATACATACATACATACATACATACATACATACATACATACATACATATATATATATATATATATATATATATATATATATATATATATATATATATATATATGTATATATAAAACTTACATTTTTGCTGATAAAGAAATAAAGGGAGAGTAGTATAGATCTATGGCAAGCTATTTAGCTTTCATCAGCTAGCCATACCCTTCTGGGATTCGAACTTGGGCAGTGCTTTTAACTTCTAAGCCACAAGTTCTCCTCCCTTATCAGCTGAGCCAGGGGAAGGATTAAATGTTTTTCTGTCGAGACACTCTGGTATACCCAAATATGAGTTCTACCGGAGTTGGGCGGCATATAAAAATGACCAAATAAATAAATAAATAAATATGGGAGGGATCATACTGCTTCCAGGTTTGCAGCCTGGATGGCCCCTGGAGTGGGGCTGAAAGACAAAAGGAAGCAGTACGCTCCCTCCCATATTAAGTAGAAAAATAGGGACCACCTTGGTGGGAAGGTAACAGTGTTCCGTGTGCATTTAGTCATGCCAACCACATGACCATGGAATCGTCATCGGGCAGCGCTGTCTCTTCGGCTTAGAAACGGAGATGAGCACCGCCCCCTAGAATCGGGAATGACTAGCATGTATACACAACACACACATGTACATATATATATTTAACACTATTCTCTTTTTCTTTTCAGGTGATCTTCCGTGCTTTAACGCCTACTAACAAGATTGAAGATCCATATAGTCCCGAAGCACAAGCTGTCTTGAAGCTCACCAATTTGCGACTCCTTTTATTAAAGAGGCAAGAGTGTCCTTGCCAAGGCTCGGGACTGCTGGAGAAACCGCACAGATTTGCCCATTATGCCATCTATGACCTAATTGTCCGCGGCAGTTGCTTCTGTAACGGCCATGCAGAAGAATGTCAGTTTGCCAATGGGCCAGGTGTTGGCAGCAATATGGTGAGTATCAATGCCACCCTTTCTTACATTAAGCAAGAAAAAAAAACAATGCTTCTGAATCACCGATGTCTTCATCGTGGCATTAATTTTATCCATGTAGCTAATGTTATGTAGATTTTATATCTTTCAGTGTAATTTTAATTCAGTTTTGGAGACCAAAAGGCTTTGCTTAATGGTGTTTAATGCTATTTGTGTGAGAGAACAGCTACTGTATGAGCATGATCTTATATTCTACCTACCACTTTTGCCCATTTGAATCTAAGAGGGCCAGTACAAAGGTTTATTCATTCCTATTATTCAGCACACAATGAATAGAATAGAATAGAATTCTTTATTGGCCAAGTGTGATTGGACACACAAGGAATTTGTCTGCGGTGCATAAACTCTCAGTGTACATAAAAGCTATAAGTGATAAATCATAATCATAGTCATCATAAAAATACATTCATCATAAACATATATAAACATTACAAAAAATATGTACTGAATAATGTCCTGAGTATGGTAAGTCTTCCTTCCTTAAACTATTTTAATAGTTAAGTCTGCTACTGATTAATCACCATTTTTAATTCTAACTTTAGTTTGAGTTCTGAAAAATCCATATTTGCGAGAAATCTGATGATTCCTTGGAGTTTTTGCAGGGAGAAGGATAACTAGAACAAATTCATGATTACATACTTATGGGTCCTCCTAAGAAATAAATAAAAATATATCGAAAATAGAATTAGAGAATGGGAGCAAAACTGCAAAGCACATTTTAATTTTGTGATTCATACATAGACAAAACCATGTGCACATTTTTTTTCTTCGCTTTTATCTTTCCCAGTGGAATAAACTGAGATTTAATAGAAAAGAGACTGACACATGTTGACAGGATCTGGAAAATGCTGATTATAAAATAGAAGGGAAAACAGTGGTCCTTATAGGAACTCTCTTGACACCCCCACACATTCTTTGTGTTCAGTTTCTTTTCCCAAGATCATAAAATCTAAATCCATTTTATATAGTTGGATCCAAGGGAGCAAACTTTACTATTCATGAACTTTTTGAAGGTATAGACCAGTACTTGGAAACCTCTGAGCCAATTTTCAAGTGACCCCACAACTACTTTTTTCCTAAATTTTGGTATTATGATTGCAGACATTCAATAGCATGATTTCCAGTCAACGGGGGACAGAAAATATATGAGAGCACCAGTGTACACACTAACATTGGCTTAGCATCCTTCAAAATGGAAGGACATTTTCCCCCGACTTTGGACAAACATAATTCTAGGTCTAGCACATGCATGATAGGATCCCATACATTTTGTATTATCACAGAAAGTAAGAACTGAAAGGTATATGGATCTCTTCTACTCCAAACAGTGCAGTCATTACACAGTTGAAGACTATACTACCATATTACCCTCGAGCTTCTGTTTAAGAATCTCCATCAAAGTCCGTCCATCTTCCTAAAATATTTTTGAATATATATTTTTATTGATTGAACATATTTTTCCTGATGACCAACTGCTTTTTGTGTGTGTGTCTTTGAGTCAGTTTTGACTCCTGGCAATTGCATAAACTCTTTGCACAACATTTTTTAAAGAAATGGTTTGCCATTGCTACCCACTTCCTAGAGCTAAAAATCAGCCAGCTGGCTTGGTGTCTAAGGCATTGTAACTTAGTTTTCCTGTTTCTAGCATAACACCTTTAATTCAACACCAAACTAGGTTTTCAACTTAGATCTAATTCTTAAGCCCATTACTTCTTCTCATTTTTGCTCAAACAACTCTGAACAATTGTGTTCTATCTTTTAGATAACAGTCATTCAGATATTTAAAAATAGTACTGTGTTTTTCCTAATTCTCCACTTCTCCAACCTAAAGAAAAAAAGAATAGAATAGAATAGAATTCTTTATTGGCCAAGTGTGCTTGGACACACAAGGAATTTGTCATGGTGCATATGCTCTCAGTGTACATAAAAGAAAAGATACGTTTGTCAAGAATCATGAGGTACAACACTTAATGATAGTCCGGGTACAAATAAGCAATCAAATCATATTAGGAATCAATTAATATAAATTGTAAGGATACAAGCAACAAAGTTAAAGTTATTAGTGGGAGGAGATGGGTGATGGGAACGATGAGAAGATTAATAGTAGTGCTTAGTAAATAGTTTGACAGTGTTGAGGGAATTATTTTTTTAGATAGAGTGACTAGTGTATATTTATTTAGCCTTTTATGCCAATTTTAACAAATTGACTTGACATACAACACCTCCAACTATTCTCCTTATTTTCCTTTTTCTTCTAGGATTTTTTTTAATTTTAAGTTGTCTTCCTCCAGCCACACTGCACTTTGTCAGTATCCTTCCTAAAATGTGGTGACAAGATGTAGACAAAATATTCTATATCTGGGTTGACCAATGCAGAACAGAGAGAAATTATGACAAATACTGATTTTGATATTATAATTTTCTTTCTTCTTTTACAACAGATGTATTAATTTTACAAGGAAATAAAGAAATAAAAAATTAGGCAAAACAAATGTACATTAATTAAAATAGCTAAAAGTTTCAAAATAACAATTGACCCATGGACCTGCCTGCCACTTTGTGGTGGGGAGGGTGGGTTTCCTGCTTAAGCAGGGGGTTGGACTAGAAGACCTCCAAGGTCCCTTCCAACTTTCTATTCTATTCTATTCTATTCTATTCTATTCTATTCTATTCTATTCTATTCTATTCTATTCTATTCTATTCCTATTGTTTCTGTTCTATTCTATTCTATTCTATTCTATTCTATTCTATTTCTATTGTTTCTGTTCTATTCTATTCTATTCTATTCTATTCTATTCTATTCACAAAGGGAGTCATGAACTGTAATGAAAACTGCACACACACACACTCCCCATTGAAGCGTCTGCAAGGAAGCAACCAAGCTCAGAAGGAAGGCACCAAAGATGTGCCCAGTATGCCTACAGTTGACACCTTTCCTATACAAAGTGGTAGTACAACATTAATACAGTACAGTAAATCCTGGAGCAATAAAAATCAGTGAAAAAAACACTGATCCTTTAACACACATTCCAACACCACGAGAAGAAAGCAAAGTTGCCTTAAGTTTTTCAGCAAGGCTCAGTGCTAGTTTAACTGTCAGGAAATCCTTTGTAAGGGATTTCCCTGAGACAGGTTCTTGTTTCTTCCAATTGCTTGAGAGAGTTGCATGTGTAGTTTGGGGGCATGACCGATTTTGGAATTCTCCTGTGTAAGAGAGAAGTTTCCCATGTAGAGAGGATGTTGGGGGGGGGGAACGGCTTGTGAAAGTAGAGAACTTCCATTTTAGAGAGCAGTTTGTGACAGACTTTTCGTTCCAATGACAAATCTAAATGGATTTGGCTGTTTTTGTCTTTAAAGCTCAGTCATTTTATTCTGGAACAATGTCTTCTATTTAGAAAAAAAGTAAGGAGGTTCAAGGATTATTATTATTATTTTGCTCTTTACTTTCAGAAACAAGTGTTTTGTGTGATTCCACTATAATAAGGTTCCTGATGAGTATATTGAATATTTGGCTACATAAAACCAAAGATGCAAAAAGTCTTTGAATCATTGCATAGGGGTGGGGGGGAATTGAATAAAATTGCCCTATGTGAAGAGGTTTCCATATTGGGGATGTTTGTGGAGTCCAGATTCAGGACTAAAAACAGAATTTGACTCTTTCAATTCTAAACAAGCCACACCAGTCAACTACTGAATGCAGCCAATATCTTTGTTTGGTTATTTGGCTCGCTAAAGAAATACAAAAGCCAAAGCAGTTTGAAATGCTCTAATCTTGGCAGAGCTTGACATTAAAAAGTCAAAGCCTCTTTTCATAAACTGATTTCACATCTCTCTAGATTTTTGTCATTTTGATTTGCTTCCCTCTGAAAGGAAATTCCTGACTTCCCTTTCATTGATAGCTTGACAGACTCAACAACTGCACTCAGTTCATGAAATTGTTAACTGAAATTCTAGGCTACCATATCTTAATCATTGGTTTAAAAAAATAATAAATCATAGTATCCCAGCAACAAAGGATGTTGTTATACTCCACCTAGGACAAATATGGATCCACTTAAGAAACAGCACAAGAAGAAAATAAACTGCTAAATATTCTAGTGGTTTCATCAGATGAATAATACATTAAATTAATACAGCTGGTAGAAGAATAAACAAACTGCCCATCACAAGAGAAAAAAAAACATAATACGCCCCACACTATTGGCATAGGGAGTGTAAACCATCACTAGATTTCTTTTTTTTTTGAATTTTATTTATTTTCCACTGCCTGTTGTGCCATGAAATGACTTCATCTAGCAGCAGAAAATTAAATTGTTTTGTTTAACCAAAATTCGTAAGTTACTCGTTTCTCAGACTTCAATGGAAAGAAGAATGCATCCTGGAATGTGTACTGACACATTAACAAGAGTTTTATTCTTCTGAGAATAAGCTTGGTGGACTGTTCCTCCTTTTTACATTAGATGTTTGTTTTATGACCGTGGAAAAGTACATTCCATTTTGAGTAATTTAATTTAGGTTGCTTCCTCTCCTCCTCCTCCTCCTCCTCCTTTATTATCAAGTCTCATCTGCAAACATTAAACATGGTAAATTAATGTTTTAGTAACTGATTTGATTTTGTGGGTGATGCTGTGGCTTCGCAGATGACATGATGATGCCACAGGCACATAAACACAATTTTGGAAGCAATCACAGCCAACAGGTCTGAATTAGCAGTGAAAGCAAATGAGATTCAGGAAACTGATAGACAAGATGACAAAGCAGTGGCTGTGGGAATAAAATAAAATCGAAGAACAAAGTTATACTGCCATGGTGTGCATCTGTTAATGGACTGTATCAATTAGGAACTGAGGGAGAACAAAGTTGTACAGGACCAATCAAGCTGTAACTTGATAGATAGACTAATTGTTCACAGTCAATATTCATCCATTGTGGGACCTTGAGATTGTAAATACCCAAACTCCCTTCAGTTCTAGTAATATTGGATTAAAATATCAATGCAACAATGTGACATTTCTTTGTGAAACAGTAGCCATCATTGCCATTCTGGAAACTTTTTCTTTCTACAACAAATTTCTGACATCTGTATATAACACTTCCAGCTTATCAAATTTATTGTCTTTTATTTGTTGTTCCTCTCTTTGGTTTACACTTGCTGAATGTTCAATCCTTTCCCCTAGACCAGGGTTCTATGGGAATCATGTTCCTAAAACTCTCTTTTTAATCTCATTGCTGATATGCATAGCCATGTACCTTTGAGTCACCATTCCTTTCTGCATTTTTCTGTTATTCCTGTTATTGATGTACTTGAAAACTTTCTGCTCTGGTGCACTTTCAAAGGCAGCTAACAAATGTTTTTGCTTTTTCTAAAAAATGTTAAAAGTTAAAACATAGTGTTTGGTAATAGTAATAATAGCAATAACAAAATCAATGCTAAAATCAGCTAACTATTTATAGGTTGGTAGGAGAAATGTGGGCTTTACAGATTTTCTAAACAACAAGAAAATGAGACCCAAACACAGTTTTTCATGAGATCACATCACATAGGCTGAGCAGAGAGCAGGAGAAGACCTTCTTTTTGACTGCCAGACGATAAGTCTTGGCGTGCAGGGCCATCCAGGAATTGGCCTGGGATGGGCGTGATAAAATGTGCATCATGATAATCATGTTAAAAAAAACCCACAAGGTTAAGGGATAAATATGTGAGAGTGGTGTTTCTGTCATGACATCACCACAGGCATATTTTGATTTGAACCATGTGAGTTTGCTCTGGATGTCTTGAGAAAGGAACCTTTACAGATTACAGATTAATAGAGTTGGAAGGGACCTTGTAGGTCATTTAGTCCAACCCCCTGCTCAAGCAGGAGACCCTACACCACTTCTGACAAATGGCAGTCCAATCTGTTCTTGAAAGTCTCAAGTGATAAAGCTGCCACAACTTCTGAAGGCAAGCTGTTCCATTGGTTGATTGTTCTCACTGTCAGAAAGTTCCTCCTTATTTCTAGGTTGAATCTCTCCTTGATCAGTTTTTATCCATTATTCTTTGTCTGGCCTTCGGGTGCTTTGGAGAATAGCTTGACCCCCTCCTCTCTGTGGCAGCCCCTCAACTATTGGAACACTGCTATCATGTCTCCCCTGGTCCTTCTCTTCGCTAGACTATCCATGCCCAGTTCCTGCAACTGCTCTTTAAGAAGGAATCTGTTATTAACAAGACAGGATTGTTGATTGTGTATTCAGATTTTAATGAAGGCACTAATGGCTTGCTGGGAATAATAGTTTCTTCAAAACATTGTATTGCAGTTTGGGCACCAGGAAAATATATCCATAGGATAGATATCTGAACCTTATAGTAATAAGTAACAATCAAGTATAGTAATAAGTAACAATGCATTTGCTAAGTTGGGTTCTCAGTGCAGGATCTCCCAATGGAGCCTGGCAACTAGGGACAGCACAAAAAGGAAATAGCAATAGCACTTAGACTTATATACCGCTTCATAGTGCTTTACAGCCCTCTCTAAGTGGTTTACAGAGTCAGCATATTGCCCCCAACAATCTGGGTCCTCATTTTACCGACCTCAGAAGGATGGAAGGCTGAGTCAACCTTGAGCCGGTGAGATTTGAACTGCTGAACTAGCAGTCAGCTGAAGTAGGTTGCAGTGCTGCACTTTAACCACTGTGCCACCTCGGCTCCTCCTTTCATATCCTTTCTTGGGATATGAAAGGGATTCATATCCCAAGTCCTAAACAACACTATCACATTTCATATAATCAGTTCTTATTACAAAACTGTACTGTTTTCTCACTATTTCTCACTTTGTTTTGTTGACATCAAAGAGAAATGAGAAAAGGAAGTCAAACAAAGATATTTCATATCATTTAATTCCATTCCATTTCTTACCATGGTTATATGCTGCACTAATCATCAATTGATTCCCAAGCAGGGCATCATTTATTAAGCCAAGCAGTCTAATGCCTCTTTTAAAATATTTAAACAATCTGCAAGAATGCTAGTTTGTAATAGCGATGTTCTGGGGAAATGGTCTTTCTTGTGATAGATGAAATAATCCTTCCTGGTGCTTTGGGATCAGGTTTCAGACTTGTGGATCCTCCTGGACTCTATTTTATCCTGTCTAGGAGCCCAATTTATCAACGGTCTTCAGGAAGACAGTTTATCAGCTCCATCTGTTGCATCAGCCTTGCCCTGGTCTGAATTCTGAATTCTGCCTGCCGTTTCATGCTGTTACATAGCATTCAGGACAAAGTCCTATGATCTTCTTTACCTTGACGCTTGCTAAGCAGGCTCTCCTACAGGACGCACAGAAGGCTCCCTGGTTGCATTTGGGAAGTAGGACCAGAACAATCCTACTTCCCATGAGCTTCTGAGCCCAATTGGTGCCATGTTTTAAGTTTGTAACCTTCTCAGAAAATGGGGAATGGAAACAGTAGGAGCATAAGCAATCTCATGCATCTATAAAGCAGCAGAGAAATCTGGATGATGTAGGATAAAGTCAGCGATGGGTTGCTCCCCGTTGAGACCGGTTCTTAGAACCGGTAGCGCCGGCGGTGGGAGGCTCCGCCCACCTACCCGGGACGCTTCTGCGCATGCAACCGGCAGAAAAATTATTTAGAACCCACCACTGGATAAAGTCAGCTATTATAATAACAGATTAATTCACAGAGTTGGAAGGGACCTTGTTTAACAGATTAACAGAGTTGGAAGGGACCTTGCAGGTCATCTAGTCCAACCCCCTGCCCAAGCAGGAGACCCTACATCTGCCTCTACCTAGGATCAAACTCCCAACCTCCTGATTGTGAGGCAAGAGCTCCACCTCTAGGCCACAGCAGCTTGATTTTTGTAGGTCACCTAGTAGGTCACCTATTTTATTTATTTTATTTTTGTCAAGTACGTAATATACATAGATATAACATTGTTTATATACATACCCCACCCCCAACCAAGCAGGAGACACTACACCGTTTCTGACAGATGGCAGTCCAGTCTCTTCTTGAGAGCTTCCAATGAAACTATTATCTGGTCTACACCTTATGGTGACCTTTTCCTAGAACATTTATCTTTTTCTAAGTACTTTTGCGCTATATTACTTCTACTTTCCAACTGTGTGTTGGAGAGATCACACAGTAAGTAAGATTACATGTTGTGGTTAGTAGTAGCAGCTGTGGCGGCAGCAGCAGCAGCTATAGCAGTATTAATATTCAATTTGTTAGGGTTTTATTTTCAGAAGAATGATCTTAGACACAAAGCTGCTTAACCTACAAAAACATCGAAGAGTTATTTGCTGTAGCCTGGAGGAACCACGCAGATCTGTTTTTGCTAGGGAGAATTTGTTCACGAGGAGACGACTTTGTGTTGAAAGAAAAATTAGCGTGAAATAACCCAGTGAAGTTTTGATTGTCTGGAAAAGCTACTTCAGACGGCAGAAATTAGGCTGCAGATGTGCTAGTTGGGGAGAGAAAGCACATCTTCCCTATTTGCTGTTCTTCCCGTCTAACCCATCTTTGTCTGCAAAATGTTTTTCCTCCCGCAGGAAGTTAGATTTATGTTTAACTTTGTACATGTGCAGTGCATCTGGAATTCCACACTGGAGTGGGGTGGGGAGAGAAACAGCAGCTGGAAAGTGTTCTCAATAGGAGCCTACTAATCTCATGCTAGATTTGGGGTAACACCTGCTGGTGTTCCTAATTGCCAAAGCAGGCATCCCTTCCGAGTGCTGCCTCAGTTGCTTTGGACTTCAAGTCCCTCAGCCTTTTGCTATTGAGTCAATGGGAGCTGAAATTCAAAATAACTTGAGAGACTACCTTAGTACAAGATGTGAATGAATCCAGAATAGATTGAGGTTAGATCTGCAACAATTAATAGATCAGTGCTGTGATAGAGATGAATTTATAATGTGGTATGTCAGGCTACAAATGGTCATAAATTAGTAATCCAGCTGCAGACCAAAGCTAACATCTGTATCCTATTTGGACTGTGATACTTCATATTTTTGGAAGCTATAATGCTAGAACCCTTAATTTAATTTAATTTATTGTATTTCTATGCCGCCCAACTCCCAAAGGACTCTGGGCGGCTTACAACAGGATATAGAAAATTTATTTATTTATTATTTATTTATTTGGCAGTTTTTCTATGCCGCCCTACTCCCTCAGGACGGCGTGTAAATTTTAAATACATTTAAAAACATCATAAAAGATTTAAAAACAGTTAAAAATCACATACATACATATCATTCAAGGCCGGACCTCGCAAATTGCAAGATCAACGGCCCCAAGCCTGCCGGAAAAGCCAGGTCTTCAATGCTTTCTGGAAGGCCAATAGAGTGGGGGCAGTCCGGATCTCAGGGGGTAGTTGGTTCCAGAGAGCCGGGGCAGCCACAGAGAAGGCCCTTCCCCGCAGGCCCGCCAGCCGACACTGTTTAGCTGACGGGACCTGGAGGAGACCAACTCTGTGGGATCTTACCGGTCGCTGGGAACTATGAGGTAGAAGGCGGTCTCGAAGAAGGCATTATTTCAAATATAAAGAAGGCAATGTGATGAGGAAAATTATTTGCTCCTGGACCACACAAAATAGAGCTATTTCAGCACTTTGGTGTATCATTGGAAGTGTCCCAGCCTTGCAAAAGGAACCAGATAGATGCAGAGATCTTTGTAGGGAGCAGCAGAAAATCCCTGCATCACATTTCCCCCCAAGCACAGAAACCCCATGGATGACTCTGGTAAAATGTCCAAGGACCTGCCAGTCAGGATTTTTGGTCAAGAAAAAAGGCAGGCTGAAGAATAGAGAAATAGACACGTATCATATAGATGTATATGCTTCAAGAGAAAAAACTAAGGCACACATTTTATTATGTTTCATAACTGCTGGGGTATATTTGTGTGTGTATTTTGTATTGTTGAAAGCTAGAGAAATCAACTCACAAAGTTAGACTTGTATTGTTTAATAAAGTCCAGGAAAATCTGTTGTTATCCAAATATTGGTGAATTATAGCTTCCAACAGAATCTAGCTAGAAAGGCCAGTAGTGAGGAATGCTGGTAGTTGAAGTTTAGCAACTTACTTATAGAATGAATTCGTCACTTCTTATAGAATATTCAGATTTTGACATCCTTGTCATTTTTGTAATCTTTTGTTCTTTATTTTTGTTTCTTATTGCATATTTAATTTTTTTTCTTTCATGGTTTTCCTTGTGAATGCCCAGGATAGTTGGGAGTTGGGCAGAATAACATTTTAATAGGATGTATTCAATTTCAGTTTCTTTTCTACTTAACTTTAGGAGCATATGGATTAAAATAAATTTCTTAGAAGGAAAGTTTACAGACATTTAAAAGGAGACTGATTTGATTTTTAATTGTTTAGCCACTTGTTCAGTTAATTTTATTTTAATTATGGTAGGTATGTCAAATCTGAGCTGCAAAATTCAAGACATTACACGGCAGCAAATTTAGACTTTTCTTAGTGCTTGCCTGGATTTTTGCAGATTAGATATCACAACTGTAGGTAGTAGTTTTCTTTTACTAACCATTCCTATGGGGAAAATATAATGCCAACTGAGCCTTTTGAATATATATATATTCAAAATATATTTGTATATATATATATTCGTAGATTTTCACGGGTATAGGTATATAGGTCTTAGTGAATTCGGGTCTTTTCTCGTGTAAGATTGAGAGTATCTTGGCGACGTTTCGACGAGGTCTCACTCGTCATCTTCAGGCTGGAGTTTTCGGCTTCGTGCTTGTGCGAACAAAGCGTGGTCGGAGCTGCCGTCTTTCTATAAATATTGGTGGGTGGGTGTGGAGTGCTGGCTTAGTTGCTGTAAGTGGGTTGGTTGGCTGTGTTGTAACATCCTGATTAGTTGATGGAGTAACATCTTGATTAGTTGATGGAGTTGTTGTTTGCAGATTAGTCGGCTGTTTTGTAATACATGTCTCTGGTATAACATCCCGGGCTTTGGTTTGGCTCCTGGTTTGTGGTCTGGCCATGTGTTTATGGCGTGTGTCAGTTTGCTTTGTGTGGGTGTCGGAGGGGGGTGCAGCAGTTGTTCGCACAAGCATGAAGCCGAAAACACCAGCCTGAAGATGACGAGTGAGACCTCGTCGAAACGTCGCCAAGATACTCTCAATCTTACACGGGAAAAGACCTGAATACACCAAGACCTATATATATATATATATATATATATATATATATATATATATATATATATATATATATATATATATATATATATATATATATATATATATATATATATATATATATATATATATATATATATATATATATATCCATACCCTTATAGGATTCGACTTGGCAGAACCCCTCCCCCTCTTTATATATATATGCTAAAGATTAGTAGTCAGTAACTCCTCAAAGAATAATATTTTGCTATTAAGTACATGCTACTGGATTCCTTTTTAAAGAAACCATCAACTTGCTCAACTGCAAACGAGAATTGTTCTAAAGTATGTTCGTTCTCTTTTTGTCCAATGACAACTAATGGTTGGTTCTGTCTATCATTTGTCAAATTTAATTCAAACATTATGTTCTGCCAATGTCTGAATGAATAGCCTCTTTTCTTCACAGCTGGTAAATGTCAAAAGTAAGCAGAAAAATTCACCTAATGTATTCTCTAGACTGATATAGTACCTGTGATGAAAAGATACAAAGGTGGGGGAGCTTTGGGATTAATCATGCCCTGTTTTCATTTAAGGAAGATGTAAATAAATTGCCTGCTGTCCTTTCTGAAAATAATGCCAGAAAAAAGCCTGGCTTAGCTTCTTCTCTGTTCAAGCAATCTCAGGAAGTTGTACGATTTAGGTTCACAGGCGTCAGATACCGTTTGAAGGGGATGAAAACAGACATACAGTACATGGTTAAGGTCGAATGGGTATGTGTGTACACATGAAAAGAGCAATACTGCATTGTCACATATACATTCTGAGAGCTCGTATTATAGCATTCCAACACTACTTTCATGTTTCTGACAAAAGCATCAGATCCTGTAGACACTTTCACATCAGAATAAATTTGGTGATGTATAGAGAAACTTTTCTTAACATACCTCAATCTCATATTGAAGTATTTTTAATTATCAGACCTTCATAGTTTCATTAATATAAGTTATTACAGTGCCTAAGTTCCTATCCATGAAAACCTTGGGTTTTCTCATTCTCATTCCTCATTCTTAGGACGCCTTAAGCTTTCTCTAGAACTTCTTTTGATGGGGATTTAAAACGTTTGGTGCATGCTTCCATGGCTGCCCACTTCCTGATCTGAAAAAGCCTCAGGGAGATTTGTGTACATTTAAAATTGAAGGTTAGTTGCTGAACGAAGAGTGGTACATGATGAAGGTAAAGCATGGAAAAGAATAAAGCAATGTTAATGAATGCTTTAACAAGGGAGTAAGACAAGGATGTGTGATGTCCCCTAGTTCTTTAAAGTGTTCATGTATAAACGTTATCAGGAGTGCTTTGTATGTGGCAGTCTGTTGTGTGGAAGGATTGTGAGAATTGGAGAAATGCAAATTGAATAAGATAGCAACGGGTTACTTAAGTGCGTGTTGTAAAAGGGCCAAGAATGAGTGTCTGTTGAATGAATGTGCTTCGAATACAAAAGTGACTGATCTGTAGAACAAAAGAACATTAAAGTTTAAAAGAATGAATGAGGAAGTAAAAGAATGAATGAGGAACTGATTGCAGAACAAACATGAAGGAGGACTGAATTAGTTGAAAGGAGAGGCGAGATCAAGGAAGTTAAGGCTGAAATCCTCAAAACAGAGAAATTTGAGATAACAAAAATAGTGAATGCACGTAGTAAAAACAGCAAGGATAGAAAGATTTGTAAGGATAGAAAGCTAAGGAGAGAGGTATAATGAGTGGCATTGTTATAAACGTGTATAACATTTGATATTGTACTATTTATCTCCTTGTGATTGTGAAACTTTCAAGTAGAAGACACTATCATGCTTATAAAACAATGTTTCTGAGGACAGGTGCCTCCTGCCTCAAAATTTTAGGAAACTTAGGCCATTGGCTTTTTGACATTTGTGATGTGAGAGGGCTCTAGGATCTGAGGGGAAAAAAACTTTTGGGGGAGTCATTTGTCACTGAGGCTTCAGGTTGCTGACCTTCTTGTTAGTTTCAAATCAAATTAAATCCTTTATTACCGTCATAGACCGATGTAGGTACAATTTAGTAACAATATTATAGGAGGTAAAGGGACTGGGATAGAGGTGGGTTCCTCCCAGTTCGGACCAGTTTGCCCGAACCGGTAGCAAACCGCTCGTGATGTCACGATGATGTCACAGAACCAAGGTCCATGGGCGCCGCCATCTTTTAAAAAAAAATCAGATTTTTTTTCCCGAATTTTTTTCCATGAATTTTTCCTGTTTTTTTTTTCTTCTGTGCATGCGCAGAAGCTGAGTTTTCGGCACTGCGCATGCATTGCCATCTTTTTTTGGATTTTTTTGCCACTGCACATGCGCGTGCGCGGCCACGAGGCACGGCCACGCAGCGCAGGAGGAAGCGAACCGGCAGCGAGGTAAGTCAGAACCCACCCCTGGACTGGGATAAAGGTAGCAGACCAATTTACATGAAAGACAAGAGAAAGAAGAGGAAAAGTAGAAATAGCAGAGAAGAACTGGAGTGCCAGCTCATATTTAAAGACAGTGAGAACAGTAAGAAATGCTTCAATGTTACATTGCTGTATATTACAAAGCTATATTGCTGTACAGCAGTCTAGTAGAGTATTAAAATATAAAGGGAGAAGCTTCGGGATTAATTCATCCCCTGTTTTTACTTAAGTAGATAAATTGCCTGTTGACCTTTTCTGAAAATAATGCCAGAAAAAGGTATGTCCTAGCTTCTTCTCTGTTCAATATATTAAAACATTTAGATGTGGTGATACAATGAAGAAGTATAAACTAAAATAATAATGTTATACCTGGAATTGACAACATAAATAACAATGTTCACTTAATTATTAATTATAATCATAATTTAGAGTTATATAAGAAGAGGAGTGAGAGAGAGAGAGAGAAGGGAAAGAAAAAAAAAACAATGGTCCAAGGATGTTGACTTGTGTAGGTGATGTCAAGTTCTGAACCTGAAAGGAATAGATGGTATAGAAACTGGAGAGTTATAATCTTGTTTCAAAGATCCTTGAAGAAATTCCAATAAAGGAGGCTTTAGTTTGTATAAGGACAGGAACACATAAAACAGAAGAAATTTCTATTCTGCTCCCAGTCCCACCATTCCCTGAATGCTTTCATGTTTTTAGTTAATCTTTGAATCCTGAATATTTTTAGATTTTTTTTAGATTTATATTTAGATTTATTATTAGAGTTGTAAGGGACCTTGTAGGTCATTCCTATGCATTATTTAAAAAAATCAACATATGAAATACTTTCCTCCATACATCCTGAGTATTTTTCAGGGATGCATTTTGCAACAAACCCAGAAGGTTTGTTGCTAGGGCAAGCAAGTTTTGCTGATTACAGGCAAATCTCTCTGAAGCCAAATTGGATTTGGCATCACTACAAAGTGAAGATGCACCTCAAAGACAAATAATTTTGGTAAATGAGTGACTGTTGTCCAGTTCTGGAACAATTCCAAAGTCCTCATTCGAGTGGGGTGAGCAGGAGTGGGGTGGGGGGGGAGAGATTGGTTCCCCAAATATACTGATGACGGCCAGGAAGTCACAGCCAATGCTATCGTTAGCAGTAGCTACCAGCAAGAGGATGAAAGGGGATGGGTGGAGTAAACAAATAGGAAGGAAGGATGAAGTGAAATTCAAATGGTGGTACCAAGCTGGGTCAGAGCCTCTTCCCTGTGAGAACTTTACAGGTTTTGGAAGGCTGTCTCCCCTTAGCCTTCTCTTACTTACGCTGTTTGAATTTCATGGGTTAGTATTAGGACTGACGTTTCCTTGGGAAAAGAGAGCTGGCAGTCTTGAATAGCAGCAGCACAGCCAACTTCACAATCTTTTCCTCTAGCTTTTCCCTTCTTCTGACACTGACCTAGGGTATGATGAAGTGTAAGTTCTCAATAGCAATAGCACTTAGACTTATATACCGCTTCACAGTGCTTTACAGCACTCTCTAAGCGGTTTACAGAGTCAGCATATTGCCCCCAACAATTTGGGTCTCATTTTACCCACCTCGGAAGGATGGAAGGCTGAGTCAACCTTGAGCCGGTGAGATTCGATCTGCCCAAATTGCAGGCAGCCGGCAGTCAGCAGAAATAGCCTGCAGTACTGCACTCTAACCACTGCGTCACCGCGGCTCATGAATGTCCGTCTTATTTTTGAGCTTTCTTTCACATAGATCTAATTGAAGCATAAATGTGCCAGCATTTTTTTTGTTGCTCTGTCCTCATGGCCCATTTTGCCCCGATCCATAAGTGTGACAGATTTCAGTCACCTTCAGCTATACCAGTGTTAAGATAGGCTTAAAGTGGATAAAGTCTGTTAGGCTTCGCTTCAGATAGAAGTTAGTTGATTGGCAGTGACTGGGAAGAAAGGCAGTAGAGGCAGGAAAGAGATTGGCAGTGGAGGCAGCAACTTTCCATGCTGGCCTACTTTTCTGCCAACTCAAGGATAAGTGGAGAGAAGAACTTCAACTCAGTGGAGGAAAAAGGCAGTTTGTGAGATGGAAAGAAGTCTCCATCCTTTCCCGCAGGCAGCAACTTTTCATGGGTCAGTTTTGAAGACAGAGTATTGCTGTCCATGCTATATCCCATCAAATGTTTCTTTCAGTCCCGCACTTGTCTATATACCCTTTGTGAGTTAAATAGAGAGTCTGAAATGCTAAAGGCAGAAGCCACAATATTTCCATTGTTTTCTAACCCCATCCCTAAAAAAAGGCCATTCTTCTTTCAGTCTAATCAGTTCAAATTTTTGCATGAGCGGGTTCCTAGAGAGAATACCTAGAGATGCTCTTTACCATGTACTCTATAGAGATCCAGAAAAGCAAAGCAAACCTCAACTAGGCTTTGAAAGTGAAGGGAATCCTCCAGCAATTCTTGGTAGCTGTGGAACCGTTTTACAGTCTGCATTAAAGTGGTTAGTTAATTAATTAGTTAATTAATTAATTAATTAATTAAAGAGGGATACAATCAAGATCAAGTGAGGCACTAATACCACTCTATAAAGCCTTAGTTAGACCACACCTAGAGTACTGCATCCAGTTTTGGTCACCACACTATAAAAAAGATGTTGAGACTCTAGAAAAAGTGCAGAGGAGAGCAACCAGGATGATTAGGGGACTGGAGACTAAAACATATGAAGAGTGGTTGCAGGAACTGGGCATGGCTAGTCTAGCGAAGAGAAGGACCAGGGGAGACATGATAGCAGTGTTCCAATAGTTGAGGGGCTGCCACAGAGAGGAGGGGGTCAAGATGTTTTCCAAAGCACCTGAAGGCCAAACAAGGAATAATGGATGGAAACTGATCAAGGAGAGATTCAACCTAGAAATAAGGAAGAACTTTCTGACAGTGAGAACAATAGCAATAGCAATAGCACTTTACTTATATACCGCTTCATAGTGCCTTACAGCCCTCTCTAAGTGGTTTACAGAGTTCAGCATATTGCCCCCAACAATCTGGGTCCTCATTTTACCGACCTCGGAAGGATGGAAGGCTGAGTCAACCTTGAGCCTAGTGGGATTTGAACTGCTGAACTAGCAGTCAGCCTGCAGTCACAGCATTTAACCACTGCACCACTTCAGCTCTGAACAATCAACCACTTGACTTCGGAAGTTGTGGGAGTTTCATCATTTGAGACTTTCAAGAAAAGATTGGACTGCCATTTGTCAGAAATGGTGTAGGGCAGTGATGGCGAACCTATGGCACGGGTGCCACAAGTGGCACGCGGAGCCATATCTGCCGGCACACGAGCCATTGCCCTAGCTCAGCTCCAGCGCGCATGTGAGTGCCCGCCAGCTGATTTTTGGCTCGCGCGGAGGCTCTGGGAGGGCAATTTCGGCCTCCGGAGGGCATCTGGGGTGGCAGGGGGAACGTTTTTGCCCTCCCCAAGCTCCAAGAAAGCCTCTGGAGCCTGGGGAGGGCAAAAAACGGGCCTACTGGGCCCACTGGAAGTCGGGAAACGGGGAAGTGGGGGGTCACGCACACATGTGCAGGCAAGTTGGGGGCTTTGAATTATGGGTGTGGGCACGCCCGCACGTGCGATAGTGCGTGCGCGCACTATTTCGGCACCCGAGGAAAAAAAGGTTCGCCATCACTGGTGTAGGGTCTCCTGCTTAGGCGGGGAGTTGGACTAGATGACCTATAAGGTCCCTTCCAATTCTGTTAATCTGTAAGTAAGGCTGATCTAATATCTCTTTGCCAGTTTTCATTAGAAACTCTGCTCTGCTTCTGGAGCCCATCATCTCCATATTTAAGCCTTTCCCAATGCAACTAATTGGGTTATCAAAACAAACCCTTGCCATAAATCTTGGAACTGCTGAAAAGGAGACTAGGAAGTAGGATATAAGTTCTGGGGAGACAGGAAAGAGAAGGCAGAGTTCCTCCTTGCCTTTCCTTGTGAGGCATGTCAAAGCAAAGAATCCAATTGACCAATTCTTTGGAATGCAGGGAACTTATGCCCAAGCCTTATGATACCCTTTCTTTTAAAGTTCTTGCCTGCCTGCAGCTTTTGTTCAGTTCACTCCGGTCCTTTTCGTGCTTGCAGCCACTGTTTACAAGTATTACTTTTTTAAATGATTTTTTTCCCCTTTTGATAGATCCATGGGAAGTGCATGTGCAGACATAACACTGCAGGACACCATTGTGAGAAGTGTGCGCCATTATACAATGACCAGCCATGGGAGCCGGGCAATGGAAAAACTGGGACAGCAAATGAATGCAGAAGTATGTGGGTCTCGGGGAGAGAGGGAAGGAGGGAGCAACACAATAATGAATCTTTCCAACCCAGGAGCAACGCCCTGGTGACTAAATCTGGATTTATGGTGCTTTAGCAGCAGATGGGGAATGGTCTAAGAAAATGTATGAAAATGCTTTCAAGACCTCCTCTCGTTTGCTCTTTGCATACAGAGAGATATCAGCCATGTTCTGTACCTCAGCAAAAATTCAGCTAATATCAAAGGAATAAATTGACTGGAATTATGGACAAGGCAGAAATATTAACATTTAAAAGCAGAATAGCAATAACACTTAAGACTTATATACCGCTTCATAGTGCTTTACATAGCCCTCTCTAAGCGGATTACAGAGTTCAGCATATTGCTCCCAACAATCTGGGTCCTCATTTTACCCACCTCAGAAGGATGGAAGGCTGAGTCAACCTTGAGACGGTGAGATTTGAACAGCTGCTGAACTAGCAGTTCAGGTTGCAGTGCTGCTTTTAACCACTGCGTCACCTCGGCTCTGTTTTTGACTCCCTCAGCTGCTGTTATATAAATCCTACATTCACTAGCAAGCGTGTTTCCATGTAGAACATTGAATCATATATTCATGAATGCAAATATAAATAAATAATATTTGGCCTACTTGCTGTATTGTACATTTATATATATTATACAATAAAATAACTTTCTAGTTTTAAAGAGACTTGTCTTTTTGCCGTTTTCTAATAAAGCCGGTGACAATACGCAGTAGGATTTTTTAAAATGTATCCGTTCTTAGCATTATATGGAAGAAAACATTTATTTTCATTGAATTAAGAATTTTTTAAAAAGGCAACACTCTGTTTGCTGTTGTTTATCGTTATTAGGCAAAATATGGTGGGGATATCAAGCTGGAATAATCTTTGGTAAGAATAAGCTGGATAAAACAAAACTTTAGCCATAGTAAAATTCTTCACATTTGGATAAACGATTTCTCTTTATAAAATTTCCAACTATCAGAATCCTTTGGTCTTAGAGGTATGTTACAACCCACCTCTGCTTTCACCTTGTTTTGCTGGCAATTTTTTATAAATAGGTGGTTGGTATTCCAAAGAGAATCAAGTTGAAACTAGTCAGAAGAGGAACAGTCCAAGATTGGACAATGGTTATTAAGGTCAAGTGCAGCAATAAACAAATTTTAATTATATCCCAATGGTTTTATACGAATTAAAGGAGAAGGAATTCTGTATCTTTCATTTTTGTTTAATACTTAAAAAACAAGGCAGCCAACTCATTCACAGATCATATTAACAGCTTAATTAAGAACATAAAAGAATCAACTGAAATGTTACATTATTCAATTATTATTTTTTTCTGCAAACTTAGCTACTCTTAGAACAGATACCGAAATCAATCTTACAATCTTACATTCCTTTAATCAAGGTATAATTTTAGATAGTTGGATGACAGACAGACAGACAGACATATGCATGCATAGACAGACTCACTTTTCTTCAACTGTAAGAAAGAGCCATACTTTTCTTTCCCTGAACCTCAACTTGTGCTTTGCCTTCTTTTTCTCTTTATTCTCCCTCTCTCAATTTCCTACCTCCCCACTACAGAGTGCCGCTGTCACCATCATGCAGATAGCTGCCATTTTGACCAGAGGGTCTGGCTGGCCTCTGGGAAGAAGAGTGGGGGGATCTGCGATAACTGCAAACACAACACTGAGGGTTTCCGGTGTCAAAGGTGTAAGCCTGGTTTTTACCGAGACAGAGCCAAATCTATGACTTCCCCAGACATTTGCAAACGTAAGTGGTTTTGTTTTGCTAAATGTAATACTGAGAAATGCACAAGGGACATGTTTATCGATAAAATACTTGTAGCTCAGGATTCAACTGTTGGTGCTCTCTGAGTTTGGTTATTTTCTTGCAGACGTTTCATTACCAAACTAGATAACATCATCAGTGCTAATGGTGAAAATGTACCTATATGCATATTTCTTCCATTTGCATGTTTTCTGAAGCGCTTGATACCCTTATGTCAGGGGTGTCAAACTCAAGGCCCGCAGGCCGCATCCGGCCCACAGGGTGCTTAGATCTGGCCTGCGGGGCTGCCCTGGAAACAGTGAAGGATCGACCCGCGGTGCCTCATGGGCTCCATTTTCACTGGCAGAGGGCTGCAGGAGGCCGTCACAGCTGAAAAGAGCCCTGGAGGGCTGCACGTGGCCCTCACGAGCTCCGTTTTCACTGGCAGAGTGCTGGCAAAACAAACTGCTAACAAAAGTGGCATTTGATCACATGAGTGATGTCGAGCTGGCCACACCCACTCTGCCCCACCCCCTGCCCCCCTGAGATGAAACACAACCTTGATACAGCCCTCAATGAAATCGAGTTTGACACTCCTGCCATATGTGGTTCAGATAGGAGAGAATATTTGTTGTGCAGGGTTGAACTGTGAGTTCCTCGGTGCTCTCTGAGCTTGGTTGTTTTCTTGGATATGTTTCATTATCAAACTAGTTAGCAGTGATAATGTTACCTCGTTTGGTAATAAAATGTCTGCAAGAAAACAACCACACTCGAAGAACGCCAAGGAACCCACAGAACATGTTTGTAGCTATCAAAAGGAAAATGTCTTTATTCATTTCTTTAAAGGTGCCGATTCACTGCTTTTATTTTGAGAGGTTTCTGTCTTTAGAAATAGAGATATTCGTTTAGTTAGCAGTTGAATGCAAACACATTTTATACTTTTTACTCATCCATGAACTAACATTCAAAGATTTTTCAGTTTCTCTGAATTTTGCAATGTAATTTGCCAATAATAAAAGGCGTATTAGCACAAAATGAAATACCCTTCAGATTTATCTATTTAATGCTTTTTACCAATGAAATCAGGATAACTATGCGTGTATTTGTGAAAATAATGTAGAAAAGTGTATTCCATAAGAGAAATTTATTTTAGAAAATGATGCAAAATTGCAAAGCAAAATGCATCTTAGAGAAATGTCCATCAAACTGCATATGTATTGTAATATGTATTTTTAAAAATTAATCAAGAAATCAAATTTGAACTTGACATTGTTACAAAAATGGGTTGCTGAAGAAATCAGCATTGATTGATTAGTCTATCCATACTGAAGACTTGCAAGCAACCTGAATCTACTATATGCTGCACAAGTGATTTCCTTAGCCAAGAATGATTTGCTAATTTTACTACTGTAGGGCTTTGCATCTCATGAGATCATAATACTTTAATCCCAGTTTCAGATTTCAAAACCTGGAGACAAAATATTTCCAGTGAAAATGCCTCCCTTAATTAAAGCACAAATTAACATTCTGGAAGCTTAGAGTTCAGGTTAGTGGGATGAAATTATATCCTGAAATTATTATAGTTGTGGCTGTGGTATGAAAACTGCTGCAGATCAGCTTTTTATCATGCAGGATGGATCACACCAGAAGTCCTGTGGGAAGAGAAAAGGGTGTCCAGAGCATCCAGGGCTTTTAAATAAGATCAGATGACAACTGACATTCAAAGAATCCTGGATTGCAAAGATGTAGCTTTTCATCTTTGTTTCTTATATTTACAACCTGCATTTCCTCTAAGGAAGTAGTGGGTTGTAAATCCCGGTTCACTCGCGCTCGTGCATGCGCAGAAGCTTCTGCACATGCGCAGGAGCGTCCCGGGCGGGTGGGCGGAGCCTCACGCCGCCGCCGCTACTGGTTCGCTGAACTGGGCTGAACCAGGAGCAACCCACTGCTGCTCTAAGGCATTAATGTTCATTTCATATGTAATTGAAACCTAATTGTAACCTAAGTGCTAGAGCCCACTGTAACAACATTGCCAAAAAGGCACTAAGAGTTGTTAATCTAATCTTGCGTAGCTTCTTCTCTGGCAACATTACATTACTAACCAGAGCATACAAAACATTTGTTAGACCAATTCTGGAATACAGCTCACCTGTCTGGAACCCACACTGCATATCAGACATAAATACAATCGAGAGAGTCCAGAAATATTTCACAAGAAGAGTCCTTCACTCCTCCGCTCACAACAAAATACCTTATTCCACCAGACTTGAAATACTGGGATTAGACAATTTACTCCTCCGATCTGATCTAAATGTAGTTCATAAAATCATATACCAAAATATCCTTCCTGTTAATGACTACTTCAGCTTCAACTGCAACAATACACGAGCACGTAATAGATTCAAACTAAATGTAAAGCGCTCCAAACTCGACTGCAGAAAATACGACTTCAGCAATAGAGTGATCAATGCCTGGAATGCACTACCTGACTCTGTGGTTTCTTCCCCAAACCCCAAAAACTTTAACCTTAGACTGTCTACAGTCGACCTCTCCCCGTTTCTAAGAGGTCTGTAAGGGGCGTGCATAAGCGCACCACTGTGCCTACCATCCCTATCCTACTGTCCTATTGTCCTCTTTTATCGTTACTTTTTACTTATGTTTATACAAACTACTACTATCCTATACATGCTTGACAAATAAATAAATTAAATAAATAAATAAATAAATAAATAAATAAATAAATAAATAAATAAATAAATAAATAAATAAATAAATAATAAATTGTCTGTGGAGATTCTCAGTCATCCAGGTCATGGTTGTCCCAAAGGTGCTTTTTCAATGGTGCTTCTCTGAGAGCTGAAGAAGCTTCTTTGATGAGAAGTAAAACATCTTCAAAGAAAAACCAGGAAGTCCAGTTGCCTCTTGAAAAAAGCACCTTTCATACGTAATACTATCATGGGGAGATAGGGCTAAAGTCTGGCTTGTTATTAGAAGAAGGCTTTTCAATGGCGAAGCCAGGATCTCTTTTTCCTATTGTACCTTCTTTCCCTACAACATTTCTTGAATCAAGTTACTGACTGACTTCTGGGGTTTGTCCTGCTGCTTTGATAGACTAGATCAAGGTTGCCTTTAAACTCAGGTTACATATGCTTTTCACACCGGGATTGCCAGACCTCTGATGTTGCTCAAGTGACATCCAGTTCACAACACTTCCTCTGTTTGTGCTCTTTTGTGTTGGCCTTTCTTGAATGCTAGTGCTGGCTCAGCCTTCATTCCATTGCCCCCCTCCTCCGCCTTCACCTATTTGTAACCTTTTGTGAAAGCACATGGATCAAGGATCTACATAACCTACTGGTATGCCCAGCCATAGTGCATGAAACCAAAGGACTTCTCCTGTGGCTCTTTCTCCCATTCTCAGAAGTTTTGCTAAAAAGGAAGCTTTGTAAAGTCCTTGTTGCACCAGATTGAATTTCAAGATTTAGGGTAGTTGAAAGAGTTTGCATCCTTGTTCTAAAAGCCCAGTCGTGCTGCCAACACTCCCTAATCAGAAAGAAGTATTATTAGATAGTCACTTGGATGGGAACAGCTTAGAAGTAAAACTATTATAAGCTGTGGAAACTTTACTAAAGACTGCATGAATGAAATTGTATCTCAGTTTTCTCCAGGGCTCTTTGATCTGATCTGATCTGACCAGCAACTGCCCAATACGGGAGAAGGCAATTCCTCCCCCCCACAAGTCTGTGTTTTAAATTCACCTCTGTATTAGCATCGGCAGCTCACCAAATTATTCTTATCAAATAAGCCTCTTTGAAAATTACAAGCCATAGGGGTTGTCTTCATGGGTTCCGTTGGGTACCTGCCTCCCAGCTACGTTACAATGGCCCTGCCTGTGCTGCTAGAGGCAGTAGCCGGGTTGGCGGTCCCCAGGCTTATGGTACTGGGGGACTTCAACTTGCCATCATTTGGCGAATCCTCGGAAGCAGCTCAGGAGTTCATGGCTTCCATGACAACCATGATCTGACCCAGGTAATTCAGGGTCCAACTCATGGGGGGGACACACACTTGACCTAGTGTTCCTCTCGGGGCAGTGAAGATATGATCTGGAATTAAGGGGTATAGATGCTTCTCCCTTGTGGTCAGATCATTTCCTGCTGAGGTTAGACTTTAAGGCACCACTCCCCCATCGCAGGGAGGCGGAGCTGATTAAGTGGTTCCACCCCAGACGCCTAATGGACCCTGAAGGGTTCCAGAAGGAACTTGGGGAGATACCGGACTCCGTTGTCCACAATCCAGCTGAGTCCCTGGTGGTTGCCTGGAATAGGGAAACAGACAGTGGTGGGTTGCCACCAGTTCGAACCGATTCTCCCGAACCGGTGGCAGAAATTTGCCCCTGCTCGCTGAACCAGCAGCGATGGCCGGCTGTCCATGCCCCCAAACCGGTTTTCTGGATGCTGCTTCTGGAAAGTGGCTGGCAAAAAACCCTCTGTGCATGCGCAAAGGCTTCTGCGCATGCACAGACGGTCATTTCCCCGACGTGACTTCCGTCATGATGCGAACGGTAGGGAAGGTAAGTGGAACCCATCCCTGGAAACAGATTTATTTATTATTGCCTCATAATAAAAATAAGCAAGTTTATAATTTTAGAAGCTAGACTCTCAGGTAGGATTAAAGATTCTAAATAGAAATGAAAAAAATGCAAACAAGCTTCCAGCCTTCTGGTATTGATTAATTGAGGCTTGCAAAATGACACAAAATGTCATAATTTGGAAATATTAAAGGAGATCTTTGAAGAATCAGCTAAAAATTAGTAATATCAACATTTTTCAGTAATGTTGTCTGATTCTATATGGGTTAGATTCTGTCCAAAATATGGACAGGATAAAGGAATAGAATAGAATAGAATAGAATAGAATAGAATAGAATAGAATAGAATAGAATAGAATAGAATAGAATAGAATAGAATAGAACAGAATTCTTTATTGGCCAAGTGTGATTGGACACACAAGGAATTTGTCTTTGGTGCATATGTTCTCAGTGTACATAAAAGAAAAGATACATTTGTCAAGAATCATGAGGTACAACACTTAATTATTGTCAGGGTACAAATAAGCAATCAGGAAACAATCAATATTGATATAAATCGTAAGAATACAAGCAACAAGTTATAAGTGGGAGGAGATGGGTGATGGGAATGATGATAAGATTAATAGTAGTGCAGACTTAGTAAATTGTTTGACAGTGTTGAGGGAATTATTTGTTTAGCAGAGTGATGGCGTTTGGGAAAACACTGTTCTTGTGTCTAGTTGTCTTGGTGTGCAGTGCTCTATAGCGTCGTTTTGAGGGTAGGAGTTGAAACAATTTATGTCCAGGATGCGAGGGGTCAGTAAATATTTTCACGGCCCTCTTTTTGACTTGTGCAGTATACAGGTCCTCAATGGAAGGCAGGTTGGCAGTAATTGTTTTTTCTGCAGTTCTGATTATCCTCTGAAGTCTGTGTCTGTCTTGTTGGGTTGCAGAACCGAACCAGACAGTTATAGAGGTGCAGATGACAGACTCAATAATTCCTCTGTAGAACTGTATCAGCAGCTCCTTGGACAGTTTGAGCTTCCTGAGTTGGCGCAGAAAGAACATTCTTTTTTGATGAGGTTTTTTATGTTAGGTGACCATTTTAGGTCTTGAGATATGATAGAACCTAGAAATTTGAAGGTCTCTACTGTTGATACTGTGTTGCCTAGTATTGCAAGAGGTGGTAGAATGGGAGGGTTTCTCCTAAAGTCTACCACCATTTCTATGGTTTTGAGTGTGTTCAGTTCCAGATTGTTCCGGTCACACCACGACAGAAGTAGAGCAAATTTTGTCTAGTAAGACAGAGAAAGTATTGAAAGTTGCACTACAAGTGACAGGCTAAAAGGATTATTTGGAAAAGCACACTCTATTGGAGATACAAAAGAAATTGGCTAAAGTTTAAAAGTTAAAGAGGAATGATAAACCAAGCAAATGACCTGCAAAACTATTTTTATTGGCTTCTGAAGAGGTCTGGGTGATGGGATAAAGAAAAATCAAAGAGAAATCAAATCCTATGGCAACATTTGAATGACCTAAACATTAAGACTGTTAGCATGCCAGAAAACAGTCCAGGTTTCCAACCTGATTTGCCATCCAAAGAACTGTAATGGAGAAGATGAGATTACACCTAAGGCTCTCTGATCCCTGTATAGTATACTCAGTATAATTCTGACAAAGACTGTGAACAAATTGTAAAAGAGTAGGGTTTCTCATCATACAATCTGAGCCTATGTATACAGGTGGGTTCTTTCATCGATGGAAGCTCCTTCTCAAGTATTGCAGAAGTTGATGGATGGGGATAATCTTATCTCCCCTCGTTATGTACATTGAAGATAAACCAGAAGATGACATGTCGGCAGTCAAACTGGCTGTCCTTTAATCAGATTTCATGGTCAGTAGCTAATCCTCCACACAGCTCCACAGCTTTTGAGCCTTCATTTGTGCCACACTTTGTCCATTGGATCTTAATTAAGCAAAATGCCTAAATGGTTTGATATCATGTTCCAGGAATTACTCTTGTATCTGCTTCTTTTCACTGGAGAAAAAAAAACACCATGATAAAAATTGCTGTGAAATACCAAAGAAGAAAACAACAAATTTGTCACAGCAGATAGCACAGATGTTTGTGGGATGAGCAACACAGTTCTCAGCTCCTTTATGAGAAAACCATCCTGTCTCTCCCTCCCTCCACCCCACCCTCCCAGTGGGCAGCAAGTTTTGGAGTGAAGACAGATGAAAAGTCTGAATGAAATATCTCATTAATCCCTTAGCTGAGAGCCTGTTTAAAAGAAGTATTCCATTCAGAGACTAGCCCTTGTGCTTGTCTTCAAGGATAAATCCTCAAGCTCCCAGGGGAAAAGAAAGGAACAGGATTCAGATGTGAAGATATCCCTCTGCTTTTGTCATCACGATCAAACATGTTCTCACTTGATCACTAGCATCGGGGATAGCAAGTTCAAATATTCAAAGATTAGTCAGATCCTCCTTTACTGACCTCCTCTTAGTAATGCTCAAACGTCCCTTCAAAATACAGAATGCCTTGGCCAAAATGTAACATTTAGCTATGAAGCTCTATTTGAGATTTCCAGCTATTCCAGTAGATGAATAAATGAATCTTCTCGATGAGGCCTAAAAGTAGAAGTGGGAATAAGAAATCATTTTGCCTGTAACTTATGGAGTCATTTCGGAAACTTCAGTGAAGCCATGTTCTTTCAGGAGGTAGGGCTATAGCATAAAATGGGCATGGCCAGAGCTTGGAACAAATAGAGCCATCCTTCATGGTGTCATGAAGTTTGTTCCATCTAACAAACTTTCCAAGTTCTTCTTATGAAGAAAATGGGCACCAAGGAAGAGTAGAGTAGAGTAGAGTAGAGTAGAGTAGAGTAGAGTAGAGTAGAGTAGAGTAGAACAGAACAGAACAGAACAGAACAGAACAGAGTAACAGAGTTGGAAGGGACCTTGAAGATCTTCTAATCCAGTCCCCTGCTCAAGCAAGAGACCCTATACCAGTGTTTCCCAACCTTGGCAACTTGAAGATATCTGGACTTCAACTCACAGAATTCCCCAGCCAGCGAATGCTGGCTGGGGAATTCTGGGAGTTGAAGTCCAGATATCTTCAAGTTGCCAAGGTTGGGAAACACTGCCCTATACCATCCTGGATAAATGGCTGTCCAATCCCTTCTTTAAAAACTTCCAGTGTTAGAACACCCACAACTTCTGAAGACAAGCTGATTAAATATTCTTACTGTCAGAAAATTTCTCCTTAATTCTAGGTTGGATCTCTCCTAGCGTTTCCAACTGTTATTTCTTGTCTTATCCTCAGGTGCTTTGGAGAATAGGTTGTCTCCCTCTTCTCTGTGACAGCCTCTTAAATATTTCTTTCCATTGATAGGTAGATGAGTTGCAATTTAAGCTTTAGTAGGATTTATTCCCTACAAGTGCGAATAATAAATAAATAATAAAAAATAAATAAATTCAACTTCACAGGATTATAGCTTCGGCTTAGCATCTCCCAGTCTGGCCAGTTTAGAACATTTTATTCATAAAATCAAATCTAAAAATGCAATACTAGGAATAGGAAAGCAATCGGAAATCTTAAATAAGCAGGCAGAAAAGTAAACAGGCAGAAGGTTCATTCCCTACAGAAATCCAAATACTTCATGAGCCTGTTATTTATGGCTAGCGATAGAGACAGACATTTGGTTTCCATTTAAACAGAACTGACCTATTCATATTTCCTGACATATTTCAGGAATCAGAATACAATTATCCTTCAACTTTCACATTCTCTGAATTTTCGGAGGTATAAGAGGAAATGCATGCAGAGATTCATCAGTAACAGCTGTATCTTTAACAGATTAACAGAGTCGGAAGGGACCTTGCAGGTCATCTAGTCCAACCCCCTGCCCAAGCAGGAGACCCTTACATCTGCCTCTACCTAGGATTGAACTCACAACCTCCTGATTGTGAGGCAAGAGCTCTACCACTAGGCCACAGCAGCTGGGTATCTAGTCAATATTTGGTATAGAAACCTAATGATATTTTATCCTAATTACAGGGCTACATAGCAATAAATAGTCACACCAGTATTGCAACACGAGTTTAAAACTCAGTTGATTTAACCACTTTCTGACCTGGAGCCCTTACTTGAAAGTTTTCAAGGGGAAAAACCCCATAAGGTCTATTATTTTCTACTTTCTTTTCCAGCTTGCTCCTGCCATCCCATGGGCTCACTGAACATAACGCTGAACCAAGCCCAGAAATGTCATCCAAAGACAGGCTTCTGCTACTGCAAGCCAGGTGTTGCAGGACCCAAATGCGACTGGTGTCTACTGGGGTATTGGGGCTTTGGAGAAAATGGCTGCCAGCCCTGTGCCTGTGCTAGAGACTGTAACAAGCATACTGGAGAATGTCTCCACAGGTAAACCAGCTCTTTGCAGTAGAAGCAGAGGGAATTTGGGAACTTAAGAGTGTTAAGTTTCATTTTGGGTCTCCCCATCCTGTTTGGCCCCCACCTGGAACTGGTTCTTCCTGCTTCCCCCAAATCCTGCCCTTGCTTCTGCTAGTACTTCCTCTTGCTGGCAGGAGCCCCTATGCCACCCAATAAGCTACTTGTCATTTTAAATGTCTACGGAGATTCTCAATCATCCAGTTCATGGTTGTCCCAAAGATATTTTTTTCCAAAACGCAACTGGACTTTCTTGTTTTTTTTTTCTCTTTGAAAATGTTTCGCTTTTCATCCAAGAAGATTCTTCAATTCTGAAATGAATTGAAGAAGCTTCTTGGGTGAGAAGCGAAACATTTTCAAAGAAAAAAAACAAAGTCCAGTTGCCTTTTGGGAAAGGATCTTTGGAAGTGGAATTGGAATTGGTCTTTTCATTTTAAACACAACAAACCTACCTAGGCTATCAAGCATAGGCAGTTCAACTGGTAAGATATTGCCTAGAGCAGGGGTCCCCAGCCCTTGGACCGTGGCCCACTACCAGGCTGTGGTAATGGTGGGCAAGCGTGCATGTGTGTGCATCCCCACTTGCATGAGCAGTGAGCAAGCTCATGTGCATGCGTTCCATTTGCGGGAGTGGCTGGTGCGCATCCTCGCCACTTGTGCAAATGAACCTGCGCATGCATACACACTTGCCCACTGCTCGCAAAGGAGCATCCCCTCTCTCCTCCCCTCCCCCCCCCCCGCTGGTCCGCAAAGCTGGAAAGGTTGGGGAACTCTGGCCTAAGGAAACCTTTAGGCAATCACCTATGAGAGGACCCTATCATTACCCTAATGCTTTCCTTGGCCAGGCCCAAAATGGTATCGGATTGGCTCCAGTGCCTGAATTAAGGAATACCATTACAGCCATTTGCGGGATTAATTAGTGGAGCTTTGGGAGATTGATAAGATAAATAAACCATTATATTTGATTCTTAGAGCGGCCTTCAGTGCCTAACATAAAATATACATCAGGAAGAAGATTATGTTTTTTTTTTAAGTTTTCAAATTATTTTTAAAACAAATAAAAAGAGGGTGAAGGGAATGAGATTCCATAACACTGGGATTACCACAGAGAAGGCCCCGGTCCTAGTTTATTTCAGCTTTCTAGGTAGAGCCCTTAGAAGACCCCAATGGATCAGCAGAGCTTCCAGGCAGTTAGAAATGGAAGAATTATTTTCCAAGAAGCATTCTGTTTGTGTAGCAACTGCTAACAGTTGATTAAACGTCCCATGTTTAATTGGTTCATTGGCCCTACTTCTGTATTATTGAAACAGATCAAACAGATGGTTAAATAAAACATTCTTTAATCTCATTCTTGTTTGTCTGCTCTTCTCTTGCCAGTTATGACAATTCAGCTTTTTTAAATATTCCTATTGGTGGGAGGATTCCTCACTTCCTCCAAACCCCAGCCAACGAAAGCGAAAATGAATGGCAGTGGAATGATCGCAAGCAAGGTTTTTCAGCCTTAAGATACCCAGGTATGATTTCTGCCCCACTTCCCCCCACCCCCCGGCAATAAATAGACTGAGACAAATTACAATGCTGATAAGGTATGAGAACATTTCGGATTATTTAGAAATATTTATCATGACTTACAAAGCATTGACTAAAAAGTATAGAAGTTTAGATAAAACTAAAAAGGAACTTTTGTGGCAGCATATTATTTATTGAATACTGAAGGAGCTGCTGATACAGTTCTACAGAGGAATTATCGAGTCTGTCATTTGTACTTCTATAACTGTCTGGTTTTGGTACAGCAACTAAAAAGGACAGGCGCAGACTTCAATGGATAGTTAGGACTGCAGAAAAAAACAATTGTAACCAGCCTGCCTTTCCATTGAGGACCTGTACACTGTACGAGCCAGAAAGAGGGCCGAGAATATATCTACCGACCCCTCACATCCTGGACATAAACTGTTTCAACTTCTTCCCTCAGGATGTCACTATAGAGCATTGCATGTCAAAACAACCAGACACAAAGACAGTTCCCCCACCATGCCCCACCATGTCATCACACATAATTCCCACAGCACTGTCCTATGCCTAACATGTAGTAGGACAGTATTACTATTATCCTTATCGTCTTTCCTATTACCTGCTCCTATCTTATGACTATCACTTTGTTGGTTGTATCTTATGAACTATGATTGTATCTTATGATTTATCACTTGTTGCTTGCATGTACACTGAGAGCTTATGCACTGGAGACAAATGCCTTGTGTGTCCAATCACACTTGGCCAATAAATAATATTATATTCTATATTCTATATACTGCTTAACATCTTTAAAATTGGTAGAATCCCCAAATCTCATGTTCCAAGTGAGCATGAATAGTTTCTGGGGCTGTTCGTGGTTCTTTTTGTGTGTGTGTGTTTTATATATATTTTACTTTAAATTACAACCAGCCCAGAATTGTTTGGAATTAGGCATCTTATTAATTGTACAGTATACAAATATAAATATAAATAAAAAAGAATTATTTTGGGAAAGAAAGTTCTCCAAAATGGGGGAGGGGGCATTTATAATCCATTATTCTAAATTCTTTTAGCAGATAAAATTTAAACAGATTGGAGAAAGTGAATGCTTACATTTAATTATTTTACACAACTTGAAACATTTAAAAAATATCTCAGCTTGGGAACTTACATTTTACAGCTAATTTATTGCAAGCATTTATGAATATCAGGGTGACTTGTTTCTCCCTCTCTCTTGTTTTTTTTTTTTTTTTAATGCAACCCATCTTCTTTGACACATTGGTTTATGATTTCCCGGCTAGAAAAGTGTGTGTGCAAAGAGAGGATCCTAGGAAGTGTCAGCAATTTTTGTCAGATGAAATACGCCTATGGTAAGTGAAAGAAATTACTTTTTAAAAATGGAAACAACAGTATAGGTTTTTTTGTTGCTTTTTCCATCTTCCAAAAATCTGAACTCTGAATAAGAATGCTTCTGAGTCAAAGAAACCTAGGATCTAGGCTTCCTCTTAAATAAAAATGAGGCAATAAATGCCAAAGAAGCCATAGTAAAACCTTATAAGTATTTCCTTTTCCATGCACAGAATGGGCTGATCCAGGCACACATTTGGCCAATCATAATTATAAGCCCTGCCCTCCTTAAAGAGGGTGCAACTTTTCTTCTGTATTGGGATGGAAACCTTCTTTAGATGCCAGCCTCACTGGGTAGATCAAACAGGAAATCAACTCTGCCGGAAGGCTACTTTTATTGAAATCATCTATAACAGCAGAATCTTGCAAGTCTGAATGTGCTATACCTCCTCTTCCTATATCCCAATCGATTAGGAAGGCCTCTGCCTGACCCGTTTCCCATGTAATCTTGTTTCTTTCATCTCCTTTTGCCTCAGCAACAGTTCTTGCCTATTGTGCAAAGGTCATAATTCTTACCTTGTACATCGGTTCAGGGATGGGTGTGCTGCAACTTGTCTTTGGGCCAGCAATGTCTGCCGGATGGGTCAAAGCAGTTAAGATGACTGATGTGGCATAACAATGCAAGTCCCAGCCATTTTTGTACATGTGTTTCTGTTAATCTGCGCATTGACACTGAATTTAGAATTTGCAGGAATTCTTTGGATACCAGAGAAGGAGAACTGAGGGAGATGCCTAGACTGTAATAAAGCATAAAACAGGCGTATTAAGCAATTACCCATAAATATTTACAATGTCAGGGAAACATGACCTCAATCAGCCAGGTGAGCCCTAATGGTGGGGAAAGGTTCACGTTCTGGAATTCAACTCACAAGGTAGCTGGGAAAAGGGGGAAAATTTATGCTTTTCTCTACTCCCCACCCTTTTGAATCCTCACCTCAGTACTAGGATAATTAGCAAGAGAAAAATCAATGTATTTGTATTTACATTCAGTGGAAAGGAAGAGATTGCGAGAGTAAGCAAGCACACAATGGGGAATACACATTTAAACAGTGGTGGGTTCCTACCAGTGCGGTCCACTCTATAGCACTGGTAGCGGCCCGCTGGTGACGTCACAGTACCGGTGCTGTCGGTTGCCGGTGCCTGGGCGCCGCCATTAAAAAAAATTATTTTTTACTTTAAAAATTTTTTTTCTTCTGCACATGCCCAGAAGCTGAGCTTCCAGCACTGCGCATGTGCTGCCTTCCTACCCCACAGTGAGTCCAAGCAGGGGAGGATGGCTGAAGGAGTGCGTGAGACGCTGAAAGAATGGGTGCAGGAGCTATCTCCATTCCCCTCCCTTCAGCAGTCCGAGAAGCCACGAACGTGCGGTGATGATCCTAGGCATTTTCGCATGTTTGAGGCTTCTCGAGCTGCTGAGGGGAGGAGGAATGGGCGGCAGGACCTATCTCAGTTCCTCTCCCTCCAGCAGTCCGAGAAGCCATGCCCACCCGGTCACATGGCCAGCAAGCCATGCCCACCTGGTCACATGTCTGGCAAGCCACACCCACAAAATAAGCCACGCCCACAGAGTGGTAGTAAAAAAATTAGGAACCCGCCCCTGCATTTAAAGGAATGCCTTCGTGCTGGGAAGCTTAGCATGCTCCTGGCCTGACTGCTTAGGATATAACGGCAAGCCTTTGGGACCAAAATGATTAGGATCATGCCGATTTCAGATGGCAACACAAGCTGGACAATCTAATTAACTAATGAAGGTTGCAGAGCTGAGCTAGCTTGCAGTTAGCACCTTTCAGGGAAGCACAGCCTGTTTAGAAAGAGATCGCTTGTCCAAACAATTTCTTCCATCTGCAAGGAAAAAGATTCTGGGAAGAAGGGAAAAGGAGAAGAAAGGACAAAAAATGTAAGTTAGGCAATCATACAGGACAGCATGTATATGTAAAATTGACTCTCATAGAAAAGGGGTGGAGCTTGAATCATAATGCCACATCTGCCACCTTGCTTATTTTGACCTTCCCATCCCACTGATGCTGACTTGTGCCCGACCTGCCAACAATGTCTTCTCATCTTTAAAATAGGTTGGCCTGAAGCTTTTGGTCCCAAGTTATATTTGAAGGAGATTGTGTGTGTGTGGGGGGGTGTTATAAGGAGTGAAATAATTGGCTTGAACTTTGTGGATGCTGAAAGATGGCTTTAGCTCCTTCAAACCCTCCAAAATAGGGGAAATCAGCTTGATTCTGAAATTTCTGAGCGTTTAAGGATGAAATTAACCTTTTAAGGATGAAATTAACCTTCTAGTCCAGTGATGGCGAACCTTTTATCCCTCGGGTGCCGAAAGCGCATGCGTGTGCACTATCACGCACATGCGAGTGCCCACATCCATAATTCAATGCCTGGAGAGGGCTAAAACAGCCTCCCCCGCCCCCGCAGAGGTACTCTGGAGGCCGGAAACGGCCCGTTTCCTGACTTCTGGTGGGCCCAGTAGGCCCATTTTTCGCCTTCCCCAGGCTCCAGAGGTTTCCCTGGAGCCTGGGGAGGGCAAAAACGCCCCCTGTCCCCTGGAGGCCCTCCTGAGGCCCTCCGGAAGCCTAAAATGCCCTCCCAGAGCCTCCGTGTGAGCCAAAAATCAGCTGGCCATCGCGCACATGCACGCTGGAGCTGAGCTAGGGTAACAGCTCGCGTGCCACCTGTGGCACGCATGCCATAGGTTCACCATCACTGTTCTAGTCTGGCAAAAAGCCATTGCAAAAAGGCTCAAAAAGGCTTCCTGCACCAAATGGCCTCTTGGCAGCTACAAATGGGGGTTTCCTGCCCCTGGTCCATGTGATTCCTAAGCCATCATGCACCCAAATAGTTGCTGGGAGCAAGCTTCTATAGCTTCAGTAACAGAGTTGCATCATTTGATTTACATTGTTCTCATTCTAAGGGTATCAATACTGGTAGTAGATAAATGATAGGAGACAACACCCATCTGCCTGGCAGCAATTATACATATTGATGCCAGTATAAATAGGCAGTTGGGTGAGGGCAGATTTTTTTAAAAAATTTAAGATTGCAGTGTGATGGAAAATAAATATTTTCTTCCCTTGCATAACAGTTCTGGTTCTATTCTGATGTTCCTTTGGCAGTTGCTGTAATGTAATTTATGTTTCACTTACAACCTAATTGGGCTTTTAAAAAGCTGAGATACTCATTAGTCTCTCCTAGGGAACTTAGGAAAAATAGGCAGGGCTTTTTGGTTAAATCTGCTATAGCATCCTAACTGAGCTGGAGATAATCTTGATAGAAACTAAGCGGAATCAGACCAATGTAGCATAATCAGGAAACCAGTAGGCAACTCTAGGCTGTAGAGTAGACTGGCAAGGGGGGTGGGAAATCTCAGAAGGTGTCCATATTCTTGCCAAGAAACAGCATCTATGTATTCCAGCTTGATTCAAAGAAGACTTGAAATTATTATACAAGTGCATTATGCTGTCTTGCAGTTTTAAGAGCAAAAGTTCTATCTGCTCATGACAAAGGAACCCATGCTGAAGTAATTGTGAAGATAAAGAAGGTTCTGAAATCAGGCAAAGTAAAAATCACCAGGAATAACAGAAGCATATATCCAGATTCTTGGACCAATCGAGGGTGTACATGTCCTATTCTAAATCCTGGTAAGTATTCTGCCCCACTATTCTAGTAAGCTGAGGGTCACTGTCACATCTTTAACACATGGTGATGAAACTTGTTTTTCCCCCAACTCATATGCACAGGAGAGATCCTTTAGTAACTTAGTTCATTGTTGGAGCATAGTGTTATCATGTAGTAGGATCCATCTCTACCTGTAATGATTAAAAAGCTCAATTTGAAGAAGGAATTTTTTTTCTCAGAGAATTGCTGTCAACACAAGATTCATGGGTTCACACATGCTAAATAGCAATAGCACTTAGACTTATATACAGTGCTTTACAGCCCTCTCTAGGCAGTTTACAGAGTCAGCATATTGCCTCCAACAATTTGGGTCCTCATTTTACCCACCTCAGAAGGATGGAAGGCTAAGTCAACCTTGAGCCTGGTGAGATTTGAACTGCCAAATTGCAGTCAGTCAGCACTCAGCAGAAGTAGCCTGCAGTACTGCACTCTAACCACTGCGCCACTGTGACTCATCAGGTTTGTTTAACAACAATTGGCAGAAGTCAGATTTTGTGCAATATACTTTGTGAAACAAACCATGATGGCAACAATAATAGAACTTAGAATAACACAGAATAACAGTTAGAAGGGACCTTGGAGGTCATCTAGTCCAATCCCCTGCTCAAGCAGGAGACCCTATACTGTTTCAGATAAATGGTTGTCCAGTCTGTTCTTGAAAGGGTCCAATTATGGGGCACCCACAACTTTTGAAGGTAAGCCATTCCGCTGGTTGATTGTTCTCACTGTTAGAAAATTTCTCCTTAATTCCAGGTTGCTTCTCTCCTTGATTAGTTTCCATCCATTGTTTCTTGTCTTGCCTTCTGGTGCTTTGGAAAATAGTTTGACCTCTTCATCTTTGTGGCAGCCCCTCAAATATTGGAACACTGCTATCATGTCTCTCCTACTTCTTCTTTTCACTAGAATAAATATACTTAGAATTTGCTAAGCCCAAATCAACAGATCACATTTTTTTCTGCTCATCTATATGGCAACTTCTACTCTGCATTTGGGGTCAGAATTTATTTCTATACATGGGGGTGAGTGAGTACAAGGGTTACAGACAGGGGTGGGTTCCTCCTGGTTCGCCCAAACCGGTAGCAACCCGCTGGTGAAATCACGATGACATCACCGAACCGGATCGGTAGGTGCTGGTCCGTGGGTGCCACCATCTTTTTTTTAAAAAAAAAATCGATTTTAAATTTTTTTCCTTCTGAGCATGCGCGGAAGCCGAGTTCTGGCACTGTGCAAGCGGTCGCCATCTCTTTTTTGGCTTTGTTTTTTTTTGCCACGCGGCGCAGGAGGAAGCGAACCGGTAGCGAGGTAAGTTAAAACCCACCCCTGGTTACAGATGGCATTGCTGTGAAGCAGAGGTATCTTCAGTGGGTGGGTTTGTATATTTTCTGTTTTATATATTTTTCATGAAAGTCACATAGGTACATTAAGCACAATTCTACTGATATATCAATGAATTTCAATAGTGTCATCATTGATCTTTGAAGGCTTGGTATGTGCAAAACAAGAATGTTTTTTTGGGCTTGGTGTTGTATGTTGTGTGAACCCATCTACTGTGGTTTTTCAACTGCAGTTCACACTTTGCTATATTGTATGAACTTCAACAGTCATGGTATATTCAGTAAACTATAGTTAATCCAATTATAGCTTAGCACAATGTGTCAACTAACCCACTATGAGCCAGCATAAGACTGGATATTAATGTGATATCTTGTGATACAGGAGCAAAGTTAGGGATTAATGTCTACATTCTGAAACATTCTTCACAGCCTGGTGCCTTTGGATAAGTTATATTTTAATACCTGCAGGCTGGCTACACTGACTAGAGATTATGAGAGTCAAATCCAGTTGTTCTGAAGGGCATTGGTTATAAGAGTGCCTTAGAGAACTTGCTTGAGGTGTGCATGGACTGATATGCAGATTCTGCCTGTTGTCTTATTCTTTAATTCTTCACAGCATAGGCCTAATTAAGTCTCCTGCATTTTGTTTCACACTTCTCTCCAGAGAAGTCTTGTCTTTTTTTCTTTAGCTTATTTTAGAGAACCAGTAACTATTGCTTTTTCACAATTCAGTTGGCAACTCCAATCATTCTTACAACCTATTGCATCATTTCGAATTGCATATCAAATTAATCCATTTGCATTCACTTTTTAAAATGTTTTCTCCAACCTAAAACTACATGCTCCACAAGTGTGCTTGAAAACAAAGTACTCAGTTTTTAACTCTTGAGAACTTCATGAACATCCCCAAGTATCATCTTGGCAATACCATGAAATCAATTTGCTATTGCTTTCTTCCAGGATTTTTAATTTCCCAGTCTAGGTTAAGTACAAATCTTGCTACGCGAGGAAACTCATGAACCTTGTAATTAAATAATTTGCATTTTAAGTCATCCTGAGCACCATGTTAATGAATGATCTTAATTAAAATTATCCCTGTGAAGTCTTCTGGGCAGTCTTTGATTCTGTAACTTAATTAATATTGAGAATTGATTCTTACAATATGTAATCCTTTTTCAAACCAGGTATAGACTACTTAATAGCAGGACAAGAAGACGCACGGACGAACAGACTCCTTGTGAACATGAACAGTCTGGTGAAGCCCTGGAAAGCTCACTGGGGAAAGTTTGTTGCAGATATACTACGAACCGGATGCAAATAATGTATTTTTTTCCAAGTCAAGTCACAAATATGTACACCTTAATAATATGGCAGTGAAAAGTCTAGTTAGTTCTCTAATGGTTAATCATAACTTTTTATAACAATTAAGGAGAATTTAAAAGCAAACTCTCTTTCCTCCATTCCATTAAGTGCTTTAGGCAGGAATCTTGTTCCAGGATTTCTTTTTTTTCCAAGACAACCATTTTCTCTCTTTTTCACACATTTGTAAAAAAATAAAATAAAAAAAACGTAAAGACTGCTGAATTAACCTCATGTACCTAGGCTCACAGCCTGGCATATAGCTTGTTTTAGGATTACAGTATCTAGAGCAGTGGTTCCCAACCTGGGGGTCGGGACCCCTTTGGGGGTCGAACGACCATTTCCCAGGGGTCGCCCCGGCATCCTCCCTCCCTCCCACTGCCACAAGCCTGGCCATATCAGCTTAACTCGCCCGAGCCCTCCCATTGGTTGGGAGAGGTGCCATTCGGTGAGAGGCGTTTGTTGTGGAAGATGATATTCCTTGTACTCTTGCAAAGACTGGCCCGAGAATTTCTGATCTGGCATAATTACATAGTTTTTGTGATTAATCGCTATGCTTTAATTATGTTCAATTTGTAACAATGAAAATACATCCTGCATATTAGATATTTACATTACGATTCATAACAGTAGCAAAATTATAGTTATGAAGTAGCAACGAAAATAATTTTATGGTTGGGGGTCACCACAACATGAGGAACTATATTAAGGGGTTGCTGCATTAGAAAGGTTGGGAACCACTGATCTAGAGCTTTCAAATTCCACCAATGCCTATATTTGTAACTGAGGCCAAGCTTATATTATGCTATTGATGAACAGTCATTACTAACAGAAAACTAGAACTCCTGCACTATTTATTTTTCTGGAGCTGGACTTTTTTTTAAACAGTAACTATGAAGGAAGAGCAAAAATTTGCTAAGTTACAGGGCTACCAAACATCATTCGTTGGCCTGTCATATGAGTCTTACTTATATTTGAGAGGCCTGTTTAAAAAGCTGTTATTTTAAGGTGCCCTTCATAGCTTTTGGGTTCTACGCCGTCTGTGTGTTCTATTGGAATTTGCACTGGAATTGAGAAGATATTGTAGATGTAAGTGTCTTTGTGTCTACGTCATCAGAGAAGCAAACAGCAAAGTTATTGGAAATCTGGAAGGCAGCCTGAAAGGACTTGGAGCTGCAGGAATTCTGGGAAATGGAGGTCCCTGTTCCTGCTGTAGGTGTCTCCTTAAACTTCCTGACAAGATTTATGGGGAAAGAAGATAACTGGCAATTTACACATTAGAATAAAAATAGCTGGCTATCCAAAACTTGATTACCACCAGATTCCAAAGATTTGTTTTCTATAGTGTTGTTCCCACAACCCAAGAGTCCAGAAACTTCTGATTTTCAAGTTGGTCCCACCTACTCTCACCAACAGCCTTCTCCTGTTTTGTCCTACATTTAGCATCCTGTTGCATCAAAACAAATGCAGAAAGACCACTGCTATGAAGGACTTTAGGAGCCCTACCAAGTTCTCTTAGGAGAACGAATGAGGCAAGAACTCAAGAGTTTCGTACATCACCAGAAGTATTGGAATTTGCTTTGGGGTTACTGGATTGCATAGAAGACATGTCAAATTGGTGATTTAAAGACTGTCTGTCTCTTGGAACCCTCACATGGTCCTTTTTTTTTCTAAGTTAATATTTGATTTTCAATTTCTGTTGTGCTCATTTCACCTAAAATGCTTCATATTACCACTTTGTAGCTTCAGTCACTTGCCTTTTTCATACTGTATGCGTGTTCAAGACATCTCAAAGAACAGAAGCTTCTATTCATGATATTTATTTACCACTTGCCAAGAGTCTTCTAACAAGCAGTGCTCCAAGGCAGATACAGATGAACACCACTAACATTGCTGTCCTTTGCTCAGGCAGAAACTAGTCAGAAAAGTACACAATCTGTGCTGCAGAAGAAATGAGTGACTCCCCAGATCCCTAGCGTTAATTTGTACTTCATTCGTGTTATATACTATGCAAAACATAGTTGTGGTTTGAGACATTAGATACCGATGCAGAGTAAAGAAGTCGTCTACTCTAAGACAGCCGTTAAAACCCAGGCATTTCCATATAACTTGTGCTGGAGTATGACTGATGTAATTGTTTATATCACTTCTTCTTCTAGAGTCTAGACTATGGAATTTCTTTTGAAAGGCACTAAAGTGTTTGCACTAAAAAAATAATCTCTCCTAAAATATGGGCAATGGGCTAAGGGAAGAAGTTTAATTTCGAATATATAGTTAAGTGTCTTTTACTTAAGCTTTGGCCAAGGCATTATAAATCTTACTGCCCTTTTAATGTAGAATCTGTTATGCATGTCAGTTAATTTATGGACACAGGACTTTTATTTACTTCATCACAGTTTCTATTAAAATGCTAAAATCATTTTGGACACACTGTATAAACTATGTTTATATTATACCGCCTGCATTTTTTTCATATTTTGTCTGAGTGTTCTGTCAGATAAAGAGCTAGATGGTTTATTGCTAAACCTAAGGGATTTCATTTATATTAAACATATTGTTAGTAGCTCTGTGTTTATAGCTGCTTGTAAGTGAAAAGGCAATTCAAATACCCAAAATTTAAATGAAGAGACTAAAGAGGAAGAATAGTAGAATAGGATATGAAGAAAAGTAACAGCAACAGAAGCGGGAACCAAAGAATGGCATTGCTCCATTTTCACCAGCATTTTCAAATAATTGTGTTTGGGCATGACAGTGTGGATTGGAACTAGGGAGTCCCAGGTTCAAATTCCCACCTTCCCAGAGAACTCCCTGAATGAGAACAACCCATTTCACAGAACTGTTCCAAGGATAAAACTGAGGCAGATTCTCATGCAAGCTAATTTGAATGCCAAAGAAAAACAGAATATACAATTAGGCACAAGAAATGGAAACAAAAACATGACAAGACTAAGCATATTATCTTGAGATATAGTTGAGGTATATCTCATTCAGATAAGTAGTACTGACGTTAACTGTGGTGAAAACAACTTTCTACAAAGGCAAGCTAAAAATGATGGAATTGCTTGAATTTCAGTCCCATTGCTTGCGATAGGAATGTATGGCTTATTTTCTGCAGTGATTTCAAATGAACTCACCTTAAGGAAATTTAGTCCGCTACAATATTCAAATGTAGACCTATTAGCGATGCCTTTTGGACACTAAGGTGGCCCTGTGAGAATCCTATGGTGAACAGACTTATCTTAGAGTGCTGTTGTAATGGCTGACAGCATTACCCAAAAGCAGTTTCCAATAGCATTCTTGCCAGAGATGTCTTAGTAACCAGATGCTACAAAATTGGTTATATAATAAATCTTTAAACAAAGGGGGCTGCACCAGCTTCTGATAGTCAACTACTGATTTTCCTTTTGACCTGGCCTGGTTAAGTCCTATTCACAAATGCACTCATCTGATTCCTCAGGACCTGTTCTCCATAGATAGCTGTTTCACTGACACTATATGCAGGCTAAAGAGGTTTTCTTGACACTTTTTCTGAAAGGGTCAAACTGGTGCTTGCATTTTACTTCAGTAAATGAAAAATATCTGTATGTATGTAAAAAAAAAGTCATATATTCGGACCCTGTCAAGACATAAAAACAGAACACGAGTTAATGGAAGTCAGCAGATGGATGGGGTGTATAGTATTGTGTGCTTTTGTTCAAAGATTATTTGGTTCAATAGAGGCATCCATGAGAAAACAATTTTTTTAAAACAAAACTCTGTTGACCTTACATTTATTAAATGTCCCTTAGGTTCAAGTACCCACATTTTGGCAGGTGCAGGGCATCAGACCTAAGAAAATCAGTGAAATCACCTCTTTCCTTTCCATCCACATCATATCTAGTTGACCAAGCCTTTGTTTGAATGGAAGGCTATAATCTCACAGATTTACACCTTTATTACACTCCTGAAATATTTTGTAGAAAATCTTACTTTAAATATGACAATCACCATGGCTATATGGGACATGTACATTGAAAACTTTAGGGTTAAGCTAAATTATTGGATAGGCTGGCTTAACACAAAGAACATCTACCGGTATCCCTTGATGATTCCAGAGCCACTTTGTCCCAGAATTCAGATGACAGGATGCCAGAAGTCTCCTCAGATGAGAAGACTCCAGGAAGTCCTCGTTCAAAGACCCTAATTGAGAATGGACTTTTCACTGCTAAGCAAAATGGTTGTTAGGCGGAATATCACATGACCATACCGCTTAACAATGGCAGTTCCAGTAGTCCCAGTTGCAGTCATTAGATAAGGACCACACACTTCTGATCTGTGCAAACACTCGTCTCCAGCAGAAGCCTGAGGTTCTTGCCTAACAACTGCCAACTGGGACTAGCAGAGCAGGGCCTGACGAGCTCCCTTTGGCAGATGGGACTTTGCCACTGCTGCACTTGCCTCTGGTTCAACTCCCTCCGCTTGTCTGTCTCCCTATCTCTGCCTTTTTTTGGATGCCTTGTACCTTGCTGCCCCTAGCTGACCTTTGCCCTCTTTGTCCTCCTCCTGGCCTGGGATCCATGCGCTGGGTGAGGGCGCAGACCCGGGATGTGCACAGCAGACCCTCACCTGCTGAAGGGAATATGCCGGACGTGGATGGGGAGGAAGCAGGAGGATAGCGCTGGGGACAGAGACAATAAGAGGCGAGGGAGCAGTGCGGATGGCTTGCTCAGTTGTCACCACCTCCAGGGAAGAAGACCGCAAACATCATTTCGGGGTGGTGGTAGGAGCAGACAGCAAAGTACAGGGTGGCCAAAAGGGCGGGGATAAGTGGGGGGGGGAGTTGAAGTGCATAGTCTGGTCATAAATATGGGCCAGTTGCCAAATGCCCGCATTTTGATCATGTGACCATGGGGTGGTGATGCTGTGGCCTCAATTTTAAAGACTGGTCGTAACTATAAATGGTCACTGAATGGTCATTAAGTGAGGATTGCCTGTTTGCCCATTTGAACAAATCAATGTAGCCTGTCACCGGGAAAGGTCATTAGCATTAACAAGACACAGAGGCTTGTGTAAGGTAAAAGGAATTCAGTTTTAATATACAGTCAAATCACAATACCTATGCAGAGGTTTGTCACCTCAGGTAACATTGCAATTGTCCTATTAGGGTCAGCAAACTGCTGGGAGAGGAAACAAAGGAAACCCCTCAAAACAGGGATTATTAGGAACATAAAGGAACAGTGAACAATGTTTTTCTCTTGACTGCTCAGTTATGGCTAGGCCTGATCAATGTTTATTTTAAAATGGAAAATCAATATACTAACATTAATTTTCTATTATTAGAAATTAATTATACATGCAAACTTCCTGTACCATCAAGCATGTAAGGCTGGCTGGCTGAAAATTTTACCCAGATTTCTGAATATTTCTGATTGTTTTGAGAAATCTGTATTAATTTTCATCATATAAAATCTTGAAGATAGCTAACAACTAACATTTTGCTGATCCGGTATGATTGCTTTCCTAAAAGAGCATTAACCATCGCTGTTCTTCAAGCCAACCTATAGACTGAACATAACCGGAGAAGAAAAGTGATAAAGCACTGGTGGTGTCTACATTTCTTCTATACTGACTCTACTGCAACATTTGTTAAAACCATAGGGCTGAAGCTTCTTCTTCACAGTAAGTGAGTTCACATGATACAGTGTACAGAAGTGCATTCCTTGCGGGATCAATGGGGTGGAAAGAAAGAAAGGAGAGAAGATACTCTGCCCTGTCTAAATGTCTCTGAATATGGAAAGGAGACCACAGCCTCCATGCTCATTCATTAGCTAGAACCATCCTTTTCTTTGCCGGCTGAAGGTGTAGTTTCTAAATCTTTGCTTTGATTATCTTCTTCATCTTCTTCATCATCATCATCATTTTCCTGAGGATAAAGATCCGGGTATTTCTGCATACATTCTTGCATTGCACGAAACTGGTCCACACAATCTGATCCCTTAATTTCTTCCTTGCTATAATGAAAACAGGAAAATGCTGACTTGAATTGTTCCCCACAAGGACCACTAGCCATTCCACCAAGGCATGGGCAATTCCAGTTGATATCTCCATTAGGCAATATCAAACCTTAAGAAGAGAGGGGAAAAAGGTAGTAAATTACAAAACTATTTTATATCGGGACTTACATAATGGCTGGGTTCACACACAGCACAGCATAGATTCTTTAACTATATTCAGAGTCAAAGTTTAGTCAATGTACAGATAAGGCAAGCCAAACATTAATTACAGTGGCTGAGTTGAAATGTTTATTAATTTCAGTTTTTATAAGCTGCTACACTCTGCAGACATGCTTATCACACCCTGAACCAAACAAATTATGCTTTACTGAGCATTATGTGTGATCCAAGACATTAAGCTTCATAGTCTGTAGGAACCTAAGTGAAATATTCTGTATTTTGGAGTAACAACATATTTGGTGATTAACATATTTTTGATCTTCCTAAAAACCTTAGTGGTGACATAGAAAAACAAAAGAGCAACTTTGTTTTTAAAGTTTATGGCAAAAAAAGAAAAGAAAAAGTCAAATTTAGGATGGAAAATATTAAGCCAATGAAAAAAGATTTTTGTTCAAGGCAGCAAGAATAGTGTTTTGTTTTACAAATGAAAACTTACAGAAAATTTTCCGATTGTTCAGGTCTTTTGTAAGCACTTAAAATATACATGTTATCAGTTTTCTGAAGTCAACTTTCCTTTATCTCACTAAAAGCACAAAAATCAACAGATGCAGGCCACTAAACTCTGCTGTTGCCCGTCTGACACGAACTTGGATGGAACTGGACATCAATGGTTTTAAATCTTGATAAAGATTATTTGTGAACTAATGTGCAATAAACGTCTGTAAACAGAGAAAGACTTCTTATAGGATACATAAAAACTAAAAGAAAGATAATCAGAGTGTCAAAAAGAGAGGAAAAAAAGATAATTTGGATTTCCTAGATCATTTTATTAAAATATCAAAAGTCGCTATCCTATTACATACATAACTGATCCTAAAGGAGAAAAGAAACTGATGACATTGTGTGTAATTCACAGAAATGTTTGCACATTTCATTTTTACATAACTTTTATGCAAACCTGTTTCCTGTGCTGATTTGGATGGAACATAAAAATAATAGTTCTGCATCTTATGCATAAACGCAGACCTTTTATTGCCTCACACCCCCCTTGGCAATCTATATGCTGCAAAGAAGATATTAGAAGGTTTTTTTTTTTCAATTATCTATTTTGGTATATTGGGTTATGTAAAACATTGTTTCATAAAAATCTATCCTGATTGTTTATTTGAATCTGGAACTGGTTAATAATATATCTGTGTAGATTCTCAATCATCCAGCTCATAGTTGTCCCAAATGTGCTTTTCTTTTTGCTTTTTCCCTTAAAAATATTTTGATTCCCATCAAAGAAGCTTCTTCAGTTCTAACTCATTGGAGGGGAAGGGAAAGATTTAACAGGTATGGAACCTTTTTAGGACTGCTAGTCCCAAGAAGATTCCACACCTATTTGCATTCTGATTCAGGTGACTCTGGGGATAGAGATAAAGCCTCAAGTGGCTCAACGACTCTCAGAGAGCTAACAACCAGATGACTGCAAATAATATAAATCCTTCCATTCCATCAGAACTGAAGAAGCTTCTTGGATGAGAAGCAAAACATTTTCAGAGAAAGGAAAGTCCAGTTGCCTTTTGGAAAAGCACCTTTGGGAGATTAGTAATATATATATAATATACAGCTAGCATTGTAAACTATAATTTGAAATTGGGTTATTTTCAAAATAACAATACATGATGTCATACATTACCATCATCATCATGCTCAGGTACAGACATAAGGACAGCAAAAGCTTTTGGTTTCCTTCTTGTGGCAGTGCCAAAAAAGGGAATGGGAGCATGAACAAACATGAAGCTCATTCAGAAAATACAACTCTTCAGTTTAGCATTAGAGGGGAGGTGCAGTCACTATCTTGGTTTAATGGCAAAATAGGAAAAAACCTGGTTGGTTATGTCAGGGAAACTATAGAATCTGGAGAAGAGTTGGTTCATTCCCCCCCCCCCCAGGTTGTCAATATATCACAGACAAACTACAGAAACAGACAGGTGGCCCTCATTATCCTTTTTTTTTGTATAGTGCTTGAAAAAATATAAACGAAACCTCATTATTTGTTTAGTATATCTGTTATTGGCAAGCTTTTTGTGTACTTTATGCATATGCAGAATGGCAGACAGATCTTTGCACATGATATGCAAAAAGCATTTTTTGCAGTTTTGTTATCCATTCTTTTGTTTGGCTACAAAAGAATTCCCATAAATAACAAGGGCTTGCCTGTGACGCACATATTTTAAAGGATTCAGTATGATGGAGCCACAGATTTCTACCAATATACCATCCTGCTTGTGTCTATGCTTGCGAACGAATTGGAGGGTCTTAATATAAAGTTTTAGATTATTAGATCTTACCTAATTTGTTACCAAAACGTTACTATCTCAGATTAGATATTATTAATCATTCACTAAGACTGATTATTATGCTGGTTACATTTGTTAATTATTGAATACTCATTTGATTTTAATAATGATTTTGAAGTGCTATACACAAGGACACTTTTACTTGCAGTACTAACCTAACATTACTTCAAAAACGTTATTCAATTTTATACAGGTTGTAAATTACTTTTCTTTTTGCTCCTTTATTTCTTTTTCTGCTGTTTTCATTGTACTTTCAATGTTCTGTTAACTTAAATAAACAATTTTCTCAATTAAATATTAAGATTACGTGAAGGTAATAGTAACATTTTCCAAGTAATATTCGCATATTAACATATTCCAAGGAAAAATATTTCTTTCTTTCAGTAAGCAGTTTTGTTCATATTTTAGTTTGTTTTTAAAGTTTTAACTTAGTTTGTTCCTATATGATAAACATAAAACTTACATGAACATCCAGTTCACTGTAAAACCCATTTTTCCTGATCTCTAATTTATGTAGAGATTTTTTTTTAATTGGCACATTTTATAGGTATGGCCATTGAAGAAGCATATCACAATTATAGGAAAAATGATCACTAGTTTTGGCTTGTTGAGTGGGCTGCACATTGGTATGTAAAGTTAATTTTTCATAGAGTACAAACCAAAAAATTCCTCAGCTACCACTGCAAAAAGTCAAATAGTAACAAACATAAACTCTACTTGATTCTCTAATGTACTAACTCCACAGGGAAAAAAAAAACCCAGATGGTTCATAAGAGCAATGATGCCCCAGGAAAGCTGAAAATTGGTTCTTACAGTCACTTGTGACACACAGCTGCAAGTAGATTTATAGGATTAATTTGGTTTCCATTTCTATAAAGTCAATTGGCACTTCTATTTGGAAACAAGGAATTGCTTCTTTAAAAAAAAATGTATTCAGCTTTTCATGTTGATTTTCCTCTGGACAGACCCGCTTTTCACTAAGGCAAATAGAAGGGTGGGGAGGAAAGTTTCATTCATTCTTTGTGTTTATCTGTGTATTCATGGCCAATAAGCAATTTTGCTTCAAATCTTTAGAAGCTGTGGCAGGAGTCACAAAGCAGAAATCATTTCTATCCATTCTAAATGCTCAGTCCTGGCTCTTGGCCAGCAATGCAGCCTGTCTGAAAGTAGAAAAGCTGAAAGATGGATTGTTTCTGCACATCCTTTGGCTATAATATACAGATGGCACTTAAGGTCTAAGAGCTGGGGGAAAGGGACTAGCGATTTCTTTTCATCTCAAGAAGGGTGCAAGGTTAACTTCAATCACGTCAAGGCTGAAAGTCATTTTCAGTGTCTTACGATGAAGTATATTGGCTAGCATGCTCTAAGAATGGCTGCTTCCAATTATATAACTGAAATTACGTTTCTGACTAGACATATTCCCTAATACCTTATATCATTTTGATGTATCTTCCTGATGTAGCAGCCCTTGCAATAACCTCATTTAGTAGGCAGCACTTAAACGTATTGTTTAATGTGACAACATTTTGATCATTAATGAATCAGAAATAGAGCTCAGGATGAGAAATAACAAAACACAAAAATAATGAAAGCATGAAACAAATTTGCAAACACAGGAAATAAAATTGAGTAATATAATAAAAACAATTATTGAAAAGTTTTATATTCTGCTCCAAAATATGCCACAGATTACACATGCACAAAATAGGAAATGTATTTTATTAAGAGTTCCAAACAAAACAGTCCCACTTTAAATATTGTCTGTCTGAGCAGACTCCACTGTCTTCTGTCAAAACAAAATTTGAAGTGTTTTGTTCTCACTTCAAGCAAAATTAAAGCAAAATTCTTGGAACATAACTATGCTTTATTTCAACCCTGAAACACTCAAACACTGACAGTGGAATATCCCATTTTAAGTTTGTTTTTTTAGCTGCAAAACTCTCAAAACACAATCACCCAAATCTTTGCTCAAGACCAAAATAAAGCAGTGCTTTGTTTCAATCTCAAAATGGAGCTCCTGGCGCATACCTTTTTTCATTCTAAATGGCCATTTTGGGCTCGAAATGTTTTGCTCATCTCTCTTACAACCTCTCCTTTTTATGCCTGCCAAGGTGCTGAGCATGAGATGGATTAAATGCATTATAAATGCCTTGTTATTCCTATAGCATCAGAAAAAAGGACTTTTTTCACTATCCTAATATTGATTTTATAAAACTTAGACGGCTTGTGAAACCCCTTCTCTTCTTAAGCCTTTTAACTGGTTTTCTTACCTGTTTTTCTATTCCTTTTAGGCTGTTTTCAGCGGTCAAAGACACTGAGCTTGTCAGGTGGAAAGCTGATAGCCCAGGTTCAAGGCCTGAGCACTGTGTACTGGGATAAGCTCCCGTTACTTGCCCCAACGTCTGCGCATCTAGCAGTTTGAAAGCATGCAAATGCAAGTAGATAAAGTAGTACCACTTCAGTGGGATAGCTAATATCATTCCGTGCGCTTCCGCATATAATCATGCTGGCCACATGACTGTGGAAGTGCATTTGGAAAACTATGGCTCTTTCTCTCGCGCGCGCGGCTAAGAAACAAGAGATGAGTACTGCCCCCTAGAGTCAGACATAACTGGACAGGATAAACCATCGTTTTCAATTCAAGTTTTTATTTTTGTAAAACTCAAAAGCTACTAAAACAGTCATAGCTTCAGAGATACAGTCAAGGAAAAACTGGTGTTCAGTATGAATTCAAATGAATCTAGTGTTTTTCTGTGAAATACTTTCTAGGCTTTTAAAGTTTGAAATATCTGATTTAATTTCAGGGGCTTGATTCTATTTACAAAAGCAAAGAATATCATATAATCCTTTCCAATAATGTACATCCTTCATTATATCAACTTACAAGTTTAATATATAAGCTGCTTTGCTCCAGACAATACATAAAATTAATGGCGTCCATTACCAGCCAAATCCATGTGACTGAGGTAAATGCTGGGAAATAAGGCTCAAACAGGATCTTACTGTATCTAGAATACAGACAACATACTGTAGCTATGTTTGAGCTATCAGAGTGAGCAAATGCTGCCCTCTAGAGATAAAACTGAAATACAGATTTCCCATTAACATTTTGAAATAAAATTACTGTATTTTTTGGAGTATAAGATGCACCTTTTTACCCCCAAAAAGAGGGTGAAAACTTGGGTGCGTCTTATACACCTTTTTTCCTTGTTTTCCTCCCCCAAACTAATGTGCGTCTTATACTCCGGTGCGTCTTATACTCCGAAAAATATGGTACTTGTACTCCACCCGACTCTGAATGACTCAATTCAAAAATGACTTTTGCGAGTTTGATTGCAGGAAATATGTCAAGCATATAGGAGCACATTTTAAATATACCTAATTAAAAAACACTTAAGTACATTTGTCACTTAATTGATAAAACCTGTTTTTGTTTTCCTCTGAAAATGCACAATGACAATCTGCATGTTTTTCTTTAATACTGCTAAAACAGTATTAAAACAGAGGCTCTCCAACTTTGCCATAATGAATATTCTCCATACATTATAAATGCCTACTTCTATCTTATTCCAGGTTAATGAGGATGAGATGTATTTCATACCTCTAGATTCATCCACAATCAGAACTCCCATTTTGAATAAAATGTGAATACATTGGAACAAATGGTAATAGCACACAAGGGTACCCTGTTTCCCCAAAATACGACATCCCCTGATAATAAGCCCAATCGGGCTTTTGAGTGCATGGCAATAAGGCCAAGCGCTTATTTCAGGGTTAAAAAAAATATGAGACAGGGTTTTATTTTTGGGGAAACACGGGTATGTAAGTGAAAATTCGTTCTCAAGAAGTGGAAACATAGGATACTGTTATACCTCAATAGGCGGCAAGTCATTTTATTGCAAATTATGCTTTCTTAAGAAAACATAAAAACAATATCATCCTCAACATTTGTATATACTCATATTGAACATGGAAGAGTTACAAAATACCAAAGGGATTACTCTGTATACCCATGAAGAGTTATTTAGATTATGTCTTAGTTTCAAAAGGTGATTTAAATGATGGCCTGCTATTTTTTTTACATAATAGAGATGTGCAATACAGGTAGTCTTTGAATTATAACCATCTGTTCAGTGGCCATTTGAAATGACAACAGTCCTGAACACAGGGACTTATAACTGGTATTTGAAGTTTCAGCTACTACAGTACCCATGTGGTCACATGAATACAATTCAGGTGCCTGGCAAAAAGATCCCACTTATGACTAGATGCAGCATCCTGCAGTCACGTAATCATTTGTGACCTTTCCTGCTGGCTTTCCCAAGCCAAATCAATGGATAAGTGTCATTTCTTGGCCTTTTTTTGCACACCCTCTTTCCTTTGCACAAACTCCCACATCTTTTTTCCTTGGCCTCCTTGTGATCGCTCTCACACACTACACACTTTGTTTGTCCTCCTTGCAATGGTACCTATGATCACATGGACTCTGTGCTCTTTCCCTGGCCTCCTTGTGATCACACACATATATTATGTTCCCTTTTTCCTTGGCTCCCTGGTGACTGCACACATGCATGCATGCACCCTTTCTGCTTGACTTCACTGTGTCCACACATACACAACCAGGATTGCCTGGATTATCATCACTAAGCAATGCAGTCAAGTGTAAATCTCAACATTATTCAATAAGACACAAAACATGTTATTTACATTCCACTAACCATGATCATCATAAGGATCATTTGGATCATCTGCCACCAATTCAGCATTACTTGGAGTTTCATGGTCTTCTTTGGTCACAAATATAATTCTGTCCTTTCCTAAAAATTAGGGGGGGAAAGCATACACAATATTAGAAGAGCAGGTAAACGTCTCATCTGCCATTATCTTCTGAACAAGTTCATCAGCAGATAACACTGGGCCCTGGAGATGCTTCAATGTAAACCATGTATATCTTGACATTAAATGTAATGTCAGGTAATAATACTGGCTCAGATTAACATCTACTCCAGTTTAGTTTATTATATTATTAATTTAGCTTACCGTACTTGCCAGAGGAAAAAAGAAACAGTTGGCAAAGAATCACGCCAAGTTTAATTTTCTTTCCTGCATATGTTTACTTTGGCAGATAATTGTCAGTATATACACTCAGCCTTTGTGTAAGATGATACCACTTCCTACCAGACTTGGATCTGAGTCGAGTATGCCCAGGACTTAGTATCCTTTCCTATGTAAGGTTCTATTGGAAAAACTTTTTAAATTTCACCCTTTCCTTGAATAGTTCTATGTGTTCTCTCTTTTGCCATCAAGTACCTTACATGACTATATAAATATGATAAGGAAATAAAAAATATGACAAGCTAAAATGAACTTTTATGTTCTTTATTTTTTTTAAATAAAAACCATGTTTATAGGTAGTCCTCAGGTTATAACAGCACTTTGGGATTGGGATTACTGTCACTAAGCAATGCAATCAAAAGAGTAGTATTATATGACCACATCATTTAACGACAGCAATTCCAGTAGCCTCAGTTGCCATTGTATCCTCAGAACTGTGCAGGCATTTCAGCGGGAAGAAGTAGGAGTCCCAACAAGGATCACACGGGGTATGCAGGTGTCACGGCGGGAGGGGGAGGGGTGCCACAAGCAAGGGTGGGCCAGCGAGGTGTGTGGGTGAGCTCTAGGAATACAGGCAGGCTAGCAGGGGCTATCAACAGGTCTAGGAACACATATGGGCTGGTAAGGGCTGCAGGAGGGCTGGAGGGGATGGCAGAGTGATGCTAGGAAGCATGGGCAGGCTGGTGCAGGCAAGTGGGGTTGTCATACTCCATGGTAGAGCTCTACAGGAGGAACATAAGTTGCAGGAGCAATTATGGGAATGATTTGTGACTCTGTCAGCCTCCCCATTGATTTTGCTTGTGGGAAATTGGCAGGTAAGGTCACAAATGTCAGTCATGTAGCTGCAACTCATATATGTGGGAGCTACCGGTAATTGCCAAAAGCCCAGATTGCAGGAGTGCTGCAACAGTTGAAACTTCTGGGACTACTACTTGCTCAAAACACCACTGTAACTTTGAACAGTTGCTATATGAGAGGTTGTGCTCAAGAATTATCTTTATAGTTTGTGAGAATGATCTACCTCAAAGAGGATGTGTGTTGTTGCCAATTTCCCTAGTCGCACATCCTGAGGCAGGAAATTACACTATAGAATTTATTTCCCAATTGTCATTTAGATTTTTGTTTGTTTGTTTGTTTACAGGTAAGGTGCACAGATTCCATCTCTCTCACACACACATTAGGGTTGGTGGAAGAAAGAAGCATCTCCCTGGAAAATAGAAGGTGTCACCATCAAAAGGAGGCAGGAAGACAATGCCAGGACCTGCAGGAGCCAGAAGATTTCTAGGAGATGATTCAGATCCAACTTCTCAGTCTTGTTGCTGCAGGAAGGTCCTAATGAAACACCTACATTCATTTATTTCTTCTGACCAGAAAGTTGATATTATGGCTGGTCACAGTCACTCAGACTGGAATAGCAATAGCACGTAGACTTATATACCGCTTCACAGTGCTTTACAGTCCTCTCTAAGCAGTTTACAGAGTCAGGATATTGCCCCCTACAATCTGGGTCCTCATTGTACCCACCTCAGAAGGATGGAAGGCTGAGTCAACCTTGAGCCTGGTAAGATTTGAACTGCCAAATTGCAGGCAGTTGGTAGTCAGCAGAAGTAGCCTGCAGTACTGCATTCTAACCACTGCACCAACGCGGCTCCACTGCGGAATGGTTAGTTTTATCCACCTATAGAGTCCTTCCCAAAGACCTGGGATAGGCAGATGTTCTTTCTCTGATGGTGTAAAAGGGTATTGTCGCAGGATTTAGACTGTTTATTAATATTACAGGTAGTCCTCGACTTACGACCACAATTGAGCCCAAAATTTTTGTTGTTAAGTGAGACATTTATGAATTTAGTTTTTCCCCATTTTATGACCTTTCTTATAGCAGTTAAGTGAATCATTGCAGTTGTTAAGTTAGTAACATGATTGTTAAATGAATCTGGCTTCCCCATTGACTTTGCTTGTCAGAAGGTCACAAAAGGTGATGACATGAACCTGGAACACCGCAACGGTCATAAATATGAGTCAGTTGCCAAGCATCTGAATTTTTGATCATGTGATCATGGGGATGTTGCAAAAGTCGTAACTGAAAGACGGTCATAAGCAATGTTCCCTGTAACATTGAAAATCACTGCGCGGCAGTTGGAAACTGCTGTGCGGCGTTTTCTTTTCTGGAGGGACCGAACCGGCCTCCCTGGATGAAGAGTAAGCTGGTGGGCAGCAGCCTTTGATCTCGCTCTCCTCTCCCTAGCAGCGGAGACCGCCTAGGGAGGCAAGAGTTAAAGCCTCCGCCTCTCTTCGTTGAAGTCTCCTCCCCCCCCCATCGGCTGGTGATCAATGTTCCCTCTGACATAAAAAAACGCCGGGCGGCAGTTGGAAACTGATGCACGGCGCTTTCTTCACGTGCGCGGCTGCGCAGCCGTGCAGCTTAGAGGGAACATTGGTCATAATTCACATTTTTCAGTGCCGTTTTTAACTTTGAAGGGTCACTAAATGAACTGTTGCAAGTCGAGGACTACCTACATTTTATCTATCTGGGGAAATTCAAGGCAGTGATAATAGACTTACAACAGTTCATTTAGTGACTGTTCAAAGTTACAACGGCACTGAAAAAAGTGATTTATGACTGTTTTCCACATTTACGAGGATTGCAGCCTCCCCATGGTAACGTGATCAAAATTTAGACATGTGGCAACTCATATTTATGACGATTGCAATGTTCATGTGATCAGCTTTTATGACCTGATAAAGCAATGTCAATGGGAAATCCAGATTCAGTTAACAATCATGTTACTAATTTAACAATTGCAGTGATTCATTTAACAACTGTGGCAAGAAAGGCCGTAAAGTGGGGCAAATTTCACTTAACAAATATTTCACTTAGCAACAGAAATCTGGGGCTCAATTGTGGTCATAAGTCAAAGACTACCTGTAATATAGATAATACAGGTAGTCCTTGACTTACAACCACAATTGAGGCCAACATTGTTAAGTGAAACATTTGTTAAAGTGAGCTTTGCCCCATTTTACGATCTTTCTTGCCATAGTTTTTAAATGAATCACTACAGTTGTTAAATTAGTAACCCAGCTGTTAAGTGAATCTGGCTTCTCCATCGACTTTGCTTGTCAGAAGGTCCAAAAGGGAATCGTGTGACCTCGGGAGACATCAACGGTCATAAATATGAACCAGTTGCCAAGCCTCTGAGCATGGGGATGCTGGAAAGGTCGTTCACTATGAAAAATTGTCACAATTCACTTTTTTTTCAGTGCTGTTTTAACTTTGTCACTAAACGAATCATTATAAGTCGAGGACTACCTGTAATACTCCTCCCTCCTCCTCCTCCCTCCTCCTATCCCCCCCCCCCCGTTAACAACCCTGTAAGGTGGGTTGGGCTGAGAGAGAATGGCCGGACCAAAGTCACCCAGCCGGCTCTCATGCCAGCCTCTATGCTCCTTTCGTCGGTCCACTGTTTCTATTGGGCTCCCTAAAGACCCAGTTGGGGCACAGACCCGTTTGCCGGCTCTCCTCTCTCTTCCGTTCGGCTGCCCCCAGGAGCCGGCCCGACCGTCACCACCGCCCCTTCCTCCCGCGTCCCCGGTACCTTCTTGCCTGCAGTAGGACATGTCTGGGCCGAGCAGGGAGTGACTCCGAGTGACCCACTGAACGACCGGCTTAATCCCTCGCGGGTGCCCGGCTGCAGCCCAGCGAAGCGCGCGCCTTTCCCCACGCGCTCGCAGGGCCCCCTCGCGGCAACCTCTCAACCCAGAGGAGAAGGACCCCAAAAGAGAAGCCTTGAAGCCGCCTGACCGCTTCTCTCCCCCCACCCGGCTGTTCACATCCGCAGAGGAGCCCACGAATCGGGAGGCCTCCGCGACAGCTTAGAGCGCGCTTTTTTTCTCCCGAGTGGGCCAAAGTAGAAACGAACGGAAAAAAACTGTATAATAGCCGTTATTCATAACGGACTACATGTTCCAAGAGGCTGTGCGAAAGAGCCGGCTTTTCCGCCGTTTTCCCGACAGGCTTTGCGATCTTGATTGGTTCTCAGTTTCGCCTCTCCTTCCCGCCTAGAAAGTTCAATGATATTCCCAGCAATGCTTTGCGAAGGATAGGCGGGTCAGGGACTTTATTTCCCTCTGGGCTCCAGGTTATATCCCCCCCGCCCTCCTTTCGCCTCTATACGCGCGCGCGCGCGTGCACGTGCCACCCCTTGTCTGTGAAGGAGGGCGGAGTTTGCCGCGAGTGCTAGAAAGAGAGCGAGATCCGCGCCTGATCTGTTAGGAGTCTTTGGGCGTTACATCTCCTTCGGGCATCAGATCTCTTCCTTCCACTTTTAAGAATAGCTCGGGGAGTTGGTGCATTTATTAAAGAAAAGCTCAAAGCACACCGATATATGTAAGTATGGGCTTTTTTCCACCCTTTTTTTTAATTAAGAAGAAAAAGTTTGGAGATACTTTGCAATGGGAAGCGGCAATGGGAAGAAGAGGGGGTCAGTCAACCTCTTCTCCAAAGCCCCTGAAGGCAGGACAAGAAGCAATGGGTGGAAACTAATCAAGGAGAGAATCAACCTAAAACTAAGGAGAAATTTCCTGACAGTGAGAACAATTGATCAGGTGGAACCACTTGCCTCCAGAAGTTGTGAATGCTCCAACACTGGAAGATTTTAAGACCAGCCACTTGTCTGGAATGGTATAGGTTTCCTGCCTGAGCAGGGGGTTGGACTAAAAGACCTCTAAGGTCCCTTCCCACTGTGATATTCTGTTATTCTGCAGCATAGAAATACTAATAAATAAATGTATACAACCAGTAAGAAACAGGTAACCTCTTCATGAGTGTTGACAGCCAGGATTGCGATCCATCACACCTGATTTCAGAGGAAAGCGCTGGCTGATTGGTCAGGCAAAGCTTTTTTATTTTTAGGAGAAACACATTTGCTTTATCCAAGGGGTGGTGATAGGATCTCGCTATTTCTTTGGTTGGCAAATGTGAGAAATGAATAGTTACCCTTAGGACCCAATTCTGCATAAAAGATAAGGTGGTTGCCACTGAACGATTTGACAGAATGAACTTGCGTGTAAGAGTTTCTGCTTGATTTCATGCTGCTTCCAATCTGCACATACATTCCCATGGAAAAGGGCGTCGACTTGTAAATTGTTCTGGAGTGTTGTCACTTGCAGTGTTTAAAACAGGCCTAATGCATTCCGATGTTTGCATTTCTGGCACAAACTTTTCCGATTGGGTTTAGTAGTCTCTAGTACCTTAAGTTTTGAAGTGTCTCACTTTCCACTTTCTGCTCACCATAACAATGTCCACCCCTGTGTAAACAAATGACATGATTGAGACTGTGTGGACAGCAGTTGTATTACAGCATTGTATTACTGCATTTAACTGAAAGTAACTTCTTGAACTGAATGAGACGTATTTCTAAGAAAGCATGCATACAATTATTTTTCTAAAAAAGTCATGTCTGAGTATATTAAAAGCGATGATTAGTATAATAACTTATCAAAAATCTGCAGCAGTTTTCTTATTAAGCTATTAAAAAGTTTTTGTGCTAGTAAGGAACTGGCTAATAAAGAACTAATTTTATTTTATTGCTAGCTGATTTACGGTAGTTCAGAAGGCACACAATCTGAGAATAAAAGAAAGAAAAAGATGCTTCCTGCAGAAGACTGCACTTGTTTCTTCGGCTTGTGTTCTGATATTTAGCCTTGATCCTGTTTTATTAGCCATGACATAGGATATATACATGGATCGCTACAATAACACCATTACTTCTTATTAATCTTGGAAGAGGGGCTTCAGAAACCATGGTAGCAACACCTGAGTACTATGACTCATTAAAACACCCATGTCTTTTTCAAGCATTCTGTGACTGCTGTAAAGAGGCTTTCATGGCAACCAAGATATTCTTGGGAACAAATCTGTATTTTTTTTCAAAGAGTTGTAGATTGATGTTGCATTCCACCTCTGAAAGTTCTGAAGAGCCTCTTCTAAACTGAATCCAAAGTTTGTACAGACTTTCTGTGCACAGATTACTTTCATGTTCCTCTCTGAAAAATTACGTATCTTTGTTCCATACATGTTGCTCTAAGCAACTATTACAAAATATTATGGCATAGACACACCTAGAAGTATCTTTAAATTGGATGATAGGAAATTTGTTATTGCTTTTGTTGTGCTTCAGTTGCTAAGTTGTGTCTGATTCTTCGTGATCCCATGGACCACAGCATGCCTTATTATTTACTCATTATGTGTAATATATATTTATTAGTATAGCGGTAGCTTTCTTATTGGTTCCTTAATGGAAATTTTAAATTGTACTGTGTAAACCTGTAACCTCCTAATTTTGAGAAGAAGCTTCTATAAATATTATAGCTTTATACTGAAAGGTCATGCATTACAATAAGCATTATGCAATTTATTGGGTTTTGGCTTGGGATGGTATGTGAAAGCATATGGTATCTGGGGTTAGCTGAATTTGTGTTTTTTCCATGGTTTATTGAAGAAATCTTTGCGCACGCACTAGACACTAGCAAGAAATATTAATGGCAAGATTCATACAATGTGCTAAGTCAGAGGTAGACAAACATAGTTTGTGGTCTGCGTGTCATCCAGTGGTGAAATCCAATTTTTTTTACTACCGGTTCTGTGGCCGTGGCTTGGTGGCCGTGGTGTGGCATGGGCATTGCAGGGGAAGGATACTGCAAAATCTCCATTCCCACCCCACTCCAGGGGGAACGATATTGCAAAATCTCCATTCCCACCCCACTCTGGGGCCAGCCAGAGGTGGTATTTGCTGGTTCTCCGAACTACTCAAAATTTCCGCTACCGGTTCTCCGAACTACTCAAAACGTCTGCTACCGGTTCTCCAGAACCTGTCAGAACCTGCTGGATTTTACCCCTGGTGTCATCCTTCAGTCCACTCCAGCATTTTGAGATTACATTACAAAAAATCAGCAACAAAATAGACTAGTTTTGGGCATACGTTTTCCAAAGTTGCTACAGAGACTTGGAAGGCCTCTGAAATGTTGTGCATTCTGTTTTAAGTCACAGTTAAATCAGTGACATAGGTGAAGCTAATTAGCTATCTTATTGTCCTGCTCCTCTTCTGTTGTCGCAGAATTGTGATGCTGCAGAAGGAGGATTGGACTGAAAGAGTAGTCCAAGGAAATAGAGAAGTTAGTCTTTTCCCATCTGTGGATAGATAGATAATCAAATAGAAACTATGGCTGAGTTTCTGCCCTCCAAAATAGGTCCCAGTTGATGCTGTCATATTTTTGCTCATTAAGTGAAATCCGAACATGTAACATACCGTATTTTTCGGAGTATAAGACGCACCTTAGTTTTTGGGGAGGAAAATAGGGGGGAAATCTACCTACCAGGTATTCATCTGGCTAGCGTCCTTAGTCTGGTCAGCTTCACCACATTATTTTATCCCCTGGTTAGGGCTGAAAAAAATCTTCTTCGGAGGGAGTAACAATGAAAAAATCCTGCAAGCTGGGAAGATCATTAGCACCTTGTTAGGGCTGAAAAAACCTTTTTCTGAGGGAGTAGCAATGAAAACAAGCCTGCAAGCCGGGAAGAGCAGTAAGCAAGGCAATTGTGAAGTACGTTTTGCTTCATGTCACGACCTTTTTTGCCCTAGTTGTGAAGAGAATCACTGCAATTGTCAAGCAAATCATGTAATCATTAAGCAAATCCGGCTTCCCCAATAACTTTGCTTGTCAGAAACCGGCTGGGAAGGTTACAAATGGTGATCACATGACCCCATGGTCAGTGCAACTGTTATAAATACACACCCGTTGCCAAGTGCCCACATTTTGATCGTGTGGTTGTACGGATGCTGCAATGGTCTTGAATACTGGTCATAAGTCATTTTTTTCAGTGCCGCTGTAACTTCAAACAGTTCAAACAGTTGCCAAACAAATGGTCGTAAGTTGAGCACTACATGTACGTGAGTTATAATAATAGGTGGTAACAGATGTGCAGTTCAATAACTCTTTCCCTTTTTGTTCTTTTCAGTCATTCTCTGAAATGGGTGGAAAGAATGAGCACGTGAAGGTCACAACCGAGCACAAGCCTGGGTTTCTGGAGCGCTTGAGTGAGACTTCTGGAGGGATGCTTGTTGGCCTCACCACCTTTGCCCTGTCTTTCTACATTCTTTTTACCAACGAGGTGAGAGAGGATGGGTCAGAATGTCAGATTTCAGCTGTTTCAAGTTTGAAACACTTCTCCTTCAAAATGCTTATGGCGTGCTGTTTTATGAATGAACCAGTGAATAGTTCTGAATGTGGAGACTCTCAGTCATCCAGGTCATGGTTGTCCCAAGGTGCTTTTTCAAAAGGCAGTTGGACTTTCTTTGTTTTTCCTTGAAGATGCTTTGCATTCAAAAAGGTTTTAATCAGTAATGAAATCCAATTTTTTTTACTACCGGTTCTGTGGGCGTGGCTTGGTGGGCGTGGCAGGGGAAGGATACTGCAAAATCCCCATTCCCACCCCACTCCTGGGGGAAGGATATTGCAAAATCTCCATTCCCACCCCACTCCAGGGGAAGGATATTGCAAAATCCCCATTCCCACCCCACTCTGGGGCCAGCCAGAGGTGGTATTTGCCGGTTCTCTGAACTACTCAAAATTTCCGCTACCGGTTCTCCAGAACCTGTTAGAACCTGCTGGATTTCACCCCTGAGCTTCTTCAGTTCTCAACGATTCTCAGAACTGAAGAAGCTTCTTGAATGAGAAGTGAAACATCTTCAGGGAAAAACGATAGAAAGTCCAGCTGCCTTTTGAAAAAACACCTTTAGGATGAATAGTTCTGACTTTTTTTTAAATGCAGTTTCTCAAGGAAAACTGTACAATCCTGGAATATACAGGATGCTTCGCATTTTTATATTTGGCATCAAACTCAGAATTTTAATTCAATGATTCCTTTTGCCAAATAGTTACAAAACAGGTTTTGTAAGCTGTTTTGCACAAACAGTGCATAAAGCCTGTATACTATCTTCCTGTCTTCCTAGAAATTATTAATGGATTAGATTATTTAAAGAAGAAAAGGTTGATCGTTGAGTTCCTGCAACCAAAGTACTTTATTTTTTTTTCTTGTGTAAATGAATTTTCATTAAAAGAAAATCTCTTCTGTGTGGTGATTTCAGCATGATGCTGCAGGGACGAGCCCTTGCTTCAAGGCTCTACTTCAGTGATGGCGAACCTTTTTTTCCTCGGGTGCCGAAAACGTGTGTGCGGGCGCGGTATCGCGCATGCCATATCCATAATTTAATCCTGGGGAGGGCGAAAATGGCCTCCCCCGTCCCTCCCCCGGAGGCCCTCTGGAGGCCGGAAAAGGCCCGTTTCCCAACTTCTGGTGGGCCCAGTATACCCGTTTTTCACCCTCCCCAGGCTCCAGAGGCTTTCCTGGAGCTTGGGGAGGGTGAAAACGCCCGCCCCCACCCCCTGGAGGCCCCCCGAAAGCCGAAAATGCCCTCTCAGAGCTTCTGTGCGAGCCAAAAATCAGCTGGCCGGAGTGCACATGCATGCTGGAACTGAGCTAGGGCAACGGCTCGCGTGCCGGCAGATATGGCTCCACGTGCCACCTGTGACACGCGTGCCATAGGTTCGCCATCACTGCTCTGCTTGAACCACTTCATTTCTCATTTCATCATTCCTAGGGGCGAGCTTTGAAAACAGCCTCCTCTTTGGCCGAGGGGCTTTCTCTAGTTGTCCCGCTTGACAGCATCCAGATTATATCCCATGAGAATGACAAGAAACTTGTGCACTTATCTGGTATCCTTAGAACATCAAAGGTAAATTTCCTTAGTCCAAAATTTGCTTCACCTTTTCACATTAAAAAGTTCTTTTTAAAAATGCATTGCTTCTTCTGTCTCTCTCGCCCTTTTCCCCCAAGTCTTGCTCTGCTGACTCATTGTGTTGCTGGGGGGTTTGTGTTGTTTCTTGGTGGGATGAGCAAAGGACATTGGGAGTGTACTTCAAGAGTATATATATTCCCAGCAAGGCCACCCAAGCCACGAAGGTCATCCCAGGTGCTGCGCTAAACAAAATGGCGCCTGTAATGGACAGTAGCAATATAAAAAGATGCCAAAGATAGATGAGGCATCAGTTAATACTACACTGGGAAAGGCAATGATAAACCAAGAAAAAGATGGCTGGATTCACATGGCAGCGAGTGCAACATTGGGACGTGAAAGAACAGGTTAGGGATAGATTGTCATCTGTCTATATAGTTGCTAGGAATCAAAAACAACTTGACACATAATCAAGCAATCCTCTGCCCTGTTAGGTTAAATGACTTGTGTGGGAAAATTAAATGGTATTTCCCACCCACCCCTTACTGTGCATTGAACATCTAAGGAAGTCCTTGTAGATAATAGTTCTCTTACCAACTGGTGTTTATTTTCATTCGCTAGCCTCTGTATGATCCCGGCTATGGGCTTTCTATCTGGGCAGTCAAGCTCAAACGTCAGGTGGAGATGTATCAGTGGGTTGAATCTGAAGATTCCAAGTAAGATGCTTACAGTATTCATGTTTTCTCTGCCTTAAACTGTGTGCATGTTTCTAATGATGGTGACAGTGGAACAGGTTTGTATGAATTTTTGAATTTTATATAATCCAGTTTAGGATTAAGAGAAATATTGGCATATTTATTCTTATTTTTACTAAGTGACCCTTCCTTTCTGTCTATGGGAAATATAATAATGGTTTGATCTACTCTCCTGGTATCTATTTCCCCCCCCCCCCCACCTATAACAACTATGGTAGTTTATTCAAAGCTATAAAGAGTGAATGAATATAGAACTATGACTCATTTGTTTCTAGCTGGCTTCTGGGCTGGAAAGAATGAGCAGCTGAGATGTGATAGGAAAATAACCAGCAGTTGTCATGCCTACAGCAGCCTCCACATCTCAGCTTGGGTGTGTGATGCCAAACTGTGCTACAGCGAAGCAGCATGTAGCATGAAACTTGGACTTTTGGCTCTCTTTCAAATTTCGCAGGCCTAGCAAGGATAGGTGTATTTAGTAGATAGCTTATGTAGAGGAGGGAAATTTGCAGTGAAGGTTTGAACTAGCAAATCCCAGAAGGAAAAGAGGCAGGAGAAATTTAACGTGTCTTTTAGATAAATACGTCTCCTTTGTCTAGTTTCATTCATCTCAAATCCCAGTATTTCCCCATGCATTCAGATTAGTTCTCTTATTTGGAAAGTGTTATTATTTAAGCTTTAGACAAGAGAGAGATTGTGCTGTAGCAAGATACAAGAACATAGAGAGGTAGGTAAAAAACATCAAACAATGAACTAATTATAAAGTTCCTTCTCTGGAAAGAAGGCCTGTGTTTTTTTTAGTGAACTGTGAGATATAAAGTTCTAAAAATGGATACATTTATGTCTTGGAAATGTTTTACTAAAGTTCTACAGAATATTTTAAAATGATAGTAATGGGGGGTGGGGCGCTATATGAGGGCATTCACATGAATTAGTTAAAAGTTTGGCTAATTTTAGCTAAAGTTACTATTTATAGTAAAATTGTGTAAAACATGATGGACTTTTCAGTACTTTATGTTCATCTGATGATGTTTTTCCCCCCTTCTTGTAGAGAATATGAAGAAGATGGTGAAGTAAAGAAAGAAACAAGATATTCTTACAGTACGTTTGCTAGCAGAAAATTTTGTCTCATAAAACAATCACTGGGTATAGCAGAGGTCCCCAAACTTGGCAACTTTAAGACTTGTGGACTTCAACTCCCAGAATTCTCCAGCCAGCTATGCCGGCTGGAGAATTCTGGGAGTTGAAGTCCACAAGTCCTAAAGTTGCCAAGTTTAAAGACCTCTGCTGTAGAAGATATACACGTATGCTATTTTACTTTTTTTCAGTCTACTCTCCTAAGGCTACATTTAGTTAGTCCCTTTAACTATTCCTCACCGGACTCAGTTTCCAATCCTTTCCCCATCTTCACTCTACTTTGTTTTTGTTCTTTTTAGACTGCAGTGTCCAGAACCAGAGTCAATATTGGGAAATATAGTGTGGGAATATTATTTTTCATTATCTGATCTATGCTTCTGTTAATAAATCTCAAAATAGCATCCTGTATTTGTGTCTGTTGGTGAATAGTAGAATCTGAGAAAAAAAAACCATAATTAGCATGTTCTTAGAGAAGAATTCTGCCTGTGATGTACACCAGTACCCATTTTCAAGAGAATGAAAAAATATAAGGACAGTGGGAAATATCCATGATCTGTGACTCCTGAAATGTTTTCAAGGAATCAGGATAGTATTCTTCATATTCTTATTTCTGTACTTCCCTTTTAGATACGGAATGGAAATCGGAAGTTGTGAATAGCAGAAATTTTGATCGAGAAATTGGACATAAAAACCCTAGGTAAACTTGATAGTATTCTATACTGTGGCTCTTCCAATACTGTCCTTAGGATTCTAAACTAAGAATCTGAGTAAGTTTTCTAACTGATTCACAAGACTGTATTCTGAAAGTTAAACAAACCATCAGGATAACAAATGTTATATGTATGGTTTACTAGGTGGGTGCGTATATTTTTATGCTAGTTGTTGTGTTTGGAAACATTGGAGTACATCTTTGTGGTAGTTAATAGCTAGAAGATTTGCTAATTCTTTTGTGATTTTGTGTCCACCATGCTAAAATTCATCTGGTAATTCTTTTTGTCTGTGCAGTGCCATGGCTGTTGAATCTTTCACTGCAGTTGCTTCTGATGTTCAAGTTGGCAAATTCTTCCTTTCCAGGGGTATGAAGTTTGGATCTGAGAAATGTCTAAATGTATACATATTAAGATATAATTAACAAGGCGGATAAGGGGAAAATCCTCTCAACTTTGTAACATTTGGAAGAGTAGCTAAATAAATTTTAATTTAAATCACAGTTTCCAAGTCACATGGTTTAAATTTTATGGAGCAGACCACAAGACAGTATCAAAATATCTCATGGGCTTTAGGAATAAATACCATGTTCTAAATTCTATGCATGGGATAGTTTGCATTCCTATTTGGATGTTAGTTAAGTCTGCCTGTAAGTTCTTATGGTCAGGCATACTGTTCCCCACCACCATGCCTGCTTTTTCCTTTTTAATTTTGCATGGTGAGACAGGAGAGTTAAGGAATCATAGAATTAAAAGCCATTTTTAAGCTGTTGAGTTGAACTTCTGCTCAGTGCAGGAATCCAGCATCAAGCATCTCTGACAAATGGACTTTTAGGGCTGTGCAAGAACACATTCCGTGAAGGGATATATTTCACTATATTTCTGGGTGGTGGTTTCTGCAGTTGAATTATATTTACCATGAGGAACATTTTTCTAACATTAACCAAGAATCTGTTGTTGTGTAATTTAAGGCAGTTATTTCATATTTGATGCTGTGGGATGATAGAAAATAGTTCTTAACCTTCTTCTATGTGGCATTCATTTGGGTGCTTGGAGTGCTATCATATTCTTCCTTGGTGCCCATTTTCTTCATAGGAAGAACTTTGAAAGTTTGTTAGATGGAATAAAATGAGGAGATTTCTTGTATGACACCATGAAGGATGGCCCCATTCATTCCGAGCTCTGGCCATGCCCATTTTATGCTATGGGCCTACCTCCTGAAAGAGCATGGCTTCATTGAAGTTTCCCAAATGACTCCATAAGTCTCAGGCAAAAATGATTTCTTATTCCCACTTCTACTTTTAGGCCTCATTGAGAAGATTAATAATTTCAAGCAGATGAGCCTGTCAAAATTTGAAGACCCTCACGCAGATGTGATCCGCTCGGGGGATTACTTCTTTCACAGTGAGAATCCACGACGTCCAGAAGTAAGAAATGGAAGAGGAAAAAAAACAATTGTTCCCCTCCGCCCCAATCCCTCTGATTGGGCTCTGCTCAGCTGAGCTCAGCGAATGAGAATCTTAGATCTAAAATCTCCATTGGGAATCTTTAGTTGCCCAACAGTTTTGTGTTTCCCCCCCTCTTTTCAGGTTGGGGATCTTCGTGTTTCATTCTCCTATGCAGGTTTGAGTGAAGACTTCTCACGCACTGCTCTACCAGATATGGTAAATATCTCTTTAAGACCTTCTCATGTAATTAGATAAAGCTCTCCAATGTCGATGTGCAAATTTCTTTAATTTCTCACTTTGGCCTCTTTTCAGGTGACCATAGTTGCTCGTCAGCAAGAGGATCACTTGGTTCCATACCAAACCAAATCGGGGGATGTCTTAAATTTTCTCTATCCTGGAGAGCTCACAGCTGAGGTAAGGGTTACAAATCAGTAGAGGGAGAAAAGTAGGGAAGAGTTATGCATGTTCAACAACAGAGTGATCAATGCCTGGAACACTTTACCTGACTCAGTAGTTTCTTCCCCTAACCCCAAAAACTTCAACCTCGGATTATCTACCATCGACCTCACCCCATTCCTAAGAGGTCAGTAAGGGGCGTGCATAAGCGCACAATCGTGCCTACCGTTCCTGTCCTAATGTACCCATATATTCATACCTCTTTTACTATTATTCATGCTTGTACTATCACATATATATTCAATCATGTTTTACTGTTTATACTTTGCTTATAATCATATATGCTTGACAAATATACAAATACAAATGTTCTGTTTGCTTAAATAAAGGAGAACAACTCCCCCCCCCCCCCCCAACATCCTCTTGAATTATTGCTTAATGGAAGGGCTGTAGCTCAGAGGTAAAGCTCATCATTGCAAATAAAACAACTCTGATTCAGTTTCTGGCCGATGTAGCTCTTGATGGTGAGACTCTTATCTGAAAACCTAAATGGTTAACTTAAATAGGCAACCCTAGTAGGCAAAACTGAGTTTAAGTAAGTGGATCAGTGTGGGTTAACTTCCTATAATTTTTCTCCAGTTCTACTGTTGGAATTTGGTTCTGATTAGTGTAGATGTTTCATTTGTAGACATTTCTCCAGTTCAAAAAAAATGAATACATAGCCTTGCTTTTTCATTTAGCAACATAGATAATTTTGATGGATTAAAAAGCGTTTTCAGTTTCTGCCAGAAAAAAGTAATGCGTATAGACAACGAAAAGGCATGAATATATAATATTTTGCATGTCAAGAATGGCACATGGGCCTTGCAGAGCTTATCAGGAATTGTTTGCAGGGTGGAACAAGAGGAAAATTAGTATGTTCTAAGTAAAATCTGTTTTTCTTAAAATTCTATCTACTCATAAATTTTGCCTGTACCTCATTCTTCCATCCATTTTATTCTGTCTTAAAAATATTGATCTGAAGTTCAGCTGCAGTTGAAGAATCATCATAAATGCGCTGATGACACCATGAGAACAAAATTGACGATATTTCTTTCGTTTTCAACTAATCAAATTAGTTAGTTTTAAACATGGTTTGTCAAAACAATTTCAAATTGTAGCCTAGGGTTGTTCAAATAAATTTGAAACCAGCTGTTCCTCTTAGAATATGATAGGAGATTACGGAGGGGAGGGGAATAGGTTCAGGCCAATAATGTTAGATTAAGCCTTGTCATTGTGTCCAATTGCATTGTGTATCCTGCTGATCAAAGAGTTAGCAAAATTGGATGTTGATAAAATACCAAGTATATGACTGGAAGTGCTAACTAAATATCAAATATTTTAGGAAGTATTTCAGAAAGAACATGAGAGTAACAGCATGAAAACCTGGGGCCTACGTGCAGCTGGATGGTTGTCTATGTTTTTAGGCATCAGCCTTATGACCAGAATTATTTATACCCTGGGTGAGTGTTGCCACTATCCCCCTAGTTTGATTTATAAATAAAGCATTAATTAAAAATTGTACCGAAGTCCCTTCAGGTCTAAGAAACATAGCCATCTAACATGATAAAGAATATTAATAATTGCTGTGAAGCTGAATATTGTTCCTGGGCTCAAATGTTGATTTGGAAATATGCTTTCTCATGCTTGTGTTAAATGAATAGTTCAAGGGATAGAATCGAAGAGGGTATTTCAATAGTCTCAATTCTCTTGATGAGATAACTCATAGGAATGTGAGGGAAAGCAATTACCGTATTTTTCGAAGTATAAGGCGCACCAGAGTATAAGACGCACCTTAGTTTTGGGGGAGGAAAATAGGGGGGGGAAATCTACCTACCAGGTATTCATCTGGCTAGCATCCTTAGTCTGTTCAGCTTCAGCACATTATTTTATCCTCTGGTTAGGGCTGAGGGAGTAGGAATGAAAGCAAGCCTGTAAAGACTTAGGGCAGGAAAAACTGCTTCGGAGGGAGTAGAAATAAAAATAAATGTTGCAAGCCAGGAAGATCGTTAGGGCTGAAAAGCATCGCTTTTTCAGAGGGAGTAGGAATGAAAACAAGACTGCAAAGCGTTGGAAAAAACATTCGGAGGGAACAGGAAGCCGGGAAGATCGTTAGCACCTCGTTAGGGCTGGGAAAAAAGCTTCCGAAAAGCTACATTCGAAGTATAAGACGCACCCAAATTTTCAACCTCTTTTAGAGAGGAAAAAGGTGTGTCTTATACTCCGAAAAATAAGGTAGTTATTTCAGCACTGTGTTTTAGTAAAGAAGTGTATCTATAAGCTATGAAAACCAAATACTAATCAAAGCTAATCAAAGCTTGCGGTTAAGTCCCCAGGGAGTAGGGCGGCCTATAAGAATCCCTAAAGAAATAAATAAATAAATAAATAAATAAATAAATAAATAAATAAATAAATAAATAAATAAATAAATAAATAAATAAATAAATAAATAAAAGGTGAGAATTGAATAATAATACTATTCTTTATTGTTGAGTGCTGAAAGCGTATTTAGGTAAGTCTGTTTTTTTCTTCCTTTAATGGTCCATAGTCTGTAGAGACAAAATTTCAATGAAATCGGTAGGCATTGGATTAGATTTAAAGCAGATTTAGTTTGCTTTTATAAGCTTGCCAATAAGATTTTTATTTATTTATTAAATTAATTTTTATTTTTCCTTATTCTAGTGGATTGGTTTCCAGTTGTCCGGGATCTGGTTAACATTGGTTTGAAAGCATTTGCCTTTTGTTTAGCCACTTCTCTCTCATTGCTGACCATTTCAGTGGGCTGGCTCTTCTATCGGCCCTTCTGGGCACTGTTGACTGCTTTGTTGGCTGTAGTTCCCATTCTGATTGCAAGATCTTGGGTTCCACCAAAGAAACAGCAGTGACATCATGGAGGAAGTGCTTTCTTTGTACCCACATTTCTTTGGAAACTTCATACGTTCAACGCTTTTATCATATTTGAAGAAAATGCCACCATGGATATTTTTGCTCAAAACAAAACACTTCTTCATATTGCAATGCAGAAAATGCAACATCAGCATGTCCTGTAGTCGTTTTAGATATGGTACTTTCATTATGCAATCCAGGGGTAAGAAACTAAGCACTTCTGAATTATAGCTCCCAGGAGCCCGATACCATGGTCAGGGGTATTATGATCCATATATATTTAGACCAGGCCTGCATAGCTGGTAGAAAAGACCACATTGATAAATTTAAAATAACTGCACAAATAGCAATAGCACTTACTGTATATACCGCTCCATAGTGCTTTACAGCATCTCTGGGTGGTTTACAGAGTCGGCATATTGCCAAAAGTCTAGATCCTCATTTTACTGACCTTGGAAAGATGGAAGGATGAGTAAACCTTGAGCCCATCAGGATCAAACTCTTTTGACTGTGGCCGGAGTTAGCCCACAACAGTGGCCCCCACCTTTTGGCCACCAGGGACCAGTTCCATGGAGAAAGGTTTTTCCACAGACCAAAGGGACTGTGGTTTTGCATGCTGCCTGAATCCTTTTACAGACCCTTTCCAGATTATTAGAGTTGGAAGGGATCTTGTAGGTCATCTAGTCCAACCCCCCCGCTCAAGCAGGAGTCCCTACATCATTTCGGACAAATGGCAGTCCAATCGGCAGATTTTCCCCATCCTGCAGATGGGGCTTTGCTTGTTGGCACAGCCTGGTTACTGGCATGCCACATACCAGGGATTGGGGACCCCTGGCCCACAATACTGTATTCTAGCCACTGTGCCGCAACGACTCAAAGTAATCTGTGATGTGCCAATTAGTTCTTTGGTGACAGTATTGGAACTGGCAGTGAGGCCTGCAGGTGCTTGGAATGGCAGTGACTTTATTGACTTTTAAAAAAAATGCTGGAATGCGGCATGAGGCTGCTTGGCTGGTCACATGCTGTGCAGGCCTGATCTAAACGTTGACAGGTTTCATACCAAGTGGAAACCAATTAAAATGTGCTACTGCCCCAATTTTTGGAAATAGAAAGTAGAATGAAATGTAAAAAGGCTAAGCAAATTAGGTTTCCTACGCAACTTATGTAAAATGTCTTCCAATCTTCATGGAGAAGTAGGTATATGGACTCAATGGGGACCATATGAGGCTTTGAAGAGAGTGTGTAAATCATTGTCTATTCCTTATCTATAACTTCATGTATTATAGCTTTACTGCATGCAACTTTTTGAAGTGTCATATTTCACTTTTCATTTTTGTTATTCTTACTATCCTATCTGAATTCTCACGTAGGTAACTTACTTTATCTGTAACACCTTGAATTATATGTGGATCAAAGTATCCTACACCACTCTGGTATTGCTGTGATGCTGTTTGTTTTCACATTACTATATTCAGCATTATTGTATCTTATCCCATGCTTCGTTTTTTTTTCCATAAGTAAAATAATTTATTATCTCAGGTGGAGTTTTTTACCTGTGACTTGAGAATTGTTTTCTGAACCAACTCAGTAATTTACTGATGGTTTCATGAAGAATTATGATTTTTAAAGACAAAACCAAAGATATATCCAGCAGCAGAAGAGACTTTCTGCTGTTCACGTAACTTGTTCCATGGGCAAATTAATATATTTATTTTTTACTGAAAAATTATGTAGAGTAAGGTTGGGTACTCAATGTACTAATGGTACTCTGATAAAAATTTTATTTGAAACCTGCCCAAAAAATGAAAGAGTGCAACACTTTAGAATTGGGTTCTTTAAATCTGTACAAGAGTTTGTAACTTTGTTGATTTTGTCCAGACATTACCTGCTTTGTATATATAATGCTAAGCTAAAATGGTTAACTTACAAATTATAAAAGCAAATGAATTTCCTTAAATCTAGGACTGAAAGAATATGTTAACTATTCATACTCAGAAGAGGTTTTTTCCCCCTATAGCTTCAATCGCTGCTTTTTCTGGGTTCAGAACTGTAAATTGTGCACACAACCTTCAATTGGACTATTTTATAAAAACTCTTAAAGCAGTGAAAAAGCCAGTGTATACCTCATTGCAAGCCATTATTGCCAGCAATGAGATGATCTAGGGGTGAAATTCAAATTTTTCCCCCTGTCACGCCCACCAAGCGTGGCTTGGTGGGCGTGACGGGAAGGATACTGCAAGATCCCCATTCCCTCTCCACTCCTGGGGGAAGGATATTGCAGAATCTCCATTCCCACCCCACTCTGGGGCCAGCCAGAGGTGGTATTTGCCAGTTTTTCGAACTACTCAAAATTTCCGCTCCTGGTTCTCCAGAACCTGCTGAATTTCACCCCTGAGATGATCCAAAAACATGGATTAGATAGAAATATTTTATATGGATGCACTCTACCAAGGTAAGAGAGATAGGCTCTGATACTCTGTATCTAAAATAATTGTCAGTATTATTCTCAGCTCATTATTAGAGGTACATCAAATTAGTCTGAGAGAAACAAGCTCTAGAAGTAAATAAAAGCATCATCCTGGATCTTCCCTTTTCTTGAATTTAGGATTCCAAACTTAAATTTGGATTCATTGGTCTGGTGCTATCTAATGTCATTTCACGAAAGCCCAACTACAATTTGCCATGGAGTTATTCATCATTTTGTTAAGATGTCAGTTGTATCACTGGTGCAGAGTGAAGCATGGCGGCTGCTTCCAACTAAACGTTCTTTATTTTTAGAATATCATTTGTAAACGTTTCTATGGATGGAAATGCCTATTTTCTATTTTATGAATAAAACTTCAAGAAAAATATGATTTGTATGTGTTTTTTGAAATCACAGTTCACTATTAAAGGTAAGAGAGTTAAGAATTGGAAGGTACCATTTAGGTCAGGGGTCCCTAACTCCTGGGCCACAGCCCACTAAGCCGCACCAGGTTCGGAACCGGGCCGCACGAGCGGCGGATGCTTGCGCTGACATGTGTAGCTCCACTTGCACAAGCAGCGGGCGCTTGCACTGGCACTTGTAGCTCCATTCGCACGAATGGCAGGTGTTTGTGCTCACGTGTAAAGCTCTATTCACGGCCTGCTGCTCACACAAATGGAGCTTTGTGCATGCACAAGCCTGCCACTCACACAGGTCCATCCCCTGCCCCACCCCCAAGCAGGAAAGGTTGAGGACTATTGATTTAGATCACCAAGTATAGGCTCATGTTTAATGTAGGAATCCAGAATAAAGTATCCCAAACAGATACCTGTCTAGCCTCTGTTTCAACACATCAGGCAAAGGAGTGTCTGTCATTTGTGTTAGTTTTCTCCATAAAATGTTCTTACTGCTCGGAAGCTGTTTTCTAGCATTCATTTGGAATCAGTTTTCCCCTAATTTAAAACCAGTTATTCTGTATCCTGTATTCAAGAACAAGAGCATTCTATATATAACATCCTTTTAAGTTTTTGAAGAGTGCAGTAATTTTTTCTCTTCAATCTTTTATCTGACAAACATCTACCTCTATCAATGTGTGTTCATGGGACTTAATTTCTAATCTTTTTAAAGTCTTCTCTGCTCCTCTTCCATTGTGAATCCTTCAAATGTGATGCACAGAACTGGACAAAGTACTTGAGGCAGAGGCCTGACTAAAGAAGGATACGCTGAAATATTCATGTATTTTTCAGATTATTTTTTTAGAAAAGATCTACCCTAGATTTAGAACATTCTAGTTTAATCACTTAAGACATTCCTTGCAAGGGAGACAGACTTCTGACAGGAATATTGCTGCTTATAATACTTGGAAAGCTTTTCAACTTTCTTGACCCAATGTATAACCAAAGCTAATTCCAGAGTAAATTTCACAATTTCTGGGACTGTCAAAATGTTTCCAAGGTGAAAATTAGGTTCTGAGGGGAAAACACACTAAAAATGTTAAGATCTTTAAAAACATTACTTCAGCAACTAAAAATAAAGCTTTGTTTTAAAAGTTCCTGTTCTTATACTTGTGTATAATTCTGTAAGTTGTTAGCATTTAATAGAAAAAAAGAACCCAGCTTGAAATAAACTCAACATATTGCCATTTCAACTTGCAGAACAAGTTAAAAGTGCTGGTTATTATATAAAAATCCACCACAGCAGTGGATTGGGCTCTATCATGGACAACTTGTTCAAGCATAAATCAAATAGAGTGGGCCTGTTAAGATTCCCTCTGCATATGAGGTAAAGACAGTACAGGCTCCCAAGATTACTTCTTAGTAATGGCCTTCATAATTTGGAACATGCTCCAGAGCTGCACCTGGCCTGACCATCCTTATATTCTGAAATATCTTTAAAATCAGGTTTTTTCAGGGAGATGCTGGCTTGTAGGGAGACTGTGGAAGGCTAGTATATTTCTTTTCCAAGAGATCTACGTTGCTCCTGAGAGATGAGAATCTAATAACGTTGAGTATGCAAATGACAATCTTAGGAAAAGGACTGGTGCTCAGGACTTGTTTTTATTTTTTACCCAAGATTCAGTATTTTTTATCTGAATAAATTTAAAGTGCCCAAATTAGTTCTGATCAAGTCAAATAGATTAAGCTTATCATGACAGAATATAAACCAAACAATGTACTTCTAAAATTGTTTTTTGAGTAAGACAACTGCTATAGTTATTTCTTTTGCACAAAAAAAGTGTGCATTAGTAAACCATTCAAAATAGCACATTAGGCAATTAAGTAATTGCACTATGACTGATTGTGATGTGGCAGACTGCAAGCCATTTTTGTAATAAGCCCCACTCAGACCACCGTTCACAATGTCTAAAACTGGAATCTGTCACATGATCAATACACTAAGAGGTAAGACTCAGAGTTTTCTTGACGATATAGAAGAGGAAAAGGGGAAAGGAATAAATCCAGCTCAGCTAAAAACTAGGTATCTTCTGCTCAAATGTCTTACTTATACCCATTAATTATACTAGCCTACTGTTCACATTTCCTTTGTAAAGCTGAATAGAAGCTGTTAAAGTTATAGACATTTCCTATCAATTCCCTCACTTATTCCCACCAGACTTTTTACATATATAATACAACTTAAGCCCAGCTTTACTATTGCAACATATATGTTGTGAGTACACATACATGTATGTGAGTACATGTATATGTACATGTTCCTTTCATAACTCTTCCTGGAAGCTCATGTGTCTAGCTTGTTAACAACTTTACAATAAAATAATGCAAAATTTCCAAGAAAAGGAATGTATTTGCAGGTATTAAGATCTGGCATTGAAAGATACTTTGCTCCAACATCTTATTGCTTTACCTATCGGCAGTACCTTAAAGAAATCTAGGAAATTTATCAAGAATCTAGGAAAAGTAGGTGCCACTGGCCAATATAAAGGTATAGTAGGCATCCAGCAATGAGTCCAGACCAATTTTCCTGCTTCAAGTCCTGCATACATCTAGGAATGCAATTTTAGAAAAACTGGTTGGAAGTTTCCTGAGTTGTTTTAGTGGCAGGAAAGGTTCAGTGTGAATTTATACTTGAGGAACATAAAAGTGCTTCCTTGTTTATGCTAAGACAGGAATCTAAAGAATCGAAGCCAGCCCCAAAACTCCTTGTCACAATTTCTCAAACGGGAACAAATGTTTTGCTTCTCCTTTCTTTTCTCTCTTGTTCTTTTTGGTTGTTTTTCCTTTCTCACTCTGCTCCACAGCTTGTCGATTTTGGGGCCAAGAAACAGCTACATCTTCAGCAGGTGTTTCTGAATTTGGTCCTCCTTCGTCATCGGATGAGAAACCAGACTCCCCTTCCATCATGACTTTTGTCTCATTCTGGAAGAGAAAGAGTTAAAATATTTAACTAATGCTGTGGAGCAATTCTTTCAACGGAGGGCATTGCAACAAAACTAGTAATTGACATGTTATACAAGTCCAAATATACAGAATTTATGTTTTCAGATTTCAACAATCCTACTGCATCTGAGGGGAAAAAAAGAACCAGCAGAATGCAAACATTATCAAAATACTTTGCATGAAATGCTATGAGAAAAAAGAACTCTTTTTTTTCTATTATTTTGGCCCCAAAGAACTCACTGTCTGAAATGGATGACCATACTTTTTCAACAAATAACTATGCTTGACTGTCAAAAGCCACTTAACATTATCATAAGATAGTGCTGTTGATATTCATACTGTTGACAGAATTTATGATTGAACCCACTGTTAAGCATACCTGCAATCCTATTCAAGTATACTCTAAAAGCCCAATTATCCCTTTCTTTCACATAATTTCACATAAACAAGCAAAATATTCAATTTAATATTTATGCATCAAGAAATAATGCCATCACTTGTCATTTCAAAAGTAATACAAATGTATTATTTATATGCAGGAAGTACTTGTTCAAATGCAAAGTATGTGTACATATATTTCTTAAAAAGTATTTTACTTCAGATTATATCTTCAATGTTAAGAAATCTGTACTAACATTTTGTTCTTTCTCCGATCTGGGCACGAACTCCAGTGTCCAGACGGCCTTGAATAACTTCAGATTTGTGATCCATACAGTATATTACACCAATGTTTTGTTACCTGGGTAGAATAGCGCTTCTTTAATCTCTCTTTAATCAGAAGTCCCTTCACCAGCAGTTTCCAATTTCCCAGCACTCTCTTCTCCCGCTTCTGTTTTTAAAGTTTACCCAGAATTAAAACCAAAGGGCACATACTCATTAACAGTGCAGTTGGCAAAGTTGCATCTCTACACATTACAGTATTGAAATGTCTTTGAATATTAGTAGCTCGGGTTGGTAGTTATGTTGTTGGTTTGAGCTCCGAGCTGGTCGATTTGGTTGCAAACGTTTTGTCCCCATTTGAGGAGACATCTTCATGTCTTGGTTTTAAGTACCATCTGTGTGATGTAAATTAGTGCTAGTGTTGTTCGGATGTAAATTAGTGCTGGTGTTGTTCGGACATCCGAATGACATCAGAAGATATCTGAACAACACCAGCATTAATTTACATCACACAGACGGTACTTAAAACCAAGGACTATGAGTCAGCAACTACAGCCAGCCAATCACACAACCTGAAATCAGACCAGGACTCAGAAAGGTATTTAAAGGCCAGTGCTCCCCCAGACAAGCACAATCCAAAGCACACTGAAGATGTCTCCTCGAATGGGGAGGGAATGTTTGCAACCAAATCGCCAAGCTCGGAACTCAGACCAACAATGTAACCTTACAGTATCTGTGGCAGCCTCAAATAGAATAGAATAGAATAGAATTTTTTATTGGCCAAATGTGATTGGACACACAAGGAATTTGCCTTGGTGCATATGCTCTCAGCGTACATAAAAGATACGTTTTTCGCCCTCCCCAGGCTCCAGAAGCTTCTCTAGAGCTTGAGGAGGGTGAAAACGCCCACCCCCGCCGGCCCTCCGGAAGCCGAAAACGACCTCCCAGAGCCTCCGTGTGAGCCAAAAATCAGCTGGCCTGAGTGCACATGCATGCTGGAGCTGAGCTAAGGCAACGGCTCACGTGCCGGCAGATATGGCTCTGCGTGCCACCTGTGGCACGCGTGCCATAAGTTCGCCATCACTGCTGTATAGCATCTATGGGAATCCAAAATTAGATCAAAATTTCAAAAAATCATCTTCTGAGCCTTAATGAGAAATGAGGAAGGAATTCTACATGCATAGCAGCGGTGGGTTGCTCTCGGTTCGGCCCGATTCTGCGAACCGGGCCGAACCGAGAGCAACCCACCGCTGCTATGCATGTAGAATTCCTCCCTCATTTCTCATTAAGGATTCTGCGAACCGGTAACAGCAGCGGCAGGAGGCGCTGCCCACCCACCCAGGACGCTTCTGCGCAGAAGTGCCGCGCACGCGCGAACTGGTAGCAACAGGTCTTAGAACCCACTACTGATGCATAGGGTAGGATGTGGTAAACAGAGAAATGTTGCAAGGACTCAGTAATTTAGGACAGCCTTATAAGAGTCCTATAAGAATGGGTGGCCTTCAAAGTTGAAACGATAAATTATATAAATTTATTATGCTCTCCAGTTGAGCTGGAACAACCCCCTTAGTTCTAAATCATTGTAATCCTTATACATTTGGAGGACACCAGGCTAGAAAATGCTATCAAAAGCTGCAAAAGTATTAACTGTCTGCTATATCTGTAGCTTGGTGATGCTGCTGACCGTTAGCAGTTCACCCCCCCCCTCCCCCTAATAGAGACTTCAAAGTGATTCTCACCTCCTTTTCCTTCTTTTCCCTTTCTGACTCTTCGTTCTCCCAGGCTGCAACAAGCACTTCTTTGTATTCTTCACAGATTACATAGCCTTCTGTGCTGTGAAAAAAGGATCCAGGATGCCATTTGGAACAAAACGCAATTCAGGGACTTGTGTTTATATGGGCTTAGGGCTGGGCAACAACTTTTGGCCTTCCAAATGTTGCTGGATTCCAATTTATCCTTGGATGGGCATCAGTGAGAGATGCTGAGACTTACATTTCAACATCTGGATGGCTCCAAATTCCCCATCCCTCCAATAGATTAAATGTCAGTCCGTTCAACGTTTGGAAAACTAGGTGGAAAGTACCCAGGAACTTGTGAAGGGATATAACTCTATTCATGAGTAGCTAACAAAGCTAGGAAGGAATGTTAATTGCTTTAGCATCCTCACCTGAATGATATGGATATAAAAATATTAAATAAGCAGAGGTAAAAGAAGAACATGCTGCCCTTCAAGAGCATCTGGAAGCTCCAGTTGGTGCAAAATGCAGTGGCCCACATGGTTTTGTGCACATGTATCACCTCTCGTGTGGGAGCTGCATTGGCTGCCGATTTGCTTCCGGGTGCCATTCAAGGTGCTGGTTGTCACCTCTAAAGTCCTTCATGGCAGGTTATCTGAGGGACCGTCTCTTGCCGGTCACATCTACCCAACCCATCAGAGCGGGGAGGCAGGGAATGTTGCGGGTCCCATCCCTGAGGGAGATACACCTGTTGGGACCCAGAAGAAGGGCCTTCTCTGTGGTGGCTCCCTCTCTGGAACATCATTCCCCCAGAGATTAGAATGGCCCCCACTCTAATACTCTTCTGGAAGGCACTGAAGACCTGGTTCTGCCAGCGGGCCTGGGGAACCTAGAGTGGGATGGAGGCCATTAAATGGGTCGTGTGATCTGCTTTCACCGGGGCGGGGGACAATTTTATTATTTGATTCTTTTTATTAGTTTTATTGTTTTAAATGTGGTGTTATATTCTGTAAGCCGCCTTGAGTTGCCATGGGTAAATAGGCAGCAATATAAATTCAATAAACAAATACATACATACATACCAGGTTAATCCACTTTTGTGAAAGTGGATGGTAAGGAAGGGACCAAGTGCTGAGCTCTTACTATTTCGGACTAAGCAAGTAAGCCAGTGATGGCGAACCTATGGCACGCGTGCCACAGATGGCACGCAGAGTCATATCTGCCGGCACGCAAGCAGTTGCCCTAGCTCAGCTACAGCGCGCGTGTGTGTGCCGGCCAGCTGATTTTTGGCTCACATGGAAGCTCTGGGAGGGCATTTTCGGCCTCCAGAGGACCTCCCAGAGGGGCGTGGGAGGGCTTTTTTGCCCTCCCCAGGCTCCAAGAAAACCACTGGAGCCTGGGGAGGGCAAAAAACAGGCCTACCGGGCCCACCGGAAGTCGGGAAACGGGAGAGCAGGGGAGCGGGAGGGGTCATACATGCATGCACGGGGGCGGGGCAGCACGGGGGGTCATGCATGCAGGGGGCATTGAATTATGGATGTGGGCACTTGTGCGTGCACAATAGCGCATGCGCGCGAGCTATTGGCACCCAAGGAAAAAAAGGTTCGCCATCTCTGAACTAAGCTGTTAATTCTGCTTTTCTGTAATACTATCACTAACCATGTATGCTAAGTAAATCCAATCCAACGGTATTAAGTAGCACATAGGACAATTGTAGTAAAACCAGATCATAAGTTTATGACTTACACAGGATGAGAATAACCACCATGAAAATCAAATCCTGTAACAGCTGGAACACAGTCAATATCCAGTTTACGGGCCACTCTATGAAGGCTAGGAAGGTTTAGCTGCACACAGCCTATTGGTAACATGCAGGGTTGGAAGAGATAGACATTCCCAAACTCATTCCGAGGAACCTAAAAGAGAAGTAGAATGGGGGAAAAATGGAACAACTTACACTGAAATAAACTCTGTGGGAGAATAGAGTTTAAAACCTACCCAGTCTACCTAATTGCCAACTTACCCTTCCATCAACAGCCAGAGGTGGCTGGTATTTCTCGGTCTGCCAGGGACCAAACAATGGCAAATCCATTTTGTCCCGATTTGCAGGTTCTGCCATTCGTGCTTTTCTTGCTTGGTTGGAATAACCTTTCACCATCTGTGCAAACACAAAGAGTTTAGAGTGGTGTCATCATTCTTTCTTGCTCATAATTCTCAAAGCAATGATCACAGCCTCTTCCTCAGGGAGAAACATGTAGGAGTTGGCTGTGTGCATCAGGAGTTTGCCCATCTCCTTAAGAGTAAGAAGTACTTAAACTTCCAACATCCCCCTCGCAGTATTTGGCCATAAAAGTCCATTAAACCAGATTAGGTAGTGTTTATTAAAGTTTGTTGCAAAATCAAAACCAGAAGCACACACAGATGACTGATTCAGCTGGATTCAGTAACTTCTTTATAAACATAATAATATATATATTTACAATACCACAAGTAGAATTCTTCTTCAATCAGTTACAGGTAAACACAAGCAGAAGAGTTAGTTTCATTACAGCAAAGTTCAGAGTGGAAGAGTACAGAGTGGAGACTGGAGCCACACCCAGCCTTAAGGTTAAATTCCAGTTTCGATTATCTGCACAGACTCAGAAGTGGTTAGCTCCTATTGGCTGACTCAGTTGCTATGCCTATTAATTGGCTAACCTTGTTAACATGGCTCTCCCAGTTCATGAATATCTTAACAGTGTTGAGTCTGTCAGTACTAGTAAGTCTGTAAAACCCTTCTTACTCTGGTCTACCTTTTGGTTTGACAATCATGCCTCTAATGGCAACAACAGCAGGATAAAGCTATCACTCTTCCATCCCACCTGTTGGAATTGTGTAGTATCTACTGTGAGGTAGTAGTATCCACAAAAAAAGCAAAACACAGATGACAGGCAAAAAAATCTGGCTCCCAAAAAAAACGTTTTTTAAAAGTTATTCAGCTTCAAAAGTTTTATATATAAATATTTCCTGTCACAAATTTCAACATTAGCCTGAAAATATTGTTGATATCACTCTACCTTATAAGGTACTTCCCCAATCCTCACCACTCGAGCTTGTTTCAACCAGGTGTCTTTGGAGTGCAAGGTATGGATACAGTCTCTGAAATTACCCAAATAACATTCTTAGTAAATAATATAGCTTCATATAGGTAATATTCTATAATAAACTATGTATTAGATAATATACACAATATACAAAAAGAGGTATGCTACTAGAACAAATTCAATATATACTTTGTGAAATATGATATTTGTGCTATGGAGGGAATTTCATTCCTGTCCTTTAACCCCCTTACATCCTCTTCCCACGATGATGTGGATATATTTTGAATATTTTAGGTTTTTTTAAAAACAAACATTATCCTTCTGATATAGACTTAGTAAAAAAAAAAATCTGAATATTATACCCTATCGTATCATCTGACAGTGCAGGTAGGTTATGGAATTCATTTATAGTGAATATGTTTACAAGTATCTTTTTGACATTTAATATTCTAAATCCATACCAACTGGAAACATCTTGGAAGAAAGTGAATGCAGGCTCACTTTCCTCTGAATGCTTACTTACAAGAAATTCCCATATTGTTTAATGTAGGGATGGGAAAGACTGGGAAAAAATAAGCATAGGTGGACTTTTCTGACTTTTCAAACAGAAAAATAGGTTTCATGGATGCACTCTGAGTAGCCTCATCTACCCCCAGTAGACAACCCAAACCTTGTTACAGAGGGGGAGAGGAAAAAACCAGATTCATTTTAGGAGGGAAAAGCCAAGGAATGAAAGGGATACTGGTCTCGTACCCACAAACACCAGATCTATCCTTCCTATGTAACTTGTATAAACAAGCTATGGCTTCTAGCGATGGACTGCCAAGGCCCTCTTGGGCCTCAAACAGCCAACTCAGGCCTCACTTTTTCAATTAAGTTGAGTAGATGGAAATTTCTCTTGTGCTGAACTGCACACTTGAAGTTCAGTCAAGTTTGGGAACAATCATCCCTTGCCAAGTTAGAGAAGGCAACTCTCTGTACTTTGATAGATGAGTAACATTCATTGTGAGGAGTTAAAACATGGATCCTTGTTTAAATGTTCAAAATAAGTAGTCATAAGGTATTGCTAGTGGGACAATGTGATGATCCTAGACCAGTGTACCAAATGAAGCCGTGTTTCATGGCATACACACCTGAGAAATATCTCACCTGGAGTAGACAGCTTCCCCTCGGCAATATCCTAGAATTGAAGCTGTCTCAGGATATATGGCCTCATACTTAAGGAGATGCCTCTTCAAGGCATAAAGCGGATGATTCTTGTATTCACCGACAGATTTTGGCAAAGGTTGATCTTGAAGTTTAGCTACAAACTGGGAATCATGTTATTACCAATAGAATATAGAGGAAACCAATTACAAATATATTATTCAGCTTTTGGAAGACTAGATAAAAGACCATATTGAGTCCTGGTATATTAACCCTCCCTTAGTGCAGAGCTTTGTATTTAAATAACTACCGATATTATAGACATTATCTAAGCATCATTGGCAACCCTACTTTTCCCTGAAGGGATTTTCACTGTGTTGCTTATGCTGGAAAGTACAGTAAGGAATTTTGGTTCAAAGAAGTATGAGAGGCCAAGTCAGCTAAAACTATTTATGGTATGAACTTATCCAAGTATGCATATACTAGAGGCCTTCTTCTATGTGGTTCCAGACTATGAATTGGTCTCCCTAAAGATGTGCATTTGGCCGCCACTTTCCAGAATTTAGGAAAATGTAAAAATTCATCTCTTTTCCCAAGCTTGTTAATTCATCCAATTGGATTTATTTTAATATCATCTTTTGTATACTTTGTAGTTTTATTCCAGTTAATTTCAGCTTCCATAGTGCTTATACAAACAGAAAGGTGGGAAATAAATTTAATCAATCAGATGTAGTACAATTGAATTAAAGCATCAATCCACTAGAGTTTTGCTGAAGATAGAACATACATATTGGGTGACATCCAAACTAAAAAATAAAGAAATAAATACAAAGTAAAGAACATTGCTCACTTGATTGTTATATACAATTTCTGAGGTCTGAACACTTCTCATTTTCATCAATGGGAAGATGTCTTTGAAACTTGAGACTGTCTAGGCATTTGCCTCTGTGGTGCCCACATACAGGTACTGAGTGTAAAATAGTAAATTATTGTATAAAGTTATAATGTTGTTAAAAGGAACTGTTTAAGCAAGTAAGTATAGAGCCAGGCAGCTTTAAAATACATGGTAAGTAGAAAGGGGGAGGCGTTTATCCCAGTGCTCCAGAAGGGAGGGGGGATAGATGACATCATAAGAGACAGCCAATCGGATCATAGATAGCAGGGCCAGGAACTATAAAAGGCCTGGCTGAGAGAAATGTAGAGCTATTTGTTAAGTTATGAGGTGAACTTCCATAGAAGGAAGGTTTAGTAAGAAGAGCTAGAAAAGAGCTCTCTCTGTTATGTTATGAGGTGAACTTCCATAGAAGGAAGGTTTAGTAAGAAGAGCTAGAAAAGAGCTCTCTATGTTATGTTATGAGGTGAACTTCCATAGAAGGAAGGTTTAGTAAGAAGAGCTAGAAGAGGGCTCTCTTGTCATGTTATGAGGTAACTTTCAAAAGAAGTGGAGAGCTGAGGAGCTCTGTGTGTGACTTCCAAAGAGAGAAGTTAGGCCTTAGGCAGTTCTGTGGGAAGCAGGAGCCAGGGTCAAGGAACAAGATTGATTGATATATATTGAGTAATCTGTAGATAGAGATAAACGGTGAAACGTGCTCTTATCTATAGGCCTAGAAACAAAGAAGAATTAGATTTGCTTAGGTTTAGTCAGAAAAGCAAAGAGGATCTCTGAGGTGGAGAAAAGCAAAAGAAAGAATTGAAGAGCTGGTGGCTGTAACAAATTCACTTGACAATTACTGAGAAGTTGTATTTAAATAAACTGTTTAATAGTTTGTTCAAGAAACGTGTCAACGTCTGTCTATTCCACACATAAAGCAAATCTCAAACAATCCTGCAGAGCTTAGAGATATTGTAAAAGAAGAAGCAAGCCTCTAAAGTGAGAGAAAAGTGAAACGGGGTGCAACCCTTGGTCAGGGAGATATAAAAGGAAAATTAAACAAAAATCGCTACCAAGACATATAAAACGAATATACCTGTGACAGGAGGGAAGGGTGCGGGAGACGCAACACCCCCCCTCCCCCGCAGCCTCTTAATGGTTATATAAGCTAAATAGTCAGCCATACTGAGGGACATTTAAAGTGGACACTTCACAAGCTCTGCTGTCATTCAGCCAAGAACTGACTTGAACAGAAACTGAATAAAACCACACGACATCTGAGTTAGTGGGTTAAACCAAGAGGAACAGATTAGTTGAGATCTTGAATGAAAAGCACGCCAAGATAAAAGGAGAGAGCTCCATGTTTTTGTAACCTAAGGATCTAAACCTATTAGAAAAGGATAAAGAATATTCGAGTCCTTCTGGGTGCAATTTTGATTACTGGGAAAATATCCTCCCATTCCATTTTATTTACCTCTCTTTCTTCTTTTGCATCTCGTTCCACAAAAGAACTTTTGTACGGCTCCAAGGTATCTTCCCACCACTGGGCGTCCACACGACACTTCCTCGTTGCAGTCATCCATGCTGGGTCGTATCTCTGTGTTACATCTTTTACAAATCCACTGTTGTCAATGCCAATGATGTAGCACACTGGCTTTGAGGCGTACTTGAAACATTCCAGAGGGTGTCCAACATCGCCATGAATGCAGTCCACACATATCCACCGGTCTTCTCGTTCAAGAAAAACCTCTACCCAATGGTCCGTGCCTCTCGATACAACTGACCTCTGCTCTTCCTCTTCATCGCTAGAAATTATTTTGTTTTTCTTCTTGGATGAATTTGAAGAACATGGGCTGACTGTTTTGTCTACCGAACTACCAATTATCCCTGAGTCCTTGTGTCTTTTCGATACAGAAGGCACGGATCGTTGCCTGTTAACAATTGCTTTTGTTTTCAGGGTTCCTAGCGTTGTTTTAGGGGTTCCTAGTGGTGACTTCAGTTTTTTCCTGGGAATTTCAAAATCCTCATCAGATATGCTGCCATCATCATTTTCCTCTGTAGGACAGAATTCAGAATCATTATCCTCACTGTCTCCACTCTCTTCTTTATAGGACACTTTTGATGCCACTTGCCGTCGTCGGTCATTTTTAGGCCTTCCCAGCCCTTGTTCCGCCCTCAAGCTCTTCTCCTCATTCTCAGATTTTATATCTTTCTGAATATCTTCCTGTGTTGGAGATTTCTTTCTTAGTCTTTTGGACCTGGAGAGGCTTGGCTTCTTAGCAGTATCTGCTCTTGTGCATTGTCTTGAGCTTTTGGCAGAATTGGGCAATGTCCCAGAAGCTACCAAAACAGAGCTCTTCTTGGAGGATTTTCCCTGAAACAAATATGAAGGAGAGATGAAGATTTTGAGAGGCAAAAGTAGAACCAAAAAAAATATATGGATAACTCCTGAATTAAAATTAAAATTGCTGACTTTAGAAAATGACCTGCTCTTAAGATTATATTGGCTGCTCACTTCTTACAACCCAACATGAATTACAGTGCGTCAGTGGAGATGCTGGATCTGTGGATTGTGCTGTTTGTTTCACTGGCACAGGGAGTCTGTGTAACAAAGCTCCACCCCCACCATTTCTCATCTTTTGGGGCCTTTATGATGATGAAGGACTACAAATCTAGACACCTTTTAGTTCTTTCTCTCTTAATTGTAAGGACTGGAAATTGTAACGACATTTATCGTTACAGACTGTTTCCCTTTAAAAACATGCATGGTTTTTATGTCAACCTGCAAAACGACTTCAGTTGAAACTACGCTTATTTCTGCTTCATTTCTTGATTGCCATTCAGGGGGGAGGGGGGGAGCTCAGGAATGTGGTGCCTCAGTCGGCTAGCCATAACATCTACCAGCCGGCATGAGAACCAAGGTCATGTCAACGGACATCTGTTGAAGCTGAGTGGGAACCTACATCTGTACTGATTGGCCCATGTGACCTGAGCAGCGGTGGGTTGCTCCCAGTTCGGCCCAGTTCAATGAACCGGTAGAGGCGGCGGCAGGAGGCTCCGCCCACCCATGACGCTTCTGCGCATGCATAGAAGCGTTGCACGCGCAATCGCACACGCGAACCAGTAGCAATGGGATTTAGAACCCACTACTGGAGCTGAGAGACAAAGGAGGGTGGGGAGATCTCATTCTTTTAACTATCCCTGAGCGCGGAAATAATTTAGAGCTAGCTTCAACTTTCTAAGTGCCGATATGATGTACTCAATCAAGGATCTCTTGAACCTGAGCAAAGCGTCAGAGTCCTGACTTCCCTGAGTTCATTACTTGGAATGATGACACATAATCTATGTAAACCAATTCTATTGTTCAGACAACAACTTTGCCAGTGCACCTCCCATCTGTAATATTCGTAATTGAATCTCTTTATTGAATCTCTATATGGCTTACCCTACCTGTTTCCCACCCATAGGCTACTGCCATATCATTTCTCAGCTTGTTTCTACATTCTGCAGATATTGAATCAAGAGCTACCGAAAAAAAACAGCATAAGTACAACCCAAGGAGTTATATACATGTAATTCTTGACCTAGTGACTGTTCAAACTGCTGTCCCTTAGTGACTGTTCAAATTTATAATGGATCACCCAGGGGTATTTATGACCTGGTTCTGATGACCCCTCTGTCCCGAAGTCATATGACTGCATGTCAGGAGCTTGGTAACTGGCTCACATTTATGGCTGCTTGCAGTATCCTGCAGTCACGTGACTATCTTTTACAATAGTTTTGCGGAAAGCAAACATTTACTTCAGCCCATAGCAAACCATTGGCAAATATCTTAGCAACCACAGTTCAAAAAAACATCATAAAATCCACAACTTACGACCATGATGGGCAATCACTACACTACAGTCATAAGTCAAGGATTACCAGTTTAACAATGTTTACCATTCTAAGATATGACTAAGTACAATCTTATCTGACTTACAAACTATAGATATCTGGTCTACTCCATGAACTGTAGTTATCTCACTTTAAAATAATCTTAAATTTATATATTTGGATGGGCAGACCTGAAATTTTCCTCTATTCTTCTATTCTATTCTACACCATGTGCACAATTATTAGGCAAGTGAGTGTTTTGACCATATCATCATTTATATGCATATTTTCCACCTCCAACCTGTATAAACTTGAATGCTTAGTTGGCATAATTAAGTTGGCATACGCAGGTGATGCGTATTTGTGTAATGAGGGAGGGTGTGGCCTAAGGAGATCAACACCCTATATCAAGGTGTGCATAATTATTAGGCAGCTTCTTTTCCTCCGGCAAAATGGGCTAAAAGAGATTTAACTGACTCTGAAAAGTCAAAAATTGTAAAAAGTCTTTCAGAGGGATGCAGCACTCTTGAAATTGCTAAGATATTGGAGCGTGATCACAGAACCATCAAACATTTTGTTGCAAATAGTCAACAGGGTCGGAAGAAACGTGTTGAGAGAAAAAGACGCACCTTAACTGCCAAAGATTTGAGAAGAATCAAACATGAAGCTACCAGGGACCCATTATCCTCCAGTGCTGTCATATTTCAGAACTGCAACCTACCTGGAGTGCCCAGAAGTACAAGGTGTTCAGTGCTCAGAGACATGGCCAAGGGAAGGAAGGCTGAAATCCTACAACTACTAAACAAGATACATAAGTTGAAACAACAAGACTGGGCCAAGAAATATCTTAAGACAGATTTTTCAAAGGTTTTATGGACTGATGAGATTAGTGATCCAGATGGACAGGTCCGTGGCTGGATCAGTAACAGGCACAGATGCCAGCAAGGTGGAGGTTGACTCAGATGCCAGCAAGCTGGCGGTGGGGTACTGGTATGGGCTGGTGTTATTGAAGATGAGGCAGTTAGACCTTTTCAGGTTGAAGATGGACTCAAAATCAACTCCCAAACCTACTACCAGTTTCTTCAAGCAGTGATCCAGGAAAAAGTCTGCATCTTTCAAGAAGACAATGATTTTTATGCAGGACAAAGCTCCATTGCATGCATCAAAGTACTCCACTGCGCGGCTAACCAATAAAGTCCTTAAAGATGAAAGAATAATGACATGCCCCCCCTTCCTCACCTGACCTAAACCCTATTGTGAACTTGTGGGCCCTTCTTAAACCAGTACACCAGTACCAGGAAACCAGTACACCTCTCTGAACAGTGTCTGAGAGCTGCAGTGGTTAAATGCAGCCATTGCAGGCTGACTGCTAGTTCAACAGTTCAGCTGTTCAAATCTCACTAGGCTCAAGGTTGACTCAGCCTTCCATCCTTCCGAGGTCGGTAAAATGAGGACCCAGATTGTTGGGGGCAATATGCTGAACTCTGTAAACCGCTTAGAGAGGGCTGTAAAGCACTATGAAGCGGTATATAAGAAAAGTGCTATTGCTATATTGCTATTGCTATTGCTGTGGTTGTTGCTGCACAAAAAGTTGATCATCACAGATCAAGAAACTAACAGACTCCATGAATGGAAGGCTTATGACTGTTATTGAAAAGTAAGGTGGCTATATTGGTCACTGATATCTTTTTCAACTGTCAGAAACGTTTATTTGTAAATTTGGAGTTGCTTCTTTATTATTCTCACTTTAACAGATGAAAATAAATGAGATGGGAAAATTTTCATTTTTCATTTAGTTGCATAATAATTCTGCACACTAATAATTGCCCAATAATTGTGCACACATAGATATTCTCCCAAGAAAGCCATAACGTCACTTTTACTTTTTTAAATATTCAGGTTTGAGGTTTATTAACATTTTGGATTGACCGAGAGCACTGTAGTTGTTCAATAATAAAAATAATCCTCAAAAATACAGCTTGCCTAATAATTCTGCACACAGTGTAATTCTATTCTATTCTATTCTATTCTATTCTATTCTATTCTATTCTATTCTATTCTATTCTATTCTATTCTATTCTATTCGGAATAATAAAGAATTAATAAAGACATGAAGAAATTAAGAAAAACAAACCAAAGCCCACTCATAAACATAAGCAAAAATATTAAAAATAGACACCAAACAGATTTATCACAAAATAAGTCTCAGGTTGTTCGGGAAGGACCTTCTCCTGGAAAAACCCAAATAGCAATAATTTTGCTATACTTACCTTCCCCGATGGCTCTTTGAGAGGAATGGGTTGTAAAGACAATACAAGTCGGCACATTAGATGCAGTGCTCGAAGAATAAGTAAAAATATCTATTAGGGGAAAAAAAACAGTTTGGAATCTGATTTTTGTACCTCTCCTTCCCCCATTCAGTGTTAACACTGTTTACCCATAGGACAATTGCTTCAAATATTTTGAAATCAAACAAATATATAATTTGTATATAATATGTAAAGCAGGTTCCCCCTCCCCTACAATTATGACAATTGAAGCCTTAATCTTTTTCCCTAGTGCCATAAATGCTAAAACTGCTGCACATCTTTGTATATATGTGAGTGAACAAACATGCACTCAAGTTCACACATGTATAATGTCCAATAAATTCCTTGTATGCTATGCTCAGCATAAAAACAGAATTTCCAACGATGAAATCAATAGATAAAGGAACAAGATGTGTTTAGAATTATCTGGAGGTCTGTCTTTCTTTTTGTATGCGAAAAATACAAGCTTCTAGCCTCTGCCTCCCTCACATTATCCTTACTATGATTACAACATAGCAGGGATCCAGCATGCCTTGCAAAGCCCCCTATCACTTACCTGCACCAGTTCAGCCTCATCTCGTGCAGCATAGACAGCAAAGCGCCTCTCTAGAGTAACCAGCCAATCTTCACTGTCGGAGAGCTGATCGTTAATAGTGAATGTTGCAGAAAACCTTTATTTTAAAAACAAGAGAACCATAATTTATTTATTTGCCCAGTCATTTATCTCTCCCATGGGAGCTGGAATAGACGGTAGGGAAGCTATCTCAGTCTTACAGTTAAACTAAAGAGAAGACTCCCTCACACTTACTTCCTTATTCTTGGATTAATCATAGTCCCAGAAAGCCAGTTTTTCCACTGTTGGATCCTAAGTTCAATTAAAAAAGAAATGGAAAAGGGAAAAAAAACCTTACCAGTTCACAAGATTTGACAGAAACAGACGGTTGATGCGATCTACGGAGTCTTTGGTGAAGCGAATTGGAATGATAGAAAGGCCAATCGCTTGAAGATCTGGCTGAAGGCAGATCCTGTTCCTGTGGAAACCGTTGGCCAATAGGCACAATAAGTGAACCTGTTGGGAAAAGGACATGGATTCTAAGGAAACAAGCAGCCTTAGGGTACATCAGGGATACTGATGTGCTTTTTACAATTCAGGGGACAGGCCCAATATGGGCCAGATCCATCCAGATGGACCCAGCTCTGCTCCCCCTCACAACACCTCACTGGTCGACAGAAGACAGAGAAGCCACAAGAAACATAGATTTTAAGCATCCCAATCATCCATGTCACTGTACCAGTTAATTCCTGTTAAAAAGTATCTTGTTCCATTCTTTAGTCTAGGCATCCATCATCATTTCATGGAACAAAACCCGCATTTGGGCTTTCAATGGTATGCTGGGGCCTAGCTCCCCCAAAATAGCCAGGGGCAGGGCAAACTATAGATGTACACCTCAATTTTATACATAATTAATTAATTATCATAAGTAAAGTCATTACTCCTCATACAGTTAACCATTTCTTCTCATCCCCATTATAATAAATATTAGAATTGGATGGCAGCATTTGAAGGAGCTCCCAGGGCCAAGGTTTTGGGGGGCTGACAGTGGCTCTGTGGTCTCACACTGCACATCCCTACTTTTCGAGAAGGGGGCCAAGAACAAGGAGAGGGAGAAGAAAAAGGAAATAAAAATACATATTTAGGAAACCATTTGTAGAGTTACAGTTCTTTCACGACCAACTGGAGTGAATGTTCTGCTTTCAACCAAGGGGTGAAATAGCCTTATTTCTCTTCTTGGATTATATAAATGCATATCTTTATATGAATTTCATATACTTCTAATATGCATGGTAGATGGTAATTTAACCCTCAGCCCTTAGCTAATACATATTCCAGGCCGAACGCACCTGTTGAAGTTTGCAGTGTTAAAGTATGCGCTGAGACCAAAAAGGGGTTTCTTGCATTGTTCTAATTATATCATCATGTATTGTGAGAGACTACAGGAAGTTAATAATTCTCTGCCTCAAGCCTTATGATGTTTCCAGTGTCACAGAGTTGAATTTTAACTGAGTATCAGTTTGACAGTTGGTTTCTTTTTGAGGCTGTATTTACATCTGCTAGTGTTTTAACTGCTCAGTTTATTTTTAAGATGCATGTGGCTGCTGAATTAAAAAATGTGGTTTTAAATTTGCATTTGCAGATCATATGCCACTCTGAGCAAAGCAGCTGCACTAAACAGTTTTTTCCAAATAAAATTCAGTTTTATTACAAAATGTGCAAAAGTAATCAATCCCTTGAGTTACGTTTATTAAGTGCTAACTTAAAGTACTGTTATATACATGGGAACATTTTTTTAAACTCCTTCCAAAATTAAGGATGCTATTTTCCCAGTAAGAATATATTGAATTACTTTTTGGAAATTACTAATGTATCTACAGTACGTGTGTAGTATTTATTTATTTGTATTCCCTCTTTATTATTTTTACAAATAACTGAAGGAGGCAAACATATCCAATAAACCTTCCTCCTTCTATTTTCCCCACGACAACCCTATGAGGTGGGATGGGCTGAGAGAGAATGACAGTCTCAAAGTCACCCAGCTGCCTTTCATGATTAAGGTGAGACTTTTAATCACACGGTCTCTGCATTCTAGCCTAGTGCCTTAACCACTTGACAAAACTGACTATGTTCCTCCGTAATGTTCCTCCAATAATAAAAACTGCTCAACTGTGAAACAGTTATGAAACATTCATATAGCAATAAGCTCACCTTTCAGAAATTTGATTATGCCGAACCTGGAAGATTACTGATCAGGAATATTTTAATGGCATACTGCATTGTAAGTCTTGCAAAGCAGGGGCTTGATTAGAGAGCAATAGCAATAGCACTTAGTCTTATATACCGCTGCACAGTGCTTTTACAGCCCTCTCTAAGCGGTTTACAGAGTCAGCATATTGCCCCCAACAATTTGGGTCCTCATTTTACCCACCTCAGAAGGATGGAAGGCTGAGTCAACTTTGAGTCTGGTGAGATCTGAACTGCCAAACTGCAGGCAGCCGGCAGTCAGCGGAAGTAGCCTGCAGTACTTCACTCTAAGCACTGCGCCACCGTGGCGCCACCATTAGATGGGCCTAACTCTTCAAGTACCTTCAAATTTAATTAGTTTAATTGCCAGGGTAAATTGATAAATGTAATAATTCAGATAATGAACTTTTCCCCTAGAAGTCTCCCAATTTTCTGACAAACCTTATGGGTATCTTCGCGGACTTCTTTGCTGAAGCGTTTCAGCATTCGACGGAGGTATATCTCAAACTCAGCTTGTTGTTTCTCTCTGCAAGATTGTATGTAAACCAAATCAATGAGTTCTCTTTAATTATTTTATTTATATCATGCCTTTATTATCTTTAGAAATAACTCAAGATGTCAAACACCGAATACTCCTTCCTCCGGGGGAATTACAGTTCTGATTAAGTGCATAAAGCAGTTCTCCATTTCCTATCACCCTCTTAAAAGTGCAGTCCCCACCCCTAATCTAGATTTTGAGCATTTATAGCAAGAAACAGGAAGGATCACTTAACATATTACAATTTCTCAGAAGCTATACAGTATATGTGACTACTGGTTGTATGAATTCCTTTCTTTTATTTGACAATATGTAAATTGCTTCCTAATGACATAGGAGTCAATTACAGGTAGTCCTAGATTTACAATTGTATGTTACAACAGCTTTGGAAAAAGCTACTTATGACCTCTCCTCAAAATTACAACCATCACATCACTCTCATGATCACCAGTGGTGGGTTCCTACCGGTGCGGTCTTGCCTGTTCATCGCCGCAGAGCTGAAGAAGCTGTTGTCATTCGCGGCGCGGGGCTTTCCCCGCCCGCTTTCCTCGCTCGCCGGGACGCCGCCGTTTGCATTCTTTTGCCCTCTGCGCATGCACAAAGCGTTCTGCTTGCGCAGAGGGCAAAAGAACGCAAATGGCGGGGTCCCGGAGGGCGAGGAAAGCGGGCGGGGGAAGCCCCGCACCGCGAATGACAACAGCTTCTTCGGCTCTGCGGCGACGAATAGGCAAGACTGCACCGGTAGGAATCCACCACTGGTGATCACCATTTGGGTGCTCGGCAACCATCTCGCTTTTATAATAGTTGCGTCATCTTGCATCCACATGATCACAATTTGTGACCTTCCCAGCTGGCTTCTGACAAGAAAAATTAATTGGGGAAGCCAAATTTGCTTAATGGCAACAGTAGAAATGGTTGTAAAATTTGGTCTTGTCATATGATGACTTGCTTAACAAACGCATCGCTAAGCAACCAAAATTCTGATCCTAATTCTAGTCAAATGTCAAGACAATACAAAGCAAAATATAACAAGGCATGGTTGTAATAGCCAAACATAAGGACAGCACAAACAAAATATCAATGAAGGTTACCAAAATCCTAAGCACGAAGAACCGATTTTTCTTAATCTTAAAACTATGTAACACATAAGATTCATAATTAGAAATAGCAAAGTTATTTACAAAACTTGGGGACCAAATTGAAAAAAGAGACCATAGCAAAATCTCAGAAAATCTTTTATATAGACTCTTTCCCTCTAAAAGCCAAATCAATTGTGAAAACCCGAAATATTATGTTATTTATTATTATTTTAAACCACCCAACTCCATTGGGATTCCACCCCACATGGATGTCTGCCTACCTTCTCTCTCTTTGCTTTGCTTGTTCAGGTGTTTCAATTTCTATCTCGACAGTTGTGTTGGGCAGCTTTGGTGCCTTAGCTTCTTTCAGCATCTCGATCTCAGGTTCACAAAGTTCTGGAAACAAAGGTTTCAAACAGAATTGAACAGTTCCAATTCAGAGCTTCTTCCCATATGGTTTCAATGTCAGAAAATTAAGATACATGAAGGCATAAGATATGAGAATTTATGAGTATTTCTGAATCACATGTTTTGGCAGCAAGCTAAATAGCATGTGCCTAACAATCTTACAGTCACATATGACTGTTGCAGCATCCCTTTGGTCATGTGATCAAAATTTGGGTGCTTGGCAAATGGCATTTATTTACAATAGTTGCATTCTCCCCAGGTCATGTGATCCTTGCGACCTTCTCAGCTGGCTTCTGATAAGTCAACGGGGAACGCCCAATTTGCTTAACACGAGTCGCTTAACCATGGCAAAAAAAGGTCATAAAATCAGATACAACTCGCTTAACAATCACCTTGCCTAGCAATGGAAATTCTGGTTCCAATTGTGATCATAAGTCAAGGACTACTTGGATGCATTTTTCATGCTTCCTCCCCTTTTTACCATCTTTTTTCATTTTGAATTAATCAATTTATTGTACCATCTTAGCTCAGATAAACTACAACTAGTGGAAACAAATCACAAAGTGGATATTATAAGGGGGGGAAATGGGTGGTGGGATCACTATGATGATTGTCTTGAGCTCCTGAATTAAAAGTGGGATCTAAATTATTTTATTTATTTTCACATTTTTTAACTGCCCATCTGTCTCAGAGTTCTAAATTTAATAAATAAAGTAAGTTGATTTAAAATGATTATTTAAAACAGTGCTATGTTTTCATTACATATCTAAGGATGATCTTTGTGAAAGAGAGGGTTGACATGCTAAATGAAAGTTTCAGCCACATCAACTTCCAGATAGTTTCTTCATCTAATTTGCAACTGAAGAAACAATATAGTTCTCTATAATTTACTTATTGAATTAGTTACTCTGCAACACCTGGGAGAAAGCTTTAAAAAAAGTCAACCAGGCCCAGACAGGCATAAAAGAAGCACAACATTCAATAGATCTGTGATAATCTTTGGGCGACTTCTGTATGAAAATAAGCATAAACCACGAGAAGCCAAAATAGATATCAGTAAATGAGACAAATGGCTCATATAGCAGAAAATGAAGAATGTGTTACCTTCCACGTCTTCCCATTCTTCTTCACTTTCCTCATCCTCATCTTCTTCTCTCTTTGTAATAATTAATTCTTTTTTTGCATCGGTTTTTTTCTTTAAAGGAGTTCTCTGCAAACCACTATTGAATTCAAAAAGAAATATACTATGATTTTTTTTTCCTTCTCTCATGTACTCTGCTTTGCTTTCCCTGATACGATTCACACTGGCAGTACTATTAAACACAGTTTATTACTTTAGACAACATAACAAACTATGTGTAACCAAAGCAAAAAATAAAAACCTCTAAATTCCCTATAGTCATTGCAAAATGGAAAAAGGTACGAAACTCGGATATGATAGCTAATGCTTCAGGAGACATAAACAGGAGACCTCCAAAGAATCTTCACAGGTTAAGTGGGAAGAAAACTGCAATTTAATAGTTACAAATGCATTATTCTACACTTAGGAAAAACAAACTTAATTCACAGGCATAAGATTAGGAGATATCTGCTGTGATAACATTTAGTGTGAAAAAAACCACTGACGTTTAAACTTTGGCAAATAAAAGTTCCACTATATTTTGCATTGGTCAGAATCTGCTTTGGAGTACTGTGTTCAGTTCTGGATACACTCTAAGAGACTATTCTACTTTTTAGAAAAAACAGAACAGGAGAAAAGCTGATAAGGTGATAAGAAATTATGTCTTCTGAGGAGCAACTGAAGGGACTAGGTACATTAGTCCTGAAAAATGGCAACGGAGAGGGGATGTAATGGCACTTTCCAAGTATCTGAAGAGATGCCATATCATGTGCTGTACTATTATCTATCTTTCCAGTGGTCTGTAATTCCAGAAAAAAAATGAGATTCTGCTTACTTTTTAAGCAACTTTTACACACACACACACACACCTCCATAAAGAGCAGTTTAACAACAGTAAAAACCCACTTGCTAGGCTCCTGTTTTCTGTATTCAAGCAGAAGATAAAATTTATTATGGATTCCCACACTAAGTAGAGGTAGAATCATTAAAGAAAGGATGCAAAAAGAGGGACAGAATGAAATGTGTATGGCAAAAATGAAAGTATTTTTTATTTATTTTAAATAATTAAATAGAATTGTTACATTGTCCTGGAGCGAGTTGGCCATGGTGAGTTGGCCGTGGTGAATTGTCCCATTTCCACACTAGGTAGCCTTCAATTCTAACAATTGGTATTTATATTTTGAAAATGTCTACAAAAAACTTTAAAGTTGCTCACCTGCATTTTCCCGCTTTTGGAAGGAATCCTTGACTTTCTATACTTCTATTCATTTCCTCCTTTGCTTTGGATTTTGGTCTTTTTTCATTGGAATTTTTACGAAATGGCTGAGGGACATGTTCTTTCTCTCGCTTTTTTCCAGGTGACAATTTGGGCCTAGTTTTCTTTTCAGGTTTTTCATCTTCAAAATCATCTGTATCAAAAATGGAGAAAATTGCAAAAAAAAATCACTGGGGAAAAGTAGATTACATTTTTAAAGGAACTTTTTAAAGCAAAAGCCCACTTAATTTCCAATTATCTAATCAAAATTAAGATGCAAGGATTTGTAAACTAAGATGCTTCTGCTTAAGTGTGTAGACAAGCAGATACATTTTTTATTCAATTCAATACAGTCAGCATTATAAATGAACTCTAAAACTTTATATTAATGACAAAATCTTGTTTTTGATTCTCCTTAAAGTTTACTGTATATCCATGGTGGTACATTAACCTAATCAGCAGAAAGCTGTATCCCATTCTGATAGAATAAAGAACTGAAGTCAGACTTTGTTTTCACTCTTCAGAAAAAAAGAGAAAAAAGGGAATTACACAAGGTCCTTTCCATTAAACATTTAGTAATTTCCAAGCATAGAACTGCGCACTTACGTAACCACAAAAGTAACTCTACAAGGAAAAGGAGAGCGCCATTCAAAGTGTGCTTTAATCACGTGGCACAACAACTCGAGCTTCATTCACAACTTCATTCAGCACACTCAAGTTTTGCACTTTAGTCTCAGCGTTTATTGCGCATAGCCCCAGAAAAGGGTCTTAAATGTGGAACTGCAGAAACACTCAATTTAAAGGGGGGGAAATTAAAAGGGCTGAGCAACAGTAGTGGGGAACTTTCTCTAACCATTTTTACATAATGCGTTGCATAAGAGAGAATTCCGCCCGAGGCGACCCAAGTTGCTAACTTCGCGTCGCTCAGGAGGACCGAGAAAAACTTGCTTTGATTACAGTTGCTCCTTTCCGGCTCTGAAGTATAACTTCCCAGGCTGTCCCCCAGCTCCCCAACCACCAACCACCCTGATGCTACCATCCTAGTCCTGCTCGAGGTCTTTTTACCGTATCGCTGCTCACAAGTTTTCAGACCGGAGGAAGAAGCAGCGGCGGCGGCGGCGGCGGCGGCTGGAGCTTCTCCCTTGACTTTCTTGCAGGACCGCTGCACCTGCGAGACCCCTTTACGCTTCCCGACCATCCCGGCCGCTATTCCGCGAAAGAAAACAGCCCGATCCGCCGCCACTAGGCGCGGCGGAGCCCCGAAGGAGAGAACCGCAACTAGGGAGGCAGAAGCCGGGCGGTGCCAAAAAAAGAGAGCCAAGCGTCTCTTTCGGGCTTAGCGCAGGGCGCTAAAGGTGGGTGGCCGCCTTACAGCCGCCCTCGGTTATTCTCCGTTTCTCGCAGGAGGCAAGTAAGACAAAGTCACGCCGGGAGCTCCCGGCTTTCCGTGGCGCCTCCTCCCTTGACGTCCCTTCCGTGCCGGCGGCTCCGGAGAAGTTGCGCTGCAGCGGACCGGCGGGGCTCTGGCTTGTCCTTGTGAATCACTGCATTACTCCGGATCGAGCTGACTGACTGCGCTTCGCATCTCTCCCTTGCATCAGAAGAAGCGCCCGGCCACTCATTCCTCGGCTCCCTGGAAGAGGAAGCGTAAAAGCGCTCAACCTTCACGCCCGATCTATCAATATTCATTCACACGGCTCAAAGGGAGACGCATTAAAGAACTGGCTGAGGAAAACCGCAGACGGAGGCGGCTTGGTTTCCACCGGCCTTGTTTATGTGTGAACTCAGCCTGTTCATCTAACCCAGCGTCTATGGAGATTCTCAGTCATCCAAGTCATGGTTATTATTATCCCAAAGGTGCTTGTCCAGCTTGTCCCAAAGATTCTTGTCCAGTTGCCTCTTGAAAAAGCACCTTTGGAATAATCCAGGGGTGGGCAAACTATGGCTCTTTGAGGACCTGTGGACTTCAACTCCCAGAATTCCTGAGCCAGCCAAACATGCATGGCTGACTCAGGAATTCTGGGAGTTGAAGTCCACAGGTCCTCAAAGAACCATAGTTTGCCCACCCCTGGAATCTAACCCAGCGTTTCTCAACCTGGGCAATGTTGAAATGGACTACCAGAAATTTAAATCCACACATCTTAAAATCCCCCAGGTTGAAAAAAAATATATACATGGTCCAGTCCAACCCAAGCAGAGTTCAAAAGAAATTGCAGTACTGGAAAGACAAAAGAGCGGCGATTTCGATGAATTAACCCGGAAGCTAGACGTTTACACGAGCATCTAATTTTCGCAGCTTTATGTACTCCGCTAGACGTTCGGTAGCGCCGTATCAGGCTTGATTTAAAATCTCGCGAGAAGAAAGCGGTCTGCCTTTGAAAAAATGGCGGACGAGGTGGATCAGGTAGGTGAAACGGCCGTTTGGCGCCTTGGCGGCCGCTGAATCTTCTAGGCATTTAACCCTGTTGCGGCAGAAAGCTTCAGTTTCTAGCTCTGACTTTGAGTTTCGCAAAATCCCAGTAAACGACTTCTGGTGGGCGTTCGTGTTTCATTCGGCGACCTGCCTCTTGAGGTTTATATAATCGATTTATATGGCCGTTCGTCTCAAATACCGACCCGACTCCTACTATTTAAATTGCTTTTGGTTTCCTTTTGCAAAGCCTTAACTGATACAAACATAAGAGAATATTAAGGTTTTGCTGTGGATGAAATGCTCTTTCGTGGTTTCTGATCAAATGCCTTAAATCGGCGTTTCTCAAAATGTGGTGTCCCAGAGGGTCCGCAAAATCGAAATGATTCGCCAGTCAGTCTGTGTTGAAAAATAATGCAATATTAAAATCTTACCAGAATATAGTGAGAAGCCGATGAAGAATTCTCATCATCCGGTCTGGAAGTTGAGTCAGGGCAACTGGACTATTTTTCTTTTTGGTTTGAAACGTTTTGCTGCTTCTCCAAGTGACAGTTTTAATTTTTGATGTGAATATTGATACATATATCGTATACAAACAAACTATTTTGGGGTCAGCTATAATTTTTAAAAGTGGCAAGGGATCCTGAGGGGAAAAAGTTTAAGAAATGCTGCCTTAAATCGTTCTCCATTGCTATATTAACCCTTAAACCTTGAGCGACCCCTGGATTAAACCCAACAGGCACCTTTTTTCAAAGCAGGTGTGCTACTAGTTTGTTGCTGTGATCTGGGTGTACATATTTGTGTGGCTGTTGAATGCCTTTTGTGTGTAAAAATAATAGGTTCTAATTTACTTATACTTATTTGATACCTTTATTGCAATTAGCGACCTTTTTCAATATTGGAAAATAAGATTATGAACTTGGAATATAAAAATAATGGAAAATAATATATGATACTATAGTCTTTGTTTGGGATTGATAAGTATTATGGACAAAGAAAAATTCAATTATATGTAATACTTTTATTTGAAGAACATTGACTCAAACTGTCAGCAAAATACAGATATTATTATCATCTTTGACAAGATAGACTGAGTCTTTTCTAGTGAAATGTACATCCAGTCTTTTATTTAAGAAAGAGTCTTTTCTAAGATTTTTCAAAAGCAAATATGAATATATCAAAACAATTACTAATGTGGACTAGGTTGAGGGAAGCAATATACAGGTACATTTTCTCTAATTTTACTTACATTTTCCTGTTGATACAGTCATCACAAGTGAATTCTTGTCCCTCTGACAGCTGATGAAAATTCACATTATATTACAAACTATAACTTAATTGCTTCCCATTTGATTTCAGTAAACATTAGTTGTTACTAGATTAGGGTTTTTTGAGAAGAAATGAGTATCAATAGGCAACATTTACTATTTATTTATATACAACCTGCTTTTATTTTTATAAATAATTCAAGGTAACAAACAAATCTAATACTCCCTCCTCCTATTTTCCCCACAACAATAACCTTATGAGATGGATTGGGCTGATAGAGAGTGCACAGCCCAAAGTCATGCAGCTGGCTTTGATGCCTAAAGTGACACTTCTCATGATCTTCTGATTCTTAGCTTGATGCCTTAACTACTAGACCAAATCTCATGTTTCTTTGCTAAAGTATATCTCTAATTTTTTATATTTTATAGCAACAAACCACCAACACTGTAGAAGAGCCTTTGGATCTCATCAGGCTTAGTCTTGATGAACGGATTTATGTAAAAATGAGGAATGACAGAGAACTTCGAGGCAGGTTACATGTAAGTAAAATTACATAGAAGTGGGGAGAGGGACTGAAATTTTAAAGTAGAGTTGTACATTTTTTTTGCTCAAGGACTGCAAGAGGCTTTTGAGAATCACACTCCAAACATAGGTATAACCAGGACCCATTTGCAAGTGGTTATAAGGGGGTGAAATGCCTCTGCCAGGATTAGGTCACCTTTTTTCTGGATTTTTTATTATTAAATTATAATTTAATAAAAATAATTTATTATTAAATTTATATGCCAACCATAAGCCACTTAGTTGGTCATACAATCAAAAACAGAGTCAAAGTAATTATGGTTTAGCCTATTCCTGATTTCTATTTTCCTTTCTAAATCTTTATTTCTGTTCTATCTCTGGATTTGTTAGAGCTTTGATATGAGTACAAACAAGTTATAAACATGTACAGATCTTGAATCTCCATTTTTAAAGTCACAGCTTTACACCACAATTGCAATTAATTAGCAAAACAGAGATTCAGTGTATGGTTTATTAATGATCTGTGTGCATGTATCATGCTATATCAAAAACAATCATGTAGTTTTTCATTGAGTAAGGTGGTATTTTATCCTTTTCTCAGGCAATTACATCAGTAGTAAAAAAATTGTTTTTAAAAACTGGACTACTTTACCTGGTTGTAAAAGCAAAATATAATAGTTGATGTTCAAAGTTTAAAGTTTTTTTTTTGTTATACCTGACATAGAGGAATACTTTGGGAGTTCAAATGTTGACCCTCAGTATTATTTCAGTGGAAAAAGAGTTAAAAGTATATTCAGTTTTATCTAGACAGTATAACAAGAGAAACCTTTTGCAAAGTGATAGAGATTATCCTCTGTCTCCAATTTCATTGTGTATAATTTTGTATATCCATGTTTTTGGCACATAGTGGTGTTTGAAATGGGTTTGTTTATATTTGATGCATGCATTAAAGAATGGGTGAGCTTTATCACATCCATAAAGTATATTTCTGCATGGACTAATCTGGGTTGTTAAGTTAGACTGCCTGTCCTGACCCAAATAGCAAGATCCATCTTTGTGAATGCATAATTATAGATTATATATAAATTATAGAATTATAGAATTATAGATTATATATAAATTATAGAATTAGGTTTTCTATTCATTGTTATAGTATTAGCAACTGGTCAGTGAATATTGTTCAGAACTGTCCAGAGGGTGAACAGAAGGATGCTGTTCACTTAGTTTCCTGCTTGTGAACTTTTCATTAAAGTTTGGCTATGTGTATTGTTTGCACAGAACATTTATTTCAATATATATTTAATAACACCAAGGAGAAATATAGTATAAAAATAAGAAAAACAAAAAATAGAAAAGACTGTTACAAAGTGAACATTAAAATTTTGAGATATCATTAGATCAGTACTGCATATTAAAGACTCTTTTGTATTTAAGATCTGAAAACCATTGAGATTAATTCCATAATTAACTAAAGTGCTGAGTATAATTAGTCATAAGTCAAAACAATCTATTAGTAAAAGGATCTGTCAAAAATAAGAATTCAAGTGCTTATTTAACAATTCAATCAGAAGCTATTATATTAAATCCTTATGTTAAGAGCTACCCAAATTTTGGATGTAGTACAGGTCCATATGCAGAATTATAATCCAAAAAAGGTTTCCAAGTTGAAATTAAAATTATGTGCCAAACTTGTTTTAAATATGAAGTTAAATTTGACTTGGTAAAGGGAATTATGTATAATTTCCAATAAAGGGACAAAGAGTTCTGACAGCTATTATCATGTAAGAGCTACCTTAGAATAGATTTAGAAATCAAAGTTTTGATAAAATATATTGAACCAAAACAGTTGGTAGGAAAGAAAAATCAGCTTTTAATATTTGTTTCATTCTATAATAAATAATTTTCCAGATTACACTATTGCCACCAATATATATTAGAATCATCCAGCCTTATTATAGCACTTCCAACAATTATGCCTGGAATGTAACTATAGAAATCAATTTGCATGATAAAGGAGTTAGGTTCAACAGACTGGAAAATTAAAACAAATTACTACATGTTAAAGCTGGAATTTTTATTTTTTTCTATTTATGCCACATAAATGATGCCACCAGAACAATATTTATGAACTTGTTTCACTTTCAAAGGCATATGACCAACACTTAAATATGATTTTGGGTGATGTTGAAGAGACTGTGACCACAATAGAAATTGATGAAGAAACTTACGAAGAGATTTATAAGGTGAGAATTTCTAATATCACTGATAATGTTTAAATATTAGAAGGGCAAGGTGCACAAATTTAAGTACTATCTTACACGTTACTAATCTGATCATTGTATAATACAATTCAATTCAAAACAATGTTGGATGAAAAATTAAATATATCTAGTATTCATTGTGCAAATAAATTTTAATTGAATAATCTTGTTTCCAAGATTATGAATTGTATTTAGTTATATCCCACCTTTATTCTCCCCCCCCCCCAATAAATAAGGTGACAAACACACACAATATTCCTTCCTCCTATTTTTCCCACAACAACAACCTTGTGAGGTGAGTTGGGCTGATAGAGAGTGACTTAACTAAAGTCACCCATTCAGCTTTCAGGCCCAAGTTGGACTAGAACTCAGTCTGTTGCTGTGAGGCTACTTGCTTGGTGCCTTAACCACTAGACCACCTTAAATAGAACTAGTTCTATTTAATAGGAATGCAATGGAGGGGGGAGGAGAGGAGAGGAGGAGGATATGGTAATGGTTGTTTGGTATTCTTGAATGTAGTCTAAGCCTTGTTTAATTTTCTTTCCACAGTCTACCAAGAGGAATATTCCAATGCTGTTTGTCAGAGGAGATGGAGTTGTATTGGTTGCTCCTCCACTGCGGGTTGGCTGACACTGCAGGTCGCTCCTTCACTGTGGGTTATTGGATTTCCAAGACATTAACTCTCACTCTCTCTAAATATTAGGACTATCCAATATTTTACAGGAGAATTTTCAATCCTGATTATGTATTCCAAAAGTTTGTTTATTTGGCAAATAAGACTCCTTTTCTCCCTCTTGGGGCAATTCAGTGTCATCAAATCAGTGGATTTTCTTGTTTAGTTAATACCTGTGTTCTCTATGTACGTTTTAAAATAAATCAGTTCATTTATTTTGTATATGTGTATCCATGAATAGTCTTCATGCTTGTTACAGTTCAATGTAGTGCATACGCATCAATATTTTTGTCTGCTTGGGTAAATGCTACTCTGCTGTCAGTTGAAATTCATAGTTTAAAAACATCTGGAAAAAAACATAAATGTCAAATTTGATTTACAGTATATTTAAATGGAAAATAGCCACAAAAGGCTAATCCAGTAACACTTTGGGTTAAGAAAGGGAACATTTTGTCCAGAGTATTCCCATACGAAGTTAGGTAGTCCATTCAATATTCATATGAATGAAATATTTGTATGTGTGTCTATTATTAATGAAATTATGGAAAGAAGTATTGTTAGTAAAATTGCAGTATAGTTAATAAAGAAACATTTGAAAATAAAGCTGACATTAGAAAATGGAAGTCTTCTCCAAATGAAGAAAAATTAAAATTGCACAAAAGAAATATGAAATGAAAAAAATAGGGAACCTGGTGCTATAAAGAATACAAAATATGTAAATGTAATTAGCTAAAATGCCATGTAGTGATCCAGAAAAATCAGGGGGGAAAAGCAAGAAGATGAGAATGTAGAGAAACTGAATGAGCCATTTGTGTCTGCTTTCATTGTACATAATGGAGGAAAAGTATGAATGCTTTGAACAGATTCTTATTTTCAAGGAAGTGGAATTTGAAAAACTAAATTGAATAATGGTGACAAAAGATTAAATTTCTGATTGTGTTAAGTACAGATGTGCAAATTATTCCTCTGCAGCAAGCCAGTCCTGGCACTTAGATTGTCAGCAATTTTCTGGAAAGTAATAAATATAAACTTTATGCAATTTGCAGTGTTCAGGGCATAGGGTCACCCTAAAGCGGCTTATTTCATTTAGAACATTAACAGTCTGGTTCAGATGGTTCAGTTCTAAAGAAAAAAAACCTTCTAAGGCAACTTGGAATAATCAACCTGGCATGGTTTAGAGGAGGAGCAGAACATTTTTCTCCAAAAAAGTATGCTCTGGAAAACAGAGTGTCTTGATGGTACCGTATTCACTTGAATGTTCTGAAATATCTAATGTAAACATGCCGTATATAATAAAAATAGAACTGATCTTTCCAACCTATATAAAATGTATTTAATATCAATGTCTAGAAAAAGGGTTCATGGAAATCCAGGGAACAATACACCAATTTAATGTCATCTGTACTAACTGACTGTTTGCCTGTTTTAATTGTTTTTTAAAATCAATTTAAATGATCAGGTATTGAGAAGTACCTTGCAGAAATATAAATTGAAGACATTTTCTACAATATGCAAAGTTTTTGAGATTCCAAATAATTATATGGTATTAGTTAACATCATTTACTTGCAGTTCCAAATATGTTTCGCTACGTTGTCTGCAAATTTAGCAGTCATGTCAAAAGTCATCTTAAAGATCAGTAAGTAAAGAACAAAATTGTAACAATAAATGTAACAGTTTTGAAGTGGAGCAGTGCCCACAAATGTGCGAAACTCAGTAATTCAGGAACAGAATGTTCTGGAGATGTTTGGTTCCCTTTTTGAATCAAGCTGTTCCAGAAATCCTCAGAAACAGTTCAGGGAATCCTGAATGAAATAAGCCTGGTTTTCGGTTACAAATGTCAAATCACTTCTAATTCAGAAGAATTAGAATTTACTATCAAAAATTGCCCAACTATCTCCAGAATGGCATGGATGGTTGGGCAATGGAGGAAGATAACATAATCCAGAGGGGAATGGAATGATTCTGGATTGGTGAGCTTTGCACATCTATAGCAACTTGTGTGGGGATTGGTTCCTTTAAATTTGTTCATAACCATATTTGGCCTCAACACTGAGATTTCAGCATCTGCTAATGAATTCAACTTGCTTATGATGATTGAAGAAAAGTGGTTAGTAAAGACTTCCACAAGAACATATCCAAAGCAGGGGAATTACTTCAATAATGTACTTACAAGTGTACAGTGAAATACATTTGTGCAATTGCTAGCATTAGAAGCTAGAACTCCTGAAAAGGCATAAAAATCTGTTCTGATTGTATGTTTTCTAGGTAGGCCAGAAACCTCTATTACCATTATTTCTTTAATTTGTGAAATTAACAGTTGTTTTCTCTAAACTGGAGTATATACAGTATTTAGGTGACTAGAATGAGCTGTGGTGGGCTTCAGCGGGAGACCTTGGCCAGACAACAGCTGTTGCTATAATATAGTAGTATAGGCTAGCGAGTGGAACAGATGGCTTATTGAACATGGCCTGATAGGACTCAAAGTCCTCTTTAAACTAAATCTGACCCTGATCAGCATAATTTTTTTTTCATTAACACTTGGTAACCCATGGATCAGAGCAATTGTGCCTCTCAAACGAGTAACTATTTCTATGGGAAGCAAATTAAATTGATAATAGTTATTTATAAGGTCTATAAAATAAAAAGGCTTGAATCTCAATCCTACTGTCTCACTGGTTGGTTGCTTTAATAGCAATAGCACTTAGACCTATATACCGCTTCATAGTGCTTTACAGCCCTCTCTAAGCGGTTTACAGAGTTCAGCATATTGCCCCCAACAATCTGGGTCCTCATTTTACCGACCTCAGAAGGATGGAAGGCTGAGTCAACCTTGAGCCTGGTGAGATTTGAACTGCTGAACTGCTGAACTAGCAGTCAGGTGGAGTAGCCTGCAGTAGCTGCATTTAACCACTGTGCCACCTCGGCTCCTTTAACCACTGTGCCACCTCAGCTCCTATGTTAAATAACATTTGATTCCTAAAACAAGGTACTGTAATAAATATGGGTAATATTCAAAGGTGTTTCACAAATTCTGGATACCTCAGACAATGTTTAATCAGTGCTGGTTACTTTTGCCTTGCTTTTGAAGATACAGTACAACACAAGAGTTGGAACATTAACTCAGGGTTGGGCTCAGATCAATACTGTAGAACTGTTGATGTAACTGACTGGTCACTGCTTTAAAAACGTATGTGTTATTTTTGGCTATATACTTATACCCACCCAGCAAAGGACAACTACCTTCTGCCCTCCCCGATGGGTTCCATTTTCTTACTGCTTTTTATGAACAGAATATATCTAAAATACAGATATATTCTGGTGTGTGTGTGTGTATCTCACATATACACATGTATAGTACTGTACAAATGATAAATGTAAGCAATATCCCCCAGGTGGGAACATATTCCCACCTGGAATAATTAAAATCTACATGCTAAAAGAACAAAATAATAAAGCTAGATATAAGAGGAAAATTAAAGGAAAAAAGCTATATGATGTAGTAGAATAAGTATTTTTCTGCTTGTGTATTGAAAGTAAAATGAGAGGGGTTTTTTCATTTTATTTTTTTAAAAAAACACATAATTGCCCGTTTTACAACAACTCTGGGCAGCTTGCAACCAATAAAATAGTATAAAACCAACAACAATAAAACTAAAACCAGAAAAACCTGGAGCCATACCCACAATTTTTCTTACTCCACAGTCTCATCCCACCCTGGCCTCTCCCTATCCCAACTCCTAGGGAAAGAGCGAGTCTTTAAGTGATCTCTGAAAGAATAAATGGGCGGGGCCTGCCAGATAGCAGGAGGGAGGGTGTTCCATAGGGTAGAGGCTGCAATGGAAAAGGCACACTTCCAAGGACCTACAAGATGTCTATGTTTAAGGGAAGGAACATTAGAACATGTCCATCTTATCTGCTCTGATGGGATGGATAGCTGGATATCTAACTGATACAATACTGAAAACAGGCTTCCTTAAGTTCACATTATATCTTAAGCCCTCGGCACTTTCACAATACAGCATCAAATTTACTTCACTTTCTTAGTTTCTCATTGTAAATTTTAGTTTGTTTTCTCCTGGTCATCCTTGTTGCCTTTCTTGGTACAGCAACGTTCTAGTTTCCTTCAACTTGCCTTAAAACATGGTGCCTAAAATTGAATACAGCATCTCAGAGCAAGTAACTGTGGAATTACCTTTTTTTTTTTGCAGAAACTACTACTGATGCATCTACAGCCCTGCTACCTGTACATGGATTTTGTATTGAAAGGCAAGTGCATATGGGGATCAAGTACTGAAGGGGGCCAGTGTGAGTAGCCTTCATCAGGCTTCTTACAATCCTCACATTAAATGTCTAAGGAGTCAAAACTGGGTAGTAGTTAATACTTCCTTTGTTTTAATATATTGGGATGGAATGATAGAATAATGACAGAATGGTCTCTAGACTCTAGAGTTTTAGTATGAGCATGCAAATGTCCTGTTCAGGCTTTTGGGATGATCAGGTTAAACTTTCCATGAGAGCTTATTCTCCAAACCATCCTATTTGCCTTGTAACTATTTAGGAATTTCCCCTTTTCACTTCCCCTTTACAGATCCCCTTGCCTGAACACTAGATGGTGCTGCTTGCTTTGCTCACAGCAAATGTGCACACCGTTTGATGATTATCATAAGATAACACACGGGCTAAGTATTTTCTTTTCATTTAATAATTAAGAACCAGTTTGGGCTGCTGATTAAGGCACCACGCTAGAAACTAGGAGATTGTGAGTTCTAGTCTCCTCAGGCATGAAAGTCAGCAGGGTGACTTTGGGCCAGTTGCTTTCTCTCAGTCCAACTTACCTCACAGGGTGGTTGTGATGAGGAAAACAGGAGGAGGAAGGTGTATTAGATATGTTTGCCCCCTTGAGTTATTTATAAAAATTATAAAGGATATGTCTGTATGTCTGTGTATCTGCCATAATATGCAGCCTCAAGTGGAAAGCTGTAGCATTCTGTGTGATAATGCTTAACAAGCACACTACTTGTTGGTCACTAAATACTAGTGGCTTTCCCAAGAAAGATATGAGTAACCTTAAAACTTGATGTTTTTTTAATGCTATACTGCCTGGAATAGTATTACTGTAAATATTCACAGATGTGGAGAAGTAGCTGGATAAGTAAATGAAGGAAACACAAGGAATTGCTAGGGAAGGTGAAGACTTTTGCCAGCAAATGTCATGGTTCATACTTTTTGGAGGATATTACTGAAATGCATCAGGAATACAAAACAATATGTAGGAAGGATTGGCTTTGAACTTTGCAGGGAAGAATGGTGTCTTGCAATGTAAGTGTTTTCTGTGGACTTTCAATTGTTCTACCTAATATCACTCTTTGAGTATAGAAATGGGGAAGGAGTATTTTGGCACTATTCCCCAGCCTGGGGCTTGAGTGGAGTCAATGACGGCATCAATTCTGATATAAGAAAAGTCTCTTTAGTCTAAATTGTGACATAAGCACCTATTCAAAAATTTGCTCCATCACTTCTGATATTTTTAGGTGGCCTTCTTTCCATCCTCTTCACAGAAAATAAACCAGTTCCTTTGTGTTCCATGTACTTGCTCTAGAGTAGGGGTGGCCAACCTTGGTGACTTTAAGACTTGTGGACTTCAATTCCCAGAATTCCCCAGCCAGCACAACAACTGTTAGTTATGGTAATGAAAAAAAAAACTTTACATGTTCACAGGTCTGTAAAGGAAAGGAAAGTTGAAGTAAGATCATAGGCACAGCTGTGGTTTCATTTAGTAACCACTCCACCGAACAATTGAGTTGCCAGTCCCAATTGTGGTTCCTGTATGTCAGGAAAGGTTTTCTTACTGTTTTAAGATTGCAACTTTTGCTGCATCTCAAGTCTTATTTATTTATTTATTTATTGGTTCTTCTATGCCGCCCTACTCCCGAGGGACTCAGGGCGGCGTACAGCATTGTATAAGAACACTAAATAATAAACAACAGTTAAAAACAAGGTTAAAACATTTAAAAAGTTTTAAAAATTTTACCGTCAAACATACCAGGGGAGAGCTCAGGTGGAACTAGTCTCCCCCCCTGCCTGCAGGAAGAGCCATGTCTTAACGGCTTTTCGGAAGGCCAGCAGGGTGGGGATGGTTCGGGTCTCTGGGGGGAGTTGGTTCCAGAGCACGGGGCCCCCCACAGAGAAGGCCCTCCCCCTAGGGCCCGCCAGCCGGCATTGTTTGGCTGACGGGACCTGGAGGAAGCCCACTCTGTGGGCCCTAACCGGTCGAAGGGAAGTATGAGGCAGAATGCGGTCCCGAAGGTAACCTGGTCCTAAGCCATGAAGGGCTTTAAAGATGATGATCAACACCTTGAATTGTACCCGGAGACCGATGGGCAACCAATGCAGCTGGCGGAGTATAGGTGTAACGTGGGTGTACCTTGGCACACCCACCACAGCACGCGCAGCCGCATTTTGCACCAGTTGAAGTCTCCGAATACTCTTCAAGGGTAGCCCCATGTAGAGCGCATTGCAGTAGTCCAATCGGGAGGTGACAAGGGCATGAGTGACCGTGAGTAGAGCCTCCTTCTCTAAGTATGGCCGCAATTGGTGCACCAGGCGAACCTGTGCAAAAGCCCCCCTAGCCACAGCAGTAAGGTGTTGGTCTAATTTTAGCTGTGGATCTAGGAGGACCCTCAAATTGCGGACCTGTTCCGAGGGAGTCAATTTCCCTCCCTCGAGAACCAAGGAGGGACAGTTGTCAACATCCTTGGGAGGCAATATCCAAAGCCACTCAGTCTTGTCGGGGTTGAGTCTGAGTCTGTTCCTCCCCATCCAGGTCCTAACCGTCTTGGGAATTTGTTCTACCCGACAATGATTTATCGTAACAGATTTCTCAAAGCAAATCTCTGCATTACCTCTTTATGCTTTTCATTTGGCACAGTCCTCTCCATGCTGTTAAAACCCAGGATTTGGATTTGCTGCTTCCTAGACTAAATTGGTATCCGGTAGAAGGCAGTCCTATTGCAGTGTTCCCTACTGAATTGCCCTGTGGGGATAAATTAAGCTGCTGCTATTTGTACAATGTAGCAGAACAGATCATGGATTCCCATCTCAAAGACCAGAGCTGTCTTATCTGATTAGGATTCAATGAACCTTTGAAAAATAAGCAAAATTTTGATGCGCGTCTTCCTGAATGTTTCTCAACGTTTTAGCCAAGGGCTAGCACTGTGCTTGTTGGCTATATATATATATATATATATATATATATATATATATATATATATATATATATATATATATATATATATATATATATATATATATATATATATATATATATATATATATATATATATAGTAAGGCAGTTGATGCAACAACATCTCTGACGGTATCTCAGTTCTCATCAAGAGGCAAAAATGCATCTAGAAAATGCATCTGCAATGAATGTTTATCGGTTATCTCTCTGGTATCCTTTATGGGCATTGTGCTGATCTAGAGAAATAAACTTTACATTTACATTAAAAAGATTCTGAAAGCGAATTTATCTGAAAGGTACATTGTTACCGCCCACTCTCCACCCACTAACTTATTTTTTTTTAAATGGGAGAATTTATATTTATAAATTGCCTGAGAATGCAGCAATCAAGGCAAATAAGTTTGTGTTCATTGTATCATTAGGATGAGGAATCATCCAAAAATTCCAGTAAATAAGGTACAGCTAGATTTTCTCATGCCCGCAGAGGAAAAAAAGGCAATTCTCAAGTTTTCCAAAGTTCCAGCTCATGTGTTGATTGAATCAGAGAATTGACTACTGTAATAAAATCTTATTCTGAATTTTGATGCTGCCACAGATCCTGTTAGGCCTAGATATACAACATCATATTGGAAATGTGTTGATATATAAGCTGTCAGTTACTTTTAGTTGAAAAAAAATACACCTTAATATTAGTTTAGAATAGTCACCAGAGCCAATTGTAGAATAATAATTGTGTTAGTGTCAAAGGGGGAAAACGAGTTTCAATTACTCTTTGGCTATAAAACTCAAATTGAGTGACCATGGGGTAGTAACTCCTATCTTTAAGGAAGTTCCAGATAGGACATATGAGAGACACATAGGATTGTATATAAATATAGATGGTGATAAAGGCATAAATTTTGCAGGCAGAGAGAGTAAATCTAAAAAGTCTTGGCATAAATTTCTGGCAACATCAGCAAGAAGGATTGATGATAAGGTTATTACCATGCACTTAAAAGTTTTGAATCAAGTAACTATATGACATAAGTATTAACTATACAGAAATTGGAATAATAGTCCCCAGACAGATCAGTGGTAATTTGGAGTCCTATTGTGGTGTCATGGGTTTCTCAGTGCCTATATATAATATTGAGCTAGGGATACAGCTTGTATATTGCCACCCTTCCTGTAGGACAGAGTCTTGAGCTCTTGGAATTCATGACAAGGCTACATTTGGCATATCCCCAACTTCTAATCCTAGCAGACTTAAATTTCATGCCTTGAAGTGCTGCTTCAGGAGATCTCAGTATTCATGGCCTTCCTTGTAATCATGACCTTATTGCAGGTAATCTGCAATTCATTTTACAACAGGTATAAAACTTTATCTCATCTGCAATTGGTTTGCAATCTCAAAATGAAGGAATTATTTGCCATGATCAGATCACTCCCCAATTCACCTGAGGCTAGTGCCTGTTTCAAAACCCTGTAGGGTAAGAAGACTCATTAAATATTATGGATCTAAGTGAATTTCCAAGCTCTGGGAGGTACTCCCATTGTGGGCCTGATAAAATTGCGGACCATGATATATCTAGACTCTAAAGTGCTATTGTCCTCAAATGGCATTTTCCAAAATTCTAAGGGGATAATTGAGCAAATAAAATGACAAAAGAGGTTGTGTAAGATGATTCTTCCTGTTGGTTAGCTAGAGTCAGTAAGATCTTCCCACAGACTGTTAGGAGATTTGAGGGCAATATTTCACTAATAAAACCTCTCAAATTCACTCAGCCTTCCATCCTTCCGAGGTAGGTAAAATGAGGACCCAGATTGTTGGGGGCAATATAAATATACATTGCTTACTGGTGTAAACCGCTTAGAGAGTGCTTGCACAGTGAAGTATACAAGTCTCACAAAATAAATAAATAAATAAATAAATAAATAAATAAACAAACAAACAAAACAAACAAACAATAAATAAATAAATAAATTCAGCAGGACCTATGGAGATTATATAAAAGATAAGGTGATTTTATCTGGGATAAGGTTTCATCCTGGGGATACCAAGGAGATGGACAGCATGAAGGGCAGGATGATTATCTGCCTCTTTGCACACCAGAACTTGTCTCGAAACTACCTAGAATTTGCTAAAAACGAAAAACACACTGTTCAACTAGTAGCAAATACCTACAACATTTGTGGGTGTGCTGAGATTATAATTTATAATTGTCCTTGGCATGGCCTTTGTCTTTTGAAGAAATTTATGTATTTATTCACCCATGTTATACAGCCCAGGGTTTGGTCTGCAGAAAAAAAATAAAGTCCTGTAAAAGCAGACATTAGCGGAACACAGCCTAGTTTTCTTCAGAGCTATGATACTGCAGGTGCCAAACTCAGCACAGAGCCTCATTTAGATTCTTGGAAGCAATCTTTGCATATTCCAAAACAGTGGTTAGTAAAACTCTTGGGAGTCATGTTTACAAAAATCAATTAACCCTTGACCTCATTCAGATAGAAAGCAAGTGCTATTAATCCCATAGGTGTGCCAACATATCCCTGCGTTCAGAATGCTGATGAAAACTGGAACAATACTCAAGTAGTTTGGAGTAGACTCATGGGGAAATTTAATGCTATTATAAGTTTGTGTCCCTAACCAGACTTTATTTGATCTTCCACGAATTTGCTTCTGAACGCCTTCTGAACAAACATCCAAATACCCTTATCTTATTCTGCAAATTCTACGCAATAAGTATGTGCAATTAAGTCCGGTTTGATTTCTGGTGACTGGTTGGTCAGATGCTTGTCATCTGCCTCTAGTAATAATAACGATACGTTTCAGTTGATTATAATGTGATGATAATAATTGGTTGTAATATAATAATAAAGCTTCACTTGGTTCAAAATGCAGCAGCTTGCATAGAGCTGCATTGGTTATCGATTTGCTTCCAGATACAATTCAAGGTGCTGGTAATCACCTTTAAAGCCCTACATGGCTTGGTGGGGGGGGGCAGGTTATTTGAAGGATCACCTCTCCCCTTTTACATCTACTCAGCCCAAAAGAGCAGGAAGACAAGTGTGCTGTAGATACCATCTTTGGGGAAGTACATGTAGTGGGGCAAAGGAAAAGGGCCTTTCTGTAGGGGCTCCCTCTCTTCTTAATAATATTCTGTCAGAGTAAGAGTGGGCCCACCTTGATACTTTTATGGAAGGACCAGAAGTTGTGGTTCTATCAACGGGCCTGGATTGTTTGATATGGAGATTGATATGATATGGAGCTGATGACTAATCCTGTCTGGAACCCACACTGCATATCGGACATAAATACATTAGAAAGTGTTCAGAGATACTTTACAAGAAGAGTCCTCCACTCCTCTACTCGCAACAGAATACCTTACGCAACCAGACTTGAAATCCTGGGCTTAGAAAGCTTAGAACTACGTCGCCTTCGGCACGACCTAAGCATAGCTCATAAAATTATCTGCTACAACGTCCTTCCTGTCAATGACTACTTCAGCTTCAACCACAACAATACACGAGCACATAACAGATACAAACTCAAAGTGAACCGCTCCAAACTTGACTGTAGAAAATATGACTTTAGCAACAGAGTGGTAAATGCCTGGAACTCACTACCTGACTCTGTGGTTTCGTCACCAAACCCCCAAAACTTTACCCTTAGACTGTCCACTGTTGACCTCACCCGATTCCTAAGAGGTCAGTAAGGGGCGTGCATAAGTGTACCAGCGTGCCTACCGTCCCTGTCCTAATGTTCCCTCTTATCAGTACCCATCTTATGTATATAAACAATGTTTTATCTATGTATATTACCAACATGTACTTGACAAATAAAATAAATAAATAAATAAACTGGCTGGTGTGATTGTGTGGTTGCGGCTGCTGGAGGTGAGTGGGTGTGGTGGAGGGTTTATGAGTTCTTACATTGCGAAATTTTAATGCTGAAGGTGCCAGGAGCCATGGTGTGTGATTTGGGCAGCCATACAAATTTGTTAAATAAATAAATAATCAAATTTATATGCACCTGACTCACAGCCACTCTGGGCGGTTTACTAAATGTTAAAAATGTTTTTAAAAAATTAAAATAACATCTAAAACACAAAAGAAACAATGTGACAAAGAAAACAAACTCAGATGGGACTAGGGTAAGGAAGAAAAGAAACATCAACTATTCTCACCAAAGATCTGTGGTTCTTCCAAGGATAGTCCAGTAAGCATTTGATCCTGTCTTATCCATTGACTTTACTGTTTTCCCTTTTTACCCTTTTTTCAACCTGGCCATTTTTTTTCTAGTTCATCTTCTCAGATCACATGAATATTTTTAGAGTACAGGTAGTCCTCAACTTACAACAGTTCGTTTAGTAATGATTCAAAGTTACAACGGCACTGAAAAAAGTGACTTATGACCATTTTTCGCACTTATGACTGTTGCAGCATTCCTATGGTCATGGGATCAAAATTCAAATGCTTGGCAACGGACTCATATTTATGACAGTTGCAGTATCCTGGGGTCATATTTTGTGACCTTCTGACAAGCAAAGTCAATGGGGAAGCCATTAACAACTGGCTTACTAAATTAACCACAGTGATTCACTTAACAACTGTGGAAAGAAAGGTGATAAAATGGGGCAAAAGTCACTTAACTCTCTCAGTTAGCAAACAGAAATTTTGAGCTCACTTGTGGTCCTAAGTTGAGGACTACCTGTAATATATACAGTTCACCTTCTTTATCTGCGGGAAGATAAATATGTTACTTTATATTGTGCCTTCATGTATGAGTTTTTATCTACAACAGGGGTCAGCAAACTATGGCCTGTGAGGAAATCCAGCTCATCACCTGTTTCTGTGTAACATACAAGCTAAACAGGCAGTAGATCACCATACTCAAACTTCAGCTGAACTTTCAGGGCTAGGGCAGAAGCAGGGGTCCATGCCACATGTCTAGGGGGCCACAGTCCTCATACAACACAGTTTAGATCAGGGGTGTCAAACCCAATTTCATTGAGGGTCGCATCAGGGTTGTGTTTGACCTCAGGGGGCCGGGGTGAAAGTGGCCAGGGTGGGCATGACCAACTCAACGTCACTTTTGTCGGGGGTGCCTGTGGTGGCCCTAGTGCTCTGCTAGTGAAAACGGGCTCCCAAGCTCCATTTTCGGCTGTGACAGCCTCCTGCAACCCTCTGCCAGTGAAAACAGAGCTCAGGAGGGCCACGGGCGGCCCTCCTGAGCTCCTTTTCCCTGGCAGAGGCACCATGGGCTGGTCCTTTGCTGTTTCCAGAGTGGCCCTGTGGGCCAGATCTAAGCATCCCATGGGCCAGATCCGGCCCCCGGGCCTTGAGTTTGACACTCCTGGTTTAGATTAATTAACAGTACAGACAGTAATCAACTTTTTTCCAGCTAACATTTACTATGAGAAGGATCACAGAGGTAAATGAAGGTCAGAACACCTCTGATCTACAGATTAAAGTCCTTGTGAATAATCATGAAAAACTTGATTTTCCCTGGAGAAATCCTGCTAATCAAACCAGGGGTGAAATGCTCCCGGTTCGGGCGGGCTGGTCGGTCGTCGTAGAGCCGATAGAGCCGGTAGCAATCGCAGCGCGAGGCTTCCCTCACCTGCTTCCCCCACCCACCTGGATGCCGCCATTTGGGTTCTTTTACCCTCTGCGCATGCACAAAGCGTTCTGTACATGCACATGGGGTAAAAGAACCCAAATGGCGGCATCCAGGTGGGTGGGGGAAGCCTTGCGCTGCGATCTCTATCTGCTCTATCGGCTCTATTGGCTCCGAACCGGGAGCATTTCACCCCTGAATCAAACAAGATGATGACCTTTATACCTGCTCAAGCTGGTGGAGATAGGTACTGCTGGTTGTCCATTTCTTCTCTTTCCTACTATCTTTCTCGGCATTATGGACATCTTAAGACATCTTAATGGACATCCTACTATCTTTCTCAGCATCATGGACATCTTAAGACTATCTTTCTCAGCATTATGGACATCTTAAGACACTTTAAAGTGTCTAAAATATGACAATTTGAACTGGCCATTTGTGCCTTAAGTGGTTTGTAAAATATAAGTCGAGAATCACCAGTACTCTTAAACAATCCTACCATAGCTATACATTTTTCTACAGTTTTCCTAACTTTTATAAATGTTTATCATTTTTTTTTTGTTACTTTCCTTTTTAAATGCAAACTTTCCCCTGTTTTTGGTTTAAATGAATTTCCCAAGTTAAAATTATAGAGCTTTTCTCTGATTTTCTGGTTTTCTGAAATGATCTGAAGTGGTCTGCAGGATTAATGTTCAGTTTGGTGCCATTTTAACTAGACTTGCTGCTTACCAGAATATTCTCTTTTCCATGCTAAATCTTTTGATCATAGTGTTACAGTAACATCCCGTCTCAAAACCAGGAAGAGCTTTTTCTTGCCAAATATTGTACTAGTTTTGAAATATCTTTGACGAAACTGTTATTACGTTATTATATTACAACATGTGAAGAATTTGAGAGAGTGTTTTTAACAAATGAGGAAATTACTTTTATAATAATATAAAAGTAAGAGCTTGTGAAATTTTAAGCAATTACTATTGAGATTATTTTACATTTAGATTTATCAGGAAATAATCTAGAATTAGTCATTTTATTTTAAACCTTGCATATTTCAGGGATGACCCCTCTGTGCAAATATGAATAATAACCTTCTTTTGAGAAAACAGTTTGAGTTTTCAGAAGATGAAGGAATTAAGTACAGTCCAATGGAAGACTCCTACTGTTTGTTAAATATTGTAGTAACTTGAGTGCTTGCTCTGAGTTATTTGGCAGTGCCTAGCTTAATCCACAAGATGGCAATATTGAATAAAGTTGGCAAAAAACAATGAGAGCTTCTTTAAGATTGAGTGGGCTTGGTTGCATTGAAATGCAAGGCAAAACTCATGCAAGATATGTGGGTTACAACTTCTATCTAATATATTTCAAATTTAGCTTTGGAATTCACCTCAGGTTGTGTAGGAGGTGGATGAAAGCTCCAGTATGAAAAACATGAATGGAATCCAGTTTCAGCTGCCTTCTGAAATCCTTGGTGGCAACCCCCAAGTACTTTGGCATGGCTATTGTTCCAGGCTACTCACATGTCAGTCCCATGAATGTGGCTATTGCTGCCACCACTGCTAGAATTTATGACAGACTCTTTCAGTTGGTCTCAAGCAGTGATGGGTTTCAATTTTTTTTACTACCGGTTCTGTGGGCGTGGCTTGGTGGACGTGGTGTGGCTTGGTGGGCGTGGCTTGGTGGGCGTGGCAGGGGAAGAATACTGCGAAATCTCCATTCCCTCCCCACTCCAGGGGAAGGTTACTGCAAAATCCCCATTTCCTCCCAATCAGCTGGGACTCGGGAGGCAGAGAATAGATGGAGGCGGGGCCAGTCAGAGGTGATATTTACCGGTTCTCCCAACTACTCAAAATTTCCACTACCGGTTCTCCAGAACTGGTCAGAACCTGCTGAAACCCACCTCTGGTCTCAAGAGAGAAAAGTAAACATAGTTTCAGGAAGGTAGCAGGCGAAGTCATAACAAATGTATTCTGATTACAGTTAGGCTTTGTTTGTGTGTGTTTTCCAACTGTATCACTTCTCACATCTAAAATAAATGCCTTCAGTGAGGAATTCAAATTATTCATTGAATCCAATGATTCTTTGTCCCTTCAGATGAATCATTTCCCAATCTCCCGAGAGTTGCTGGCCTGGATTGGGCACCTCTACAAGTGTCCTAGGATTGGTCTAATGTTGTTAGATTTCCCTTCAATATTTAGGACAATAAATTAGTGTTGGGACTGTGGGGAAATTACTCATATGGCTGAGTAGTTTATCAGTTAGTACTGTATATTAGGCCAAGGTAACCCATGTTCTCTCAGCCCTGAAAGCTCATAAGGTTATTTTGAGCCAGTCTCCTTTCTCCCACCCCATGATCTTACCTCACACAACTTCTCTTTTGAGGAAAAAAAATGGAAAAAGAAGTTCTACATACAATTTCCTTAATGTAACAAGCAAGTGTCTGTTCCCAGAGTCTTACATTTAGGAGGGTGAAGGACAGAGAATTGGGGGGGAGGGGTAAAGCCTGAAAACCAGCTGAGGAAGAGAGAAAAGAGAAGGCTGTGGGAAATAGTGAGAGAGAGAAAAGAGAATGGAGAAGAAAATTAGTCAACAGAGAAGTAAACGGAGTAAAGCAGGTAAAAAGGGTAGGAATTACTGCTACCATCACCCCGTTGCACCCCGGAAACCATTAGATGAGAGGCTAGCAAAGGCGGCTGGGCAAGCTGTGCAGAAAGTGATCTGGGAGTTTTGGGGGAAAAAACAACCTTATTTTGGAAGGGAAGTAGGTGAAGGGCTCCCATCTTGAAGGCATTCTTCTGGCTACTTCTGCCTCTTCTGGATATTATACTCAGAGTCTGCAGCAGGAGTGTCAAACTTGATTTCATTGAGGGCTGCATCAGGGTTGCGTTTGACCTCAAAGGGTCAGGGTGGGCGTGGCCATCATGACATCACTCATGTCGGGGGGGTGTGTGCTCTGCCGTTGAAACCACTGAGTGCTCTGCCGTTGAAAATGGGCTCCCAAGCTCAGTTTTTGGCTGCGATGGCCTTCTGCAACCCTCTGCCAGCGAAACAGAGCTCGGGAGGGCTGCACCATGGGCCAGTCCTTCACTGTTTCCAGGGTGGCCCTGCAGGCCAGATCTAAACACCCCGCGGGCCAGATCTGGCCCCCAGGCCTTGAGTTTGTCACCCCTGGTCTGCAGTTTCAAAAAGCTGCCTGGTGGGATAAACTTGAACAGATATCAGGTGGGGAATGTTGGGCCAAACCAGGACTATACCTTGAATTAAGTCTCCCAGCTAATTGTTACCCAGAGCCAGACTGAACAGTTAAGCACACTTGCTGCAAACTTGATAGTAATAAAATAACACATACTGTTTTGAGGCTTTGCTGTGCTACCTGATGTTATGCCACAGACAAATGAATTTTTGTCTGCATGTTTACTTCACTTAATAGCTAACTGTATTTACTCTTTCAATCTGCTAATCCGGATCTATAGTACAGAATTTAGAAAGCTCTGTTTCAACCGTTTCCAAGTTAAATATGTGTACATTCATCTCTTTAATGTAGCAAGTTAGCAAGTTAATAGGCTTAGCCTTGTGTAATATTATTCCAGTCCTATCCAGTCCTTTATTTTTATTTTTGCAGTGTAATACATTATTTTGCATAAACTCCAGAAATAGTTATTTGCTGCAATTGCTTATAGTTCTTACATTTGAAATTTATAAACTGAAATCTGGGCAAGGTTTTAAATTACTTCTCAGTGAGTCTTATAGATGAAAGAAAGAGCCCTTTTGGATGTTTTAAATAACTCAGCTCTTTATTACTTTGTTTATTTTTTTTCTACTGTCACATTTAGGAGTGTACGAGATGCCTCTTGTGGATGCCTCTGGAATGATCTGCATCTTGTTCTGAAAGGATAACATTTAAGACCTGAACAAGGATAGCCTACTAATGGCCACTGGCTCACACACAGGGGTGAAATTCAGCAGGTTCTGACAGGTTCTGGAGAACCGGTAGCGGAAATTTTGAGTAGTTCGGAGAACTGGCAAATACCACCTCTGGCTGGCCCCAGAGTGTTGTGGGAATGCAGATTTTGCAACAACCTTCCCCTGGAGTGGGGTGGGAATGGAGATTTTGCAGTATCCTTCCCCTGCCACGCCCACCAAGCCACGCCCACAGAACCGGTAGAGAAAATTTTTGAATTTCACCCCTGCTCACAAATAGACAGAATAACAGAGTTGGAGGTCATCTAGTCCAATCGCCTGCTTAATCAGGAAACCCTATACTATTTCAGAGAAATGGTTGTCTAATCTCTTCTTAAAAACCTCCTTACAGATTAACAAAGTTGGAAGGGACCGTGTAGGTCATCTAGTCCAACCCCCTGCCCAAGGAGACCCTACACCATTTTTGACAGATGGCAGTCCAGTCTCTTCTTGAAAGCTTCCAGTGATGAAGCTCCCACAACTTCCGAAGGCAAGCTGTTCCATTGGTTGATTGCTCTCACTGTCAGAAAATTGCTCCTTATTTCCAGGTTGAACCTCTCCTTGTTCAGTTTCCATCCATTATTCCTTGTCTGGCCTTCTGGTGCTTTGGAAAATAGCTTGACCCCCTCCTCTTTGTGGCAGCCCCTCAAATATTGGAACACTAACTATTATGTCTCCCCTGGTCCTTCTCTTCACTAGACTAGCCATGCCCAATTCCTGCAACCGTTCATCATATGGTTTAGCCTCCAGTCCCCTAATCCTCTTGGTTGCTCTTCTCTGTACTCTTTCTAGAGTCTCAATATCTTTTTTATAGTGATGGAGCACCCACAACTTCTGAAGGCAACCCATTCCACTGATTAATTGTTCTCACTAAGGAAATTTCTCCTTAGTTCCAGTTTGCTTCTCTCCTTCATTAATTTCCATCCATTGATTCTTGTTCTTCCTTCAGGTGCTTTGGAGCATAGGTTGGCCTCCTCTTCTATGTCAGTCCTTTAGATATTGGGAAACTGCTATCATGTCTCCCTCTGCATCTTTTTTATATCATGGTGACCAAAACTAGATGCAGAAACACTCAGTTTGAGTTGACGGGATTTGATTTCGCCAGATTACTGATAAGAAGCTGTGAGACTTATTCCAACAGCAAAAGAAATCATGCTGAAAGGCCAAAGCAGACAGAATTAATATTTTGTTTTATTAGTCAATCACAGGGTTTAGGTGCTAGATGATTTCCTCATTTACCTTCTTGGTGAAACATTTTATTTGACCAGCTAAAGCAAGAGTCATTCTCTCCTCTCCACAGAAGCTGGTTTCCAATTTTCAAGTACATTTTATATACCGTATTTTTTGGACTATAAGATGCATCAGAATATAAGCCGCACCTTAGTTTTTGGGGAGGAAAATAAGAAAAAAGCTGATTGGCAGGTGGATTGGCCTCCCAGAATACCCTGAATCAGCTGTTCCCAGAGATGAATTTTAGCAACAGGTTCATTGGTTGTGAGGTCTGCTCCTTGCTTTTTTTTCTGCCTCTGAAACCTCCATTTCAGAGGCTTTTTTTCTGAAGCTCCGTTTTAGAGTATGAAGCTCCGTTTCAGAGGCTTTTTTTCTGAAGCTCCTTTCAGAGTATGAAGCTCCGTTTCAGAGGCTTTTTTTCTGAAGCTCCGTTTCAGAGGCTTTTTTCATCCTCTGAAACCTCCATTTGAGAGGTTGGGCGGGGCTACATTTGGAGTATAAGATGCACCCAGATTTTCACCCTCTTTTTGGGGGGGAAAAGGTGTGTCTTATACTCTGAAAAATACGGTAATTGAGGAAGAAAAAGGGACTTCCTAACAATCAAAAGACTCAGATATTCTCTCTAACAATCCTCTCTGCAATGAAATTGAACATGTGCCGAACCCCAAGATTTTATCCAAGCTGGCAATGAGAAAGTGCTTTAACTAAATTGACAGCACATATTTTACAGAGAATTCTCTCTGTGTAAATGTTGCCTTCCTTTGGTTTTCCTGAGTTTTTTTTTCCCTAGTAAAGTCTACATCTAAAGATCTGGCTTCATTGCTTCAACAAGAAACTCATCATAAAACCTTCCTTGTGTGCAAGACAGAACTGTTGTTCGTTTATGAGCAGACAGTCTTTGTTAAATTCTGTGTTTCTGAGCTTTGAGAAGGAAAACATAAAGCACTTTCTTTTCCATTTTCTCTAGACCTGAATTAAAGGGAGAAGTGTTAAGAACTCTCTGGTTAGGTAGATTAGGAAGTTTAGCCTGACTGGAAGCAGCTTATCATAATGGTGAGGCTTAAATGATCCCTTGCAGAGTGCAAAACAGATCAATGTTCAGAAGTAGCATTTTAAAAAAGTTAACTATAATATCATATGCAAAACTGTTGCTTATTACTGGAGTGCTGTATGATTTTATGACATAGAGATGGGTAATAGAAATATAATTCTTTATTGGCCAAGTGTGATTGGACACACAAGGAATTTGTTTTTGGTGCATATGCTCTCAGTGTACATAAAGAAAAAATAAAATACATTAATCAAGAATCATAAGATACAACACTTAGTGATAGTCATAGATTACTAATAAGCAATCAAATCATATTAGGAAACAAAACAATATAAATTGTAAAGATACAAGCAACATGGTTATAGTCATAAGTGGGAAGAGATAGGTACCAGGAAGGATGAGAAGAATAATAGTAATACAGTCTTAGTAAATAATTTGACAGTGTTGTGGGAATTAGTTGTTTAGCAGAGTGATGGCATTCTGGAAAAAGCTGTCCTTGTGTCTAGTTATTCTGGTGTGCAGTGCCCTATAATAATTTTAGGGATACTGCTACAGTATTAGTTTTGGGGAGTCAAAGTCTATAATATGCGACTCTAATGAATGCAAACTGGGCATGTGAAATGGGTTTCAGATATTTTTTTAAAAGTAATGAGTACATTTTAGAACTAACTACAGTTTTTGGTGTTTCTTCCTGAAAAAGAATGGAAACATGCCATTTCCATATGGAACAGAATTATAATCTGGATGTAAGTAAATTAAGCAGGAAAAAAATATATTTAAAGCTGTGGGTTGTTCATGGCTACTATAATGAGATCTCAAAACCAAAACCAAAAAAACCAAAACAAAACCCAACCCTCACATATCTCAGGAGACGTATAAAATATTTTTCTGCAGACTTGTGATTGTTTAAAGTTTTATGTTTCCACAATAAATTGAACAATGTCCCTGAATCTTTAAACTTAGAAGTCTGGGGGGGGGGGAGCAGAAATTCTGGCTCCGTCTGTAATTGTTGTCACTCTAGATATTCATGGAATGGTAAACACAATTGTTTAATATTGTGTTAAATGATCTTGGTTTCCAAAAAAGGAACTCTTTTGTTCTGCCAAATCTTGCAGACTTAGTATCTTTGTTTTTAAATTCAGCCTCCACTGTACATTTTAATCTATTAGAAAAGAATGTTCTCCTTAAATCCCATTTAAAAGTTCTTCAAAGGGAGCTTGAACTTTCAGTGTACTTTGAAGGTGTCATTTTTCTATGTTTCTGCTGGAAATGGTGTAGAATATCATCAAAGAAAATGAAAATGACTCGAGATTTGAGGCCTCGTTTCAGAAAATGAAGGGCATTTAGCCAGTTTCTTTATCCCAGCATGATAGGAGACAGTTGTAAAACTTTGCAGGTGTGCTTCCAAAACAAAGACAGTATCTTATGAGGGGAAATGCCAACATTATCAAGTAGAACTTATGGTAGAAAGTGTTTTGCTTAGATTCCTTAATTAGTGTTCATTCTTTTATAGTATTTGGAAAGTTTTACAGAGCGATGATACCAAAGGGAAGAGGCAAGAATGGAAGAGCAGCAATATTTGCAATATGACAGAGATTAAAAAGAAAGATATTCAAACTTCATAAATGTGGCCAGATGGATAATTCTGCTTTCATTTGCGGTATTTAACTTCTAGAATATTGAAACAGTCCATAGCCTCTCTTTTGTTAAATTCACATTATTGGTGGGAATTGCAGACTAGCTTCTTGACCTGATTTATTATCCAAGATGTGATAAGATCTAGTAGCATGTAGAATATGTGACAATTTGCAATACACTGACAGTGATTTTTAATTATAGAACTTACACTTTGATCTTTTCTAGCAATAGTGAGGGCATCTGTAATTCTCCAAATGTTCTTAAACTACAGTACATTCCCCTTCATCCCTCAGTGGTTGTGATGAAATCTGAAGTCCTTGGGATGGGGAAAAGGCATTCTCCTCTCCTACGTTTTCTATCCAGTTTTTTTGCAGGAGTCTTTTCCTACATTCCAAATTCAGGAAAAATCAGATCACAGCCTATATTTCTTAACTTCCTATTGGTGAAATATGCATGTTAAAATAAATTAATCACATTGTAGGAGAAAAACCAGGGGTGAAATTCAGCAGATTCTGATAGATTTTGGAGAACCGGTAGCAGAAATTTTGAGTAGTTCGGAGAACCGGCAAATACCACCTCTGGCTGGCCCCAGAGTGGGGTGGGAATGGGGATTTTGCAGTATCCCTCCCCTGGAGTGGGGTGGGAATGGAGATTTTGCAGTATCCTTCCCCTGCCACGCCCACCAAACCACACCACACCCACCAAGCCACGCCCACAGAACCGGTAGGGAAAAATTTTGAATTTCACCCTTGAGAAAAATCTGAATGAATTGGCGCACTACTTTCTCCATTCCACTCAGGTGGCACCAAGGAGTCATGAATGTCCTCTTCTCAATGAGATGTGCATAGCCTCCAAGTTCAAGAACCATTTGACTTACAGAATTATGACCTCCAGGCCTTGCTTGAGCAGACAGTAACATGTTTACTTTGCGATTCCCTCTCTATACTTGGAAAGAATAGAGATATTGTAGCCAGGTTGTATTTGTCAGGCCAAAGGTTTGTAGCCTTTCCCTGCTGCCCTCAATGAGTTGTCACTGAGGTTACTGACATCGGTGTTGTGTACACAGGGGTTTTCTCCGGTCTTGTTTATGTGGAAATGTATTTTCAGGTCAAAGCCATCCGGCTGATCTGACCCAACATAATCCCTCCTTATCTGTAATAATAATTTAAAAAATCATGTAAGTGGCTGAGCCTAAACAAAGATAATATGAAATTTGTGTGTGTAGGAAAGAGCTTCGTGAGCTCCACAATTAGTTGGGATTGAACTTTTGATTTCTTCTCCTCTCCCCACCCTTTTCTCACAGTATCTGTTTCATTCTTGAGATCTTTAACGTTTCACTGACATGGCTTAACTTTTCTTCCTTTTTCTTCCTCCTTCAATTACAGTCCACATAATGGATGATTTATCCACCCCTGTCCAATGTGGATTTTCTTTTCTTTGTTGACTAAAGCTTACATTACAACTGGACTAAACTTTAAAATTTGGGCTGCTGCAAATATGTAACTGGCCTTCTTTGAACTGTGACTAGAAGACTAGAACGAACCTTGGGAAAATCAGCTTTTTTCTCTTTCCAGGAGCAGTTTCAATAAGGATTGCATCAAAATCCACTCTGCAGTTTCCTAGAATTTTTCTTTCCCTGTAAATTAGACTTTGATTAATGTTTTAGATTTTTCTTTTTAAAAAAAAAACCCCTCATTTTTAGATCCTGTAAAATGTCTTTAGAATAGCAATATCACTTAGACTTATATACAGCTTCACAATGCTTTACGCCCACTCTCAGTGGTTTACAGAGTCAGCATATTGCCCCCAACAATCTGGGTCCTCATTTTACCGACCTCAGAAGGATGGAAGGCTGAGTCAACCTGGAGCCGGCGAAAATCGAATCTGTGGCAGTCGGCAGCATTAGCCTGCAATACTGCATTTTAACCATGGCGCCACCATGGCGCCATAGATTTTCTTTTGATGGTACCTTTGAGTTTTTGAGCTAAAAATGGCAGAGAAAGCTCTATCATCCTGTAGCTTCCCTGGCTGCCCCTCCTGAAAAAGTTTCGCAAGACACATTCCCTTTGAGTAGCTTTTTTTAGGGTTTAATGGGACACAGTGGAGAGGGGGTTCAGGGAGGTGCAGAGTGCTAATGAGATGAGAAGATGAGAAAGTCAGGATGTTTAGGTTCCTTAACCACTTCACAGAGAAGGGAGTATAAGCATTTCTGATCATTTCTGTTCAGGAGAATTTTATTGGAATGTTCTCCGACTTTAAAAAAAAACACAGGAAGGCATTCTTGTTTATCAAACTGAATGAGACTGATCGGGGGGGGGGGGAATGCCAAAACTATTTTTGGCTAAGTATTTTCTTTAACCCACTAGCAAGTGGTACCACTTAATCGTAACAAAGAGGTGGGAATGGAACCACTTGCCACAGCCATCTTGCTGTGGTCAACTTGCCATGATCAACTCGCCACGGCAAACTCGCCACAGCCAACTCGCTGTGGAACAATTTAACAATTCTATTTCATTATTTAAAATAAATAAAAAATTATTTTAATTTTTGCCATTCACTTTTCATTCCATTCCTCCTTTTGCATCCTTTCTTTAATGATTCTAGTCCACCATTTCTTTGATGTTAGTGTCACTCTTGTCCCGCAGCGAGTTGTCTTGTGACGAGATGGCCGTGGTGAGTTGTCGTGCAGCGAGTTGGCCGTGGCGAATTGCCATAGACCCCAAAGAGACTCCTGTCAATTAGCAACTCCTGTCAATTAGACAGCTGCCTCAGGCTTTGCATAACATGTCAGAAACCCTCTGCAAACTGGATGGAGTTTCAACTCAGAGGGAATTTCAAGATTTTTTTTTTAGAGCTGAATAGGCTTCTTATTCAGAAGGCTTAAAGTACTCACTTTGCCTCTTAATTCTCTAAACATGTTAATGATGCAAAAAATGGGGGGGAAGCAGATATTTGGAGCTTAGCCATCCTAGGTTGGGCATATGGTAGTTGGATACCAGCTGATGTTGTTCTCCTGCCCTAACTGCGCTGTGTAATGTCTCAATGCTTACATGCCCTTTTTTTTTCTACAGCAAATTCACTTCTATTCTTTGACTTTCAGTCATGGGAAATGTTGGCACCAACCTTGACCACTGTTAATACTAAGCAGATTTTCCACAAGGCTGCATCTTAAAGTTCAGGTCTTGGTTAAAGAGGAATGTTCTTTAGCATTAAGAGCTGTTAAAATATTTCCTTTAACAAGGTTTAAGTGGGAGATTATATTCACTCAAAAGAGGCAAAGGGCCACATGCAAAATTTGGCTCCATTACTTTTCATGGCAGTTATGAGAGAGGTTGTTTTCGGCTTTCCATTAGAGGTGGTCTTTGAACAATTCATGGCCCTTAGAAATCTTCCAGCAGCAGCCTGCAAATTATCATTTTTAATAGGATGGAAGGGAAAACCTGTTAAATAGACGGCAGCAGTAATGTTAACTGTTAGAATTAGTTTGTGGATGTTGAATGTAAAATATATTTGCATATCAATAATGTCATATTTAATTCTTGATTTTACCCAGCCATGCATTTCTAAGTCTCTATGTGGCCTTTGTATGAGAAAAGCTGCTTTATGTTTTGGTAGCTACATGGCAACGTGACTTCTGGACCTTGTCCCATATTTATAGTATTTATAGTAGTAACAATAGGTTGCTTTTAATTATAAGAGAGATGGAGGTGGTGAAGATATTGTCAAGGTCATGGCAAGTTAGCGATAATATAATGCAGCTATCAACAAATTGAGATAGTGTATCTTGAATATCAAACAGTTAGGTATTTCCTTAGCCCTTTTGGCTGAGTTTCAGTTTTCAAATGCTATACTTTTTATTTAGCTGTAGATGAGACCTCTCACTCACTGTTCGTTTCTTTAGAAAGTTCCTGGTTATGTTGAATACTGTTAGCTAGTTCCATCATTGGAAATATGAGGATGGATGGATGGATGGATGGATGGATGGATGGATGGATGGATAGATAGATAGATAGATAGATAGATAGATAGATAGATAGATAGATAGATAGATAGATAGATAGATAGATAGATAGATAGATAGATAGATTAGATAGATAGATAGATAGATAGATAGATAGATAGATAGATAGATAGATAGATAGATAGATAGATAGATAGATGATAGATAGATGATAGATAGATAGATGATAGATGGATGGATGGATGGATGGATGGATAGATAGATAGATAGATAGATAGATAGATAGATAGATAGATAGATAGATAGATAGATAGATAGATAGATTGATTGATTGATTGATTGATTGATTGATAGATTGATAGATTGATTAGATAGATAGATAGATAGATAGATGATAGATGGATGGATGGATGGATGGATGGTTAGATAGATAGATAGATAGATAGATAGATAGATAGATAGATAGATAGATAGATAGATAGATAGATAGATAGATGATAGATGGATAGATAGATAGATTAGATAGATGATGGATGGATGGATGGATAGATAGATAGATAGATAGATAGATAGATAGATAGATAGATAGATAGATAGATGGATGGATGGATGGATGGATGGATGGATGGATGGATGGATGGATGGATGATAGATGATAGATGATAGATGGATAGATTAGATGATAGATAGATAGATTAGATAGATGATGGATGGATGGATGGATGGATGGATGGATGGATAGATAGATAGATAGATAGATGATAGATAGATAGATAGATAGATAGATAGATAGATAGATAGATAGATAGATAGATAGATGATAGATAGATAGATGATACACAAAATAAAATAAATAAACAGTTCTTGCATATCTCTATCAAGTCGCATTCTCTACAGATAATCCTGCTGATGAGCACGATTTTTGTCTTTGTTTATCAGGCTCTTGGGAGGTCTTGATGTTGGGTATTGCAAAGCTATTTTAGACTAGATTTTTAAGAATATGTTTCTGCCTCAAAATCGCAGACAGCCACATTGCCAATTTTCAGCCTTCATGGTAAGAGGAGGCTCTGGGGACCTAGGAAGCTTTATGTATCAGAGGCTACAATAGATCTGAGTTGATTTCAGTCCTCTTGATGAGTGGGTTCAATGGCTACCCATCTTCTTATCCCATCCCATGTACTCATTCTTTTTTATGGCTAACTTGCGGGACATAGGGAGAATGCTACTCCATGGAATTTTGCTTGTTACTGCTTGAATGTAGAGAACTGGCAAAGAGGCAAGGAAAGAAAGGGAGAAATGTGGCACACTAGAACTGGGCAACCCCCTTCATGCTTGCACACATCACTTTGCAGTTAATGATGCCAACTCCTAAGGGGACACCTTTAATATTGTGATTGACACCATAAACTGATCAAGAATTAAGGGGTATGTTGCCAGGTTGGAAATGCTAAATGACTTCCAGATGTTTTGGGCAATTTCTAGCAGCCATGATTCCCCTGTCTAATAGGAATAGGACTTCAACAACTTCTGGGAGGTCACTGCCTTCCTATCCCTGGAGTAGGATCCAGTGGTGGATTCCTACCGGTTCAGCACAGTTCGGCCGAACCGGTAGCAGCGGTGGCAGGAGGCTCCGCCCACCGGGCATAACGTCATCACGTCACATGTGCGCTCCCACGCACTCTCATTCCCAAACTGATAACAAAGGTAAGTGAAACCCACCCCTGCTAGGATTTGCTATTTAGGAAGTCAAAATGAACATGAAAAGATTTTTTTTTAAATTCAGAGGTCCTAAAGGTGGGTTGCTCTGACTTATACCTTAAGTCTTTCATGGTGGGTTTTTTTTTCTAAATAAAAATAAAAATCCATGCTTAAGGCAGAGAGGATCATCTTAATACAGAACATTGCCCCAGAACATAAGGTTTATGCAGCTGTTCATGTGTGTGATATTTACTCCTGGATTAAATTTGTTATTCCCTAGGGAATTGCCATCTGGCCTCTCATTGCCTACAGCTGACCCACTCCCTTCACAGAATCATCTCTGCTGCAGGCTTAACGGCATATGTGCAGCTCTCCAAAATGTGTTGGGTGGCTTAAATCAGCCTCTCTGGCCAAACTCCAAAATCTATGATATCACAGCTCCATAATTCCCAGCCAGTATGTATATGCCATCTGGGGATTATGTCAGTTTTTGTCAAAGACATCTGGAAGGTGTACCAGGTTAACTAAGGCTAACATCCCCAGTAATACTATAGCAAAACATGTAATATATAAGTAAAATCAACAGGACCTTTCAAAACTGGCAGAGCTTGAAGAGAAAAGGAATTTATAAATTGAGAACAAACCCCATTCCTTACTAGCACTGATGAGGTACGTAGTTTAGATAATGAAATGTCTGCAAGAAAACATCCAAGCTCAGAGAGCATCAAGGACACCTCAGAAAAGGAACCATTTTGGCTTGGCACCTAAAAGTTAAAAAATAACCAAGAAAACCTTTTGCCATCAGAAAATGATAAAGGAAACCTTAGCTTATAAATGAGATGTAACTCTTGAGAGGTTTCTATCTAAGATAACTATTGATTGCATTTCACCATCTTGGCAACTGGCAGGTTCATAAAGAAGAATGACCTTCAGTCGCTCTGTGTGTACAGTAACTTAGTCTGCAAACCTCTGACTTTGGGGATGGCATCCCAAGGGATATTTCATCAGATTTTTCTACATCTATGTCATCTGGGGAGTTTCAGCTTCAGAATCCTGTTGTGTCAAATTCCATTGGAGGAATTGGGCAAAACATTGGTTTGAAAAACTTTAGTAGATTCCTGGTCCCTTGCCATACCTCCAACCTGGGAAAACATTTATAACAGCGGCGGGTTGCTCCCTTACCGGTGCCAGTGCGCTGCGTGCGCATCTCCACACTTCAGGCACGTGCACGCTTGTTTCGGGCACATGTGCGCTCGCTACGCGCATGTGCCCTCTCGTGCAATTTTGCTTCTGCGCATGCGCGGAAGCAAAATCGCACCGGAATCTCGCGAGGGGACGCGAGAGAGAGAGAGAGCTTTTGGCATGATTTTGCTTCCGCGCATGCACAGAAGCAAAATCTCACCAAAAACTCTCGCGGACATCCCCTCACGAGATTTCAGCACGATTTTGCTTCCGCGCATGCGCAGAAGCATAATCGCCCAAAAATTCACAAAAAAAATGGCGACACGCGCGGTGGACCGGCAGAGAGGGCTCTGGAGCGGTCCCCCACAAATTGCGCAATCGGCCGCTCCCTACCGAAGTTGCGCACCGGGCAGCTCCAGCAGAAAGCCACCTCTGGTTTATACCTGTTCTTATTCAATGAGCCAAATGGTTTGAAAGAAAACAAAGAGTTTAGAATTTTTTAAAAACCAATTCAGAATAGAGCTATGCCCGTAGATGCTTGCTTTCCATCATAATGAACAATGATGTGTTCCTTGGACCTTCAAGTATGTATTCAACTTTTAATGTATCAGCTATGTATATATGCCAACCTTAGCTGAAAGCTATCATTTTGAAAGCTTCAATTATTTGGTCTTTTTCATGACATTCCAAAAATAGAGCAAATTATGCCCTCCACACATAAATTGATTGAGCATTTTACAACTATCAAACTGCTGTGTGGAACAGTAGAGTGACTGGGTCATAAATTTTCACTAAGTTAGGAAAGTTTCCAGGAGGTTGACTACAACTGTTGAAAATGTATTTATTTTTTTAATCAAATTGTATAGTTATCCATTTCAGTAAGGGCAGCAGACAATATTGAAATAAGATTAAAACTATTACAACCAGAAATATAAAAATTAAAATACTGTACATAGCAACTGAGGAAAGGTATTAGAAGTGACAATTGCTAACATAGCCAGGAGAGCCAGGGGTGAAATCCAGCAGGTTCTGACAGGTTCTGGAGAACCGGTAATGGAAATTTTGAGTAGTTTGGAGAACTGGTAGCGGAAATTTTGAGTAGTTCAGAGAACCGGCAAATACCACCTCTGGCTGGCCCCCGAGTGGGGTTGGAATGGAGATTTTGCAATTTCTTTCCCCTGGAGTGGGATGGGAATGGAGATTTTGCAATATCCTTCCCCTGCCATGCCCACCAAACCACCCAGCTAGAACCAAAGACAGAAAATCCCTGATACCAGAAGGCCCAAACACCCAAAGCCACTCAGTCTTGCTTGGGTTGAGTCAAAGCCTGTTGCACCCCATCCAAAATATTGACACATTAATTATCATTCAAATTTTATTTTTGTGCATACAAGCTCTGCCCCTTTCTGTAGAGGAGTATGAAGATAACCTTGAAGAAAAGATACAACAGGCATTAAGAATATATGAATTCATCCCATAAAAACAGGAAGGTATGAAAAAGAAACACAAGACAGCCCACCTCGATTCTGTTTCGTTTAGGAGAGAGGTAAAGAGAAATGTTGGCCCTTCAACATTCTGTTGTTAATAAAATATTATATTTCTTACGGTGCCTGTTATCAGATTGGGTTTACTTTGAAGAGCTGACAATTTCAAACATGCATGTGTCATCAAAACACACATCCGAAAGGGAAAGATCTTACGTTATGATGGTGTGGTATTGCTTACATCATTTGACCCCTGCTCCCTGTGGATGCCTCTGCCCTGGGCATATTTGGGCATGTCCCGTTGCTGATATCTAAACTGATATCATGTGCTGGTCTGTAAGGTGGGAAATGATCACTGAGTCTGCTCTTTGTAACTGCAACAATTTGAATCTCAGATTCTTGAATGCTCAACATGAAGTGACTTGAGAAACTCTCCAATGCTTTGCTGGCTGTCATTCCCAATGGAACCTTGTTGAATAATGTAAAAACTCATTAGCTAATATGTTCATCTGCATAATTTCATCTTGAAGAGGCTCCTTCCTCTATTCAGTATGTGATTAGTACCTATTCCTCTGGGGTCATATGTTCATCACTTGAGTATGAATGAAGATGATTGGAGTATTCACTTAACATCTCAATGGGGATTTCACAGTGCTTCACAGCAGTTATAATACTGCTTTGTGCTGATATACTGTATAGTACAGGGGTAATGGGAAGGCCTGCATATTTAGATTCTCTCTCAGCCATGAAGGTTAGTGTCTGGATCCAGACAATATGCTAGATTAAATGGGAATTAGAAGTTCAGTTCAGCATTATAAGGGAACCAAGCCATTGTCATAGCCTGGCTATTTACAGAGCTTTATGGGAATTCTATTATCATCTACCTTAATTCTTTTCTATTTTTTAATTATTATTTTTCACATGTTTTCTTCCACGAGAAGAAAAGGTAGCTAGAAGTAGAGTTCTTCCTTTAAAAAAAAAATCTGTGAAAGACAAGTTAGCAAGTTTCTTTCTTCTTTTCCAGGAAGTGTCAAGAAAGAACAAATGTCTCTGGAAAGTACCCAGCGCTATTCTAAGAGTTCTGAGCTTCCATTGAGTATGTTTATTTATGTATCAAATTTCTACACTGCCCGTCTCACCTAAGAGACTCTGGTGGTTTGCAAACAACATAGTAAAACAATATAAAACATGATTTAAAAACACAGTTTTTAATTTAAATAAGGTTAAAATTTACAAATTAAAAGTGAGAAATCAAAGTTAAAAATGAATGAGTAAAAGATTAGTAAGGAGGAGGGGGTGCCCTCAGCCATCCTCAATAAATAATTGGCAGCTAGTCCTCAGCCTCTTCATCTATCTATCTATCTATCTATCTATCTATCTATCTATCTATCTATCTATCTATCTATCTATCTATCTATCTATCTATCTATCTATCTATCATAGAATGGAATGGAATGGAATAGAATAGAATAGAATAGAATAGAATAGAATAGAATAGAATAGAATAGAATAGAATAGAATAGAATAGAATAGAATAGAATAACAGAGTTGGAAGGGACCTTGGAGGTCTTCTAGTCCAACCCCCTGCTTAGGCAGGAAACCGTACACCACTTCAGACAAATGGTTATCCAACATCTTCTTAAAAACTTCCAGTGTTGGAACATTCACAACTTCTGGAGGCAAGCTGTTCCACGGATTAATTGTTCTAACTGTCAGGAAATTTCGCCTTAGTTCTAAGTTGCTTCTCTCCTTGATTAGTTTCCACCCATTGCTTCTTGTCCTACCCTCAGGTGCTTTGGAGAATAGCTTCACTCCCTCTTCTTTGTGGCAACCCCTGAGATATTGGAACACTGCTATCATGTCTCCCCTGGTCCTTCTTTTCATTAAACTAGACATACCCAGTTCCTGCAACCGTTCTTCATATGTTTTAGCCTCCAGTCCCCTAATCATCTTTGTTGCTCTTCTCTGCACTCTTTCTAGAGTCTCAACATCCTTTTTACATTGTGGTGACCAAAACTGAATGCAGTATTCCAAGTGTGGCCTTACCAAGGCATTGTAAAGTGGTACTAACACTTCACGTGATCTTGATTCTATCCCTCTGTTAATGTAGCCTAGAACTGTGTTGGTTTTTTTGGCAGCTGCTGCACACTGCTGGCTCATATTTAAATGGTTGTCCACTAGGACTCCTAGATTCCTCTCACAGTTACTACTGTTGAGCAAGGTACCACATATACTGTACCTGTGCATTTTGTTTTACTTGCCTAAATGTAGAATCTTACTTTTTTCACCATTGAATTTCATTTTGTTAGATAGCGCCCAATGTTCAAGTCTGTCAAGATCCTTCTGTATTTTGAGCCTATCTTCTGGAGTGTTATTCCTCCCAGTTTGGTGTCATCTGCAAATTTGATGAGTTCCCCATCTAGCCCCTTGTCCAAGTCATTGATGAAGATGTTGAAGAGTGCTGGGCCTAAAATAGAGCCTCAAGCGAAGTTTCAGTAGCCTCTTTGTCTGCCTTCCCCATAGCTTTGTAATAATTCAACTTTTATTTATTTATTTATTTGAATGGATTTCTATGCCGCCCAACTCCCAGAGGACTCTAGACTAGCTGACCTAGACTGACCTAGACTAGCTGCCTATTCATGCAAATAATTCTCTATCCCATTTTTATAATTAAAATACCTGAATACTATGCAAACATTCCTGTGGTGTCTTGGAAGGAGAGACAAAAAAAATCACTGTTCATTTTTGTTCTTTTTAACAAGATAGAAACCTTGTTTTGTGTATCCAAATGCTTACTCTGGCTTTTGTTAGGAAAAACCATTAATAATCAGCAACAATCTGACCATTCAGTATTTGAAAGTTTCAACTTGGGATGCCAGCAAGCAGTGTATCAATTTCACATGAAAAGAGGCAAGCCTTAAAATAAAAGGCACAAGTCAGCCATCAACCATAATAACCTCCCATATCTCTTTCCTCCGCTCTACCTTTTATGTAAACTAACCTTTCCTATCTCTTTTTCAGCACTTTCAGTATATTAGATTACAACTTCCATAGTTCCCAGTCAGCACTGTCAGTGGCAAGATTGAATTATAGTTCTTAGCAGCCCATATCACCAAGGTGTATGGTGAAGGATCCCATGACTAATGTTTAGCAACATTGGAAGTCAAAGTTTGGTCAGTCTGTGTAAATCTAGGCGTTATAATAAGAGGCAATTGAACACATACCATCTATCTTTTAACTTAGTCTTAAATTGCATTATTCTGTTAAAAAAACCCAACCTAAATCTATGATAGAGAAATCTCATTAAGTTCTCTTTGAGCTGACAAATTGTTGTTTTATGGTCATCATTAGCTTTGCTAAAATCTCTCTCTGCATTCTGCATTTTTTTTGTGTGTCATGGAGCCCAGCTGCAGGAGGTTAAGCTACTTATTGACTGTCAAGTTATTGAATGATCTAAGGGTAATGAAAGGTTCAGCCTGGGACCTTAGGGACAGAGAGATGAATTTTTTTGAAATAGAAAAGGTGAGAATAAGAGCTGAATGTTCAAAATGCTTCAAGATATACTGCATTGCAAACTATACAGATCAGCATCAGTTTATTATGCATTGCCATTCTGTTCACATGTAATTAAATTATTTGATTGTCCTGGCAAGTTAAAGAAAAATGATGTTTTAATAACGTTCAGAGTGATTTTTATTACTTTGTTGTCATTGTTCAGACCAGTTTGTAAGCTACAAAGCAGCATATTCTCAGTGTCATAAAATCATAAAGAGTAAATTATCTGTATGCTCAGGGACTCATTGCTTGAATTCTTTTATTTTTTCCTATTAAGAGATAGATGGGAAATTGGGAGCACTTAGAGCAAATTAAATGACTAAGACATAAACTCTCTTGACACCTCATTCTGATGTTGCAATGTTCCATTTCCTTGTTCCATATTTTTGGCCTCTGGCAATGGTTGTGGAAGAAATAAACAGCAAGAGGATGGCATTAAGACATGGGAAGATAGCATCTCAATAAATGTTAAGAGCTGTTTGTCAATGGAGCCAATTACACAGAGAAGTGGTTGACTCCATATCATTGAATGGATACAAGTAGAGTCTCCATCTTTTGGGGATGCTTATTTTGGATTCATGCAGGAGGTGCAGACTTACCCCATAAGGCATATTCAAAGTTTTGGTTTCTATATATACCACATACTATGGAGGAGTCAATCAGAATTTGCTATGGTTCTTAGAGCTCATTTTACTAGGGAAAGTGAATTGGACAGAAAGCAAGAGATTAAACATGGACATGCATGTTTAAAAATCAATCATTTAAAGAAGATTTGAGAAATGATAATAATGGAGAACACTGAACAAATTAGGCACAAGGCATTTTGGACAACAAAGAAGGACATCTCAGTGTTAGCATTCCTTCTGTAAAATAATTATGAAATGTATAGCTTTATTCAGCTTTACTCTAGCACTTTTTAGATACAATAGATTTTATTACCTATCCCAACTAGTATAAGCATAGTGGCTGCCAATTACAATAGTTGAAATTCAAAACATCTGAAGGAGATAAGGTCAGGAAATGCAAGGCTATCTCAAAAAGTATTTCAAAATAAATGTGTTAAAGAGTATATATCAGTGATGGCGAACCTTTTTTTCCTCGGGTGCCAAAATAGTGTGTGTGCACGCTATCGCACGCACGTGGGTGCCCACACCCATAATTCAAAGCCCCCCACTTGCCCCACCCCCCTGCATATGTGTGCACGACCCCCCCACTCCTCCGTTTCCCGACTTCCAGTGGACCCGGTAGGCCCATTTTTCGCCCTCCCCAGGCTCCAGAGGTTTTCTTGGGAGCTTGGGGAGTGCAAAAACGCTCCCCCTGCCACCCCAGAGGCCCTCCAGAGGCTGAAATCGCCCTCCCAGAGCCTCTGCACAAGCTAAAAATCAGCTGGCGGGCACGCACATGCGCGCTGTTGCTGAGCTAGGGCAACGGCTCGCGTGCCAGCAGATATGGCTCCGCGTGCCACCTGTGGCACCCGTGCCATAGGTTCGCCATCACTGGTATATATCATCAGCATGTTAAATTAACACAACATTGTTATGTCATAACTGGATGTCTCATATTTGGGGGAAAATCTGTAATGCAGAGACACCCAAACATTTCTTTCTTGATTTTATTAATCTACACATGACACATAGCATACATATTGTCAAAGCACTGTACATTTCACACACAAAAAATGAGCTGCTTTATAATGTTACATTGTTGTATTATAAAAGAGGAGAGTTTTCCTTTCTTTTTCTTTATAATTCTTTTATATTTTTATTTTGCTTTTTATCTACAGCATAAATAATAAAGGTATTAAAAATAAAATAAAAAAATACAATACCATCTTTGGAGAGACAGAAGCAAGGAGAAACCAATTTTGTGTGCAAGAATGAAACATGTGAGCCAGATAGCCTTGCTATGAAAGAATATGCTCGGAAGAAGTCAACTTTTTACAGAATTTGTTTTTAATTTTGCAAATACTGCTTTCCACCCACAAATGTCAGCAAGGTTCTCCAAGACATTCTCAATGTAAAAGTCTCATGATTTAATTCTACTGCTGATGCAAAGTATCGCTTCTTATACAGTACATAGTAAGTTCTGGATGGGAGAATGCTGGGAACTAAATGAAAAATTGTAGTAAAGTATAACTGGGGTGGATGGAAACACATAAATAAGGGAGTTTAAGTCCAGATGACTGTATCATGCATGCAGTTTCAGGGTTCTGTCTAAAAGACTAAAGCCAGATGAAGAGCATGCAGCATTTGGTACAGTACCAGTGGTGGGTTCCTACCAGTGCGGTCCACTCTCTAGCACTGGTAGCAGCCCACTGGTGACGTCACAGTACTGGTGCGGTCGGTTGTCAATGCCTGGGCGCCTCCATTAAAAAAATTTTTTTAAATTTTTTTTAAAAATTTCTTCTGCGCATGCCCAGAGGCCGAGCTTCCGGCACTGCACATGCGCTGCCTTCCTACCCCACAGTGAGTCCAAGCAGGGGAGGATGGCTGAGGGAGCGCATGAGATGCTGAAAGAATGGGCGGCAGGAGCTATCTCCATTCCCCTCCCTTCAGCAGTCCGAGAAGCCATGAACATGTGGTGATGATCCTAGGCATTTTCGCACGTTTGAGGCTTCTTGAGCTGCTGAGGGGAGGGGGAACAGGCGGCAGGAGCCTAGGATCATCGAATGGGGAGAAGCATTCAGGCCGGACGGAGCCTCCTAGAAGAACCGCTGCCACGGTCTTGCTGCTCCCACTGCGGGGGGCTACATTGCGGGTGGGCAATGCCCCCCTGCTTCTCTGGCCGCTGCCAAGCTCCCGAGGCCCACGCCCACCTGGTCACATGGCTGGCAAGCCACACCCACAAAATAAGCCACACCCACAGAGTGGTAGTAAAAAAAATTAGGAACCCACCCCTGTACAGTACTATGTAAACCTCTCAACATAATGTTTGGGAATCTACCCTCAGGGGATGGCATGCAGCTAATGCCCCAAAATTATTAAGAAACTTGGTATTCCATTGGCAACCATAGTGGAAAGTTCAGTACATTACGAATTCTCTATCTATCCATCTGCCAGATATATATCACACACCTTTTATTCAGAAGCTCTGAGTGGTGTACACAGCATTCCGTTCTCCCGTTTTTCTTTACAACAACCATGCCCATGCCATGCAATCACAACTCAAAACCATTCACAGTAAAATTGATGAAATACAATAATACCAATAATGAGTGCAAACCACCGAAAAACCTATGCATTTAAAAATGGGTGGGGACCCAAAGAAACAAAGCATAAAGTCTGGTCCAGAGAGAGAGATCTCGCTCTAAGAGGAGCCACGGACATGCCTGAAACATTGGTTTACCCAGTACACAGTTTTTTGATTGTATGTTCAGAGAATGTGTTTTTCTTCCTGGGTAATGCAGATGGGTAAACTTCCTGGGTAAACCAGACAGAAATGACAAGATGATCTAAATCTACTTTATTGTAAGGTTACGTTAACAGAATCTTGTAAGTGAAAAAATCCAGCCCACTATTTTTATTTGCTAGACCCCCATTAGGGTGAGTCTTTCTCAAGTCTCTTTCTTTGACTATTGAATGATTGCAGGATTCTCTCTCTCTTGTTTGCTGATTTCCTAGGCAGCATCTCCACTCCCCCTTCCTCAAGGTTATCCATGCATTCCATTACTAGGTTACAGTGGTAAAAAGGGGAAACTATGGATTAAAAAGCTAGGAAGTGTGAGATTGCAACAGGAGCATTAGGAAAACTTGCTTAGGTTAAGCCCTGGTTATTCTTACCAAGGACATTACAAGAATAAGAATAAGAATAAGAATAAGAATAAGAATAGAATAGAATAGAATAGAATAGAATAGAATAGAATAGAATAGAATAGAATAGAATAGAATAGAATAGAATAGCAGAAAGGGACCATGGAGGTCTTCTAGTCCAACCCTCTGCTTAGGCAGGAAACCCTACACCACTTCAGACAAATAGTTATCCAACATCATCTTAAAAACTTCCAGTGTTGGAGCATTCACAACTTCTGGAGGCAAGTTGTTCCACGGATTAATTGTTCTAACTGTCAAGACTTGTTACTATCATTTCCAGCACAATTGAACAAATGCAATATGCAGACTAATTTAGAAATTAAACTAACTCTATCCCTTTTGGTATTCTAAAAAAGTCCTTAAGACCAAGCTATGTGATCAGGTCTGAGGCTCCCAGGTGACCAGGCACATGCTCAGATGGCTCCATGGTTGAGATGACTATTTTTATCCTCCCTCTGCTATAATATGCATTTTTGCAGTTATAAAATTTATGGTAGGGAGTTAGAATGCAGTACTGCAGGCTACTTCTGCTGACTGACTGCTGCCAGCAGTTGGATTCTCACCCCAGCTCAAGGTTGACTCAGCCTTCCATCCTTCTGAGGTCGATAAAATGAGGATCCAGATTGTTGGGGGCAATATGCTGACTCTGTAAACCACTTAGAGAGGGCTGTAAAGCACTATGAAGTGGTATATAAGTCTAAGTGCTATTGCTATTAATAGTTATATTTTATATTGTACATTTTTTGTTTTTATGTTGTGTTATTTTCGATTCTTGAGTCATCTTTGGTGAGATATGTAAGTTTGATAGATAAATAGGTAAATAAGTACCTACCTGGAATAAGCAAATGAAACGACACATTGTCATTTAAAACATGCACAGAGAAATTCCCTTGCAAGCTTCAAGATGAGAGTCTAAGACCACCTGTTTAATTCGACCAAACCTGTGCTAGATGTGGGGAGCAGGGAGCTTTACGAAGCACAGGAATAGGAACCTTAGGAGAATTAATGGCGAGATGGAGTGCTTTGTTGCTCACAGAGAGAGATTCTGATATTTGCTACGCTCCCACCAGTAGAAAGGCCCCTCATTAATTGCAGAAGAAGCCCATTTGTATGGCAACAATCTGGCACTTGCATAAGGCAAGAAAGACCACCTTGGTCAAGAGTATTAAAGAACAGGCCTTCTATCTACCCTATTCATTTGAGTTCTAAATACCTACAAGGTACCAGGCTCTTAATGGGACATTCTGATCCTGTTTTTGCATTATACTGTAACTTTTTGTCATCATTCCGTCTTTTTTTATTCTTCACCTTCCCTGAAACATAAAATGTGATCTGCTTCTGAATACTTCCTTTTTTGTTTTCTGTTTTGCAATAAGCTCCTGCTGGGAACAGCTAGATGCTAGAAGTCATGGAAAGATACTAAGCCAGGAAAGCAAAAGCTAACTAGCTCAGTACAATAAGTCCAGCAAGAAGCTGGCACAGGCTAAAGCATTCCATCTCCTCCTTTCACTTCCCTTCAAACCCTTCGGTCCTCTTTCTTTCTAGCCAGACAGTCTGGCTATTCCTTCCCGCTGAGACAGGTGGAATGAACAAAGACGTAGTAGCCATTCCTCCCTGCCCAGGCAGCTGAAATGAATGAAAATTATTTATGGAACTTATGCAATGGAATTGCTGACTCCCTTGGCAAAAGCCGAGCCTCAGATAAGCATTCTGAGTATTTAAAGTTTATAGCAGGGAAGACGCTCATTCTGCCAGGCTACAGGATGCCTAGAATTGGGCATGGAGGCTAGGAAAGGAAGCCGAAGCAAAACACTGAGGGCGGGACATGCTTTGGTATAAGCATCACCTTATCTATGATGTAGGTATGCAGCTAATTTGCACTTGCTCAGTGTTCTATTGAGACATGAACATCAGATGGAAAAATGTCAAGACCCCTACTGTCTGTCTGTATGTTAGAAACAGACTTGCATTCGCTGGGCCTTTGGATAAAGAACTGTTTTCTGTAAAGGGGAAACATCTTACTTGTTGGTCTCTTAGGTGCGTTCTTAGATTTAAGAGCCGAAGTGGCGCAGCGGTTAGAGGCAGTACTGCAGGCCACTTTAGCTGACATTGATCCGCAGGTCAGCGGTTCAAATCTCACCGGCTCAAGGTTGACTCAGCCTTCCATCCTTCCGAGGTAGGTAAAATGAGGACCCAGATTGTTGGGGGCAATATAAATCTACATTGCTTACTGGTGTAAACCGCTTAGAGAGTGCTTGCACTGTGAGGCAGTATATAAATCTCACAAAATAAAATAAAATAAATAAAAATCAAAAATAAAGAAGAAACTATACAGGAAATCCTCAACTTACAACAGTTCTTTTAGTGACTGTTCAAAGTTACAACAGCTCTGGAAAAAAGTGACTTATGACCATTTCTCAGACTTATGACCATTGCAGCATCCCCATAGTCATGTGATCAAAATTCAGATGCTTGGCAATTGGTTCATATTTATGACGGTTGGGGTGTCCTGGGGTCGTGTGATCATCTTTTGACCTCCTGACAAGCAAAGTCAATGGGAAAACCAGATTCACTTAACAACGGTGCTATTGCAGTGATTCGCTAAACCAACGTGGCAAGAAAAGTCGTAAAATGGGGCAAAGCTCACTTAACAAATTTCTCACTTAGCAACATAAATTTGGACTCAAATTGTGGTTGTAAGTTCAGGAGTATACCTGTACTGCATAGTCCCACATAAAGCCAGTGTCAGGCCGAAGCCATTTTAGTTGGGGTCCACACTTCATACTATTTTAATGTGTATTCTTTACTGTGGGAAATTGGGAGGGGGAATTGCATGAGGGCTGTCTGTATGTAGCCATAACAAATTCCTTCTAGATTGTCAAGGTCATCCATTGTCTTCGCACTCCTGCACCTGCACGGAAGGAGATGGGTGGATTCTTGCCAGGTTGGCAGATGAAGGTTGGTCAACGTGATGGACTTGGGGGTGTGGGGACAAGGGCTTGAATTTTCAACTGGGTGGAGAAACCCCTGGGACTTCAGATTCGGGTTTCTCCCACATGTGCCAACATGGCTCTGCTAATAAATTGGAACTTTGAGGAATACTTTGCCTCGGACTCTGATTTAATTTTGGATGCTATTTGGAACCCTGACAGCCAGAAGACCAGAAGTGGGTTCCTCCCAGTTCACACCGGTTCTATAGAACTGGTAGTAAACCGGTGGTGACGTCATGGAGCCGGTTCTGTTAGTGCCAGTCCGTGGATGCCGCGATCTCTTTTTTTTTTGCTTTTTTGACTATTTTTGGCTGGTTTTCAACATTGTGCATGTGCGCGCGTGGTGCGCAATGCACGCACAACCACGCGACACGGGAGGAAGCAAACTGGCAACAAGGTAAGTTAGAACTGACCCCTGCAGAAGACATTCTTCCTGTCACATCTATGTGAGTCCATGACTCATTCTGCCTCTTGAAAAGCATAAAATTATTTCTATTAAAATGTTCAAAGGTAGGTGAAGACAAGGGTGTCTTACCTGTCTTCAACTCTATCCAGTTTCCAGGTTCTTCATCCCAGAACCATCATCTGATCAGCCTTACCCGGTCATCTGATAGTTGCATAGTCAACTTACATTTCCCCAAGAAGCTACTAGAGGGAAGAGAATCACTGTGCAATTCTAAGAACGTGTCAGTTTTGTTTTGTTTTATTTTTCTTTTTGGCTAAGGGGAGAAAAACAAGTCAGTTGGATGGAATGATTAAGGGCATCAGGCTAGAAACTGAGAGACAGTGAGCTTTAACTCTGCCAGAGGCACAAAGCCCACTGGATGACCTTAGGCAATCACTCTCTGGCAGGAAGAAGGCAAGGGCAAACCTATTCTGAAAAATGTATCAAGGAAGAGAAAAGTGGGGAAGAGATACAGATACAGATTAACAGAGTTGGAAGGGACTTTGTAGGTCATCTAGTCCAACCCCCCACCCAAGCAGACCCTACACCATTTCTGACAGATGGCAGTCCAGTCTCTTCTTGAAAGCTTCCAATGATGAAGCTCCCACAACTTCTGAAGGCAAGCTCTCACTGTTAGAAAATTTCTCCTTATTTCCAGGTTGAATCTCTCCTTGATATCAGATATCAACCATCTGCAAGATAAGTTGCCTTTCTTGAATTATTCTCTTTAATTCCCTATTCCCCACCCTGCCTTTTATGAATAGTTGACTTAAAAGAGACTAAAGAATTAGGTGAAATATTACAGAGAGAGAGAGAGAGAGAGAAAGAGAGAGAGAGAGAGAGGGAGAGAGAGAGAGAGAGAGAGAGAGAGAGAGAGATCACGAGTGGTCTCTCATAAACTGACAACACTGAAGATCAGGTGTAGAATAGAACAGAACAGAACAGAACAGAATAGAATAGAATAGAATTCTTTATTGGCCAAGTGTGATTGGACACACAAGGAATTTGTCTTTGGTGCATATGCTCTTAGTGTACATAAGGAGAATAAAATATATTCGTCAAGAATAAAAAGATACAACACTTAGTGATAGTCAAGGTTACTAATGAGCTATCAAATCGTACTAGGAAGCAGTAGTGGGTTTCTACCGGTGCGGTCCGGTGCGTAGCTCTGGTAGGGAGCGGCCGATTGCACAATTTGCGCGCGACCATTCTGGTGCCGTCTTCGCCGGTCCATTGCGCGCGTCACCATCTTTTTAAAAGAATTTTTGGGTTTTTTTGCTTCTGCGCACGCCAGATTTCAGTGAGAGTTTGCTTCCGCGCATTCACAGAAGCAAAATCTTGCCGGAATTGCGCTCACAAGATTTTTGCGAGATTTTGCTTTTGCGCATGCGCAGAAGCAAAATCGCGTGAGGGGGCGCACACGCGTAGCGAGGGGGCGCGTGCATGAAATGTGGAGATGTCTGCGCAGCGCAACGGTATCGGTAAGTGAGCAACCCGTCCCTGCTAGGAAGCAAGTAAAAACAATATAAATTGAAAGATACAAGCACATGGTTATAGCAATAAGTTATATAATTTAATACTATAACCATGGGGTTATATATATAACAATCCCATAAATACAATTTTTTCCAAAAGTAGAATTGCAGCAGGAGAATGAACACTAACATTTAATCTGGTACTGGGGTCTCTTGCTGTCTTGTGCAGCAATATATGACACAGCTCCCCAGCTCATTTTCTTGATAATATTCATCCTCTCTAATCATACAAATAACTAGGATACTTTTTCTAGTGATTTGGACATCTGGGCGCTCTTTGTTTCTGTTAGGTCCAGGCTAGTGATGTTTGCAGATGTTACTTGTAAAAACTGCCTTAAAACTGTTTTCTAACTTTTTTTTCCTACCTTAGAGAGTAACTTGTCACATAGTGAATATTGTCAGTTGTATGTGTATGCAGGGTGATGCATCCCTATCCTAATATTATGGTACATTCCAATACAAGCAGGACACGTGATATGATCTTCTGCGCATGTGTGCATTCCTGATTCTCCATTATTATTCTTCTGCCTTTGATTCTGACCGGAGCGGTCATGATTTATTAGCAAGATGTAGCTATTCTTGATTTATTGTTTTTGTACCAAAATAAATATTTTCTATTAGACTTATAATCTCGGCTTTATTTTCTAAATGTCTGAATTCCAAGAAAAGATCCACATCGCCTCTATGAGATTTATTCTCACCTTAACATAACTGGAGGGGAGCAGGGATGATTTGCAGACAGAAAATCAGTGAGATTCGGTTTAAAGGAAGATTTTCTATGTGTTCCCTCAATTGCATACCATTGTTACATAATACATTTATTATACTTCCTTGAAAATAACTAAACTTTTCTAATTCCATGGCTGTATCTTCTTAATGTCATAAAGTTCCTGTCAATTCTAATTCCACATGGGGAAGTACGTAGTTCTGACTTGCCAATCACTTGCATTAATCTATCACAGCACACTCGTGATGGCTAGCAAATATAAATTTAGCCCTGAAAGCAAGCAAGGAACATTTTTAGTTAGTACTTCATGGAAATAATACATATGTCACCATTTGCCACAGGGAAAGAGGCGGTCACTCTTTCAAAAAGTATTAAGTGATTTTGAATTAAGGAATTGCTACAGCTAGGCACTCAGGAATCCTATTGCTCCATTGCTATAAATCCTCTTCCTAGGTAAATAAATACAGCAGGCATCTACTGAAGGCATCTACTTCAGCTGTGCCCCTTATCAATTAGGAGAACAGAATTGTACTAGATCGTTATTCTGGTAGTCCTCCAGTTATGACTGGAATATTGCTAAAGCAATATAATCATAAAACATGACATTATGTGACCACATTGCTTAGCAAAGGCAATCCAACAGTCCTGTGGACCACACAACTCATTAAATAGGAAGAAGCAGAGTCTCAGCCAGCAGGCTTGGCTTGTTCATGGGCAGATGTTATGGAGCTTAGTTGGGGGGGGGGTAGAAAAGGGGCAAGAGCAGAAGCAATTTGTGGTCTCCTGTTGATTTCCCCACTTTGTTTGTGGGAAGCCAGCAGGGAATGTCAGAAATCACAATCATCTGACCCGGCTTAAGGTTGCAAATTTACTGAGGAGCTTATGAAAGAAATAAACAAGCAGTAAAGGAAATAGGGCGTACAAAAGGCACACACACAATAGAGAATTCAAGTCCTTCCAAGTCCAGCATGCTTGCCTTGAGAAAGTGCCAAATCCAAAACAGTAGGCACAAGAATGGTTAAGTGAAGTCCAAGTGTCCACAAGTTGTTCAGGGTTGTCAGCTGGTCCTGGCCCAGAGTCAGAGTCACACAGTTCAAACCCAGAAGTCAAGGTACACAATGCTTGTTGCCAACAAAATGCTTGTTGTCAACAGAGATGCTTGAGCTCAATGCTCCCCGGTGTTGCTTATTTGGAAGGGCAAAGTTCCTTTCTAGCGGAGAAGCCTTCGCTCTGCTCGCCTCTCTGCATGACCAGCCTTTGCGCTGGGAAGAAGTAGTAGTTCAGTCTCCTAGTCTTCAAGAATGGGTAGCTGCTGTGTTTCCTCATTAGCCAGTTGCACAGGGTACAACTCTTCAGCGCCTCAGGCAGCAGTTTGTCCAGCAACTCTGGAACTGGATGCTCATTCTCAATTTCCTTGTCAGAGTCCAAGCTGGCTATGAGAGTGCCTCTCATTAATTTCAGATGTAAGTTTGAACAGTTGTTGAAGGAATGATCATAACCTGAGAACTACCATAACACCTTTTATGCTGATGTTTTATTTTTCACCACCACTTTAGCGCCTATGTGTTTGGTACTTGTGAGAAAAAGCTAGACATACAGAAATTCTATTCTTGCTTAATGGAATCCCCTCTGATAGGAAGAATTCTACATAGGGACAGCCTTTTTGTACAAATTAAGCTAGTGTGTGTGCACCAGAGGTGGGTTCCTGCCGGAGCTGTCCGGTGCATAGCTTCAGTAGGGAGCAGCTGATTGCTCAATTTGCGCGCAACAGTTCCGGAGCCCTCTCCGCCAGTCCGTCGCGTGCGTCGCCATCTTTTTCTGAGAATTTTTGGGTGATTTTGCTTCTGCGCATGCACGGAAGCAAAATCTTGCTGAAATCTCATGAGGGGACACGCGTGTGTGTGAGATTTCGGCGAGATTTTGCTTCCGCGCATGCGCAGAAGCAAAATCGCGCAAGGGGGACACGCGCATGTAGCGAGTGCACGTGCATCCAAAACGTGGAGATGCACGTGCAGCGCAATGGCATTAGTAAGCTAGCAACCCGCCCCTGGTGTGCACGGGTGAATATCAGCATCGGTGGACATGATCCTGTACCATTCTCCCCCTTCCCATGCTTATGTATGAGTTGTAAGAGAGAGAAAGTGTACCTTTAGGTTTTTATGTGTTGATCGAGAATCCAGAAAGCCGCAAATCCTTACAGAATAAATGGATGCTTGTGTACAGTACAGTTTCTCCTTCTGCCTCACACACAGCTGGCTTAGTATAATGTGAAACACCTCAAAGCCAGTTCACGCTGGGTGTGGTTTTTCTAGTTCCCACAAGCTGGAATAGATCAGATTTGGGTTTTGGTGTTGTGCAAAGCAATGACTTGACTCAGAGCAACTACAAATTGGGTTTATGGGTTAAATTCGAGGTTGTAAACCAGCAAACATCTTGAATTTTATTTATTTATTTATTTATTTGCCTTGTTGCTAAAGTGCAGAGCTGCCCTCACAAATTGAAGCTCAGCCTGACTGCTGCAAAGGACATACATTGTACCTTTAAGAAGACTGGTGTGAAATTTTTATGTGGTGATGTGCGCTGAATGGAACTTGGAGTGCTTCCACTACCTACGTCAGTGGACCGCATGTATGTGAGAGCAAGAGAAAAACACCAATCTGTTGCTCTTGAGAGAGAGCATAATATTATGGAAGAATGGTTGCCCTGGTAACAAACATTTTCAGAAGAACCCTGACCTGACAAACGCTGTTGTCAGCACCCATCAGAAAGATACCTAAGCTACCGAGGAAAAACCAAATTTGGAGGTTGTCTGAGATATTTAGTCAAGAAAGATGCAGAATAGATAAAGGGAGTCAGACTGCTGCCCAGCTTTCATACAAGCACATGCTGGCTTGTTGAGATATTCCTGGGTCCCCTTCTGATTTAAAAGAATGATCCTGTTTAGGACACATGGGGTTTCTGTACAATAGCCTTCCATAAATAGGTGCAAAGAATATTTCACGGCAGAGCCTCTTGCTAAGGATGGACTTCTTGACCAATCCACGGAGAGATTGCAATACTCAAATACAAGTAATCCTTGATTTACAACTGTAACAGAACCTGCCCATCACGATCGTAAGTCTTGATGGTTATAAACATGGGTTGGTCACATGACCAAGTAGATTTTACGATTTTTTTTCACAACAGTCATTAAATGAACACTGCAGTCATTAACTGAATCAATGGCTCTCTGTGGGCGTGGTTTTGCTGGAAAACGGAAGTGCCCGTTTTCAGGAAAACTCCACTAATGAGCAGTCATGTGACTACAAGATGCTGCAAATGGCTGTAAATGTGTCTGTGTTGCCAAGTTAGTCATGTGACTGTGGGGAGGGGTGACTGTCAGAACTTCAAATCTGGGTTGTAAATAGCCCATCATAACTTTGAATGGTTTCTAAGCAACTAGTCGTAAGTTCAAGAACTATCTGCATGCTTCATTAAACTTTGATCAGGCTAGATTTGCACTGTCAGGAATTCTGTCAGGTGCACCCAGAATTTTTCAACCCCCCCCCCAATATAAAGCATTTTTAGCATTTTCCAGGTGACTGGGACAAGCTTCCATCAACATGCAAGTAAGTAAGCAAGCTGCTTTTCATGTGTCCACCCATCTGAATTCTTTCTGCTGATAGGTGTACAAGATGAAAGGGACGTTGTTACTTACCTGATACGTCCTTTCTCATAGGGTGAAGCCATCCTCCAAGAATGGGTTAAATCTGCCCCCTAGCCAATCAGGACCGAGTTATATCAAAGTATAAATACCACCCTCTTGCCTTGGCACTCCCTCTTTATTCGAGGGAAGAAGGTGAAACTCATAGTGCTTAACCATCAACCAACTTTTTATTAACAGACAAACTAGCACGAACAATCAACTGACTTTAGAGATGGAACTTTGTACATGCTGTGAGACCAATCGACACTTAGAGCAAGAAACAGAACTATGTACATGCCCGTGACAGTCCAGGACCCATTGCCCAGGGAGGGACTTGGAGGATGGCTTCACCCTATGAGAAAGGACGTATCAGGTAAGTAACAACGTCCCTTCTCCATAGTGGTTGAAGCCATCCTCCAAGAATGGGACATACCAAAGACCCTTTGTCCCTAGGGTGGGCACTCTAAGTGCGGCTGGAACTGTCACCATCTCCCAAACCATGACTCAACACCCTCTGGCCAAAGTCAGCCTCCTCTGAGGCGTACATATCCAGTCTGTAGTGCCGGACAAATGGGGTTGGCGAAGTCCATGTGGCCGCCCGACAGACCTCAGTGATGGACACACGAGCGTTCCAGGCCGCCGTGGTGGCAGCGCTGCGCGTAGAGTGCGCCGTGAGACCTGGGGGTCGGGGCAAGGACATGCGTTCGTAGGCCAAGGAGATGGTCGCCCTGAGCCAGCGGCCCACCGTCGAAGAGGATGCCTTGGAACCCATGGAAGACGGGCGAAAGGACACGAAAAGGGCCTCGGTTCGTCTGAAGGCGGCCGTGCGCTGTATGTATATGTCCAAGGCACGCCTGACGTCCAGCAGATGCCATGTCCTTTCAGAGTCAGTGACCGGATTGTGGCACAGGGTGGGAAGAATGATCTCCTGCGCCCTATGAAAGTAGGTGTTTACTTTCGGGACGAATGTAGGGTCCAGTCGCAGGACCACCCTGTCGGAGTGGAAGACACACAGGTCACCCCTCACCGACAGAGCAGCCAGTTCAGAGATGCGACGTGCAGAAGTCACTGCCACAAGAAAAACCACTTTGTAGGTCAAATGAGTTAAGGATGCCGTAGAGAGCGGCTCAAACGGACCCTTCGTGAGAGCGATGAGTACCCTGGAAAGGTCCCAGGTAGGGAACCTATGGACAACTGGAGGACACAGGTTTGAAGCTCCTTTCATGAATTGTTTGAGGAGCGGGTGGCCGGAAAGGGAATCCAGGTTTTGGCAGGAAAGTACAGTGGACAGTGCCGCTACCTGCCGGCGAAGCGTGTTGGGGGTAAGGCCCTTGGCAAGACCCTGCCGCAAAAATTGAATAACATTGATTATTGATAACTCCACAGGGGAGTATCCCACCTGATCACACCAACGGCAGAAGGCTTTCCATGTTGCAGAATAAATACGTTCGGTAGAAGCCCTCCTAGAGGCTAACATGATGGAGGCAATGTTGTCCGGCACTAGGCGGTGTTTCAGAGTGAGCCGCTCAAGCGCCAGGCGGTCAGTTGTAGCCAGTGCGGCTCTGGATGACAAACTGACCCCTGGGCAAGCGACCACTCTGTCGGCGGGATCTGCCAGGGAGGTGACACAGACAGGGACATAAGGTCCGCGAACCATGCCCGCCTGGGCCAGTGAGGGGCCAGCAGGATGATCTCTGCCCATAACTGGAGGACCCTCCGAATTACCCTGGGGATCAGGGGAAGGGGAGGAAAGGCATAAAGCAGCCCTGGCGGCCAGACGCACCGAAGAACGTCGGTGTCCGCTGCCCCCGGCGTCTGGAACCTGGTGATGAAGGCGGGCAGTCTGGCGTTCTCCGGGGTGGCAAACAGGTCGACGATCGGCAACCCGAACCGAGAGATGAGTTGTTGGAACAGGTCTGGGTGCAGGGACCACTCCGCCGGGTCGATGGTGTTCCGACTGAGCCAATCCGCCGTCGTGTTGCTCACCCCGGAGATGTGTTCTGCGGCGATTGATCGGAGGTGCCGCTCCGCCCAGAGCCCCAATGTCATCGCCTCGGCCATGAGAGCTTTGGACAAGGTGCCGCCCTGACGGTTTACATGCGCCTTTGTTGTTATGTTGTCGGTCAAAACAAGCACATGGCTGTCTGATAGACTGTCCCGAAAGTGGGCCAGGGCCAACCTGACTGCCCTCAGTTCTAGGAGGTTGATGGGAAGGCCCTGCTCAGATGGGGTCCAAGAGCCCTGGGCAATTTGAGACCCGGTGTGGGCACCCCAGCCCGCAGTGCTGGCGTCCGTGGTCACGGTCACCCGCTGTGGTTCCAAGAATTCGGTTCCCTTCTGAAGCGCGGTTGAAGACCACCATCTGAGGGACCTGCGGACATCCGCCGGAACACGCACCTTTGCAGGGGAGGCGCTGCGATTGGCCCGCTGGAAAGGTAGAAGAAACCATTGAAGGTCTCTGGAGTGCAGGTGTGCCCATGGGGTGATGTGTATAGCTGAAATCATCTTCCCCAGGAGGGAGGACAGCTGGTTCAAGGGAGCCCTTGGTTTGGCCAGAACTTGCTGGACTAAGTCCGATATGCTGTCCCTCCGCTCCCGAGACAGATACACCCTGCACTCCAGAGAGTCAATGATGGCCCCCAGGTGGGTGACCCTAGTTGACGGGGACAGCTGACTCTTGCCCATGTTGACCAAGAACCCGTGGTGTTCCAAGGTGTTTAGAACTACCTTTATGTCCTGCCCTGCCTGGGACAGAGAGGAGGACTGGATCAGGATGTCGTCCAGGTAGCATTGGACACGCACGGGAATGGCTCGTAAGTGGGCGGTAAGGGCGGCTAGGATCTTCGTGACACCTTAGGTGCGGAAGAGAGGCCAAAGGGCAACGCCAGGTATTCGTAATGCACCCCTGCATAACAAAACCGGAGGTATTGGCGGTGGTCCGAATTGATAGGAATGTGTAAATATGCCTCAGAGAGGTCAATTGAGGCGAGAAAGTCGCCGTGCTGAATACCTGCCAGGATGGATTGCAGGGTGTGCATCTTGAATTTTTTATAGCGAATGTAATTATTGAGGCGTTTCAAATCCAGAATAGCTCTCCATCCGCCCAAGGACTTTGGAACTACGAATAAAATGGAATAAAATCCCTGTCCCTGTTGGTCCCTGGGCACCTGTTGAATAGCTCGAATGTCCAACAGGTGCTGGATTGCCTGATTCATCAGGACCCGTTTAGAGGCGTTGGAAGACAAGGGACAGCGTAGAAAGAACCTCGGAGGGGTGGATAGAAATTCAAGAAGTAGCCCTGACGAGAGGGTCTGCAAGACCCATGCGTCATTGGTGATTTCCTCCCATCGACGGGCATATAATGCCAGGCGACCCCCAATGGGAGGAACCGGGGTACTAACGGGTTTACCGGCGGTAAGGGCGACCACCGGCTCCTCTAAAGGGCCGTTTGGACCTTGCCCCCTTGAAAGCTCTATCGGTATTGGTCCGAGAGCGTCCCCCATAATGGCCTTGGTACCCGGTCTGGCTCTGATAGCCCGACTGACCCTGGAACCCTGATTGGTTCTGGGGCCGTGAATACCCGTGGTCGGGCACCTTGGGACCCTTCCTAAAGAAGGATTTCTTAGGGTGCCTAGTACAATTAGAGAGGACTTTACGCTTGTCCTTTGTTTCTGTAGTGACCGGATCCAGTGCCGAGCCAAAGAGCGCTGGTCCGGAGATTGGGGCTGCGGCCAGCTTCCATTTGTGCCGCGCATCAGCAGGCCACGAGCGGAGCCATTGCATTCTTCTCGCGATCACGGCGGATCCCATGGAGCGAGCGGAGAACCTGGCGGCCTGCAGCGTAGCGTCCGATGTAAATTGGGCCGCCGCCAATAGCTTCTTAATGTCCTGCTGTGCGCGGGTGTCTGTGGCAGGAATATGCTTCTGCAATGAGTGAAGCCATTTGAGAGACACCCGGGAAAAAAAGGAAGCTGTCGTAGAGGCCTTGATGGCCCAGGCGGCCACCTGATGGGCTTTCTGCAGGGCAGCTTCGGTTCTGCGATCTTCAGGACGCAGGAGCTCCTCGGGTTCGCCGGGCAACTGCGTTGGTGAGTATAGGGCCTTCACTGGGGCGTCTATAGTGGCGAGCGCGAGGTGTTGGGCCAGGTGTGGGGCCACATTAAAATACCTCTTATCTTGAGCGTTGGGTAGGGGCCCCATGCTGGGCGACTGCCACTGCTTGGTCAAGGCGTTGACAAAAAAATTCGGGATGGGAATGACCTCTGTATTGGAGGTTGTTGCCTCCTCGAAGATGGGGTCATCCTGGGATCCCGTCTTAGGGGGCTCTGCTTGCGCAGTAGAAAGGTTGGCCGTAGCCCTTGCTTTGTGAAGCAGAGACCTGAAAAGGCTGGGGTGAAAGAGCCCTGTGACGACTGGGGCCTCTGGTGCCATGTCCTCATCCTCAGACATCTGTATGTCAAGAGGTGTTTCCTCCAGCTGGTCACCAACCTGTTGGTCAGGTTCCCCTTGGTCGAGTGAAGACATGGAGCTTTCGGAAGAATCATCGCGGTCCTCGACCCCACCCTGTGCGATGGTGTCAGTGGTGTGGGGGAGAACTGCGTGTGGCAGGGCAAGTGGCGTTGGTAAAGACTGAGGCACCTGAGCCATTGCCCTGATGGCTGCTTCTAGACCCTTGCGGATGGCAGCATCCATCCTTACCTGAATGGCATCAGCTGAAGGAGTGGCTGCAAGGTCTGGGGCTTGAGTGGTCTGGATCCCCAGGGGGGATGCACCTTCCTGCTCACCCCAAATGTCACCCTCCCTGAGGTGGCAGTCCAAATTCTCCAAAGAAAGCTGATCCCCAGAGCAGTCAGATGTGTGTGATGGAGGAGCTGGAATGTCCTTTCTGGCCTTGTGTGTGTCTGAACCCACCTGTCCACGTTCTTTTGAAGAGGTCTTCTGGCTGGTCTTGCTGTGAGACCTCTGGCCATCAGCCCCCTGGGTGGAGCTGGCAGACCTAGAACGCCCTGAGGGTGAGGGTGGGTGCATTGGAGACCTGTCCCTGACATTTGCAGGGCTCATAGAATCTAAACCCCCCCCATGTGTGGGTGCGGGATCAGGGGCAACCCTGGGGGTCTTCTGCTTCGCCTTTCCCTGCTTCTGGGACTTCTCAGCCATTCTGGCTGCACAGAGGCCAGCAGGGGCCAGGCAATCAATTGAGACAGGCAGTCAAACAGTCAGGCAGAAGAGTCAGGCAGGCAGGCAATTAGCAGCAAAAAAACCAGCTCCGTGCACGATGACAGCAATTAGCCAGGCTCAAGGCAGGAAACTCAGCAGGAGGGAAAAGCAGCTTCGGAGCTATCGAGCCCCTGCTCGTCGGCACTTTTAATATATTCAAAATGGCCGCCGCACCTCAGCTTCGCTCTCGGCTGTCAATCAAGTTTTAATATATTCAAAATGGCCGACGCAAGCCGAAACGCCTTGTAACGGCCGTTCCCGCCGAAGAGCCTCTCAGCTGGGATCAAAGGAGCAGTTTGAAGGCACGTCGATGCGAAAAAACTCCGAGTGGTCTGACAGTTTTGCTAGTGCCCCTTGCCGACGCCGCGCGAGGCCAGCGGCCGAAGTCAGGCTCTAAATGTCAATTGGGGATACTAGCAGGCCCTTGGAGACAAACTCTAGCCACGGAGGGGAACGCAGGCCACCCAAGCGCGTAGCTTCTGTGGCTGGAAGTCAAGTTCAGAGTACCTCCCTCCCTGTCAGACCGGTAATGTGCCTGAGATGATGGAATTGGGTTGATCGAGAGGTACAAGGTTTCACCTGTCACCTCAGTGGGGCAAACCCCCCCCCCAGAGGGGAGTAGGCCTGAGACAAAGGCCCCTGCTTGTCACCAGAAGTTATGAGTGACAGCTGTCAAAACCCAATTATTGATTCAGCAAAAAAGGAAAAAAAAAATTTTTTTTTTTAAATAAAATTGAAGCAAAAACTCACAGATACAGATATAGAAGTTGGTAAGAACTCCAAGGATGGTTAAGCTGTCCTTCTTTGGCTGAGGACCGAGAAAAAAGAGGGAGTGTCAAGGCAAGAGGGTGGTATTTATACTTTGATATAACTCGGTCCTGATTGGCTAGGGGGCAGATTTAACCCATTCTTGGAGGATGGCTTCAACCACTATGGAGAAAGTGTCCAAATTAATAGGGCAAGATGGATCCTTGTGGCTATTTAATCTAGTATCTTCTCCATGCCTGTGGAGATTTTCAGTCATCCAGCTCATGGTTGTCCCAAAGTGGTGGCTGCTGCCGATTTGGACCTGTTCAAGTGAACAGGTCATTCCGATTGGCCCGGCGTTATTTTGGCCATGTATCGCCGTGCTTTTGGAGCCGTGCGTATGCGCAGAAGGCCGCGCACATGCATGGAAGACTGCATGCATGTGCAGATGGCACACATGCAAATTCACATTTCTGGTGCTGGGCGAACCGGTTGTTACATTATGTGACGCCCACCTCTGCCTAAAGGTGCTTTTTCAAAAGGCAACTGGACTTTCTGGTTGTTGTTGTTGTTTGTTTGTTTCTTCTCCCTTTTACTAAAAAGGCATGGGTGGATAGTAAAAGGGTTATTGACTTTGCAAAGTGTCTCACCAGTGTATGGTGTTTGGAAATTCAGTGGCAGCAAGATGCAGTTTTTTCACTGATGGAAGATATTGTAAATGGCTTACATTGCAGCAATTATCCATTTGCAGAAAAACATTCATATAATAAAATGCAAGGTGAGATGTTGAACTTCTACCACGTATTCAATCAATGCTTTTTAATTGGATTGCTCTGTTAAAATGTTCACAGATTCAAGAATGTATAAATGTTAAAGGTAACTTGGTGCTACAAGCTTCCAAATCAGCTGATGAAACTGAAATCTAATGAGCCAAATAAGCAGGGAAAGGGATTAGGAAGCTGCTAGATTTTTAAAATCTTCTGACGTCACAGAAGAACATTTGTGTCAATTTGATCTACTAACTTTCTTCTCCATGGAGATGCAGCTTGCACCTGTGTCTATTTATCTGACTTGCTTTGAAAGAACTGTTTGACAAAGGCTTGAGATGATGAAGGAGGGAGAGAGAGAAGTGTAGGAGTTGTGAGGATGTTGTGGGAGGGAAAGTGTTGATATGGACTAGCACAGGGGTCGGCAACCTTAAGCACTCAAAGAGCCACAAAGGTCCTAACCGGAAGCCCCCCATTCAATTCTGGAGCCAGCTGGAAGTCTGGTTCCCCCACCATAGAGTCTCCTCCTAGCGCGGCGTCCTTTTTCCTCTACTAGCCCTATCAATTGTGGAGCTGACCAGAAATCCCACCCCTTGCCATAGAGTCTTCTCCTGGCACGCCCTGCTTCCCCCCCCCAAACCCGGAAGCTCCTCTCAAAATTGTGGTGCCGACTGGTGACAGGGAACCGCAGCAGAGGGATGAAAGAGCCACATGCGGCTCCAGAGCCGCAGGTTGCTGACCCCTGGACTAGCAGAACATGGGACAGGAGTCCGTTTCCCGAGTTTGCTTTATTTGTACAGAGCTTGATAACAAGCAGGAGAGCAGATGCTGCTCTTTCTTCAACAAGAAGAACAGCATAGATTTTAGATTTCCAAGCCCTGCTTCTGTTTCCAGTGACTATTTCATTTGGGATATATATGTTAGGAACCAGAGTATCTTACATGCATTTATCAACTTGTCTTATCTCAGGTTCCCTATGGATGGGGGGGGGGGAAGGTCACTCCTGCTGTGTAGCTGGAGAAAATGGTGTGCAGGAAAGCCAAAAGGAATTTGCGAATTAATCAGATTTCATACTTGAGTTCAGTTTCATTCTATTCACCCCTAATTCTTTTCATTCCCTTTCAAGCTGTACAGCTGTTAAGAACATGTCCACTCTTGTTGGCCAACATACTTTGCTCTTGTTTTGCCACTAAAGTGTTCCTTCTATAGCCACAGACTTCCTGAATTTATAACCATAATACCAAACTGTATCTCTGCCAGGAAAAGCAATAAATCAGGTTATTCTGTTGGCAGAAAATGGGGGTGAAGGAAGAGTAAGTTTTTGACAGACAAAAGACACATGGCTTATACAGTGCATTTTGAAGAGAGGTCTGATGTTATGCCAGGATAACACCATTGAGTAGTGTCCATTTATCAGTTATGCTAAATGACCAGACTTAAAATTCATGCCAACACTTATTGAGTGAATGATGAGATTTGCATTATAAGAGAAATCATTTTTCTGGGATAATTTTCCTATTTTAAACTGCACAGTTTATATGTCATGCTAATCCGTACTCTTTTTAAAAAAAATATCAGTCACCATCTGTATAAAGTGGGGGGGGGGCTTTTAAAATATTTTGGTTCATCAGAGTGAGGAAACATTAGGCAGGTTGTATGAATCAGTAGTTGTAGAAGATAAGACGTGATATGTGTTGAATGAACAGAGGGAACTTATACAAGTATGAGCTTGTTTCCACATTGACAAGCCAAGGGAAGGAGCACCGTTCAGTGTGTTTTGACAGAAACAGAGGGAGCAATTTGGTGCAGATGCTCACATTTGATCTCATTCCTTTTGCTGGGTGCCAGCATTTCTAGGTGCCATAGCCTAAAGCTGCTGTTGAATAATGCCAAATTCCTGTGCAATAGAACTTCATTCTTCCACATCATGGTGAAAGGTGAGTTCAGAGATCTGGCTTACTTCACAAAGATGAGATTGGGTTAAGACCTATCTGAGAGTAATCTACCAGGTTTCTGGGCACTCCAGTAGCTTTGATGAAGTGATCAGAGAGGAAGCATGATGATAATCATTTATAAGGCCTTGGCAGTGCTCCTCAGATAACTGCTGAAAATGCCTGTATTGGGTCTCAGAAATAGTATGGTATATATACCCAGTCATGGCCCTACCCAAGTTCCTGATTCTTGTTGCTGGACTGGTAGTAGAAAGCCCTCTTGGCTACTAGTCTTAGGATATTTCAGTTTCATTGTCCTGGGGAGGGGGTCTGCTGGAGTTCAGAAGTTCATGGTCTGCCTGGTGATCATGGGTTTGTCGAGGGATACCCTGGGATGAATATACCATATTTTTTGGAGTATCAGACGCACCCCCCCCCCCTAAAAGAGGCTGAAAATTTGGGTGCGTCTTATACTCTGAATGTAGCCCCGCCTACCTGCCAGCCCCCACCCTTTGGCCTCTGCCTCCCAGCAATTTGCCTCCTTGCAGCAAACAGCAGACAGCCTGTTTCAGTTTCAGCTTCAGCACAGCCTAATTAGCACAAGTCAATCTCCCGACCATCAGCTGTTTCAGGCTGCAGGGATTGCCATTCCCTATTGTCGCTCCATGCGCCCCATTTTTGGCCTCCTCTTCCCATTTTTTGTTTCTATGTGCCCCATTTTTGGCCTCCACGTGCCCCATTTTCTGCCCATTCCGATCACCACCACTCGGAACGGGCGGAAAATGGGGGCAGGAGGGAAAAAACAGGGCGTGCAGAGACTGAAAACAGGATGGAGAGGCAGAAAATGGGGCGTGCTGAGGCAGCAATAGGCTATAGCAATCCCTGCAGCCTGAAACAGCTGATCATCAGAAGGTCGATCCAACCGACAATCAGCTGCTTGTGCTAATCAGGCTGTGCTGAAGCTGAAACAGGCTGTTTGCTGTTTGCTGCAAGGAGGCAAATTGCTGAGAGCCATAGGCAGATTTTTTTTCTTGTTTTCCTCCCCCAAAAAGGTAGGTGCATCTTATAGTCTAGAGCATCTTATACTTCAAAAAATACGGTATATAGGTCGCCATATGTTAGACCTGAGCTTTTCCTTGCAGAAGAGGCAGTGAGGGCATTATGAAGTGACTTCTTGTTCCTCATAGATCCCAGAAGAGATATTGATTTATTGAAGAGCTGGAGGACAAATAAACAAAGACACTCCTACAATGACAGAGGAAGAAAACAAAGAATGAGTGTGACTAATCACAGTTATGGATCTAAGGAGGAAGTTTACAAATAAGTGTGCTTATTTGTCTATCTTATTGCAACTGCAGACTCACGTTCAGTAGTGTCATTCAGTATTAGAGAAACAGATAGCTAGTTCAAAAGTAACATAGCTTGTATTTGCACAGTGATGGATAGAATTCGGAGAGATGATTTAGTCAGGGCTCTCCAACCTTGGCAATTTTAAGACTTGTGGACTTCAACTCCCAGAATTCCTCAGCCAACAAAGCTGGCTGAGGAACACTGGGAATTGAAGTCCACAAGTCTTAAAGTTGCCAAGGTTGGAGACCCCTGATTTAGGTGACATTTTGCAAGTCCATCTAGGGAGCAGATTTTTTTGGACAGATTTGCTTCAGACCTGGGCACAAGATAAACATGGCTTTGGTTACCTTTTGTTCTTCACTGGGACAACGGAAGTGATGTGCTGCTGCAATCTGATAATTACACCTGTAAGTACTCTGTAACACTCACTGCTGTGATTTCATGTAGAGATTTCCCTCAAAGCAACAGTTACATTGAATAGCAACCTAGCACGTGTCTTCCACTATCAGTTGCGCCAAAAAGGAGCAGATGTAACCGTTTAGTTTTTGTGAAAGGATACATCATAAATTAGCCATCTTACAATACATATATCCAAAAACGAAAGACACTGGAAATATGGATCCAATCTGTTTCTTGCAATAAAAAAAATGAAACTATTAAAATAAAATGAAGCCTTTTGCTTCTTTTGTAAATAACATGATGGGGTGTGTGTGTGTTGCTTGCATTTAGGTTTTTGCCAGACTTGATGAGCTTGTGACTTGTGAGTTCACATTTATTGTTGCTTTTCTGGCCAATCTTTGAGCAGATGGGAAGCCATGTGAACTTGGGACTTTCAGAAATGCACTTCAATTATACAAATCTGATAGCACAATTGTTTTCCTCTGGTGTTTCCTCCTTTTCTACTCTCTCTGCTTCAGCAGAGACGTCCGCCCTTCCAAGACTTCTCTGCTGTAAATTAACATGGGATTTGCCAGGAATATGACACAGAGAAAGCACTGGAATAAAACCAGTGGGTGGAAGATCCACAACTGGACAGCAGAAACCTTTCCCTTTCCCTTGGACACAGCAGATAAGCAGAACTAGCACATAGATCAAAATGTACTGTCAGAACAACTACATCTGTGGGAACTAGGGTTCCCTTGCAATGCCAAATAGGATCCTGAGGGACATTGTCCAGATTCACTCCAAGGAACAGCAGGTGGTGCTAAATCTCACCTTCATGAGCGTGTGGACATTTGATTTAGTTTTTCTTCAAGTCCAAAGATTTGTTTCAGAAATTTTCTTCAGCGGCAACTCCTCAGAAGAATTAATATCGACTGCAAGCAATCAGCTAATGAATAACACTGACACTTTTCTCAATGAATTGGAAAAGCTGGGCCCAAAAGTACATGTAGTAGAACTCCAGAAAATGATAAAGCCTTTAAACAGTAATTGTAATCGCTTTATTTGTTTCACACCACATTCTATGATATACCATAGAAAGCATAGTATCTTATATGAGCATTAAAATAAAAAGTACATTTAGAAACCAATGTTTCCTTGAAGCAGAGTAACACATTAGATACATAGGATGGTCATGATTAGCCAACCTTTCTATGGCAGCTGCTCACAAAATCTTATATCCTTAGCACTTAGCACTTAGACTTATATACCGCTTCATAGTGCTTTACAGCCCTCTCTAAGCGGTTTACAGAGTTCAGCATATTGCCCCCAACATTCTGGGTCCTCATTTTACCCACCTCAGAAGGATGGAAGGCTGAGTCAACCTTGAGCCTGGTAAGATTTGAACAGCTGAACTGCTGAACTAGCAGTCAGCTGGAGTAGCCTGCAGTAGCTGCATTTAACCACTGCTCCGCCTCGGCTCCTTATCCTAATAAAGTTGGTTAGTTTTAATTTTTATATCAACCTTTTTGTTTGCTTTGTTAGTGCTTCCCCATTATCCATAACAAATGTTTCATAAGCTAAAATTTACTCAGTGCAGTCAGTTCAGTTAGTTGTCATAGGACACACAAAACAAATATGAATAAACTACGCACAAAATATACAGAATATATGTTTCAACATACTCCTGAGATCCACTAGGGCAGTGATGGCGAACCTTTTTTGGTTCGCGTGCCAAAAGGGGGGGGAATGTGGGGGATCACGTGTGTGCGTGCCCACACTCATAATTCCATGCACCCCCACACATGCACACATGACCCCCCCCTGCTCCCAGCATGCAATGGCACGCCCATTTTTCGCTCTCCCCAGGCTCCAGAGCCTTCCTAGGAGCCTGGGGAGGGCGAAAACGGCCTTCCCCACCCCCTCTGGAGGCTGGAAACAGCCTGTTTCCCGACTCCCAGTGGGCCCAGAAGGCCCGAAAATCAGCCAGTACATGTAGCTGGTGCACACATGCACGCCGGACCTGAGCTTGCGTGCCCACCGATATGGCTCCGCGTGCCACTTGTGGCACCCGTGCCATAGGTTCGCCATCACGGCACTAGGGTCATAACAGCTTGGAATTGATTACAGTAAACCAGGTAATCCAGCAGCAGATTTCTGTTCGGTGCCAAGTGAATGTGGATTGAAGCAAGCATTTCAATTTCCCATAAACCCCAATGTTAGGAAATGCCCAATGTTAGGATTTATGGGCAGCGATTGTATGAGGGGGAAAAAAGCCATTGCAGGCACTTGCCTTCAAGGCAGAATTCAGAGTGAGCATCTCTAGAGATTAGGGTGCTTCTGCCTTTGGACTGGCATTTCTGTATCTGAAGTACCAGAAAGATTTTGAAAGTCAGCATGCGATTCCACCTTCATCCCCCAACTTTTAGTAGAATTATAGAGCAACAGCAATAGCACTTAGACTTATGTACCACTTCATAGTGCTTTGCAGCCTTCTCTAAGCAGTCTACAGAGTCAGCATAGTGCCCCCCAACAATCTAGGTCCTCATTTAACCGACCTCGAAAGGATGGAAGGCTGAGTCATTTGAGCTGGTCAGGACTAAACTCCAGATTGTAGGCAGAATTAGCCACCCAGCATTCTAACCACTGCGCCACCACAGCTCATATACTCTTCAGGAACTGAACATGTGAAGATGCCAGTGGGTGGTCTGATGATACAGTGTTTGATGAAGTCAGACTGCTGAAGCTAAGCAAATCCATACTTGGTCACTGGTGGATAGGAAATCACCTGAAAAATCTTAGTTTGAGCCCTTTTATAGAAGTGTATATATAAACACACACTTATACTGTATATTAGATAAAACAAATCATTGAAAAGATTTCCCCTTCATCTCCCAATGAGAAGCAGGGATGAAGGAATCTGTAAAGATCCTAAATCTTAGAACCTTTCTGGCAGATTTAATATTGCTAAAAAAAAATCTCTGGATTCCCCCCCACCCCTTAACAAAATTCATCATATGCAAAACAAAACAAAGGTGTTTCTTCTGAAATCGGTGAAAACAAGCTAAAATAGGAGCTTCATTTGAAAGACAGGTTTAAGCATTTGGCCGATTGGATGAATTAATAGCAGAGACTGATATTTTTTTATCACTACCAACACATTCCTAGTACTACAAGACTTGAGAACAATTTCCAAAATGACAGGAATGCTGTTTTCAAAAAGAGACAATAGTGCAACAATCACTTCTTTGGGCACTGACTAGTGATGGGAAGGACTGGGGTTAATTTATTTGGATTTACATCCCACTCCATGGCAAGAATGTGGCATCCGCTTCTGAGTAAGAGAATAAAAATTCCTCTGTATTAAACTGGCTTCTTGTGATTTCTGTTCTCCTCTTTGTGTTTATGGAAGTACAATGGCCAACGAACAGCTATATGATCTCTGTCCAAGGCTGATGCAAGATGTTTGTTCCAGTATAATCCAAACACAGGACAATGTTGGAACCTTAGAAACACAAAGTTTTGTCTATTCTGGCTGGGAAAACAAAGAGCAAAGAATTCAAACAGTGCCTACACAAGGGCAGCCAATTTCCCCCCCTGTTGTTCAGAAATCATTTTGGGGAAGTTGATTGAATACGTTGGGTACCAGCAAATGGATGTGGGTGCCAAAATTCTCAAACCCACCCCCTCCTGTGGGTCTCTTGTCTTTAAGAGCGACCATTGTCTGCCTGGTTTCGAGAAACCCTGCTACAATAATTGAGAAGAATGACTCTTGTAAGAAATGTATTTTTAGAAGTTTGTTACTAGGGCAACTAATGGTAAAGTTCATAAAGCCTGATAGAACAGAACTAACTTAATACAATTTATGCCAGAGGTGCTTTAGCCCAAGGCCTGAAACTACATATAGCTTTCACTGTGAGTCTGTGACCCTCAAAATCTCTCCAAAGGTTTCCATAAAATATGATTGAAAGCTATTAAATGGAGGAGTGATGATATCAAAATGAAAATCAGATTACTTTAATTCATTAAACCCAATTCAATGCTTATTCTGGCTCTGCACATTTTTGTATCCCACCCACTTTTTACTATCTAGCACTCTCCCTGGACCTAAAAGAAGCTTTGTGTCCTCTGCTATTCCTAGAGCAGCATTTCTCAATCTCAGCAACTTTAAGATGTGTGGACTTCAATTCCCAGAATTCCCCCAGTCAACATGTTGAAATTCACCCATCTTAAAGTTTCTGAGGTTGAGAAATGTTGTTCTAGAGCAGGGGTGTCAAACTCAAAGCCTGTGGGCCGGATTCGGCCCGCGGGGTGCTTAGATCTGGCCTGCGAGGCTGCCTTGGAAATAGCGAATGACTGGCCCGTGGTGCCTCTGCCAACAAAAATGGAGGGCCATGTGCAGCCATCCTGGGCTCCATTTCTGCTGGCAGAGGGTTGCAGGAGGATCCCCCCCCAGCCCCACCCGGGCCACCACAGGTGCCCTCTGACACAAGTGACATCAAGCTGACCACGCCCACCATGGCCATGCCCATCCGCCCCCCACACCGAGGTCAAATACAACCCTGATGCATCCCTCAATGAAATCGAGTTTGACACCCCTGTTCTAGAGTACATTTTAGCCTGAAAAAATATTATATACTTTTTATAGTATATATAGCAGAGGTGGGTTCCTCCCAGTTCACACCAGTTCTATAGAACCGGTAGCAAACTGCTGGTGACACCACAGTGATGTCACGGAACCGGTTCTGTCGGTGCCGGTCCGTGTATGCCGCCATCTTTTTTAAAAAAAATTGGGATTTTTGGGGGGAATTTTTTTGCTGATTTTTTTCTTCTGCGCATGCGCAGAAGCTGAGTTTCTGGCACTGCACATGCACCGCCATCTTGTTTTGGGCTTTTAAAAAAAAATATGAATTTTCGGCACTGCGCATGCACACGTGCGTGAAGTGTGCATGTGCCCATGAGGTGCGGCCCACAGCGCGGGAGGAAGCGAACCGGCAGCGAGGTAAGTTAGAACCCACCCCTGATATATAGCATGTAGTTGTGACAGGAGAAGAGAACCTTCTTATGTAAAGAGCTAGTCTGGATTGGTTTTTCATATTTACAAATGATGGAAAGCAAATCAAATTTCATTGTAACACCCAACTCAGCATAGGTATCTGTTATACAGCATATACGTACAGTAGTAGGATTTAACACTGATGTAGATTTACATGAATTGTTGCTTAGTATGAAATACTTTCCATCTCTATTGCTGATTTATGCATGTTTTGTAATATATTAAAAAAATACCAGGCTAAGAAAAAATTAGTCGTATATAAATTGCAACTAAATAAATTGAGTAAGCTAATTATGAATTTTCTTTAGACTTGGACCATTGATATTTTTGACTTTTAAGAAATAAAAAACCAAGATGACAATTTAGAGGCATTGTTGAAATGGTAACCTTCTACTCCACACACAGTGTTGTAAATGAACCTACTTCCTTTTAGTTATACAAAGGAACAGAATACAGTAATCCCTCGCTATATCGCGGTTCACCTTTCACGGTCTCGCTGCTTCACGGATTTGCATGGGCGGCCAGGCAGTCAGCGGCAAAGCGCGCGGCTCCAGGACTCGCAAACCTCTCCGATGAGTTCTGCGCCTGCGTGGTGGTCTCCTGCTTCAGTCTGGCAGCGGCAGGAGAGTAAAGCGGTCCGATGAGCTCTGCGCGTGCGCAGAAGGACTGCCGCTCATCAGCTGTAGGGTGGGCCACGCTGTCAGCTTTCCCTGAGGGGAAATGGCCATTTGCGCCAAATCAACGAGGGAACTGCCTACAAGCTCGCTCAGGAGATCAGTGCCAAGCAGCCACAGCAGACGTCAAGAGAGGGAGAGGTTGGAGGATTTTTCAGGCTTTTTTTGGGCGCCGAAAGCGCAGAAGCCGGGTAGGAGGGTTTAAAAAAAAAAGGTTCCTACTTCACAGATTTCGCCTATCATGGGTTCTTTTTGGAACCTAACCCCCGCGAAAAACGAGGGATTACTGTACCATACAGCAGGCCTCAAGGCACAACTTTGTCAACCAACATTTCATTCAGTTCAGCTTCTCATCACCCCCAATTTCTGTGGCTGAGGTCCCATCCGAATCTTCCATTCTCCCTAATGGTAGTGCTAGCCAATATCACTTTTGACAAGTCTGCTTCCATCTAAGAGCTGAAGACTCTCTCAAGGCAGCCTTCACTCCTGCAGGTTATATGGATACACATCCAGATGGATGCACGGGCAACAATATGGTTTTCCATTCTATTCTTCCAATAAGTTTTTTTTTCATTCTTCCAATCCAATTTACAGCCCTAGTATTTCCTGTTAGTTTCCCAGTCAAATACTTGCCAGATCTGACCCTCCTTAACTTTTTCAAGATAAACTAAGGCCAAGTACATGCTGTGAGGGAAAGCTTTAAAAAAAAAACCTATTTAATAATGGAGTCTGTTGCTATATTCTCTGGTCATTAATTCCTTAAGATAAGAACTTTAGGACACAGGCAAGTTATACCAGGTCATGGGATTAAGGCTGCAGATCAAGGCTGGGTTAAAAGAAATAGAAGGGGAGAGGATATTATTCTGTTTTTCAAATGAATAGAAGCTGTAGAACAGCGGTTCTCAACCTGTGGGTCGCGACCCCTTTGGGGGTCGAACGACCCTTTCACAGGGGTCACCTAAGATAATCAGAAAACACATATTCCCGATTGTCTTAGGAACCGAGACACCGCTCCTCTATCTGTCTCCAGGTGGGTCCACCCACATGCAAATAGACTACTGCAAAAAAAAAAATCTGTACCATGGGAACTTCTGAGCATGTGCAGAAGCCGAATTTCCGGCACTGCGCATGCATCGCCATCTTGTTTTCAGGTTTTTTTTTGCAATTTTTTTTAAAAATCAGCACTGCGCATGCTATACGCTGCCCTGAGTCCCTCGGGAGTAGGGCGGCATATAAGAAAACCAAAATAAATAAATAAATGAATAAATGCACGTCCACAAGGCCCAGCCACGCAGCACAAGCGTAAGCGAACTGGCAGCAAGGTAAGTTAGAACCGACCCGTGAGTTTCCTAATGATTTTATTATTTTATGGTTGGGGGTCACCACAAAATGAGGAACTGTATTAAAGTGTCGCGGCATTAGGAAGGTTGAGAACCACTGCTGTAGAAGGAAAGAGGGCCATTTCCTTCAGTGTCTCTCAATCCAGACAGCACAATTCCAATGTTCATTTCCTAAAGGAGGAATAATGGAAATTGGAACCTGGGGGGTTTCATGAATACATCTGGAATGAATTGTAAAGCAACTCAAAATCCAAGTACAGACAACTGTACTCAATTATGTATGTTTCCCAACCCTGGTTTCTTATCAGGATCTGTAAAGATAGTAATCTTGAAACATTTGGCATTATTTATCAACAAGTGAGTAAGGAGGGAATGAAGTCAGTCTATTTATAGACCAATGCTTAGAGAGAGTCACATTTTAAATCAGTTTAAGATGACAGGAGCTCTCTATAAAATGTCAATCCTTTTTATTTACTATCTGTTACTGCCAGCTGGGCCTAGAAATCTATGTCAAAAGAAAATCCTTCCGTAGGGTGAGATCAAAGTGAAATGCACTGTTATAAATATGATGGCACATTTTCACATTTGTCATGACAAATACAGAATGGTTGTCAGGATGTAGGAACGCTTGCTTGGGTTGCTTCCCGGTGACATAACCAGACCCTATTACAACTACAGGATAAATGTTGCTAACACAATCACATACAGTATGCAGATTGTAGATGATTTGTACTGAAGTCATATGAAGGCCCTGCATGCCTCAGTCTGCAAGGCTTCTAGCTCAATCATGACACTTCCCTCCTCATTGTCTAAGGCAGGGGTCGGCAACCTTAAACACTCAAAGAGCCACAAAGGTCCTAACCGGAATCCCCCCGTTCAATTCTGGAGCCGACCGGAAGTCCGGTTTTCCCACCATAGAGTCTCCGCCTAGCGCGGCATCCTTTTTCCTCTACCTGTCCTAATCGAAAGTCCTATCAATTGTGGAGCTGACCAGAAAACCCGTCCCTTACCATAGAGTCTCCTCCTGGCGAGCCCTGCTTCCCCCCACCCTAACCGGAAGCTCCTCTCAAAATTGTGGTGCCGACCGGCGACAGGGAGCCACAGCAGAGGGATGAAAGAGCCACAAGCGGCTCCAGAGCCATGGTTGCTGACCCCTGGTCTAAGGGAAAATCCTTTAAGGACCACTGCTCCCTCCATTCCTGGTGCTTTGCTTTTGCAGAATGGGAAGAACATATGGGCAAGGTGTGGCAAATAAAATTAGGCAATGTTCTGCCCCACCCAATGTGTTTGATTTCCAACTTGCTCCCAATACTCTCTGTGTTTCATCTCCAATTCATCCTTGTTCCTTCACCAGCTGCAGATTACGGATGCTGCCACCCAAAATGTCTGGGACTCTGTAGCTCAAAGCCAGTTGTATCAGCCACTCCACTACAGCCGAATTGAAGCCAATTGTTGAACACAGGGATGCAAACCAGCCAATCGACAAGTTGATCCCTCTCAGAACTTCCAGCATAAAAGAAGCAGACCTGCTCCTTATCTTCCTAGAAGAGAAAAGGTGAAAAAGCAAAATCACAAAGCAAAATGTCCTGCCAGATGTGTTGCAATGGCAGGTGTTGCTTCCATGGGATGATTGCAAGAGCAGAACCTCTTGGGAGGTCTACCAAAAAGCCCAAAAAGGTTTCTTTTCTACTTAGTGCCAGATCTGCTTTGGCACTGGAGTTTGTTTCCTTAACTGAAAGTCCTGTGAGTTTCATATGGGCATAGAAGAATTCCTGGGCCTTTTCCATGAAGGAGGATGAGCCAACTAGAGCAGAGAGTGAGGTCTCCACAACTCACAAACAAGTAAATATTAAAATGGCAAAGGACCGGGTTTGTGTCCTCAGCAGATATTAAGAATGTGACCCATCACATAGCAAAGTGTGTGATGGGGGATATTTATCACAAGGGGGTGAAAGTGTTTTGAATGTTCTCTCTTGAAGCATAGATTCTGTCTTTCTCTCTCTGCACACACGTACACACACACAAATAAATCCAATTCAATTGCAGTATCATAAAAACAAATTAAGAGTAGCTAGCTGCCCAGTTCAAGGTTGTGCAGATTAAAAACAAAAGCATAATAACATGGAATAAAATCAAAGGAGATAAAAATAGCTCAGCTATAATGGCGAGATGCATCAGAGTAGCAAACTATAAACTAATCACACTAATAGGCTTTTGAAATTAAAAAAGGACAGCCATGTGTAGATCTATCAGGGGAGATAGTTCACAATAGAGAAGTACGTGCACATGTAAACATCTATTGAAGTTTCATATGATGGAGAATCTCAAGAGTGGGTAGAAATGTATGGAAAGAGGTAGCCCTTTACTTACTCTGATCTTAAGCTGGGATAGAGGATCTATGGCCATCCAGATGTTATTGAACTAAAATTTCCAACTTCTCTAATCATTGCAAGCTGGTGCTATTGGAAACAGCAGCTCAGCCATGTCTGAAAGGTCATAAATTTCACACCCTTGTTGAAAACAATAAAGGCTTTCTTCACTGACAACGTTAAGTGAAACTAGGACTCTGAACTGAGCTTGTAAATAAATTGATTTCTGAAGTAGTGAAAATAACACCATTTACTGTTGTTCAATTATAAAAAAAAACACCCCAAACTTAAAAAAATGGTTTGATAGAAATCCCAGGCTTGTGCATTTTTATTTGATGGGAAACACTGTATGTGGAATAAATCCTTTGATTTTTATCATGATAATATGCGAACCCGAAAGCAGATTTGTTTGGGAAAATGACTTAAATGCCGGATGAGATTTCTGGGAATCTAGAAGAAGACCCAGGCAGGATGTACAAACTGTTAGAGAATCTTGCCATCTGTCTTGCCCAGAGTTGGAGAACAAGCTCTCTCTGGTTAGCCTCAGTGGTAGATCTCCTGTTTAGAGTCTTCTGTTCCTAAGATACTGGATTTGTTCATGAGTCTAAATCTAAACGTGACACTTTGGAAAGCTAAAAATAAATTGCACCTGTTAAAGAGTTATTAGAAGGTGCTGTTGTTTCTCTTGAACATTTGCAGCAAAGATTTCTTCCCATTCTGTGTGCGCCAAAATGCTTTTAAGTTGTACTCCACATAAGTCTAGTGACATGTCTTGAATGTGTAAAATTCACTAACACATAGAGGAATAAAAGGTATAAGAAGACTGTGGAGCTGCTTCATGTTTCCAAATCCGTAAGAAAGTGGGATTAAAAATGAAAGCAAGGGAAAGACTTCCCTGTCTCTATTTAACCTTCTCTGTAGGATAATATACTACAGAGGATAACATAACTCAATGACAACATGGGAAAAGATGGGTTTTCTTCTAAATCTGCTCAACAAGTACAAAATAGTTACATATTCCTTATCTCATAAAACACTAATAATCCTCTTAAATCTCTATCTCAGGGTGGGCTGCTGGGGGTTCACAGGGGTTCGGGAGAACCTCTAGCTAAGATTCTGTGCAGTTCGGAGAACCCCCAAATCCCACTCCTGGCTGGCCCTGCCCACCCCGCCCCTCCCAGGAGTCCCCACGCGGCCGATTTTCAATGCAGGTAAGTACAGGGTGTGTGCAGAGGCTCAGGGAGGGCGAAAAACGAGCCTACCGGAAGTTCGGGAAGGCTGGAAACGGGCCCATTTCCGGCCTCCAGAGGGCCTCCAGAGCCTGGGGAGGCCATTTTCACCCTCCCAGAGGCTCGAGAAAAGCTTCCAGAGCCCGTGGAGGGCAAAAATGTGCCCCCCCACCATGGTGCAGGAGGTTGACTAGGCCATACCCAACATGGCCACAGCCACCCAGCAACCGGACAGAGAACCCCTTCCTAAAAATTTTAAAGCCCACCCCTGTCTATCTGGTACATTTCAGTTGCCATGTTGGTCTCATGATACCCTCCAGGTCACACCAACAAAAATGATTACCGGTAGCATATTCTAGATTTGACCAAAACTTGATGTAATTAAGTCTTATTAAAAATTACAGGTCATGAATGCCACACTGAAATCCCATTAATTTCATGCCGTTGAAGATATTTAGACTTCCATAAATTTAGAAACAGAGATACCTTGCCATGCATGGAGGCTGCAGTTTGATTAACAAATATGCATATACTCGTATAATGCAATGCCTATGACAGGGGTGTCGAACTTGCGTCATCACGGCGGCATCACATGACATATCATGACTTTTCCCCCCTTCACTAAACCGGGCATGGGCGCCTGGCCTATGATATCCCCCATTTCTGTATTACATAGGTGAAAATTACATGTGGTTGATAGGAATGGATGCTCTGCTCATGAATTTAAAAGATAATATTTTTAATTGCACGCAGATGGAATGTTTGCTGGATATCTATTGAGCAAATTTATTTATCACAACTGTGACAGGCAGAGCCATAGCTTGTAGCCTCTCTTACTAAAACCAATTGCCTTTTCAACTTTCTATGGTGTCTACAAACATAATTTAAGAGGACTAGCAAATAATTTTCAAACACTTTCTACTCTACAACATCCTAGGCTTTCTGAGTTTCATAATTTATGCAATGAAGTCTTTGCGTTGCGGTACTAACCTTATCATTAAATTTATAATGCGATGACCATATTCATAGTCTCAGATATTTCTCTTACTTTATCTTTCTTCAGATAGTGATGGAAGTTTTAACACCTGAATATATGCTGTATTCCATCAATTTTGACAATTTAACTGGCTCCTACAGGTTTTTTAAAAAAAAACATGGGAAACAGATTGATCAGAGATCAACTCTGGCATTTTGAGTTTTTCTTTTAAAAATGGTTCTTGTGAATTCATAAAAAATAGGTTCCTATTTTGTGATCTTTGACTTGGTCTTGGTAACAGGTTTGGTTGGCTTCTTTGAGTTAAAACGAGTCTTCACAAATAATTTAGCAACAAAAATGTGGTTCTAGGCATGTGCATAAAGCAATTCCCACAATATGTGCTATTTATATCAGGCAATCACGCATGTGGTATAGCGGTGAATGTACAGTGTTGGTCTGGCATCCAGGAGGCTCAGCTGCAATTCTACCTTGGCTTGTAGAAGCTAAGTGACTGGGTGCTTTGGACCAATAATTTTTTCTTAATCCAACCTGGAGTTCCTGAATGACAAAGGAGATATGGATCTAATAAACAAGCAAACAAGCAAAAACTTCAGCATTATTGACAATGTTCCCAGATTAACTTTGAGCGCTAGTCCTCCTTTCTATTTTTATTTTGAATGAATCACTGCCAATAGATGGCAGATGTTTCTTTCAAGACCAGACCATCAAGCTCATTCAGCGCCTCCGAGAAGAAATAGAAGAAGCTTCCATCCTCACATTCCATCCCACCTTGCTTTCATGGTCATCTAAGGTCACCGGGTTGCAATTTACACTCTATTTTTATTCTGAACTGACCACAACGGACCCTTTAAATGCAACTAGGCTCCCTTGATGAAGAGAGTTATCGACTCTTAATACTCCCGTGACTAGCCTTCCTGGTTTTGAAAAAGGGTTTCTGAGTGTGCTATTAATACTCTATCCAGTTCAAGAAAAAGAAGGAGCCACCCATGTTTTTTATTACCTGCTACTTTGAAGGCTGTAGCTGATATTCACAGTTGGCTCAGATGAAAATCACACTGAACAAAGCTTTTCTTTCTAGGATAAATGACATCTGACTTCAAATTTTTCTCTTTTTATACACATCTTACACTTCTGTTGAAAAAAAAACCATAGGGGTTTTCAATCACTATCAAGCCAGGTTCAAGATTTTGTTAATGAAATATTAAGCTCTATGTAATGTGGGACTACTAAAACCCATCTGTCTCATTTTAAAGCGTATCAACCAACTGGTGAGATTCTGATATGGGATTCACTCTTTGCAGTCATTTGCAGCAGATTTTCTGGATGGTTCTATGCCTGCTTTCATTGGAAGACTGTCTGCTGATATCCAAGGCAAACCTACCATTATATCATTAAGGTGCTGGTTGAAGAATTATCTTTTCGCAAAGACCTTCCCTGCTTGCATTTAACATATATGATTCAGATCAGCTCATTCGACAATGTTGTTTTGTTATTGTTTCTCTTTTTGCAGCTTTCCTCAACACCTTTTATGGGAAATGGCATACAAATGTCTTTATTAATAAAAATGATTGTGTTTTTTAAAATATCGGTATATTTCTGTTTATTCCTGCTGCAAAGTTGATTTATGCAAGTATGAATATGATTGCTCCTTTTCTTTAAAGTCCTGAGGAGCTCCCAATATTATTCATTAGGTTGTTCATCAGGACATTGGTGTTGACACTGACATCTTATCTTCCTTCTGGGGACTCCCAAGATTTCATGCATGGATAGGTGGGGTCTTCACACCTTCAGTATGTTTGTGGCAATTAGTTGGTTCCTGTTGTTCCAATTTTTGATACATTACTTCACGGTAGTGTGCAATGGTCCCTCTAACTTTAGAAAATGGCGCACGGGAATTGGAAACTGCTGCGTGCTGTTCTGTAGTCATGTGCACAGGCGCGCAATCATGCAGCCTCTGGTATTAGAAAACAGCACGCGGCAGTTGGAAACTGCCGCACGCCGTTCTCTCGTTACGTGGCCGCGCAGCTTAGAGGGAGCATTGGTAGTGTGTATTGTTGTCTTATCGGGTTTTTCTTTTCTCCCCTAAGATGAGATGTTGAGCTTCTGTAATTTAGGGCTAATGTTATGTGGCCTTAATAGTTTATTGCAGACTCTCCCCATCTGATGCTTTCCTCAAATACGGGAAACAGAGCTCCCAGGGTTGTAAAATTATTTAAGCCCAGCATTTTCAGAGAAAAACAAAGGTTAGAAAATGCTGGTGCATTGTGATTAATTAAGGAGATTCATGCAAAGTTAATCACAGGGTGAGAGAGTATCCAGAGTACTTCAATCCAGATAGCACAGCGGTATGCTGGCTAGGGGATGATGGGAGTTAACTTCAACGCATCTGGCTGGCGCCAGATTGAAGAAGCTGATTTAGGGGGAATGTTTCCATACTGAAAATGGTGATATAAACAATATAGATTCTACTACTTGATAACCTACTAATTGGTAAGATAGAAAAATGTGGGTTACATAGAATCACCACCAGGTGGATTCGTAACTGGATGACCAACACTGGATGACCAACATATAGTCCTCAATGGAACTATATCTACGTGGAGGAGAGTATGCAGTGGGTACCCCAAGGCCCAGTACTCTTTAATATCTTCATCAATGATTTAGACGAGAGGATAGAAGGGGAACTCATCAATTTGCAGGTGACACCAAGCTGGCAGGAATAGCCAACACTCTAGAAGATAGACTCAAGCTATAGAAGAATCTTGACAGACTTGAACACTGGGCCCTATCTAACAAAATGAAACTTAATGCTGAAAAAAAATAAGGTTCTACAGCTAGGCAAGAAAAACCAAATGTACAGGTACAGTATAGGTGGTACCTGGTTCAATAATAGTAACTGTGACTACACTAAGATCTTGGAGTCTTAGTGGACAAACATTTAAATATGAGCCAGCAGTGTACCCAAAAAAGTCAGTGCAGTCCTAGGTTGCATTAACAGAGGTACTAGAATAAAGATCACATGAAATGTTAGTGCCACTTTATAATGCCCTGGTGAGACCACACTTGGAATATTGCCTCCAGTTTTGGTCACCACAATATAAAAAAGATGTTGAGACTCTAGAACAGGGCTGTCAAACTCATGGCCCCCAGGCTGGAAATGGTGCGCACTGGCCATGCCCATGCCCGGTTTAGCAAAGGGGGGGGAAAGGTCACAATATGTCATGTGACAATGCCATGACGACTCGAGTTTGATGCCCCTGCTCTAGAAAGAGTGCAGAGAAGAGTAACAAAGATGATTGGGGGACTGGAGGCTAAAACATATAAAGAACGGTTACAGGAATTGGATATGTCTAATTTAATGAAGAAGAAGGACTAGGGATGACATGATAGCATTCCAATATCTAAGGGGCTGCCACAAAGAAGAGGGGTCAACCTATTCTCCAAAGCACCTGAAGGCAGGAAAAAAGCAATGGATTGAAACTAATTAAGAAGAGAAGCAACCTAGAACTAAGGAGAAATTTCCTGACAGAACAATTAATCAGTGAAACTGTTGGGATAAGAATTACTCTTATCAGAGGCGAAATGAATCTTTTCCTGAAACTCTGACATTATCAAAATAAGCCGCAGTATAATTCTAAGGTATAAGATATTTATTTCTTTACAAAAATAATAAATCACATTCTGGCTATAAACATAGGTGTTGCTTCGTGCAGAAGCAGAAGACAAAAGGAAAGAATCAAAAGAAAGGAATGTACACATGCGTACCAGGAACATAATAATCACTTGCTCAGGAATAAACCATTATATTTGATAGGGATGTATCTCCCTGCATATACATGTAACAGGCAACATAAAATCACAGCCTGACAGAAACAATTTGCCCTGAGAAGTTGTAGGTGCCCCAATACTGGAGGTTTTAAGAAGAGATTGAAAAACCATTTGTCTGAAATGTTGTAAGGTTTCCTGCTTGAGCAGGTGGTTGGATTAGAAGACCTCCCTTCTAACAAGGTCCCTTCCAACTGTGTTATTCTGAGATCCCTAGGTAAATATGTTTACAACAATTCTCTCAAAGCTGTTTTTCCAGTGTCTTTCTATATGTGTTGATCATGGGTGCCCAACCTTGACAATTTTAAGACCTGTGGACTTCAACTCCCAGAATTCCCCAGCCAGCCATGTTGGCCTGAGAATTCTGGGAGTTGAAGTCCAGAAGTCTTAAAGTTGAGAAGCTTGGACAACCCTGGTCTAGATCCATCCATATCTATTCCTATCGGTTAATAGGAACAGATGTATTTCACAGTATTTATTTTTCATTTCATTGCATGTTTCCATTATGTTTGATGAAAATGCATGGGCTAGCATTTCACAAAACCCAACTGTAAATTGACGGAAATAAGTATACACTGTATCTCACAATTTGCTCTCAGATAAATGGGTTTGCAATCTAACTTTGCTTGAATAAATGTGGCCACTGTGCTCTTGCTAAAGTCAATAATAACAAAAAAAAGATGGCTAATGGTAGATTATGAACCATCTTTTCCATCCCTTCCTAAGAAAGAAACTCTTTTTAGAAGTGATTGAGACATGTAAATAATCTGTTCAGCTTGAGCTCTGACCCAGTGCTCTGAAAGTGAAGCTTGTATTCCCCCCATCCATTGTTTGCAGGACGGAGGGCTGTGAACAGCATTCCCATAACCCAGGGGTGAGTCTTAATGTCTCCCTTAGAATGTTATTTTATACATTTATTTTGCAGCAGCCTTTCCTAAGAGAAGTAGCTAATTTTGCAACTTAACCTCGTGCAATTCTTATGTACAAACAGCTCATCAGTTCTTGGAAAGAGCAATTCAGAAGTGCTATATTTAAACTCCTCTCTAGGTTATTTTTTGATACATTATAGGAAAAAAAAATACAAGATTGATTCCAAAACATTTGCTCAGCTGGTCCAGATGTACTTTCTTCTGCATTTTTAAAAAACGACATTAAAGCCAGCCTTTTGAATGCTGTGCCCTTGCTTATATGGTGCTATGTAAGTGCTGAGGGCTAGAGAGGGAAATGCAGTGACCTTAAAGCTCCATGAAAAAAAAAAGGTGGGGGAGAGGAATTTTTCCGAATAAAAACTTTTGCTCCAGTATTGCCTTCTTATTGCTAGTTATAGGAGTCTCGTGTTGCATCATGTTGTATAGAAGAACCATCCATGCCCTCTCAGCCAACAGTGGAAGAACTTGGGTTTGAAGAATGATTTCTTTGTCTTGGATTGTACATGTTTTTTGTTTCATTTTCTCTCATTTATGCCAATGGAATTCTATATCTCCTGGAGTTACAGGCAGGGGTGGATTCTAACTTACCTCACCACCAGTTCACTTCCTCCCGCGGCGCATGGGTGCATGCGCATTGTGCGCCGCATGGCTCTGCCATGAGGGTGTGTGGGCGGTTTACAGGCGCACATGCGCACGTGCAGTACCAAAAACCCGGCTCCCGCGCATGCGCAGAAGCAAAAGACAAGATGGTGGCGCCTATGGTGCCACCAAGAGAGCTGGTTCAGGGACGTGGCCAGTTGGCGATCGCTCCCGGTTCGGTGAGCGGGGGGAAATTCCTGCTACCGGTTCTATAGAACCATCCGAACCAGGAGCAACCCATCTCTGGTTACAGGTAAACATTGCTTTCTTGGGAGAACCTGACAATGCTTCATCAATTAGTCTGCACATCTATTTGCTCCTCCATAAATGATTTCTATAGTATACCCCACAATCCCCAGGATTTAGGCAGCATAGAATTCTTCTTCTTCTTCTTCTTCTTCTTCTTCTTCTTCTTCTTCTTCTTCTTCTTCTTCTTCTTCTTCTTCTTCTTCTTCTTCTTCTTCTTCTTCTTCTTCTTCTCCTCCTCCTCCTCCTCCTCCTCCTCCTCCTCCTCCTCCCCCCCTCCCCCCTCCCCTCTCCCTCCCCCCTCCTCCTCCTCATCTATAAAAATGGATCTCCTCCTCCTCCTCCTCCCCTCCCCCCTCCCCTCTCCCTCCCCCCTCCTCCTCCTCCTCATCTATAAAAATGGATATCACTAAATGCTACATGTAATGGGACATTATGATACTATCCCCTGGATTTCTTGCTGCTCAAGAAACTGGAAGAAACAATGCACTGAGCAAATTCAAGTAGGATAACCTTGCACTTACATTTAAACATTACATATTTAAAATTAGATCTCAAGATATGTTCTCTCCCTTCCAGTTCATTCCCAGGGTCAAATTACTTATACACTATGGTAGAATTTAAAGAAAATGGTTATGGTTATTGCTATTAGCCAATACCCCTGAGATTTTCTTGTGGATTTATACAGTACAATGCAGGATAGTATCGTGTTTGAAAGTAGCCTTGTTTCTTTCTTTCCAAGCCACTTTTTTTTTTAAAAAAAAGTGCAATTGTTTCTGTGTTTTTTACATGATTAAATGTCACGCACTAATGCACAGAGCTATAACTGTGGGAGAAATAGAGCTTGGAAAGGGCATGAGTGCCCTACAACTTGTATTTATAGTGGGAGCACACATGCCAGAAGTACAATGCTACAGCTTCCAGAAAAGAAGCTGTGAATGCCATTTGGGTTATTTCAAGTTCTTTTTCCAAATCTTGCAAATGCATGTACTGTACAATGGCAGAGCAATACAGATTTGTCAATCAAAAGTTTATGTAATGATGTGCAGCTGTCTACATGCATATTACAAATTAGGCTCCGCTCAATGGCAGATAATGAACCCCAAATGTGTGTATTGTAAGTATGGTAAGGGGAGGGTTGCTCACATCTATTTATTTTAATCCTAGGAGATAATGGCTATATTAAAACCAAAGTGCACAACACCCATTAGGATTCTCATTGGCTTGAAGGTCACCTGCAAACATTGAGTGGGTGCTAGAGAGATTGATATTCAAAGTTTCTAAAACAATGAAAAGGAGGGTGCTCCAGCTTCTGCAAACCTTAAGACCTTTATCTTGCTCATAAAACAGAAATCCAAAAATAATTTCTTCCATTTTGGGATGGCTTTATCAGTGGATTATTAGGTTAAATGCAGCTTGCAGACCATGCTTTCTGAATTCTCTATGCCAGGGGCGTCAAACTCAGGCTCCCTGAGTTTGCCTCCCCCCATCTCTGCTGGGCCTGGGTGGCCATGGCGCTGATGGGAATCCAGCTTTCCCCACTTGCAGTGGCTGTCTTATGCCTGCTGGGCCTGGGCGTCCTCTACCACCTCTACTCGGCCTTTCTAGCTGGCTACTTTGCCTCCTTTGGGCTGGGCGGGTCTGCCGAGGAGCGGCGGGGGCAGCCCGCAGCAGGGCTGAGGTGCATCAGGTGCTCAAGGGGAACACGCTCCACATGCAGGCCAAGGGCAAGACCCACGAGGGGGCCAAGGAGAAGATGGCCAGTGGTGACCTGCTCTTCAGCCGCAAGCCAAAACAGACAGTGGGATGGAGTAAGCGTGTCCAGCGGTCCACATCATGTGCCTCCACCCGCCTCCGTCTGCTGCTTGGACAGCCAATACGGTGGTAGCAGTGGGCTCCGGAGCTGCAGTGTGTGCCAGCTGAGGGACCAACAGGCTCCAGCTGCAGCCGGAAACCACCACCACCCGCACACAAAGGGCAGCAAGTGCGCAGTGGCCGACAGTTTCCAGCTGCAGCGCCCCGCTCCCTGTCTCACCTCACCTCATCCCACAGGACAAATCTCCTGCCCACTGCCCTACCCACCCGAGACCCCTTGTTTCCCTCCCCAACCCCACCCAACCACCACAGGCACCACCCTCGGAGTGATGTCAAGCTGGCCATGCCCCCAGGCCACGCCCAGTCGGCCACCCTGGCCACACCCCTTCCCCCCCAGCCCCCGGAGGACAACCACAATGCTGATCTGGCCCTCAATGAAATCGAGTTGGACACTCCTGCTCTATGCTATGGAATAGGAGGACTATACAGCCAGTCTTTGACTTGCAACCGTAACTGAGCCCAAAATTCCCATTGCTAAGCAAGGCAGTTGTTAAGTGAGAATTTTATGACCTTTCTTGCCACAGTTGATAAGTGAATCACTGCAGTTGTTAAGTTAGTAACATGGTTGTTAAATGAATCTGACTTCTCCATTGACTTTGCTTGTCAAAATGTTGCAAAAGGTTGTCCTACAACACTGGGACAATATTATTATCATAAATATATGCCAGTTGCCAAGCGTCCGAATTTTGATCACATGCCCATGGGGACACTGCAATGGTGGTTAAGTGTGAAAAATGATCATAAGTCACTTTTTTAGTGCCGTAACTTTGGAATGTTCATTAAACGAATGGCTGTAAGTTGAGGACTACATGTAACCATTTGCGTATGGGTGTTAAAATGTAACACCCATACACTGAGTTGTTTAACTCAGATAATTAAGGGTAATAATAAGGCCAGAGTATCTTCGGGACCGTCTTCTACCGCATACCTCCCTGCGCCCGGTTAGATCCCACAGGGTGGGCCTGCTCCAGGTCCCGTCAGCTAAACAATGTTGGCTGGTGGACCTGTGGGTGAGGGCCTTCTCTGTGGCTGCTCCGGCTCTTTGGAATCAGCTACCCCCCGAGATCCGGACTGTCCCCACCTTTTTGGCCTTCAGGAAAGCTGTGAAGACCTGGTTTTTTTCAATGAACCATTGATATTGGCCCATGTAGTGACTGGATGATTGAATGGTTTTTAAAATTGTTATATAGTTTTTTAATCTGTTTTTAATGTCTATTTTTACCTGTATTCCTGTGAGCCGCTCAGAGTCCTCGCGGATCGAGCGGCATATAAATACAAATAAACTAAACTAAACATTCTATTCATTTTTTACAATTCCACTTCTACTTCCCACTCACTTTTGTTTATATGGCTACATCGCCTTTTGAAGCAAGGTGAGTGTGGTTCTCTGGCAGGCAAAAATTGTCTACCCAGGCCTGGAGTTGGTCTTAGACTTAGAATAACTTTATTGTCACTTTGGATGTACACTAATCGGCATACATTAAAATGAAATTTTGCTGCATTCATCTCTCAAAGGGTCTCCACCTCTAATATATACTACATAAACATGGCATAATGAATAAATAAATACACAATTATGCATATACCCCCATATATTATATGACAAAGAGAAACAACAGTGTCTAGTTCAGATGCATACATGTACATGGTGAGAAAAACGAATCTTGCGACTTTACCAGATGGATGGCATAGGGAACAAAACTGTTACAGAATCTGGTAGTCTTGCTAGAAATACTTTGAAACCTCCTCCCAGAGGGGAGCAACAGAAACAGACCATGAAGTGGGTGAGCTCTTTAACAATGCTTTGAGCTCTAAGGACATAGCGCTTATGAGCAGTATCCTGAATGACAGGAAGCAAGCTTCCTATAATCTTCTCGACTGTCCTTACCACTCTCTGAATGGACTTTCTCTCTGAGGCACTGCAGCCACCAAACCAAACAGTGATGCAGCTTGTTAAAACGCTCTCAATCGTGCCTTTGTAAAAAGTGGCCAGGACAGAAGGAGAAAAATGTGGTCTCCTCATCAGACACAGGAAATAATTCATTCAACCTAGAAATAAGGAGAAATTTTCTGACAGTGAGAACAATCAACCAATGGAACAGCTTGCCTTCGGAAGTTGTGGGAGCTTCATCACTGGAGGCTTTCAAGAAGAGATTGGACTGCCATTTGTCGGAAATGGTGTAGGGCTGTGGTGGCGAACCTATGGCACGCGTGCCAGAGCTGGCACGCGGAGCCATAGAAGCCGGCACGCGAGGGTTCCCACCGGCAAACCGGAAGTGCGAAAAAACGCACTTCCGGTTTGCCGGTGTGCTGTTTTTTGCACTCCGGAGGGTTCAGGGAAGCTCCCTGAAGCTCCGGAATGCAAAAAACTACAAAACGGACAAACCGGAAGTGCACTTTTCCGCACTTCCGGTTTGTCCGTTTTGTAGTTTTTTGCATTCCGGAGCTTCAGGGAGCTTCCCTGAACCCTCCGGAGTGCAAAAAACAGCATACCGGCAAACCGGAAGTGCGTTTTTTCGCACTTCCGGTTTGCCGTTTTTGTCGTTTCAGGCTCCGTTTTGTCGTTCCAGGCTTCGGTAAGTGGGCCTGTGCGGGGGTGGGGGTGTGTGCGCATGCGCAGGGGGCAGCGTGGGGGGGTGTTGTGTGCATGCGTGGGGGGGAGGGAATGGGTGTTGGCACGTGAGCGCGCGCGAGCACGCCCCCCCCCCCTTTTTCAGCACGCAAGCCAAAAAAGGTTCGCCACCACTGGTGTAGGGTCTCCTGCTTGGGTAGGGGGTTGGACTAGATGACCTACAAGGTCCCTTCCAACTCTGTTAATCTGTTTAATTCTGTAGACATTGGCCTTTTGAGAAGGGTGGCATCAGATAAGTGACATTGGAGGGAAGGGGCTACTTGCAGCTGTTCACATGGATAAGTAAATCCTTTTATATCTCCTGAATAAAGAACTGATGGACTTTTATCTCCCACAGCAAAATTCCCAAAGAAATATAAAGGAAAAACATATTAAGAGAAGCTAGGGCAGCTTCCGGTGTTTCTAGGGCTAAGCAAAGATTATAATCCAAAATTAGAAGGGTAATACAAAAGAATTTTTTTTTAATCATCCTGAATTATGGGGGGAGGGGTTGGAGTCCAATTTGCTTAAAAAGAAAAAGAACAATTCATATGAATAATTTGAAAATGGACTTCATATCTATAATAATTTGCTTGTCCTATTATTATGGTCTCATTATTACTTCTTTTTAATAAAGGAGAGGAAAACAAACGACAGAACATACTATGTTTTGTTTTGTCTGAGTCCAACTCTGCAGAACTATGAAAAAAACAATACTAGATAGACCCCAAATCCTAAATTCACCATATTTCTACATCTTGATAAAGAGGCTTCCACATTTATTAAGTGATTACCTGGTCAAATGATAAACCTCATATAATGAATCACTAAGTGAGTTAAGAGTTTTTCCTGTTTAAAAATGGAGCTGGGTATCTTTTAGATAACCTTGGAAAGCTCAGTAACAGGAACTCTTCATTCCAAGTACTGAGCCATAAATATACAGTAGTTGATCTGCAGCCAAAGCGAATGTTAGAGAAAATTATTCATAGCCCTTCTATGTTAGCTCTTCAGAGTTGGCGGGGGGAGAGAAAGAGAGGATATCACTTCTCATTGTTTCTAGAGAGGATATCTGAAATCACAGCTGCTTCCTTGAATTGCCACTATCTTTTGTGGGGAGAGATACTAATCAATCTTAAAATTATTCTCATTTATTGGATTTATGATACAGAGATCTCATAAGGGGCAAACTAAGAGTTATTGTCCCCCTAAAAGCCTCACACGATATTGTGGCAGGATAAAGGTTTAATTTCAGATCTCCATGTTAGTTACTGATGAGGTGGAACCAAACAAGTTTGCTGAATTTTCTACATGTATAATATCTATGCATGGGTTATTATCGAGTCTATTTTGCTTCTCATCTGCTGCTAACTTTTAGAAGACTTGATTTCCAAAACGTTTTTGCTTTGACTCTTGAATCTGATTTGCTCTGAAAACACTCAGAAATGATAAACGTTCTTTACTATTTTAAACTACGTCTACTACTTCATATGCTCTGTTAATGTAGCCATGTTCAAGCATCTGATCCTTTGTTGTTGTTGTTGTTAGTTGCGAAGTCGTGTCCGACCCATTGCGACCCCATGGACAAAGTTCCTTCAGGCCTTCCTGTCCTCTACCATCCCCCAGAGTCCATTTATGCTCACGCCGACTGCTTCAGTGACTCCATCCAGCCACCTCATTCTCTGTCATCCCCTTCTTCTTTTGCCCTCAATCATTCCCAGCATTAGGCTCTTCTGCAGTGAGTCCTTCCTTCTCATTAGGTGGCCAAAGTATTTGAGTTTCATCTTCAGGATCTGGCCTTCTAAAGAGCAGTCAGAGTTGATCTGCTCTAGGACTGACTGGTTTGATCGCCTTGCAGTCCAAGGGACTCGCAGGAGTCTTCTCCAGCACCATAGTTCAAAGGCCTCAATTCTTTGGCGCTCAGCCTTTCTTATGGTCCAACTTTCACAACCACACATTGCAATTGATCTGATCCTACTAATACTTAAATCTCACCCAGAAGAGGGAAAGAGGAGGCAAGATTGCAATTCAGAAACAAGTTCCAAGGATTAGCATACAGGGGAAAAAATGTCCCAGATCACAAGAAGTTCATATTTAAAAACAACACAAAAAACTGTTGGAGCACTCAAAATTGGGAGAATTATATACGGCATTGACACATCAAAGTACATTGTATATGTACTTTGTACTTGTACAAAGTGGCATTGTATATAAAAAAGACAATAGACTCTAATCAAATATTTGCTGATGAAGAAGAAAGAATTTTAATGGTGGAAGCAACAATTAATTATAAACGAACACTCTTGGTGGCAATATATGCTCCAAATGACAATCAAGAAGATTTTTATGGAAAATTACACAGAAAAATAATAGAACTTGAATATGTATATATATATGCTAGGTGACTTTAATGCAATAATTGAAGCAGATTTGGATTACAAAACTACAAAGCTAAACAAGAGGCCTAGGAAAACCCCTCCAAAAACCTTTTTTATAATGGTAGAGGAACTAAGTATTCAAGATGCTTGGAGAAAAAGTAATCTTAAAGAAAAACAATATACATTTTATTCAAATAGACACATGTCGTGGTCTAGAATTGACATGATGTGGATGTCAGCTGACCTACTAGTTAACATAGAAGACATAAACATTGAAACAGGTACTTGGGCAGATCATAATCTGGTGACTACAACATGGAAGGGACAAAAAAAAAACCAAGATGGACACTAAATCAAATAATATTGAATGAAAAGAAGTTTCAACAAAATATGGAAAAATAACTGGGGTTCTTTTTTAAAGAAAATAAAAAGGAAGATACCTCATTACAAAATGTGTGGGGCACAGCCAAAGCATATATTCGAGGATTGGTAATAAAGTATTCAGGTAAAAGGAATAAAAAGAAGAGACAAACACACAAAAAATTGGAAGAGGAATATAAGAAATTAGAGATGGAATTACAGCAAGATACACAAAATAAGAGAATTAAAGATCAAATGGATTTGAAAAAACACGAAATGAACTTACTTGAAAAGGAAGATTTGGCACTTAAAATAAAGAGTTCTAAACAAAAAAAAATTGAAAATGCAAACAAACCAGGAAGATGGTTGGCATATAAATTGAAAAGGGAGAAGGAAAAAAAACTAATTAATCAACTAATAGATGAGGAAGGAATGGTACATTATCGGAATGAGGAGAAGAAAAAAATAGTTCAGAATTATTATGAGAAATTTTATCAGCAAGAGAAAGTTGAAGAAGAAAAGATAAAATTATATTTAGAAAAAGCTGAATTACCTAAAATACCAGAGAAATTTAAGAAAGCTTTTGAGGAGAGAATAACGATGATGGCATTAACAGAGGGAATTAAAAAACAAAAGAATTGGAAAACACCAGGTCCAGACGGATTGCCAGCTGAGTTTTATAAAACATTTCAACATGTGATAGGTAACACAATGCTGGACATATTTAATGAGCTCATGATAGAAGCGAAGAAACCAAATTCATGGATGGAGGCATATATTACTCTTATTCCAAAAGAAGACTCAGATTTAAGGCAAATCAAAAACTATAGACTGATTTCTTTGTTAAATGTGGATTACAAAATATTTGCATCAATTATGGCTGAGAGATTAAAGAGATTGTTAAATGAATTTATGCACACATATCAAAGTGGATTTTTACCTAAGAGGCAGATTAGAGACAACATGAGAATAATCTTGAACACGTTGGAATATTATGAAGAACATCCTGAAAACAAATGGCGTTGATGTTTCTTGATGCACAAAAGGCGTTTGATAATGTGAATTGGCAATTTATGATAACACAATTACGATTTATGGAGTTTGGGGAAAGATTTGTAAATATGATCAAAACAATTTATCGTGAACAAGCAGCAAAAGTGATGATAAATGGAGATATGACTGAGAAGGTGAATATTATGAAAGGTACAAGACAGGGATATCCTCTATCACCATTCCTGTTTGTTTTGACACTATTATTAAATAGTATTAAAGTGGTTAGAAAAGATGACACAGCAACATATTGACTTAAAACCAGAACTGTTCCTGTTGGGTATTTTATCAGAGAAATATAGTAAAGAAATTGTATACTTGATTATTCATGTAATAACTGCAGCGAGAATTGTATTTGCACAAAATTGGAAAGCAGGTAAAATCCCTACAAATGGAGAGATAATCAAGAAAATACTGGAATGTGCAGAAATGAACAGATTAACAATGGCAATGAAAGGGAAAGAGGAATCAGAGTATTATGATGTATGGGAGCATTTTTATCATTGGATAGAAAATGAATATAAATGAAAAGAGATATGGAGTTAAATAAAATGAAAGGGAAAGGTTTTGATAGAGGATAAGTTTAATTGAATTGTAAAAGTAGACTTGTTTATATATTAAGAAAATAGTGGTAAAATAAAATATGTTGATTTAAAATGTTGCACCCAGACGACACACTGTGATTGATGATGTATTGTTTGTTGGAAAAAAATTATATATATATATATATATATATATATATATATATATATATATATATATATATATATATATATATATATATATATATATATATATATATATATATATATATATATATATATATATATATATATATATATATATACACACACACACACACACAACTTTATAAATGAGCAAAGCCATCAGCTGACTGCAGCAATATAATGGCATGAGTTAGTCATTTGTTTATTACATGTGCGTACTTTCTTTTTCCTTTATTGCTTGGGCTATAGGTTTCTCATAATCATCAGGTGAAACAAGTCCAGCTGAGAAACTCTAGGGCAGTGGTTCCCAACCTTTCTAATGCTGCAACCCCTTAATATAGTTCCTCATGTTGTGGTGACCCCCAACCATAAAATTATTTTCGTTGCTACTTCATAACTGTAATTTTGCTACTGTTATGAATCGTAATGTAAATATCTAATATGCAGGATGTATTTTCATTGTTACAAATTGAACATAATTAAAGCATAGCGATTAATCACAAAAACAATATGTAATTATGCCAGATCAAAAATTATCGGGCCAGTCTTTGCAAGAGCACAAGGAATATCATCTTCCACAACAAGTTTACTTCTGTATTTAGACTTGATAACCAACAAGTGTACAGCAATATTTCTCAATCTCAGCAACTTTTAAGGTGCCTGGACTTCAACTCCCAGAATTCAAAGCAAAGCTGGCCCCTTAGCTGATGTTGTCAAAGCTCGGCCGCCAGGCGTCACAAACGCCTCTCACCGAATTGCACCTCTCCCGACCAATCAGAGGGCTTGGGCAAGTTGAGTCGATATGGCCAGACTTGTGGCAGTGGGGGGGGGGAGCTGAGGATGCCGGGGCGACCCCTGGGAAATGGTTGTTCGACCCCCAAAGGGGTCCCGACCCCCAGGTTGGGAACCACTGCTCTAGAGTTTTCCCAATTTCCTTTGCAGTCTGCCAGCAGCAATCCTAACCTCCTAGCAATTTCCAGAACACAAATGGAACCTCTCTCTCTCTCTCTCTCTCCCTCCCTCCCTCCCTCCCTCCCTCCCTCCCTCTCTCTCTCTCTCTCTCTCTCTCACACACACACACACACACACACACACACATATCCAATTCTTCTCTCCCTTTCCCCATCATTTTCTGTAAGGAAGAAAGCACATTTTTTTTCTTTTTAAATCTGTACTGTTAGTAAAGGAGGAATTTGCCTATGCTTTTCCAATTTACCAGGATGATACAATGAGCAGCCAGTGCACTGCATTGTGTGTATAAAATCTGGTAGAAGCATAAAGACCAGTCATCTAACAGTGCTAGCATATGCATTGTTTAAAGCTGATCTTCCTTCATTCCTCACAATTTAATATCCTGCTGCTACAATCCCAACCCTTCAGAAAGGCAAGGCTTCGGAACACAAGTCTTCCCCAATGCAATTATTTATTTATTTTATTTATTTATTTATTTTGTCAACACGTGTACAAGATAACAGGTATGATATAAATAAACAAAAGCAAAGTATGTATAGGTAAAAATTAGACAATAGGACAGAAGGACTTTGGGTGTGAAAGCTTTTGAAGAGCAAGCTTACTGCTATGGCAACCAGGGAAGCCTTTCAAGGCATCCACTTACATTATTTACAATCTATCTTCTCTTGCTACTGTAGCAGGATTCTTCAAAAGGAACATTTTTGCAAATCAGTAGACAATAGGGGTCAGCAGCAAGCCACAATGATGCCAGAATGGTGAACCTTGAACCGTAATGTTGCAATGCAAGCCCTTTTGTACTTTTGATAAGTGTTTTGACACTTATCATCCACTGCCTCAACTGCAGAAACCCATGCACACAAATATAGCACACAGACACATGGAGCATTATAAGTGGAAGGCAATACTAGTGAATTATTTCCTTTTGGCTTAGAAAAAGATCCTTGATTGTTTAATGTACCCATGGGTAAAGAGGAATGTTTGTTGTGGTGTTAAAGATGTATTGATTGGGGATGGGAAAACACATGTTTCTTTTGTACCCAGGTGATGCCATGTTGTTGTTTGAGACCCAACATGATTTGTAGTGAATATTAGGTAGATTGTATGATGCAACAAGGATTATGAATCTGAAAATTAATGTATAAATGATTTAGGGTACAAAACACAAGGCAATTGTATTTAACACAAAAAATAAAGTGAATAACTTAACAATAAAGTTTTTTAGCTTTAACAATAAAGTTTTTCAGCTTTATTGAAAAACTAGAGCAAATAAATGATTATATATATATATAGGTAAAATGTTGACTAAAGATGGAAAATGCATGGAGAAATTTTAAGATGTGCAGGTGTTGGTAGGAAGATAGAAGATGGCATGTGATCTGTTCAAGAGCAACGACAGCTTTTTGTTGTTATTGTTCAGTCACTAAGTCATGTCTGACTCTTCAGGACTCCATAGCAAAATAGCTATGTTTAAGTGTACACTTCTGTCCACTTTGTTGAAATGAAGCGACTGGAGTATGTCAGGAGAAGCATAAAGGTACTTTAGAGGCAATAGGAATTGAGTTTGGAACAGAATCAAGAATAAACCGCTGCTGGATGAATGTGGACTTCATAAAAAAGGGAGTGTCCAGTATGAAGGAAGTACATTGAGAGTTGAATTGCAAAACAAACAAATATATATATATGTTTTGCAACACACACACACATATATCTGAAGAAAGAGTGAACTTTCAAGAGGAAGTGCAAAAGTCATAGAATTGTTGGATAGAATTGATGACATCATTAAAAAGAGGTGATCAACATAGCAGCATATTATGTTTTATGCACAGATACGTTTTTTCCTTTGCAGTGCCATTCTGTTTATATAAAACTGAGTTAGATCATCTATATGATAATATACTCTACATTGTAACAAATAGAGGCTTTTACACAGAGGCTTTCCCATCAACACAACCTCATACTTCAGCTGGAGATGTGCAAAACCTGAATGCTGGTCTTCTATGTGCAAATGAGATGTTTTATGTCTTTCAAAATATTTTTTTTCCAGGAAAATTGAGCTAAACATGTCGGATCATGGCCACCAAATTATTTCTTAGTTCCCCCTGGACTCAGGATCAGCCTTTCTCTTCATTTTAATGGGTAATAAATTCAGTGAACTTAAGCCCGGATTCATTTTTGTTTATTGAGATTTTATTTATGGTCTATCCTGTACACAGTCAGAAAAAAATTAAAGTAGTGTCCTTTGAGGGTTGTGTACACATCATGGAGTACAAGTTCCGGTGCTGCCTAGTATCAAAAAATATCTTGGTACTGTGTGAAAAGTTATAACACAGACATATTTATTTTTTTACATTTCTTTATTTTATTTCCAAATTTAAAGTACAAAATAAAGAAAAAACAAAACAACTATCAAACACTATCGTAATAATAAAAATTAAAAACAATATCTGTACAAAAAACAAAAACAAATGATGAATATACTGTATCATTCACACTGACATCAAAGATAAAAAGACCATGCTAGTTGAATGCTGAAAAATATATCAAAAATATCTGATGCATTCTTCTCATAGACATAATTCTATGAGATTATGTCCTTCCATTGTATTAATTTCCTTGCATGGAGACTAAGACTTTTCTGAACTTGGGCTTGAGCTGTAAGCAAATTGGCTAGAAATGAATCTGGTTTCAGGTATCCTTTAGTAGCGTTTAACCCCTCCTCCTTTGGCCATTCTGTCCAGACCAGGTCTACCAAGGGACATAGACTGGGAGAATTACTGCTTCTTTGTCTCTCCCACCTGTGCCAAGAAAAGACTCACTAGTTGATTTCCTTTATGTGGGAGAGCTTTTGAGAACATGCTATTTCTGTCAATAGATTTCTTTTTTTATGAGCCTCTCTTTACTGAGTCATGCAGGACATTTTTCTTCCTGATGTGTCTACCATGGACCAGTAAAGAAAAAGAAATGAATGAAAAAACACCACTACAGTTTTACCATTATTCCTGTCATGTGGACTAACAAAAATGTAAGCTAGTAGGACATTTATGAGAGAGAGAGAAAGAAGAGAGGGAGGAAGGAAGGGAGGGAGGGAGGAAGGAAGGAAGGAAGGAAGGAAGGAAGGAAGGAAGGAAGGAAGGAAGGAAGGAAGGAAGGAAGGAAGGAAGGAAGGAAAGAAGGAAGGGCCAGCGTTTCACTGAACTTTTGAAGAAAGAAAACATCAAGCTTTACCATTATTCCTGTCACTTAAGCTAAAAGTGGAAATTGACAGAACTTTGGTCAACTACCTGATTTTTTTAAAAAGAAGGACCTAATATTTCATCTTTTGTTTAAAAAGTAATAAATAGCACAGTGTTTCAACAGTCACCTTGGAGGGCTTTGTCCATTCTCTGGAGTAGAAGCGATTGCCTATAATGAGATGAAGCATAAAAGGTGACTCAGACAGCGCAGCTTGAGTCAGCAAAAGTCTGAAAGCACTCCTTTGAATGAACCAAAGGGAAAGAAAAAAGGGCTTTCTTGTGGGTTTGGGTCTGAGTGGAGAATGATAACATATTGTGTTGTATATGCCAATTCTTGAGAAAGGATTAGTGGTCTGTATTTGCAGTTGGGCATCCTGGTTTTGGAAATGAGTCCTAAATTAATGTGTGATCCTTTCTGTTCTAACATCAAAACCTTTGAAACAGTACAATCATACTGTAGCATTTCTCTAAGAATTGTATACTTGATAAAAAAAAGGCAGAGATGGCACATTAATAGAAATCGCTTCAAATGAAAAATCTTTTTCAAGAATACTGGAACAGCAACATTGACTTTAGATTTTATTTTGGATAAATAGGAAATGTCATGTTAATTTACAAACTGCAGGGCCTACATTCATTTTATAATGCTTTAATCCACAGCCATTTTTTTTACTCTTCCAGTTTTATTGATTTTTGATATCTACAAAGTTTTGTTCAAAACTAGTTCTACTATTAATTTATGACTCAATCCTTCCCTTGATATCTTGAGGCTTTTGAGTCAATACCAAGGGAAATGGGTGAGTGATTTAGGCTGCAATACTATACGCATCTATCTGAGACTTAGTTTTCTGGAGGCCTATATTCTATTACACTGTATGTCTATATGTCCCAGAGCCAGTTTATACCTTCAGTATATTCAAATAGAGAAGTCTGTTGCCTACAGACTGTTCCATGTATTTTTAGTAGGGTTTAAAGCATATATTCTGAAGCCTTCCCTGCTAGTATCATGAGAGCACCCTTGCTATAGGAGAAAGCAAGGTAGACCGTTTTTCCCTCCACATGTGACCCAGTCTGTAAGGATTAGAACAAGGCTCTCCAACCTTGGCAACTTTATGACTTGTGGATTTCAACTCCCAGAATTCCTCAGCCAGCATTGCTGGCTGAGGAATTCTGGTAGTTGAAGTCCACAAGACTTAAAGTTGCCAAAGTTGGAGACCCCTGGATTAGAAGGCCAGACGAATAAAGCATAATAAAACAATTCCTGGAGTTCTAACTTTACTATGTTTAAATGCAGGTTTCTACTTTTGTAGACCCAAATATAAGAAATAAAATGTACAGGAAACATTCCGCTCAACCCATTTAATTGAAAATCAACCTGTTTTTTTAGTAACAGTTCAATGTTCTGAATCAACGAATGAAGTCATAGCAATTATTTGCACAACCATTTGCCTTCTCCTGGTGATGAAGCAGGGGTGGGTTCTAAATTTTTTACTACCGGTTCTGTGGGCGTGACTTATTTTGTGGGGCATGGCTTGATGGTGGGCGTGGTTTCATGGTCATGTGACTGGGTGGGCATGGCTTCATGGTCATGTGACTGGATGGGCGTGACCAATTCAATGTCACTCACATCAAGAGGTGCCTCGCCTCCCAGCCATTCCTTATCACATCCAGCCTTAACATATCTACAGTTCTGTAAAAATGTTGTTCACCTTTTTTCAACTTTATTATCTACATACTATAGATGTACTTTCATGGACCACTGAAAGGAGAAAATGGCTCACATGCTTTGCCCAAGAGTGTGATAGGCAACAGGCTTTTAAGGGGCTGCCAGAAAGAAGGGGCGGGATATTTCCCAAAGCACCAGAAGGCAAAACAAGAAGCAATGGATGGAAACTGAACAAAGAGAGAAGCAACCTAAAACTAAGGAGAAACTTCCTGACAGTGAGAACCAATATACAAGGTGGTACATAAATATTTCAGTCATAATTTCACATATAAAATAGCCATTCGTGTAATAAAACCTGCATATGGTTCAAAACAGTAATTAGTATTATTTGTTGCTTGATGTTTGACAGCAAGCCTAAAAGTCAAAGATCACAAGAGTGCTTCTTTCTCTGTATACAAAACATCACATACCAGGAATAGCATATTAAGCTGGACTTATGCAACCTGATGTACAAAATAAACACACACATATTTACACTCTGGACTATAAACATTGAATGCATGTAAATCCCTGAAAAATGTGTGGTAGCCCTGGGCAAAAGAAAGGCAGTAAAATCACTCTAGGTGTAGGGACAGTGTAAAATATTAACACATGATAAATAATGGAACAATTAAAAATAATAGCACAGAGTTTTCTCTCTCTCCCCCCTTCCTCTTTCTTTCTTTCTTTCTTTCTTTCTTTCTTTCTTTCTTTCTTTCTTTCTTTCTTTCTTTCTTTCTTTCTTTCTTTCTCTCCTTTCCTCTTTCTTTCTCTCTTTCTCTTTTTCTCACTCTCTTTCTCTTTTTCTCACTCTCTCTTTCTGTCTCTTTCTTTTTCTCTTTTTCTTGTCTCTCTCTCCCTTCCTCTTCCTCTTTCTCTTTCTCTTTCTCTTTCTCTCTCTCTCTTTCTTTCTTTCTTTCTCTGTCTTTGTTTCTTTGTTTCTTTGTTTCTTTGTTTGTTTGTTTGTTTCTTTCTTTCTTTCTTTCTTTCTTTCTTTCTTTCTTTCTTTCTTTCTTTCTTGTCTCTCTCTCCCCCTTCCTTTCTCTTCCTCTTTCTTTCTTTCTTTCTTTCTTTCTTTCTTTCTTTCTTTCTTTCTTTCTTTCTTTCTTTCTTTCTTTCTTTCTTTCTTTCTCTTTCTTTCTTTCTTTCTTTCTTTCTTTCTTTCTTTCTTTCTTTCTTTCTTTCTTCCTTTTTCTTTCTTTGTCTCTTTCTTTCTTTCCTCTCCTCTCTCTCTCTTATTAATTTTGAAACATATCAAATAGAAGTCAAGACAAATGTCCTGTGGAGAATTAGTTTTTAGTCCTTCTGATCAGCAGTCTTATTCAGTTGACTAACATAGATATTCCATATGCAGAGCATTACCCAACATCAATTTGGGTGCTGCCACTGAGGTAGGATCCTGTCTCAGGTTGGAGACTAGTATATTATTTACTACAGTCAATTAAAATCTGAAGTGTTTTTCCTGGGTCAGTTTTTCATTATTTACTGCAGCTGTTACAAAGAATCAACCAGCTAATCAACCAATGTCAAATCAAGAGGTGCTTTAAGAGAGCTGAAAATCTTGCCCAACAGCAGCCAGTTGGGCATGAAAACTTCTACCTCTATTTCTGGTTTTAAAAAGCAATGAAGCTCACTAGAAACATCCATCATATTGAGCTAAAGAACTGAGTCTGCCTAGTCCATACATAAACGTTGGGATTTATACAATAAATAGCCCCATTTCTTATTTCTCAAAATCATATCTCATGTTGATGGGCAAATAGATGGCCATAATAATTACTCTGAGTTTCATAGGGCCTCTAGGAAGAGAGGAAAGATACCTTTTTACCTCAGAACTGACCAATACCATAGCGGCAGTGGGGCATCCCAGAACTCCCGTGGAGTTTTCCTGATCAGAGGCATCAGCGGCGGGGTCGGGAATTTTCCTGCATGGCTTTTACCAGTGGGTGGCAGTGGGTAGTGGCAGTGGGGGAAAGAAGCCTGCCACCGCCTGGAGCTTGCTTTTCACCCCTCCCCAACCTCCCAAACTCGTGCAGGGAAACTTCACGGGAGTTCCCGCACACCCCAAACTCCGGCGTTTTTTTCCTGCGCAGCTTTTGATGGCGGGGTGTGTGTGTGAAAAGGGAGCCGCCTGAAGCTCGCTTTTCACCCCCCCCGCCACCCAAAGCCATGCAGAGAAACTTCCCGGGAGTTCCAGGACACCCCGAACTCCAGAGTTTTTCCTGTGCAGCTTTTGCTGGCAGGGGGTGAAAAGCAAGCTGCCTGGAGCTCACTTTTCATCCCCCTCCCGCCACTGCCCAAAGCCATGCAGGAAAACTTCCCAGGAGTTCCAGGATGCCCCACTGCCGCCCCCTCAGCCCAGCGCAACAGCTGTGTCTCCAGTTATGGATCGCGGGACCCGATCTCGGAAGGTAAGTGGGTGTGGCGGACCAGCGGGAAGGCCACATGGAAGGCAGGCAAGCATGGCAGGACTGAGAGGAAGGGAGTAGGCTGCTAGCTCCCTTCCCCATGGCCGGGCGGCCTTGACATGCTTGCCTGCCTTCCATCCTGATGGGAGCTGCAGCGCAGCGACGGCAGAAGGAAAATTCCAGAGTGGCGGTAGCAGTGCTCGAGAAGGGTGGCCCTTGGGGCCCTGGGAAAGCGTACAGTAAGGAGTTGCCACTTTGGGTCCTCCCAGTCTGTAAAATGTTGCGGGAGAAACTACCAAGAGCGCCGGTGGGCTTCTCTGTCTACGCGAGCCCGGGGAGTAGCAGCAAGGAAGGCCTCAGCCAGTCCCCGGGCTCGCATATACCGCAAACCTCACCAGTGCTCTTGGTAGTTTCTTGCTGTCCCCCTACTGTCCACGCCCCATGAAGTTACTTATCTTTAGGCAGCCGCAGAAGGAGGCAGCAGTAATGCAGGCAGGCCAGGAAGTCAGCAAGTGACAACGCGAGGCGGGGCGATTGGTGAGCCAGCGAGTCAGTGAGCGGCGGGCGGGTAGGCAGGCAGGGCAAGCATGGCGTGGATGGGCGGGACGACCGAGCAGGGGGAGCAAGCAGACCTGGTGTCGGGGGGAGCGAACAGAACCGGCTTGGGAGTGTGGCCAGGCTGCTGTTACTCCCGTTTCGGGGAACCCATCCCTATTTTTACTACCGGTTCTATAGAACCACTCCAAACCGGCAGGAACCCACCTCTGTGATGAAGCCTTTTTTTCTTCAGGAAAAGAAGTGATTGTTTTTCTCCAGATAATAATTTCTATGAAGTTACAACCATGTTGATTGGCAGTGGTAAGAAACAAAGGCAAGTGTTTATGATCTTCCTAGAGGTTTGTTTTTTTTTCATTTTAGTTGGTAAACTGGTATAAAATCACAATCCTATTGCAAACAGGTAAACCATATCATTAATATAGCAATATAATAGTAAAGTGAATCATATAGAAGGCTCATCACTGCCTAGTAGTAAAATCTACTGATTTGCAGTGGGGTTAAAGTAGCATATTCTAATATTCCTATCAAGCCTCCTGATATCATTGATTAATCTTAGAATATTTGGTGACGGATTGTGATTACCAAGTGACCAGGAGAGCATAACGTCGCCTTCCTTCCTTCCTTCCTTCCTTCCTTCCTTCCTTCCTTCCTTCCTTCCTTCCTTCCTTCCTTCCTTCCTTCCTTCCTTCCTCACAACAATCCAACATTGTGGCTCTTGTACTCTGGGAGGTGAAGATAAAGGAGTTTCGTTCTGCAGCAGCCCCTAATTTAAAAAGACAAGGGGAGAAAATAGAATCCTTATGGGAGAGATTAGGCCTGCTAAGGCTTGAACCTAGTCCTTTTAACTCCAAAGAAAGTGAAGGGAGCTAGGGAAATGATGGAGAACTTCACCACAAATATTATCCAGGCACCATGTCCTCCCACTGGGGATCAAAGGAGATCCTAGGTTTTGTTTAGGGTTTCAGAGGTCACATCTATCTATCACAGTGGACAGGGGTATTCACCAGAGATATCAGAGTTGTTACATATTTGTTGTTTCTGTATATGTGCTATTTGCCCACTACTTCTTAGAATAATTCCTGTAGTTTCTTTTTTTAATATGTAAAGCTTATTCTCTAAATGTCTTTTTGAATTGCTGTTATGTCTATCTGGTGTGCTGCTGTGGCCATGGTTAAGTCACATAGAATCATGAATATAATTTCAGAGCAGGGGAAAGAATTCTAATCACATTTAGGAAGTGTCTTGGCATCATTCATCTGTAAATCTGCTGTCAAGACAGGACAAGTTAGAAATGCAAATTAACTAAAGTCACATGGAAGGTAAAAAAATATGGTGCTTTTTAAAATGTTGGTGTAAGGCTGATCTGAACAGGCAAGAAAATATGAAAGTGCAATGAGTAAATTAATTATTATTAAGAGATGAAACTACAAGATAAGATTATTCTAAGTTCTCATTGAGGCAGGTCCATGATCCAAATCTCAATACTTTACCCTAGCTTCTTAGGTTTGTAATTGGTCCTGACTATACAGATATGTTTAGTACATATCTTGTTGCTCAGAAATCCATGGGTAAAATGAGAGAGCCCAACAGCCGTGCACTAATATTGAGATGATTGACAGTTCCCTAGTTTCAGATACATAGCTACATTAAAGCTGCTGAGGAAGAGGAAACCCTAGAAGCTGAGATATACCCATCCATTATGGATTATGCATCTAAAAGACATACCCCTATAAGTTGCCTCACGCTTTGATTGGTTGCATTCTGTTGAATGCCTTTACAGATTGATGATGGTCTAAAAGACATACCCCTATAAGTTGCCTCAGGCCTTGATTGGTTGCATTCTGTTGAATGCCTTTACAGATTGATGATGGGCCATCTGCTTTAAGCATGCTCTACATATGGAAAAGGATCTTGAAGGTTGAACACTTTCCAAAAGAGATGCATGAAATCCAAGAGCTTCCTTGTTCGTTTATTGGTCTTCCTGGTAGTAAGAATAGCATATGAGTCAGCAATCACCCTGAATGTATTTATCTTCTTGATTCTTTTGAAACTGTACTATACATTCCAACAGGAACAGGTGCAACCAAAGGGGGACATGAAAAAATTATAATTTTTTTTGTAGAGGAAGGATGGTTTAGCAGAAATCCAAAGCAGCCATTAATCTCTCATTTGGGTCTGAAATGATAGCTGCTGAAATGATAGTCCGAGTTTCATATCCGTCTTGGGAAAAATGCCCACATAGCAATAGCACTTTACTTATATACCGCTTCATAGTGCTTTACAGCCCTCTCTAAGCGGTTTACAGAGTTCAGCATATTGCCCCCAACAATCTGGGTCCTCATTTTACCGACCTCAGAAGGATGGAAGGCTGAGTCAATCTTGAGCCTAGTGAGATTTGAACAGCTGAACTACTGAACTAGCAGTCAGCCTGCAGTCGCAGCATTTAACCACTGCACCACTTCAGCTCTTATTCCACATCTAAGGGCCATGCTCATCTTTCCTCCATTTTTGACCCAGCAAGCAGCAACTGCAATGAAATGTTTTTTTAAAAATGCTCAAAAAGACATGTGAGGCCTTGGGAAGGAGAAAAAAAACCTGGAAATGTTGCTAGCCCAAGGATGAATTTTCATCAGAACTGCTCAAACTACATGTGCAAATTAATCTTGACTTGGAGATGAGCAAAATATTAAGTTAAACACATAGACTCGAGTACAATATTCACGGCTAAGCAGTTCCTTGATAATATTCCACTTTCAGACCAGAAACCTAATTTACCAGTCTGCCATGAAATAATACAGTTGATTAATGTATCAAAAGGCCCGGGGAATATGGGCATATTTTAATAAAACTAGCAGATGTAGTGGTTGAACTCTGCCTAATTTTGAATATACTGCCACATTCTGCAACATATTCTATGATGTATTAAGCAATCACAGCCATGTAGAATTCTAGCTTCTGCCTTTTCTTTTCTTTTCTTTTCTTTCCTTCCTTCCTTTTTTTAATTTGTTCTTCACCGCCTCATGCTTAGCAAGCATTTCTTACAATGTGTTATTTAAACCTTTTGTGCTGAAGCTTTAGTTCTGATAGGGGTCAGGGAGTTTGGTCTAGCACTGAAGACTGACCCTGACATAACCACAAATTGTGTGGAGACCAACAGTCTTTACCAACATCATGATTCATGGAGACCCATCAGAACAGACAAGTTGTTTTGAACACTCTTGCAATCTCTCTTTCCTTTTATTTAATTTATGACTTGCTCATCAACGAGATGACCTCCCCTGTGCAGGAGAGATGAAAGCGGGAGAGAATCTATTAACATTCTGCCTCCCTCTAGAACATTAGAACAAAGTGCTTATAATAGGTGAGAGAGGAGATGAAGCAGAACAGACTATCAGATGCCTCAGCTTTTGATATGCCTCAAGATACTGGTTGAGTCAAGTAATCACAAACATCATGACAATACACTTTGTTGGAAAGATGTGCAAGCTTTAAAACAGCACAAGATTCATCTTTGGAAATATGAGTGTATTTAGAACAGTGTTTCCCAACCTTGGCAACTTGAAGATATCTGGACTTCAACTCCCAGAATTCCCCAGCCAGCGAATGCTGGCTGGGGAATTCTGGGAGTTGAAGTCCAGATATCTTCAAGTTGCCAAGGTTGGGAAACACTGATTTAGAGTCTGCTTTGAACATCCTAAAAAGTGACCACGGGTACTTACAAAATATGTGTGTCACGTAGCACACAATGGTACGGCTTGCAATATTGTTGGCAATGTTGTTACAGTGGGCTCTGGCACTTTGATCTTTAGAAATGAGTACTCCAAGGTCTTTGACAGAGTGTGGGTCGTCTACAAGATCAAGTCCATCTAGCTTGTATTTTATGTTCTGATTTTTTTTGCCAATGTGTAAGACAGAGCATTTGTTGGTTGATATTTGAAGTTGCCACTTGTTTGACCAATCTGACACATAGTCAAGGTCTTTTTGAAGGGTGGCAGCATTGTTGGTGGTGTTGAATAGTTTTATATCATCAGCGAAGAGAACACAGTTGCTTTAAATATGATCGCAAAGGTCATTTATGTAAAGTATAAAGAGTGTTGGTCCTAAAACGCTGCCTTGGGGAACACCACTGTTAATAGGTACAGGGTTTGATAGAGCGCTTCCTATTTTGACCATGTCAGCCTCCACGCTGCCTGCTTGCTTTGGCTGCCATAGAAACAGGGGGAGGAAGGGAGGTTAGGTATTTGGGAGGGGGGGAAGCAGTGCTGGATATGTCTCCTTATGTGTCTGATTAGTGGGGTTAGGGAGGAAAGTTCTCATCACTTATGGCCAGGCTGGATGGACGTGTTTACAGCCGGCTCAAGGTCAACAGTTTCTGCAGACCAGATATGACGGCTCCACCAGAAGATGTGCCCACATGACATCTGGGGGGCACTGGGATTGGATGTCCAGCCCGGGGTTTATGAGGGGAGGGATTTGGGATAACTTTCTATATGCAGTTTACATGTCTTTTGCCTCAGATCTTGCTTTCAACTTGTTGCCATCAGTTCTTAGTAAAAGTACCTTTCTCTAATAATATGGAGTTGGAGTCTTTCTTTCCTGGATTTTGAATGGAAGCACATCTGACAGACCACTTGTTGCCTGTTTGACAGGAAGGCAGTTATCCATTTATGTAGGAGTCCAGAAATGCCATAAGATTTTAGTTTTAGAAGTAGTTTGTCATGTACCACTGAATCAAAGGCTTTACAGAAGTCTATGTAAATTGTCTATTGCTTTGCCCTGGTCAAGATGTGTAGTCCATATGTTTTTGCAGTGTAGTAGTTGCAGATTACAGGATAATTTTTTTCTGAAGCCAAATTGTTTGTTGGAGAGTAGGTTGTTTATTTCTAGGTGTAGGGTAATAGATTGGTTAATGATTGATTCCATGACTCTGCAGGTGACTTAATAACAAATAATAACAAATAACAAAAATAACTTTGCAGTTATCTTCCTAGCCTTCATTGGCAGGCTAACTCATTAGACTATCAAAATAGAATTTTTCAGGTTTGATTTCCTCTTTTGCCTATAGAGTCAGCTATGACCCCTACACAACCCCTATATGACCCCATAGGAATCTGACAACAGCCAATGGAATACTTGTTCTTGAACAGGTACAGGAAGCTCAAGTGCAAAGCCCAAAAGATAAGTATAAAAGCCACCCACTCTCAACTCCATGTTGTCAGCTGCACCAGAACCAAATGTGGTTCTGCTTCATCATTAAACCATCTTTCCAATCAGCCTTCATGTTTCCAGTGTCTTTCTCCCGGCTTGGAACTGAAGCAGATGGATATTTCTTCCTTCCTTCCTTCCTTCCCTCCCTCCCTCCGTCCCTCCCTTCCTTCCTTCTGCTTAATTTTGCCAACCACTGTTTTTAATATTCTCCTATTTTAATTTTTCCACTCCTATACTGTGGCACGTTTGCATTAAATTGCAGTTTCATGCCAAGCACCTGGCAAATGCTCTCCAGTCTTTTTAGTATTTCTGAGCTGCTAATCCTGTTTGCAACTCCTGCTTGTTTTATTACTCCCTGTTGCACAGTTGAGGGATTAGTGATGAATACTTATTTAGCTATCCCTTGAATAGCATTTCTTAATTTCCCCCATGTCAGTTTTTGTTCCCATAGGGGGGGGAGGGGGAACAAATTAATTACAAGTTTCCTCCTATTTGTCTTTACTGTCATCTAAAATAGGACTTGTTTGTGGTTGCTTTCCCCTTTCATACAGTGGGAATGAGTGACAAAAAAAAGACCTTGAGTTGATTAAGTCTGAATTCCTTTCCTCACTTACAGTATGTGGGAGGAAGTTCCATGGTATTCAGTGGGTTGGATTCAGATGTGAAATCAATGAGGACTTTAGGGACTTAGCATTCCATCTTTTCTTGGGCTGGGATCTTCCAGGGGAGAATGCTGCTTCTGGAGCAAGTTAGGGTAGTCTGATTAAGTTTAGATTAGATCCAGCTTTCTTGGTAGATACCCTGTTTCCCCCAAAATAAGACATCCCCTGACAATAAGCCCAGTCGGGCTTTTGAGTGCATGGGAATAAGGACAAGCGCTTATTTCAGGGTGTAGGAAGTTAGTACCCACCCCCTCCTAGAAAAATGAAATATCCTAGGAAATATTGAAAAAGGAAAGAATATGTTTCCCTGAATGAGGAAAAGAGAAACAGGTTTTAAATACAAAGTAGCTTCCTGCAGCTCCCTGCCTCCACCCTTTGCCAATGGGCCATTAAGGACTGGGCCCAACTCACACATTCCTCCCACCTAGCCTGGAGGTCTTCTACATAACAAATAGTTATCTTCTTCAGTCATACCCATATTAGGATTTGCCCAAGGCCCCTTTCATTCAGCCAAGCCTGGGACAGAAAAAAGCCTATAGAGTTGCCACTGCATGGCCTTCTGGGAGCCTGACCACCAATCAGTGCATTATATACACAGGAACAGGAAACTAAGAGGTGGGACCCAACAGAGAGTATAAAACAAGGAACTCAGCATCTCTTCTTCCCTTTTTTCTCTTCACCCACATCTGGAAGCATGTAATCTACCTTTTCTGTACAGGGGCCTATGCCATGTGCTCCTGTCCACTATATTAAACCTTCTTTCCAAGCAACTTCCATGAATCCAGTGTCTTTTTCCCCACTTGGCACTGAACCCAGAAGGATATTCCTTACAGCAATTGTTCAAAAAAATATAAGACAGGGTCTTATTTTTGGAGAAACACAGTAGCATTCCACTATAAAAGCTTCTCTTCACTGACAGAATTATAGGGCTACCCAGGGCAAAAAGTTATATTGGCATGAGAAGATTTCCAGAGCATGTTTGTGCCATGATCAGGTGCTAATGGGGACATAACTTAAGATAAAGACTCCTTTGATCACTAGTCCTCTAGCTATGACTTAGAAAAAAGTATACAAAAACATTCTAGCACCTGCAGAGATAAACGTCTGGTATGTCAATGTTTTGCTTGAAAACATTTACTTGTAAGTAAACATTATAGGAAGACTTGGGCCTTAGTGAAGGGCTTTGCTGATAATATGATGTATTGTTTATTGCATGGACTTCTGTTTTAATTCTGATGCAGAATTAGGTGCAGAAAAATATATGCCTTACTTGTATGGTTAAAGAAAGCCATCCCATGATTCATTTATTCCTCTCTGGGGATATGCTTTGAATTTGGCACCCTAGTTTCTTGTTAAACATGCTTAAAAAAAGAAAACTGTACAAATACAATTTGCATGGTTATAAACATGTCAGGAAGAAAGGCCTCTACCCATCTTTGGCCCAAGGTCTCTGATATTCAGATAGGCCTCTGATATTCAGTGATGATAGCACCCGCCATCTTGTGGTGAGCCACTGGTGCCTTGTTCCAATGCCCACTCTTTTCTGGACTGCTTGGAGGCTGTGCTGACCAGTTTTCCACTTAAAGAACCAGCACTTAAACCTTAATCACCAATGGTATGTAATCTTGTAAATAAAACCCTGAGCTAAGATACTATTTGATATGTTAATAATTACCACCCTTTTAAGTTTGTTCCAGCTTTGATATTTTCAACAGTATTGACAGAGTTTCTATTGAAAAAACAGCCCTTAAAATCTGAGGAACAAAATCTTTGAATATGACTGAGACATTAAAAACAAAACAAAACACTTGGCAATCGTGAAACACAGCCACCCAACTTTAATCTGAGTAGAATTATTTTCTACTTTAATAATAAACATACAACCATACGAAGGATAACAGTTCAGATATCGATATCGCCAGCCTATATCCACTTCTGCCACTCTTTAATAATTAAAATCTTTTTGATTACAGAGAAAATGAAACAACTTCAATCTGAGTTACCAGGTTAACTGGATTGTGGGTTAACCAGGGGGAAAAACAGTTGCATCAATAAAAGCACTTATGTTCAAGAACCAGACCAAGCCTAAGGAAATTGGACTCTTGACTGGAAACCACCCAGACTTTGGTATAAAGATGTATTATTATATAAATGTTTAAGTTAAAATAAATTTTAAAAAGTATGTTGTGCACCACCCAGCAAGTGCATTTACTTATATTTTTCTTTATGCTTACACTTGTTAAACAGCAGAATGGTAAATAAAACTATACATTATAATCAGCGGTGGGTTGCTTCTGGTTTGGCCTGGTTCTGCGAACTGGTAGCTCTGGCGGTGGGAGGCTCCGCCCACCCGCCCGGGACGCTTCTGCGCATGCACAGAAGCGTTGCGCGCGAGTGCACATGCGAACTGGTAGCAACGGGTTTTAGAACCCACTACTGCTTATAATTGAATAAACTATAGGTTACACTGATTCTTCAGTAAATGTCAATCAGTTTTTCTCTACATGTTGCTGTGAAGTTTAACCTTTAGGAGCATGGAAGTCTCATGAATAAATCAGCTGAGAAAACCAATTTTCTTTCTGTATGCTTTTGTTACTAGGAACAAGAGAATACTTTTTAAAAAATCTTTTGGTTTTCGTTACCTGCAGGTTCAATTTGGAAGATGCCCAGTCCTTTTAGCATGTTTCCTGCAGAGTGTACCATTGCTACAATCCAATGTGTTTGGGGAAATAATAACACTTGATTAATAGTGTTCAGTGTGGTAGAAGGAAAAATAATTAGAAAATGTTTTGTAAGCACCTCAAGAATATAATCCTTTGGCAGAAAATATCAAACAGCCTGTCAGCATCAGCAATATCACAAGCTGACTCATGTGTTGATGAGATAAAGGGAAAGAAAATCACGCCCATGCTGGGCCTTGGTTGCCAGAATTAAATTATTGTTGCAATGTTGTTAATAAATGCAATTTTTCAGAGCTGAATTGCTCCAGCTTTGAACCCATCAGAAGAGCAGAAGAGTTAATAATGGGTTCCTTTCCAGGTCCTTTCTTAATAAATAATGCTGATAATTCCAATTAAATCTTGGCTAGCACCCCCAAAGATTCCTGCCTGAAACCCAAAAGCCACTGCTGTGATGGAGAGGAAGGAGTCTGTGAGCCTTGTAATGTTTCTGAAGTAGAGTTTATTTATTTTATTTTTATTTTATTTATTTTGTTTGTCAAACATGTACAAGATAGCAGATACCTCGGGAGTAGGGCGGCATATAAGAAAACCAAAATAAATAAAAAATAAAGATATGTATAAACATAAATATATACAGTACAAAGTAAGTACAGATACATGAGGACAGGAAGACAGGAAGGATAGGCACAATGGTGCACTTATGCACGCCCCTTACAGACCTCTTAGGAATGGGGTGAGGTCGACAGTTGACAGTTGACAGTCTAAGGTTAAAGTTATGGGGCTTTGGGGATGAAACCACAGAGTCATTCCAGGCATTGATCACTCTGTTGCTGAAGTTGTATTTTCTGCAATCGAGTTTGGAGCGGTTTACATTAAGTTTGAATCTATTGTGTGCTCATGTATTGTTGCGGTTGAAGCTGAAGTAATCATTGACAGGTAGGACATTGTTGCAGATAATTTTATGAACTACACTTAGGTCATACCAAAGGCGGCGTAGTTCTAAATTGTCTAAGCCCCAAAAGCTTAGAGGTTCCAGCAGCTCCAGGCAAAATGATCCATCATTGAAAGTTATTGGGTTTTGTGGTACAGTGGACTAGCAAGAAATTTTCAGTCCAATTAATTCAGATTTCTGGAAGTTGTAGTCTAATAGATTTGGAAAATGATGGACCAGTGCCTATTTCTTATGCTTACTGTTGGGTCCCGATACTGAAGAGTCAGGATACACACGTAGTGACAACAGCTCTTTATTAGGTTCAGTGAAACTCCAGCAAAAGCCCAGCCGTCGGCTCCTGTTTAAATAGGGAGCCTAGGCTGGGACGAACCAATCAGCGTTGTTTCTGTTCCTGCTCAGAAGAGCGGACCTGGTTGGAAACATTCTGCTAATATGCAAATGCTAAGACATAACACTTACAACCATTTTTATCGAGCAATGGATGTATCTAATGCAAACAGCTCTTGAATGCAACACGTATTAAAATTCTCCCTTCTCTTCCATGCACTAAGTCTTAAAACATTACTTGCATTTGTTGAATATTGTTGTTGTTATTGAAAGGTGACCCACAAATTAAGTCTATTAGCAATAGTTACTTATAATTGGCATTCCATAAAGATTAAGACATTCCATAAAGATTGTGTTACAGTTTGGATCAATTTTACTGGTGAGTGTTTAAATCCCGCGGACCACTGGGGGGAGGCTCAGATGCCTTTCGGGCCTACCTTTCTGCTTCTGCGAGGCCTCCGGGTGGAAGGCCTGAAAGAAAGTGCCTGGTCCAGGCACACAGCCTGGAAACCTCTTTTATGTTCCTTTTCTCAAGAAGCTTGGTCAATCTGAGTGAAGGAAAACAAAGATGGGCAGACTGATGGTGGCTTGCTGATGTCCCACATTCCAGAGCTGTGGCTGTAGTCCCTTCCCTTCCCTCCTCTCCCTTCCCCCCTTCCCTTCCCTTCCCTCCTCTCCCTTCCTCCCTTTCCTTCTTTCCTTTCCTTTCCTTTCCTGCACCCGGGTGGAAGAGCTACTCCTCATCTCCTGCCACTTGGGGCTCGGAGTGGTAAACCGCGTCCGGGAAGCACTACAGCAGAGAGAAGCAGCCAGAGTCAACCTTAGCTTTGCTGTCAATTGCAGACACTAGATTGGCCCCCTGCAAACTCTCATCTCTCGAGGAGGCCAGCCAAAGTTTCCTGTGACGCTTCAGCAAGTGCTCGAGAGACGAGAATTTTCAGGACAATCTAGCATCCGCAATGGACAGCAAAGCTAAGGTTGACCCCGGGCACTTCTCTCCGCTAACAGGCAGCCAAGCTAACTGCCTGAAGGACCCCAGCCTGTCCCTGGGAGTCAAAGTGCTGAAGCGCGAGCGGCACGGGAAACTTCGACTGGGCTCCTCGAGAGAAATGCAAAGATTTCTCTGCAGACCACCAAAATTTTCTCGTGGACCACCAGTGGTCCGTGGACCACCAGTTGATGACCACTGGAATAGAATATCTAGAAATATGCCCCAGGAGAGAGAATCAGTAAAGATTCAATGGAACATTGAATAAATATAATGTTTCCTAGCATACCTTGGAGGTACCTTAATTAGCTTAAAGGTAATAGGAAGGATTCCTACTCCATATTTGGTTCTTTGAGGAGTTGGTTCATCTGCTGGTCCAGCCAGGGACAAGAACCTATGTAAGCTATGCATGGGTGACTGACAGCAGCTTGTGTGATAGGAAAGGGACTTAGCTTTTCCATAAAATCAAGTGCTATATGGAAGAGAACATAACATTGCCATAACATTCTGGAGTCTCAAGGCTTAAATAGACAGCTTCATTATCTCAGTTAAACCTCTACATCAGATGATATTTTTCCATGGTCCTGGTCCTGACTCCCACAAGATTATTTTAATGGGTTATTTTAATCTCCTGCCAAAGGCATCACCTTTCCCCAGCCTTCATAGATAGGATGTCTGTCTACACTTGCTCCTTAAGGCAGGAACATTGTCATTTTGTTTTCCTTCTGGGAGTAAAGTTGTTGTGAGTGGGTGTATTAGTCAGTCAAGGGAATAGGCTGAAGGCCTCCGCTGTACAGGCTGCCAAAGCATTCTCTTGTAGGTATCTTTCATTTAGTCAACAACTGTGATGGCAAATCAAAAATCTAACTCCCTGGAAAATGCAATGAGTAGGAGAGTAAGGAAATAGTTATTGTGCACCTGGGATCTTGAGTTGACCTAGTCCACCTCTCCTGATAAAGAGCCTTTTCCTGGAATCACAGGAACTCTTGGCTGAGGGCACATAAGGAGATCTCTCCCTCTCCCCCCCCCACTCTCTCTCCCTCTCCCCCCCTCTCTCTCTGCTGGTTTTGTCCTACTTGCATGTTTGATTCATTTGTCACATGAACTCTTAGGTGGGATCCACAGAGCATCTGCTTTATGATATCAGGAAGAGGGTTACCATGGGTAACCGATCCTTTAAGTAGCTCATCATTCCTGTGGCAGCTCAGTATGACAAGAGTCTCTGAGGAGAGAAAACAGGTGAAGTGTTGCACTTTGAAAAGATTTTGGTTCCACCTTCAGGGACATCAAGAATTCCATTCATGTTCTGTGGGACATCAAAACCCTTTGAGGAGAATGGAGCAATATTGCAGAAGAAAACTTTATATGACACTTCTCACTGTTTCTAGGAGGCTGAAGGGTCAGTGTAAAAATAGGGTAGACTTTAGAAAAAGCCAGTCACTCTTCAGTCCTCTTGAAGTCAATCTGGAACAAGGTTATCATATCTGCACTGTAAACATCCAGGTGACTATTAGGAGAAACCAAAAGATAAACATTTCTCTTTCTCTTTGCTGCCATCTAATGTTAATCCAGACTTTTCAATCTAGATATGGCAGTCATGTTATGAAAGGTTTTTCATAACTAATATGGATTTTACTGCTTTCAGCTGCAGTGAAAAGTCAATCTGCTGATCATTGAAACAGTGGAATTTAATTCAGTTTAGCTTTTAAATGACTTCAGTCCATACCTCTTGAATTGTGAGCTAGGTTGCCCTATAAAATCTTCGCTAGATTGGCAGCTGTTGCTTTAGAAAGCACGCTTTCCCACCTTGGTTCCTTTATAAGACAGCTTAGGCCAACATACATACGGGTGATAACACTATGCGGTCCCATAGTATTATGGAGAATACATAAAACAGCTGAACTTGCTTATATTGGTGAAATAATATTTACTACAGATACTATGGCAGCTTCCAAATCAGTGGAAGGCTCTCACATTTGCTGTGGCTGAAGGAGAGCAGAAGTAAGAGACTGAAATGGTAAAGAAACAGATGTTAACATTGGAAGAAATGTTTCAATACTGTGAGCTATATAACAGTGCTTCAATTAGCTCTTGGGAAATGATGGATTCTCCTTCTCCAGTGTCATAGACTAAGTCTCAATCCAGAGAGGCATAAAGTTGGATTTTACATTGAGTAGAAGTTGGGGGAAAAGACTTGCAAAATTTCTTTCCAGCCCCTGTATTTAAAAGAGCTAAGTAGAGATTTGAAATCAAGTCTTTCATAGTTTTAAACTAAGCTCTTCCAGATGCTCCAAAGTAGGATAGGCCGGTTTCTAAGGTTCAAGTAAATAAATAAATAAAACAGCACAATATGATTTCTGAAATCATCAGCTTTGGAATCCATTGCACTTTCTCCCTGTTTTTGAACTTTTCTCATACTCCAGACTTGGAAAGGCGTTTTGTTTTTTAAGGGTTTTTGTTTTTCACAAGAATGATCAATATGTTCCTCTTCTATTTATATCACTTCCTAAAAAAACAACAACCTCATTTCGGCAAACTACTTGGATTCTGTTCTGTTTAAAAAATAGATATTAAATATTAAAAAATAATAAAGTTTCCTTTTCTTTCCCTACTTCATTTATAATGCAGAAAGAAAACTAACTAAGGAACTAGAAATCAGTACTCTAAGGAAAATAGACTGCATATTTTAATGAAAATTTTAAATGATCATTCTGAATGCTAATTTTATGGTTTCTTCATTTAGGTTATTTTTGCAATTATGGATGGGAAGGTAGGAAGTGAGAGATATATTCTCTCCAATGCTCACAGCATCAAGCAAATATTTTCTTCTATACCAGGGGCAATAATGCAAGACACTCCTGAAGTCAGTTTCAGCATCTGGAGATCCAGGACAGGTGCCATTTGGCTTCTCATTGACACAAACACAGAAGCACTTACAAACTGGGCAACCCTTTGGACAAAAAAGATTCTCCTCCATTAACCTCCTGACAGGATTGTCCTTTGGACAAGGAAGCATAAGGCTATCTTAATACTACCAGTAAAAAGAAAGATAGGGAGAAAAATGACTTCTGAGATCATATGATGATCTCATAAGAGCCAAGGTGGCGCAGCGGTTAGAGGCAGTACTGCAGGCCACTTTAGCTGACTGTGATCCGCAGGTCAGCGGTTCAAATCTCACCGGCTCAAGGTTGACTCAGCCTTCCATCCTTCCGAGATAGGTAAAATGAGGACCCAGATTGTTGGGGGCAATGTAAATATACATTGCTTACTGGTGTAAACCACTTAGAGAGTGCTTGCACTGTGAGGCGGTATATAAATCTCACAAATAAATAAAATAAATCTCACAAATAAATATGACCCTTAGCCCCATTTTTCTGCCCTACAGACCCCTCAAATATTCAGCACTGCTGAAATGTTACCTTAAAACCATAGAACCCCAAAAGAACCCAAAATTATAAGGGGGTGGGAAATCTTTCCTAAAGTTAACAACATGTTTCTACTCTTGGAGGCCATTTTTCAAAAATAAATAAATAAATAAATAAATTGCTATTATCCGTGTGTTACTGCTGCAACGGCAAAGGAGAAAATGGCGAAGAAATTGGTGGATGATTTCTATAAAAGGTTAGCAATCATGACCTGAATGATTGAGAATCTCAATTGATTGAGAATTTCCATAGACACTTGTCATTTATTTATTATCAGCAAAAGTCCAGTAAAAACTGATAACTGATTATCCTAACCTTGATTGAATAAGCCAATCTTGTATTCCTTCCTCATACTTTTAACAATCATAATATTCAACTCATTCAAGTAATTGCTATTTGCTATTCCTTCCTACTTATCTTTTATTACCTCATCCCTCCATAAGCAGCAAAGAGATCCTTAAAAAAAAAGATCAATCACCAGATACTGAAGTTTCTACTTCAATTTCAGTTTCTGAGGTGCAAATAAGGCTTTTGAAAAAGAGGCCACATCTCCTTGTTAGAGACATTATTAAAAGGGAAAGACTGCTTTTTTATATTAGTCTTTCTCCTAATTGGCTATTATCTGTCTAAAATCTCCCACAGGTAACCCTGAGAATCTCTAGTGCTGAATTTGAGAAAAAATTACTTTGGATGAACTGGGCAGACTGATACATCTATCAGTCTGCCCAGTTCATCCAAAGTAATTTTTTACTTGGATTTACCTGGGAAAAGATTGTTTTGTCACTCCATTTTGTTTGGCCATGAGACAAGGTGGGGGAGTTGTCAGGAAAAATAGACATGACCTAGTTGAATAATGAAATGTCTGCAAGCAAGCAGCTAAGCTCTGAGAAGCCAAACGCTTCACAAAATAAATGATGCCGAACTTTGTATAAATCAGTTTAATCTATTCCAGGCCAAGGAAACTACTCAAGCCCATGAAGTTTGGCCTCTGGCTCTCCCTTCTTTTGATTTTTCTGCATATATATCTTATTGTTCGGACCTCTGTACATTCCAGTGGATTGCACCCAGAATTCCATTCATAGGATAATCCCACTGGAAAGAAGGTGATTTGCATCATTTCTCCTTTTTCCCTCATACCTTCTGAGAAGCTGCTTTGAAGGACTGAGTGGAAGATGAAATTGGGACAGGTTATACTGGGAGACTGAACTGGTAAAATCAGATTCCTCCCCCCCCCCCCAGTAGTGTCTCTGCGAAATGTACGCCTTTCTAAGTCAGTTCCATTAGGAAACAGATCTTTTGATAATTGTATCTTGCCTTACAATTTTATACAAATAATTTTATACAGCTACAGAAAACCAAATCAAATAAATAGTTATCTCCACTCCATGGACCATATAGGACATGATATAATAAAAAAAATAGCATAATGTAAAGATACTGCAAAATAAATATCTGGAAAAAGAACACCAACATCCCTAAAACAAACATATCAAAGGAGATCCATCAACCACTGAAGCTCAAGGCCAATTATTCTGGTCAAGAAGTTCATTAAGCTCCCCTACACACACACACACACACACACACACACACACACACGCACACGCACACACACACACACGCACACACACACACACACACACCCCTAAAATAAGATTTATATAATCTGAAGGGAGAAGCTTTTGGATTGGCTCAGATATAGCATCAAGTGTTAGCCATTCCTTGGGCTGGCACAAAACAATGCTGGCTTAAAATGTGCTGCCCCCATTGCTCATTGCCTATCCTGCCTCCATTCATGTAAGCCATTGCTGAATGATGCTCTGACTTGTGCCTCATGAGAAGCAGGGGGACTGGTTGGCTCCTCCCTTTTTGCTCCCCATGAAACTTAACACATATAGTACCAGAAAGAGCGGAACACATCCCACAGTCAGGGCATTGAAGCCAGAATGGTGATGGACCTCACTTTTGGGATTTTATTCATCTTGGGTAGTTATCTTGTCTGTGGCCCTTTGGAGCATCTATCAAGTTAAAATAAAGTGAAATGAACAAGGACATGGGAATGTGCCTGAGCCAAAATAACCCCAGAGAGATGAGAGGAAGACAGTGTTTATGCAATTAGTGAACCCATGTGGAACCTTATGAGGAAGCGTTCTCTTATTTCTAATATAAGGTACTGTAAGTAAGCAAATAAGCACAAGACCCCTCAAGTCCCATCATGATTCTTCCCCAAATGGAAGAGTGAGGTTTTCTCTCCTCTACCTTGTTGGTAAAGTAAAGAGAAGTTGGTGTCAAAAACACCTGAAGGTGGGAGATGGCACCTGAAGTGATGAAAGGCATGGAAATGTGTGTATGTGTGTGCAATGGAGAGGACAAATGCTGGGAGAGAAATAAGTCTAGCCAGTGATCAGAAGGGAGGGGCATGCCTGCAACTCTTAATCTTCCCAAAATGTACCTCTGATCACATCCTCTGCTTTTTATCTGACTTTGAATTCACAGTAATTGATGGCAAAGCTCTAATAGATTTTGAACACCTTAAGGCATTGTTGGACAATGTTGTAATAAGAAGCTGTATTTGTACTAGGCACCAATAGTGATGACTGAAGCCTATCTCATTCATGATCTGGGGATGAAACAAGGGCAATAGCAAGGACTCAGGAGGACAAGTAGGAGTTGTCAGGGTGTGATTATGTTGTGGTTGAAGTGGGGACCGATGCACGAATAAAGACAAGCTATTGAGAAGCCATCCTCGAGAGCGAATGATTACGTTAAGCTGACAAGCCTCTCCAAAGGAGATCCTTTTCCCTTTTTCAAACTAGGAAATGTTTACATTTGGGCAGTTCCTAAAAATATATTCTCGGCCACAGGCAGTAATATGAAAAGGCTGATCCAATTTCACAGAAAGTAGCAAAGGGATGAAATTTAATATATTCAGCTTGGAAAGGTTGAATATAAACAACACTTTTTGCATGAAATTATCCATTTGCTGTGTAGCTTTAGATTTGTTCATATTTTACAACAGAAACTCACTTATGCCTGTGGCGCTTGGAATTTTCTTTTCCTTTTTGGAGAAATTCCTGACTATTCTCTATTTCTCGTGAGTTTGCTATTGTATAAATCCCCAGAGAACTTTAAGCCTTGAAATGAATTATAAACAAGAAGGAGCACAAGGACATCCTCAGAAAATAGTGTGCAATAGCTGGTAGCAAAATCTTTTGTAACCTCCAAATTATACTTCTTCAGGATTTGGTGCTATAAATATAAGACTTATTTCAAGGATTGGGGCAATTGTAAAGGGCCCAAGCCTAGCCCCCTTGAATAGGGTTGCTGTTTTAAATTCACAGGTGTCCGTGGTTGTTTGTGTGTGAAAAAAACCCAAGCTGACAGCTGTGATCAATCAAAGCCATGCCCTTTTGTTAGGGCCAACTTTTTTGACATCACACCCTCCCATACGAATGCCCTGTTAAAGTCTATTTCTGGTTCCTTTTACTTTCTAGTTTCTTTACTCATAGTATTTTCTGACCCCTTTTCACATTAAATTGCCAAATTTTTAAAATCTACATTTAAAAAAATGTATTTTGGACATATATGCTCCAAAAAACTTCCTTAATTGTGTATTGGTTTCTTTTTTGCATAGAAAACTCTAGCAGAACATTTGAGGGACACAAAAGCCAGTAGCTAGCTAAGTGTGATCCTCACATTAATTCTGGAAGTGCAAAATCAGATCAGGATGCACTGGAATTGACCAAGCTGTGATCCCTTAAATTTCCCTTTCGCTGCCTGGCCAAGAGCCTCTGATTACCTGCTACTTAATCCCTTTTCCAAAACTGGAGATCCTCAGGCTGAGCATTCTGCCTTCGAAACATTCTGGGACCATTCCCTGATCATGTTAACAGCTTAATGGTTGCCTCTTCCTGGCATGCAAAATACTTTCTATAACAAGTTAGCATGGACTTTAATAAGATTACTTTACAAAGGCATGTTCTACTCTTGCCAAAGAGCATAAACTTGATCTTATGAAAGTTTTGTATTCATACAGTCTTTGATACAATGGTCCGAGCTATTTAATATACAAGCCCATATGTTTCACTTCTTGTTTCTTCCATGTTTTATATTAGGAGCATGTTGATATGATTCATAGGTTTGTACCAATTTTAGGGGCATATTGTTTACACAAACTTTTCTTTAAACTCCCCGTAGTTTTATTGAATCTATGAATTTTCTGTCAGTGAGAACAAACAGTGGAAAGGCTTGCCTCCAAAAGTGGTTTGTGCTCCATCACTGGAGGCTTTTAAGAAGAGATTGGACAGCCATTTCTCCAGAAACATACAGGGTTTCCTGCTCAAGCTGGGGTTGGACTAGAAGACCTCCAAAGTTCCTTTCAATTCTGTTATTCTGTAATTCTGTAATCCTGTAGTTTTGAACTATGTGATCAATTCACAATTGACCTGAACTTTGTAGCCATACTTCTAAAATAACAAAAAGAAATTCTTAGTTTCTGATGGAAGACACCTGTTGTTACAACTAGATTTTAAGAGTTGGAATAGGTTTGAATCCAAGAACCTTGCAATAAGATTAATTTGAATTCCACTTATGTACTATGTTTTGTCTCAGAAGCAGCTTGAGTTAGCATTGTTCTATCTAAAGTCTTCTTACACTATTGGGCTATAAATCACGGTTAACAGAAAGAAACTAATGTTAATTGCCCAAGTAATCTTTTTTTTTCTGTAATGGACATTGAATTTTGTTGGTACTACATCTGTATCTGAATTTATTTCTATGTCTCATATGTTTTGCATAATAACAGCAGTAGTTAATTTATTGAAACAAAAGTTGAATAACAACAAACAAACAACAAAATAGGTCAGAGGGCCAGTCCAATATCCTGATATTCTAGAGTATATAATCATGTTGATTTCAAGGTCAATGATCCTTACTATCTTGCTCCCTGCTTCCTTTCGTGAAGATAACATCTGCTAAATTGGGATGTTATAAATATTCTGTCACTAAGCAATGTTCTTACCTCCAGTGTGTGTAAAAGTCACCAAACACAATGAGTGTATTCTGTTTCACAACTGTAAAAAAATCAAGTGAGGTCAATAACTGCCAGACCTCATATTAAAGGTAGAAATGTTTATATTGTGGATAAAAATAATCTGTCAAATATATCAATCACAAACCACAATATTTCAAAACAGAGAGCATATTTTCTCTTTTTTTCTTTTGCTAGTTATTCTAAGTGCACTCAAAGTATATGAGGAGATGCTTTAACTTGTAGTGAGAAAAAACATGTGGTAGTTCTTTAACCCCTTCTCTGTTACTTGTTGTGAATTATGCATGCAGAAAAATTCTGCTTTCCTTTGATTGCCTAAAGCCGTGGTGGCGAACCTATGGCACGCGTGACAGAGGTGGCACGTGGAGCCATAGAAGCCGGCACGCGAGGGTTCCCACCGGCAAACCGGAAGTGCGAAAAAACGCACTTCCGGTTTGCCGGTGTGCTGTTCTTTGCACTCTGGAGGGTTCAGGGAAGCTCCCTGAAGCTCCGGAATGCAAAAAACTACAAAACGGACAAACCGGAAGTGCACTTTTCGCACTTCCGGTTTCTCCGTTTTGTAGTTTTTTGCATTCCAGAGCTTCAGGGAGCTTCCCTGAACCCTCCGGAGTGCAAAAAACAGCATACCGGCAAACCGAAAGTGCGTTTTTTTCGCACTTCCGGTTTGCCGGTTTCGTCGTTCCAGGCTCCAGTAAGCCTTTGTGCGGGGGTGGGGGGGGTGTGCGCATGCGCAGGGGGCAGCATGGGGGGGGTGTTGTGCGCATGCATGGGGGGAGGAGGGAATGGGTGTGGGCACGCGAGCGCGCGCGAGCACGCCCCCCCACCTTTTTTGGCACGCGAGCCGAAAAAGGTTCGCCACCACTGGCCTAAAGTGTCTAGAAAGATAAGGTAACATTTTAATTTTTTTAAACAAACCCACATAATTCACTTGAATACAGTATGTGGAATTCTTGCTAGTCCTTGAGTTTGTTTGCTTGCAGATATTTCATTATGCAACTACTGAAGATAAAATTATCATCACACTGATGATATTATCTAGTTGGGTAAGGAAATGTCTGCAAGGAAACAGTTAAGTTCAGATAACACTAAAGAAGCACTAAGGACTCCATAATTCAATCCTGAGCTACAGACATTATTTTCTATTGCCACCTGAATATATTGACGTGATGGATTGAAAGTGAAGGAATTCTTTTATTTATGGTACATAGAATTTTTCCCAATGTTGTCCAATCGTATGTGAGGCCCTAACAGTTTCCAGAGCATTTAGCACCATAGACAATTATTAACTATTGATCAGTGGACTTGTAGTATACTAGTTTCTGAATTCCTGCTGAAGGCTGGAACTGTTTGTGATCAGTTCATTTAACTTCCTAAGAAGATCTGGCTGCCAAAAGGCCCAAGGCTTTGTAGAGAATTCTTAATTTTCACCTAGAGTATTGTTGAATGAATTTTTTTTCTTAGCATAAAATCTGATGGTGTATTTTAGAATAAGCCAAACACTTCCTTAAGGCTAAACATTTAAAGAGGTTAAAAGCTTAAGAGAAATTAATTTGAATATTCTATTAATGTACCATAAATATCTAAGGAATCCAACTGCCTCCAAAATTGTACACTTTAGGAGGAAAAAAGATAACAAACATACAACTGCAGTGTCTTCACAGTTCAGCAAGCAGAATCAGCAAGCACTGATTATCTTATTGTCTTGTTTTTGTACAATATATAGAGCTGGAATTGAATGGAATTTTTATGTGATGTGATGTGTGTGTGTGTGTGTGTGTGTAACATTTTTTTTTGCTGATAAATGGAAATGAAGGAAGACTATTATAGATCTATTTGAGCTATTTAGCTCTCATCAGATAACCATACCCTTACTGGGATTTGAACCTGGGCAGTCTGACTGTAAGGCAGCAGCTTAACCTTTAGGCCACAGGCTCTCTTCCCTTATCAGCTCTTCACCAGGAAAGGGTTATATACATTTTTTCTGTCAAATCTCTCTCTATATATCTCTATATCTCTATATCTCTATATAACTAAATCTCTCTCTCTCTCTCTCTCTCTCTCTCTCTCTCTCTCTCTCTCTCTCTCTCTCTCTCTCTCTCTCTCTCTCTCTCTCTCTCTCTCTCTCTCTCTCTCTCCCTCTCCCTCTCCCTCTCCCTCTCCCTCCCTCCCTCCCTCCATATATATATATATATATATATATATATATATATATAGAGAGAGAGAGAGAGAGAGAGAGAGAGAGAGAGAGAGAGAGAGAGAGAGAGAGAGAGAGAGAGAGAGAGAGAGAGAGAGAGAGAGAGAGCAATATGAAATAGGCACATCTTTTAAAAGACAGCTTTTATGTGTTTCTTGTTTGCTTAAATGCCAAAGAAGGCAACGAAGTACTGTAAATGCTGTCCTATGCACTTTGGACTTAAGGATCTGTCGATATCTGTAGAAGAAAAGCAAACAGAGCTGGGGGGGTGGAGTTAAATGTGTCATCAATTTAGAGTCCTTACATTGCCATAAACAATCCAAATCTAGCTCCCCTTGAAGTCTGTTGCCCCTTATCTAGCACTGATTCAGATTTGAACTTTAGTTGAATAGATTCCTGTGTATAGGCTTCAATAATAAATCCTCTGTGCTGCAAATTAAATTATGGTCCTGATTCTTTGCACCTAACAGTATCCGCGTTACCAGATTATCGGCAACTTTAATCCATCCAGCGAGGGACTATATTCCCAAAACACTTTATTGGCATTGATTGGTTCAGCATTCCCTTCCCTTCAGTGGCATCTGAAGGCAAAGTGTCTAAATCTGCAAAATAATGTCTGAAGCCCCATTTCTTTTGTCAGGCAAAGAATGTTAACACATGTATCAAAAGGTGAACCTTTGATAGCAATACCATAGCCAGTGCTGCTGCTGCTTCCTTCTTTACTCCAGAGAAGTTCAGATCCTGTTCCTGGGTCTCTTTATTCTCCTTCCCAACCCAACAGCGGTATCAACATATATCCATGTTCAGAGCTATTCTGAAAGGTGCTGTTATGTGATCATTCCACCTTCACAATTCACAGGGGGGCTATATTTTCAAAACCAGCTCCCTATCCATTTCCCTCAAAGCATCACTTCCCTCACCCCTCTTTCTTTTTTCACAAACTACTCACTGCTGTGCATAAACATAGATCCTGGGAAATATGTGTGAATGTTGGAGAGCAGGAGGCAGTTAGCTCATTGTTTCATCTTTTTCTTTTGTGCAGTGGGACTGGGATGTTCTTCCTAGACCTTCCTAGTAGCAGCACTGAGGTCTGCCGAAATGAACATGGGTTCAAGCCAGCTTGTTACAGACTGCTGGTCTGGAGGTGGCTTTATTATTATTTTTTCTCCAGTTCTTCCCAGATTTTGAACTATCATCTCTTTCAGTCCTAACTCCTAAGCATTTAATATATGGGTGAATGTACTGCATGTTGTGTGTTTGTAGGTAAGTCTGATGTTTGTAGGCTGGTCTCATGTGCTCACAGTTACTATCAACAAAATTTTCTGAGTCTGGAGTTTCATTAGAAGGTTATGCCTGCTCTCTTGCTTTTTAACAAGAATTGGATCTGAAACTGGTTGGATATGATGCACACGTTCTTCCTCCTCGGGGTTTTCCTCGAACTCCAGGACCTCGGACATCCAATTGGTCTCCAGATGTGTGCGATGGACTCTGCTGGTTCTCTGGATGTCGGCTGCAGAGTTGTCCGATGATTCGGCAACTCTGGCTTCTTCTACGACATCCTTGAAGGTTGCTCCCCTCTAGATCAGCAGTTTCTTCTGGAGGTTGAGATCCCTCATTCCTAAAATGATTCTGTTTTTCTGTCTTTCATCATTTCCTCTGGGTTTATGAATTCGCACTTTGATGCGATCTCCCGGAGTTTGGCTACGAAGTTGTTGATGGTTTTGCCTTTGCATTGGCGCCAATGATAGAATTCATTTCTGCTGACCATCGGAGGGGCTGAGGATGCGTAATGGTCTTTTAGTGTAGTTTGCAGAGTTGTCCATGAAATGGATTCGAGGTCTGCGGGTGCCACTAGGGTCTGTGCCATTTTATAGATCTTTGGCCCGCAGTAGATTAGGAAGAGAGCCCTCTTCCTGTTGTCGGGTAGATCCTGAAAGTTGTTGGCTTCCAGGAACATGCAAAAATGGCTCATATAGGTGTGCCATTCTTCCATCTTCGGATCGAAGATTGCTGGAGCTGGAGAGGGTTGAGTAGCCATCCTCAAGTTTTTGGCCGGAGCAGTACAATGCTTGCTTCTAAGATGGCCGCGGATGCCACAAAGTGCCTTTGTTCTGTTGTTCTTCTTCAACCACCTTCATCACCAGTGTTAGATTTGCGTGGGAATGAAGGAGCGAGACACAGGAACAGTTCAGCACCTTTATTTCTCCAAAGCTGAGTGCAATATGAACTGCTGGCAGGCTGCAGGGAAGCCGCTTTTAAAAGCTTCCCTGTAGCCTGCTGGCCACTGACAGCAGTTCATTTCTCCTGCCACTAGATTAGCCAATCAGTTGCAGCCATGCAGATCAGTACTCCGTATGGTAGTATGTAACAGTTAGTATTTCCAGAAGTCTGGCTGCCTCATCTCAGTTGTCTCTCTCCCAAATAAATCATTTTTCATAGAGCACAAAATAATCTCAGAGGCCCAGCCAGCTTTCTGAACAGATTAATTCTAAATCTTCAGACATGTCTGATTGAGGGAGTCTGGGAGATGAAGTCCATACACCTTATAATGGCCAAGGTTGAAAAACATGTTTTAGACTGTGATTAAGAATTAGAGTCACTGCTTCTTCTTTATTCAGAAACAAATTCAGGTATGGTCACTTTGTATTTCTGTAGTCATCTCTACTTTATACTGGATGCTTTGCTGTCACAATACAGCCTTAGGCTATTTTTTTTTTTACAAAGACTAACTGTGACCAATCCAACAACTTTCTGTCTGGAGGTTCAAGGAGCATATTTATACTTCTCAACAAAGAAATGGATTGGTCCCTGGAACTGCTCCTACAGTGGTGTCAAACGGCGCATTAATCTTTATTGCAGGAATCCAGGCTGAAGACTATTGTACAACAGAAAGCACCAGAGAAATCTGTTATCACATTGATTGCACACATTGTGCCCTTGAAGGGCTTACTTGTTTTCTCTTTCTCGTGTATCCCTTTTCTGTAAATCAGTAACTAGGCAGATCTCTTTGAAAATACCCTGAGCCTCAAGAATAATATGCTTGCGAGCCAACCTTTGGCGTATTCTTGTATTGCCTGAAAAAGCAAGTGCAAAACTTTCACTTGAGAGTTCAATAGAATTTACGACTATGGTAGTTTTAGCTGAGGGCTTTTCTAAACTTTGGCTTCCCACCTCAGAGATTATAAAAGCCAGAAGAAAACTTCTAGATGTACTTTCTCCTTATAATTTACCTTACAGAAATTATTCTTAAATATTGACAGAGGCAAAGAAGAAATTAAAGAAGAAAAGAGAGATGGGATCAGGTCCTCCAAGCAACTTGAGACACCTGCCTGGTTTTGAGTTCACTAACTCTAGTAGTGAACAGCTGTGGAACTTAAGAGGAACAACAGAGAGGCTACCACAACAGCCTCTAAGAACGTGCTGCGTTTTGTGCAATGGTAAGGCCTGAAAAGATATTGTGTCCAAGTTTAGAAGAAACAATCCATCACGTCATGTTTTTCTTTTCCTTCGATCATTCCTTTGGGATCAAGAACCATTCTTGCCTATGTAAGGAAGGTCAGATGGGCAGCAAACAAATTTAATAAATATATACCAGTAGATAAAAATAAATGTAGAAAACATAATGAAACATGAAGCACATTGCAATCTATAAACAACATCCAGGAACCTTTGATACTATCCTGCCTAGATGGATACAATTCTTGTTGGTTTCAAGCAACAGGTATTCTTTCTCCCTCCCACAACCACCTTCCTGTCTGCTGCAATCTCTTTACCTGAAAAATTTCAATTGTAGCTTTTCTGAATTCTCAGCCAATAATGAAACTCTGGCATAGTAAGAGATTCTGGGCAAATTCCATTACTTATAATGAACATGCCTATTTCAACTTAATGCAATTTATTTGCCAGTAAAAATTCATAAGGCTAGCTTCTTATTGAAATAAAGGCCATATAAGTACATTGTCATTAACATCCTTTGCCTGTTTGTTAGAAAGAAAGGCCCATTGAGCTCAGACATTATTATTCTGCAGAAATCATCCATAACTCTGGGACTAGGAGGCCAGTACCAACACCAGCATCTCATTTTCTTTTATGGTTCAAAGGAAGGAGTGAGAAGTGATTGGGCAAAGTTTCTATGGAGATTCTCAGTCATCCAGGTCATGGTTGTCCCAAAGGTGCCTTTTCAAGACGCAAATGGACTTTCTGGTTTTTCTCTGAGGACGTTGCACTTCTCATCCAAGAAGCTTCTTCAGCTCTGTAAAGGCAAAGTGTGGAAAGAAAGAAAGTGACAGAGATAGAAGAAAGCATCTTCAACCTTTGTCTTGTTTGTTCTGTTCTTTCTTTCATCCCTTAGAATTACTTCTGATGGTGCTAGAATAATCAATTCATTCCAGCCATTAGAAAATGATCTATTGACATGATCATGCTATGATCGGGCTTGGTAAATATTATCTTGCTAGGCCAATTAAGCTCTCTCCCTCTCCCTCCCCCTCCCTCCCTTTCTCTCTCTCTCTCTCTCTCTCTCTCCCTCCCTCCCTCCCTCCCTCCCTCCCTCCCTCCCCCTCTCTCTCATACTACTTTTGGGTGATATTTCTTGTCTTGGTCATCACTGACAGAAATGTAGTAGATTGACTTTGTGGAGTTGTATTGTGTTAGGCTATTGTGTTGCTGTTCAAATGCTACTATCTCAACACTGTTGATGCACTGGCAGAAAGACATGCAATTCACTTTGGCTATGGGTTATCAATGGGGCAAAATGTCAAAGGCAACTTGCTTCCACCAACAAATCCTAGGCCAGACACCGCCTAGCAACAGGGAGGCCATTTTCATAAGATACATAAGGCCAGTTTTGTAACTTACAAAGCAGCAGAAGGAGGAAGATAAAGAAAAAATACATAGTGTAAGGATTGGATATAATGCAGGAAAGGGAGTTAGTTCTGAAAAATGCAAAAAATATATATGGAATGCTTATCCATGGCATTGCCAATGTTTGGAATAGCCTCTCTTTAGAAATTGGGATGGCTACCTCCTTGTTAATTTTTCTAAAATTTCTGAAAACCAAGCCCTTTGAAAGATTTGATTTGCTGTTATCATTTTATGGGTTTTTTCCCCCTCAATACTTTCTTGTGGCTTTTGCTTAATTACATTTATGGCTATTGTTTTAACTTATGATTGTCAGGTTGATAGATTGTACCACAGAAATTTTGACTACAACATTTACTCTATGTAAACTGCAGAGAATGGTTTTTTTTCAATTAATTGCAGCAGAGAAATATCTTAACTAAATATATACATATTTGTATTCCTATTAATTACTTAATATTTATATTTCTTATTAACACTTTTTTCAAGATTTCCATTGCTTTCTTTAGGGAATCTTAAACATTTCAATATTTGGATCGAGCTGGAGTACTTCCTATTTCTGCAAATTGTTCCCACTTAGTGTGTGTAGGAGGGAGGGGAAAAAATAGTGTGCGTATACAGTCTAACTTGTTTAAATAGACTGATGGTTGAACAGATGGCTTATGTGTGATGTCTTGCAACAGGACCTAACTTCTTGCGTTTGCTACCTCTCCCCCTCTTTTTCAGCACCTGGCCAATCTTATCTAGGTCTGAAAGTTAAGTGAGGCCAGGCCTGATCAGTACTTGGATAGGAAATTGCCAGAATATCCTAGGGCTACCCACCCAGAAGGCAAACTCTCAAACTGTAACCCTGCCAAGACAATCACATGCAGGTGACCACTAAGTCATCAAGAATTATGCTGAACTTGAAAACTCTGCCTTCAGTCTTGAGAAGAGAACCATCTTTCTAAGTTTGCAATACACTTTCCCTTGCCTTCTGGTGGAAAACTAAATGAGAATTTCATGGTTTCATCAGCTGATTGTTTCTCTTGCCTGTTCTTCCTTTTACTTTATTTTCCAGACGACTCAAAACTTGGAAGCTTTCATTCTTTTCAGGTACAAGACAGCTGTGGATAGAGCTGTAGAGTTTACTACTGATGAGGTTTTCTGGATAATTTGGAAGTAGGGGGTGTTTGTATTTGGCACCTTTTAGATGTAGCTGAATTACAACTCATCCGGGCCAACAATCCTGACTGGACGTAATAGCTGGGGATGATAAAACCTGCCATCCAACAATATAAGCTGGCAGGTGGCAGGTTGGTGAAAAACCGGCATCTCTAATGTTTCTGGATGAGGGCTTATGAGATATGGTCATCTTGAGCAGCATGTGCTAACACCTCTTTAATCAATCAGACTGTGCCAACCCCTTATGTGGTTGCATAGTCCCCAGTGGAAAACTCAAGTGTTGACATAAAGGAAAGCTCAGGAGATTTGCTTTTTCTACGTAAACAAGTTGGAACTTCAGGCTCTATCAGCATCATTGTTTCATACCAAGAAATCCAGCACTGACCTCAGCATACCAGACTCCTCATACTTGTCTCTCACACAAATGACTCTTGGAAAAACAACTACTGTAGGAGGCAGGTGGGGCAAGCTGTACAGTCCTAGTGAACAGGAGCTCTAACATGAAGATAATCACTGAATAAATTACTATTAAAACAACCACTCCCAACTGATGTGTTTTATGCGTGTTGGACTAAAGATTTCATGTTGTTCAGCAAAGCCAGGGCGGGGGATTATCTTATTTATTTATTATTCCACCTTTATTAATTTTATAAATAACTCAAGATATTCGGAGCTGAAAGAGAGAGTGACTGGCCCAAATATATGTAGAATATACAGTGTGTATGTGTGTATGTGTTTGTGTGTGTGTGTGTGTGTGTGTGTGTGTGTGTGTGTGTGTGTGTGTGTGTGTGTGTGTGTGTGTAAATAGTGCATTACTCTATAGGGTAGCAGTGAAAAAACACCTCCAACAACTGATCCCTCCTTAAAGATTTTTTTGCGGGCTCTGCTCCTTGAATTCCCAGAATTTTCTCTGCCAGGTCTTCAAGAAAGCTACGTTCATATGATAGCCTCCACTTGGCTATTGAATTCTAGGCATTCAAAATAGCAATAGCACTTAGACCAGGGGTGTCAAACTTGATTTCATTGAGGGCCACATCAGGGTTCTGTTTTACCTTGGGGGGGCCAGGATGGGTGTGGCCAGGATGGGCATGACTATCTCGACATCACTCATGTCGGGGGTACCTGTGGTGGCCCGAGCACTCTGCCAGTGAAAATGGTTTCCTGAGCTCTGTTTTCGGCTGTGATGGCTTCCTTAAACCCACTCTGTGAAAACAGAGCATGGGAGGGCCGCCCGCAGTCCTTGCGAGCTCCATTTTTGGCTGCAATGGCCTCCTGCAACCCTCTGCCAGTGAAAATGGAGCTCAGGAGCTCCGTTTTCACTGGCAGAGGCACTGCAGGCCAGTCATTTGTTGTTTCCAGAGTGGCCCCATGGGCGAGATCTAAGCACCCTACGGGCCGGATCCGGCCCCAGGGCCTTGAGTTTGACACTCCTGACCAGGGGTGAAATGCTCCCGGTTCGCTCATGCCTGTCGGTTGTTGGAGAGCCGATCGCAAAGGCAGGGTGCAGCTCCGCCTACCTGCCCGGACGCCGCCATTTGGGTTCTTTTACCCTCTGCGCATGCGCCAAGCATTCTGTGCATGCGCAGAGGGTAAAAGAACCCAAATGGCAGTGTCCAGGCAGGTAGGCGAAGCCGCGCACTGCCTTCGCGATCGGCTCTCTGATGACTGACAGGCACGAGCGAACTGGGAGCATTTCACCGCTGCTCCTGACTTAGAATTATATACCACTTCATAGTGCTTTAAAGCCCTCTCTAAGGGGTTTACAGAGTCAGCATATTGCCCCCAACAATCTGGGTCCTCATTTTACTGAACTCGGAAGGATGGAAGGCTGAGTCAACCTCGAGCCACTCAGAATCAAACTCCTGGCAGTGAACAGAGTCAGCTTGCAGTACTACAGTCTAACCACTGCACCACCACATCTCTTTACACCAAAATACACCAAGCCATAAACTTACCAACCAAGCAAACTAGCTAGATGTACATAAGCAAAAAGACCCAACAAGATTAAAACCAAAGCTTTTACTAGTGTGCAAATGTAGTTACTGGCCCTTGAATTGACATAGTGAATTGTGTGATTCCCCTCCCCCAGCCAAGAGGAATTAACATAAAAGGATAAGGGGAACTCCCTTTATTACTCAGAGTAGACCATGATGATTTAAGCATGTATTATAAATTAAAATTAAAAGCAGAATCATCTTCAGAGCACTTGTGCAGCCTCCTTAGCTGCTAATATCCCAGTGCTCCTTGCAAGCCCCTTACCCTGTGATCTGCTTTCTGCAACAAAAATGTTGCAGCAGAAGGCCATAAACAAGAAGAGCCTCAAAGCACAATGCATTTCCTGGCAAGTGGTCCTCCTGACAGCCTGTCAAATAGCTCTTTGGTGAGCTGTTTGGTATACAGTTTCAGTCAGGAGATAATGGTGCCATTGCCTGTGTTTTTTCCATCTTCCTGAGTACAGATTTGAACCGGGCAGCTTGCCAACCAGCTGTTTAGTGGGTTCTCAAGAGCACCATTGAAATGGAGAAGTACATGGGAAGACTCATCACCGGTTGTTTGCTTGCTTGCTAAATTTATATTGTACATCCTACATATAATGTATTAGACTTATATCCACCCCTCTATTTCAGGAATTTATTGTATGTAACCTTCTCCCAACCTTGTCTACCCACCTGTCCATCAACAACCTAGCAAGATAAACTAGACGGAGATGAGAGTGATGATCAAGTCAACGTCCATGGTTAAGAGTGGAATAGGGTCCCCCTGGGGAGGAAAGCTATGACAAATCTAGACAGCATATTAAAAAACAGAGACATCACCCTGCCAACAAAAGTGTGTATAGTCAAGGCTATGGTTTTCCCAGTTGCACTGTATGGCTGTGAAAGTTGGACCATAAGGAAGGCTGAGTGCCAAAGAATTGAGGCCTTTGAACTATGGTGCTGGTGAAGACTCCTGCGAGTCCCTTGGACTGCAAAGCGATCAAACCGGTCAGTCCTAGAGGAGATCAACCCTGACTGCTCTTTAGAAGGCCAGATCCTGAAGATGAAACTCAAATACTTTGGCCACCAAATGAGAAGGAAGGACTCACTGGAGAAGAGCCTAATGCTGGGAAAGATTGAGGGCAAAAGAAGAAGGGGATGACAGAGAATGAGGTGGCTGGATGGAGTCACAGAGAATGAGGTGGCTGAAGCAGTCGGCGTGAGCTTAAATGGACTCTGGGGGATGATAGAGAACAGGAAGACCTGGAGGAACGTTGTCCATGGGGTCGCGATGGGTCGGACACGACTTCGCAACTAACAACAACAACAACAAAGGGTCTCCCAAATCTAGTTCAATATCTTCACCACCACCCACACTGGTTCTCACTTAGAAGTAAATCTCTTGTATCCTAACAAGCTGATGGGCACTGAGTTGAGATAGAGAGAAATAGGAGTGACCTTAACCCACTGAGAAGTTAAGATGTACTGAAATGGGGGATGAATGGCTCTTGGTGGGAGGGGTGAGATCAGAAGAAAGACAGGGAGAATGGCTGTGCATTTTGGGGCTCATTTATATCGATATTCATTTCTGTCTCCCTATTTCTACATGGTGCTTTTCCTGCATTTTACTATGATTTAGCTTCATAGTAGATTCATTTAGATTCAGACAAGGACAATTTCCTTTGACTGCTGGAATCCTTGCAAAGTATAGACTTTGTACCTCTCCTATTTCAGTCCATATAACTGGAATTGAAAGATAGCTGCTCAAATTTCCACCAATTTCTGTTACACATGTCTTCTATATTAACTTTTGGTTCTTCACAAAAATAGGGCCACACTTTTAAATCCTCTACTCACAGCTTGCAAGATAGTCCCAATGAAATGAATAGGATTCATATCACCAAGATATGGTTGGAATGTACAGATCCACCCTCTAAATTTCCCTTTGGACATTTATTATTTACTCTGTAGTCATTCAACCTGTGCTAAGTTGAAGGGCATTAGTCCTTGAAAGATATATCTCAAAACAGGGGTGGGTTCTGAATTTTTTTACTACCGGTTCTGTGGGCGTGTCTTATTTCTGTGGGTGTGGCTTGTTGGTCATGTGATGGTGGGTGTGGCTTCATGGTCATGTGACTGGGTGGGTGTGGCTAAGTGGTCACAATCCTAGTTCCCCCTATGAGGATTCTCATCTCTTTCACGCGCACACGCATACACACAAGTGGATACCCTCCTGCACTGGGATCATGGCGGCGGGGATGGCAGGGACTCCTATTGCTGCCACCACTGCGCAGTGAGGTGAGTAGCTGGCTGTGCTGAGCAGGAGAGGCGGAGCTCTTCCCTCTCTGCATCTGGTGGCTATTTTGGCTGTTCCTCCCCGTTCCCCTCCTTCCTGAGCTGACACGAAAGGGTGTCAGTTGGCGCTAAGCTGCCCACGAAGGAGGCAGAATCGCAAAAAGCAGCCAGTTTCACCAGTGCAGAGAAAATGTTAGGGGCACTTCAGCCGCTCGGCTCTGCAGAGGCTTGCACCTTCTCGGGACGGAGAGCAGGTTGCGTGAGGAGGGAGAGGGAGAAGGGGGCAGCCGTGGCTGCTATCATTGAGGGGAGAGTGCCACACAGAAACTGGAGCACACAAAAACGCTGCCCCCCTCTCCCTCTTGGCTGCTGGGTGATCTCATGTGAAGGGAACAGGAGATTTAGCAAATGAATAAAAACTGATTTTATTCTTTGGCTAACGCTTAGAGAAGGAGAAGTTGCTCGATATTCCTCCCCCCAGGGATCCCAAGGCCAACTGGCAGAGCCCAATCTTTCCACATGGCGGCCTTTGGTGGAGACGCAGCTGCTGCTATGGGGCTGAGAGCGCCGCCCTGCTGCTTGCCCTTGCCTCCTCCTCCTCTTTCTTTGGGTTGGCCCAAAGTCATCCAAGTCAGTGCCTAAGGCATGCTAAACCCCATTCCATGTCTTCCAAAGCTCTCCGCCCGCTTGGCCATTTGTCAATAATTCTCCCCTCCCAGCCACTCATTCACCCACCCACCCATCCACCTCATGGCAGGGCAGGTGGGTGGACTGGAATTCCTGCGTGCTCCTGGGTGCAACTCCAGGCACCCAGTGCCACTGGTATCTCTCTCTCTTGTCTCTCACCACCTTCTGCCTCTGTGCATTGAGGAAGCAGTGGGAAGAGCGTGGACCTCCTGACGCAAGAAGCAGCTGCCAGTGATGCCCTCAGCGGGGGGGGGGCTCAATCCCCCTTAAGAGCCTCAGTTTACTCGTGAACACCATTGGCCTTTCTCCCTGCCTCTCCTGGCCAATGTTGCTCATGAGTAAACTGCAGCTAGGATCTCCCGTGTGCTTCCCTTGCAGGCCAGGAGGCTGGGGGAAATGCATGGGAAGAGCTCTGGTGCCGCAATCTTCCATGTGCTTCCCTCGCAGGCCAGGTGACCTGGGGAAATGCAAAAGGGGAACTCCAGAGGGCGGGTGGGGGGGCAGCAGCAGGTGAAAGGGGAGCTCCAGGCGGCGGCGGGCAGGGGGGGCAGCCCTCAGGGGCCTGGGAAAGTGCAGGCTTTCTGGATGGGACTTTCACAAAGCGCTGTGCTGCAAAAGACTCTCTTTCCCAGGCAAAAGCAGCAAGGGGGAGAAGAAGCAGCCGCTGACCTGGAGAGCACATGATGGAGCCCTGCACGTGTTCTCAGGTGACCTGTTTTCTCTCCCCTGCTCTGTTGCTGGGAAAGAGAGAGAGAGTCTTTCTCAGCACAGCGCTTTGGGCACCCATCCAGAAATCCAGGCACAGAGAAACAGCCAGGTTGAAGGCTGGTACTTTCAGCGCCCACGAGGAGCCAATGCTTGGAGCAGCTTTTTAAGGGGGAGGACCGCTCCTCGGCTCCAGCCATGCGTTTTCAAGCCCAGGCTGCTTGGAGTGAAAAACTATTGCAATAGCCCAGGCTTGAAAATGCATGGCTGGGGCCGAGGAGCAGTTCTCCTCCTTAACAAGCTCCAAAACTGCTCCAAGCGTCGGTTCCTTGTGGGCGCTGGCATGCCTTTCCCTCTGCCACCAGCCGTGGGAGGAAGGTAAGGTCGCGAGCCCAGTGGCGACAGTAGAGGGCCCGTGGCAAGCTCTGGGTATGGGGCGGGGGGGGCTAGCGTGACCACAACTTACCTGTAGGCAGAAGGCGGCAGCTCAGTTGGGGCACAGGGCAGGCACCACGTGGGAACTGGGAAAGCAGATTAGGCGATAAGGAGTGAGTAAGTGGGCAGGGCGGGGCGGGGCGGGGCGGGGCAAGAAAAAAATGAAACATTTTTTAAAAAATTTTTTTAAGATGGCGGCACCCACGGACTGGCACCGACCGATCCGGTTCGGTGACATCATCGTGACATCACCAGCAGGTCGCTACCAGTTCGGGAGAACCGGTCTGAATCAGGAGGAACCCACCCCATCTCAAAATCATAATTGCTCCGTCAGAGGTTATCTGCAGTTACAAATAAATTTATCCAATGACAGTATGCAATTGGCAAGTTATGCCTGAACAGTTGTATAATTAGTATTGTTATGTAGTTAAAATCCCAGATATCAATCTTCAGACAGCCTTCCAAATTGTTTACCAGGTTTGCTTATTGAGCCTTCAAAGGTCTCCCTTAAGGTTCCTTCCCCTCCCCGTCCCCAAAACTTTTGCCTTCCAAAACAAGAGAGAGGGAATCAAACAATTTTGGAAGCTGCCAGAAAGCAGTGGTTCCCACCCCTCACATATTAATAGTGCATATAGATATCAGTTAATGCTTGCATAAAAAAGGTTATGAGGAAGGCAATAAGAGAATGATTCCAGCAGCGAATATGTCCACAACTGTCCTGCATTTCTGATCTTGCCCAGAAACAAAAGGAATTTTCCCATATTAGTTTAGTTGCTGGATGGTATTATATTTAGCTATATTTTTGTGCAGTAACAAGGTCAAAATTCCACCCCAATACTGTACCTCTCAGGGACAAAATTTTATTGTGTTTCTATTCATCCAGGGATACTTTAATGTTTAGGCACAATCTTTGAGAGCATAATTGTTAAGGAGTTATTGTGCTGTTGAGCACATACACAGCGAAATGTGTCGTTGTGGTGTTGCAGTTTGATATGAATGCTATTCAGTCAGTAAACAGAATACGTTTTAGTATTTACAAGTAGTTTACTTAAAGTAGTAGCAAAGTTCAAATAGGAAGTCCAAGTCATACACAGTAAGTCAGTCCATATGAAGAATCTTCTTGCCTATCTTTGTTTAACTAACAAACAAAGATTACAGCTAACAATCAATTCTACTCTATCACAGATAGTTCTTTCACAGCAACTCTTCACAGCAATTTCAAACAGTCACAAAGACAATTACTCATCAGTAAAGCAGCAGAGAGTCAGCACTCCGGAACACACCTTCAAACACACAGAGAGACATTAATCACCATCCTGAGCATGCTCTCTTGCTGCCTTATATAGTAATCAGCCTACAATGCATTTAAAGCAATATACACATAACATTGATTTGTGGCTTGTTCATATATTAGCAAACCAATCGTTTGAACAGGGTTCTAACAATAATAAAACTCTCTTATGCCATATTCATAGCTTTAACTCCTAGTGACTGAAGTGGTTGGATTCTACAGGCATAAGAATAGCTTTTCTGGCATAAACAGCAGAGCAGATCTCCTGAACCCATTAATGCTTATCAGATCCTTCTGGCCTTGAAGTGCCATTTTCATGTTTAAAATGGATCTAAATAGGATACAATCAAACCATGGGCAGCAATATCATTTCCTACAATAGCTTTTAATGCACTTCTTTCTTATCCCTCCTAATGGTTTCATTAACAATCTGATGGGCAATAAAAAGGATAGGCAAACTAAGTTTATTTTTTGCAGCAACCTATTGAAAGTTGAAAATAACTAATGAGGAGTAAAGAAGAGTAAGTAGAAAATAGAAACTTCTAAGGTGATAAAAATGGATATATCTGCTGAGATGTAAAGGTACAGTCCATTAGGGTAGCCTTCCCTAATCTGAAGATGCTGTATGGAGGATGAAGTAAAAATACCTATTAAGCCGTTTGATATTCCTTATATTCTGCCTATTGAGCCGTTTGATATTCCTTATATTCTGAATTATAGGTAACGGTACAAAGATAATCATAATAGCAATAGCACTTAGCCTTATATACCGCTTCATAGTGCTTTACAGCCATCTCTAAGCAGTTGACAGTGTCACCATATTGCCCTCAACAATCTGGGTCTCCATTCTACCAACCTCGGAAAGATAGAAAGCTGAGTCAACCTTGAGTTGGTCAGGATCGAACTCCTGGCAGTGAGCAGTGACTTAGCCTGGAATACTGCAGTCTAACCACTGCACCACCATGGCTCATAATAATATAATAACTGACAATATTTTGCCTCTTTGAATGCCACTTGAGCTGAGAAATGGATAGTTGTGCATGCAGGGCATCCGGTAGGCTATTCTTCTTTATCCTGGAGACCAGGTGGTTGGACTGCTGGTGCCATTGCCACAAAAACCAGATCTCTTTGCAATAAGACCACCCTCATTTGGTACTAGATGAGAAGGAGATCTGCCAAGTATTACTGAAACGTGGCTTAGTGAATGTGACTAAGATCTATCCAGCTGGGTATTGGGTTTTCATTTAGATCCTTTTTAGTCTAGATTCAGACTTAGATATAGAATAATGACAGCATTGATTACTGTCTTGGATGCCCTATCTTAAGACTTAGATAGCAGTGGTGGATCCCCTATAGCAGTTATGGCTAACCTTTTTCTCGTTGTGTGCCAACAGAGCCCGCGCGTGCTGGCACCCATAATGCAATGCGTGTGCAACACCCCCACATGCCCTGCCCCCCATGCATGTGCACATGACCCCCTGTGCTCCCACTGCGCATGCACGTGTGACTTCCACACCCCCTCCGGAGGGCCTCCGGAGCCCAGGGGAGGCCGTTTTCGCCCACCTGGAGGCTCGAGGAAATGGGCTGAAAATCAGCTGGCTGGTGGGAGGCGTGCACACATGCGCGGTGGAGATGAGCTGGCCGATGGCTCGCATGCCTGCAGAGAGGGCTCTGCTTGCCACTTGTGGCACGCGTGCCATAGGTTCACCAGCACGGCCCTATAGCCTTACTCGACTTCTCAGTTGCTTTTGATACTATCGACCATGGTACCTTATTGGGCTGTCTAGGGAGATGGGAACAGGAGGAATTGTTTTACAATGGTTCTACTCCTTCCTCGATGGGCAGTTTCAATCTATCATGGGGGAAGGAAAGCTCAGCCTTTGATGTAGCAATAACACTTAGACTTATATACCACTTGACAGTGCTTTACAGCCTGCTCTAAGTGGTTTACAGAGTCTGCATATTGCCCCCAACAATCTGGGTCCTCGTTTTATCGACCGCGGAAGAATGGAAGGCTGAGTTAACCTTGAGCCGGTGAGACTCAAACTGTCAAACTGCTGGCTGTCGGCATGCAGCAGAAGTAGCCTGCAGTACTGCATTTTAACCACTGCATTTTAACCACTGCACCAGTGGTGTATTGCTACCGGTTCTCACCAGTTCGGTGAAGCGGTAGCAGCGGTGGCGGTGGCGGGATGCAGAGGGGAACCCACCCGGACATCATCAAAAACACTCTGTGCATGAGCAGAAGCTTCTGTGCATGCACAGAAGTGTTGTGCACATGCAGAAGTGTTGTGCGTGTGCAGAAGTGTTGCGAGTGTGCAAAAGCATTGCGCGTGCACAGAAGCATTGCGCGTACACAGAAGCATTGCACGCAGACAGAAGCGTTGCACATGTGCAGAAGCATTGCACGTGCACAGAAGCATTGCGCGTGCACAGAAGCGTTGCGCGTGCACAAAGTGCACGCCTGCGCGCTCCCATTTCCGAACCAGTAGCAAAGGTAAGTGGAACCCACTACTGCACTGCACCACTACAGCTGTATGGGGTGCTTATCTCCCCTACTTCTAAAAACATATACGAAGCCACTGGGAGAGATACCTACATGAGCATCATCAGCTTGGGCCATGAAGGAGATGCCACTGATGTCCTTTCCAAGTGTTCAGTGTCTATCAGTGTCTGGATGGGAGACCTCAAAGAAGCTTCAACCTAAGTAAGATGGAGTTGCTGTTGATATTTCAAGGCTCTCTGTGAATGACTTTGGAAGACAGGAGGAAGATCCACAGTCTAAGTAATGGTCTCATATGATCCAGGTTAAGTATAGGTGGGGGAAAACATGGTAAGTGTTTCAAATGAGACACTCCTAATTTTCTGGACACCAAATAGATTGGAGGGGAGAAATATTTTCAGACTTATAAGATTCTATTTAGTGTAACCTTGTAATAAAAATAGTGCTAATACTATTTATTATAACTTTGACAGGATTTCTTCACTCTCAAGAAAGAGGTTTCAAAGGGCAGGTGATGATTACAAAACAAGCCCAGGTTTTTATTGATGGTTGGTTCTGACTCAGAATGACTAGCATGATTTAGTACTTCCAAAGATCAGTAACTCTCCCTGTTATTAAAGATGACTGGCATCTATAAAAGTGTAGAATTAAATACATTTTTTTCTTTTTCTGACCCTGTAATTCCTTTTATCGGGGTGGAATCAGGCCGACTGAATGGAGCTGAGTGTTTACTGTCCAGATGCCCTTCCTGATGCCTATGCCTATGAGTATCCGGAGACTTCAACTGGTGCAAAATGTGGCTGCGCGTGCTGTGGTGGGTGTCTCAAGATACACCCACATAACACCCATACTCCGCCAGCTGCATTGGTTGCCCATTGGTCTCCGGGTGCAATTCAAGGTGTTGATCATCATCTTTGAAGCCCTACATGGCTTAGGACCAGGTTACCTCCGGGACCGCATCCTACCTCATACTTCCCTTCGACCGGTTAGGTCCCAAACAATGCCGACTGGCGGGGCCTAGGGGGAGGGCCTTCTCTGTAGGGGCCCCTGTTCTCTGGAACCAACTACCCCCAGAGATCCGAATTATCCCCACCTTGCTGGCCTTCCGAAAAGCCATTAAGACATGGCTCTTCCTGCAGGCAGGGTGATTTTGAGATAACTTTCCCCCATGTATGCATGGTTTTGTATGTCTTTTTAAAACTCTTTTTAAATTGTTTTTAATAATTTTGTTGTTTAGTTGTTCCTTAAAATGTTGTACGCCGCCCTGAGTCCTCAGGGAGTAGGGCGGCATAGAAGAACAGTAAATAAATAGATAGATAGATAGATAGATAGATAGATAGATAGATAGATAGATAGATAGATAGATAGATAGATAGATAGATAGACAGACAGACAGACAGACAGACAGACAGACAGACAGACAGACAGACAGACAGACAGACAGACAGACAGACAGACAAACAAACAAACAAATAAAATGTAGAGTTTACAGCAGATATTTTCCCTTTTCACCTTATAGAGAAACATTTGTCACTGTCTAGGATTGAACTTTCAATCTTCTGAGTGGAAGGCGAGCATCTTCACCTCTAGGCCACCATGCTACTATATAGAATTAATTAATTAATTAGAATTAAATACATTTAATCTTTTGAAATTGCTTGCACCAAAAGCTGTAAAATTACATTTTATGGGAATTCTGTTCTCACATGCATGGAAATGGATGGATTTTCTGGTGGTCTTATCATCCAGGAATTAACCAGGCCAACTCTGCTTAGCTTCTGAGATCAGTTAAAATGAGGTGACTGCTGTTATTTCTTGAGGCAGAAACCTGGGTGAAGCCTAAATTCAAATCTCACCAATTATGAAGTTGACTGGATGATGGCACCATCAGGAAACATTATACTGGAGCACAAATACCCAGATTAAATATCATTGAAGCTATTGGTTTTTTTGGTGGAGGAAAGGGGGTATCTGAAACCACCACAGAATCAGGGAAGTCTTGCTCATCCCTCCTTCTTTATTCAACTCCCTCCCCATCTGTCTCCAGGGGAGGTGGGAGAGAAATAAAACAGAGAGAGGCAGATCCTAGAGAAAACCTTATTTTATTGGCATATCAAGGTGGTCTAGTTCTTCTCCCTTATGGCAAAATGGAGAAATCTGTGATTCTTCAGATGTCATTAGGATCTAACTCCAGCCAACATGTAAGCATATTGTTACTGGCTGACATTTCACAGGCGTACTGGGACATAAACGAAAACTTTGAGAATTCTGTCCTTTAAAAAAAAAAGGTTGCTAATACATCATCTGTCTTGTCTATACTGCTTTCCCAAAAACAGGTCTGTGCGATTTCATGGCAGATTCTAACTTGCATTTCGGACAAAGAGGACCCTTCTGCATTCGGCTGTGGAATCTGGGGCTTGTTCAACCATTCATCTCTGAGATAAACTCAGGCATGGCAGGTGCTGAAATCTATGTAGATAACATAAACTGTTTGAAATCCCTAGTTTACAAAGGTTGCTTCTTACCGATCGATGACTGAAGAGAGAGCTACTCTGTAGATCAGTGTTTCCCAATCTTGGCAACTTGAAGATGTCTGGACTTCAACTCCCAGAATTCCCCAGCCAGCATTCGCTGGCTGGGGAATTCTGGGAGTTGAAGTCCAGACATCTTCAAGTTGCCAAGGTTGGGAAACACTGCTGTAGATGCTGTATCCCCAACCTAGCATTCTTCAGATATGTCGGATTACTACTCTTATAATCTGTTATCAACAGCACCTTACGGCTAGAATTTTTGGGAATTAAACTTCAAAATGTGTGGAGAACATTTTTAGGGTTAAGAATTTTGTTTTACACCAGCAGTCATGTTGGCTGGAAGACCCAGCCAACCCAGCACTGCTGGAGGACACTGGTTGCTTATGCTTGAAAACTAATTTTTAATTAGGGCTTCAAAGAAGGCCTTTTGTTTTCTTTGTTTGAAGATATCAGCTTTATTTATTGCACTTCCTTGGCTACTGAGGAATGTTTTCCCTTCTCTATCCAAATTTAAGATAAAAACACTCCTTTTCCTTTTGAGCATAAATCGTAGAAAGATTTGGCAACACAGTACTTGTAGGAAATGCTGTGTAGGTCGGTAAAGAATAGGTGACATAAAAAATATTCATTCTTCACCAGCATGGAGACCATCAAGTATATGAGGTGGATATCAACTTGCAAATACCCCCACACTAATGTATTAGGGCAGTGATGGCAAACGTTTTTTTGCTCGGGTGCCAAAAGGGCGCGCCCACACCTATAATGCAATGCCCTCCCCCCCGCACATGCACGCAGGCCTCACTGAAGGTTCCGGACTCTGTGGATCGCAAAAAACGGGCCTACTGGGCCTACCGGAAGTTCGTTTCTGAACTTCCGGTAGGCCCGTTGGGCCATTTTTCGCCATCCACAGGCTCCGGAGGCTTTCCTGAAGCCTGGGGAGGGTGAAAATGGCCTCCCCCGCCCTCCGGAAGGCCAAAAATCAGCTGGCATAGGGCAACACCTCGCGTGCCCTCAGATATGGCTCCGCGTGCCACCTGTGGCACGCGTGCCATAGGTTCGCCATCACTGTATTAGGGAGTCCTCTGGTCTTTTTCCCAAATAGACCACAAAGGTTTTAGATCAGTGGTTCCCAAACTTTTTCAGTCCACCGCCCCCTTGGTGCTACAAACTCATCCTCACCGCCCCCACCCCATCCCCTCAGGTGGGCGTGGCTTAGTGGTCAGGTGACCGGGTAGGTGTGGCCAACTTATAAAGTGTGGTGAAACTCACTTAACAACGCTCTTGCTTAGCAACCAAAATGTTAGGCTCAATTGTGGTCATAAGTCTTTCTTTCTTTCTTTCTTTCTTTCTTTCTTTCTTTCTTTCTTTCTTTCTTTCTTTCTTTCTTTCTTTCTTTCTTTCTTTCTTTCTTTCTTTCTTTCTTTCTTTCTTTCTTTCTTTCTTTCAGAATGGGCTGCCCTGCACACAAGAGAGAGGAACGTGAGGGAGCTTCAAGTACAAAATCATGGCGAACCACCTACCACCCCCCTGGCCCCTCTCACCGCCCCCCTGTCGCCATCCTTGCCTCTCACCGCCCCCCTAAGGGTTCTCACCGCCCCCGGGGGGCGGTACCTCTCACTTTGGGAACCACTGTTTTAGATTATTACAGGGCCTGGATTTCTTCTGAAAAAGCTTAGCTATAAGCTAAGATGTTTACAAGGGACACGATGGCTCAGTGGCTAAGATGCTGAGCTTGTTGATCAGAAAGGTTGGCAGTTCGGCGATTCGAATCCCTAGCTCCACGTAATGGAGTGAGCTCCCGTAACTTGCCCCAGCTTCTGCCAACCTAACAGTTCGAAAGCATGTAAAAATGCAAGTAGAAAAATAGGGACCATCTTGGTGCGAAGGTAACAGAGTTCCGTACGCCTTCGGTATTTAGTCATGCCGGCCACATGACCACGGAGACGTTATCAGACAGCGCTGGCTCTTCGGCTTAGAAACGGAGATGAGCACCGCCCCCTAGAGTCAGGAACAACTAGTATGTATGTGCGAGGGGAGCCTTTACCTTTACCTTTAAGATGTTTATGGCTGAATAAAAGGCACCTCCTTCCTTCTGTGATGTATGTAGCTTGCTAAATCCTGAGTCCAATGAAGCCACTTAGAAGATAATTGTAGCTTTTCCTCATGATCATGTGATATTGTTACCACAATTGTCACCATTGTTGTTTGGACCTGCTGTTTATTTGGGTTTTGTTTATCTAGTTTTAGGACTTTAATAGAGAACAGATTATGCTTTAAGTCATCTTTATGCAGAAATATTGAAAATTCAAAAGAATTCACAAACTTTTATGCAGTGCTGTATAATAGCAGCCTTTGTACTTGCAGTTTTATCATCATTTTATTTTGTGTTGACTTAACCGCATTGCAGGGATATAAACAAATTAAATTAAAAATCCCACATCCTTATTTTTTTTTAAGTTCAGGGTTCAGTGATCCCCACAAAAATCAAAAACTCACTAGAAAGGAATTCTTTTAAAATCCCAGTCTTAACAAATTTGATTTTGTGTGGTTGTCATGAGTTTTTTTATGGAATTTGCTTCCCAGAAAAACAAACAAAACCCTCACCTCAGGGCAGAAAGGAAGACTTAGAGCACTGGATAACAAGCCAAGGATGTCAGATTCAATTTATGGCTAGACAATTCCAGCCTAACTTGGGAGAATTTTCTGAGCAAACAAGCAGGAATGTGGAAGACAAAAACAAGCAAACATCCATCATTAATGGACACACTATGTCGGTTAGAAACAAGAGGAAATCCAAGTCTCCCTTTCTGAGAGAGCAATGCTGGAAATATTTTGAGAGCTATTTACATCCATTCCTATTCATCCAGAAATTGTTCACTGTCTGATTTCTCTCTGCCTCTGCCTCTCTCTCTCTTCCTAGAATAGCTATAGCACTTAGACTTATATACCACTTTACAAGCATTTCCAGCCCTCTCTAAGTGGTTTACAGAGTCAGCATATTGCCCCCAACAATCTGGGTTTTCATTTTACCCACCTTGGAAGGATGGGAGTCTGAGTCTCACCTTGAGCCAGTGAGAGTCGAACTGCCAAATTGCTGGCAGCTGGTAGTCAGCAGAATTGGCCTGCAGTACTGCACTCTAATCACTGCGCCACCACGGTTCTGGTGAATGCAATAAAGATTTGGTTTCTAGTTGCGTTTGTCCTTGTTTCCATGAAAAGCCCCCCAAAGAGTCATCAAAAAGACAGGTCTGTTTGAAGCTCTTAGTATAAATATTCTTTCAGATGTTAATTTATTAAATTTATGGAGGCTGGATCTCTTGATTTCAGTCTCTTACCAGTAAATTCTGTTCATAAGATTTTGACCTGTTCTATTAGGTAGAGCAGGTGTTAAGGATTTATTGAATCTTCATGTCTTCTTGACTTAGTGGACACAGAGATACAGATGCAAATCAGTATGAAGTCCCACAACTCTGAAAATGTAAGCACAATTCATATGCCTAGCAAAATAAATAAGATGTTCCTTTCTGAGGAATCTTGAGATGATTTATTTGCTCTCAAGAAAGAGGTTTCAAAGGGCAGAATATGACTATTAAACAAGCCCAGGTTTTGTTAGCTTAATGGTTCTGATGCAGAATGGGTTGCACCAATTAGTACTTCTATAAATCAGTAAGTCTCCCTATTGTGTTACCAGGCCTAGTACTTACACCACTCTTATTTAATGAGAACATCCACTAACTTCAGCAAAGAAGGGCAACAGTTCCCAAGCTTTCTACTAAAAAAATTAAAGAAGGAGACAGTACTTCTAACAGAATCAATCATCCTTATGGCTGAAGTACTTTATAACATAACCACCTGCATTCTTCCCATCTGTTCATAACCTCATCTAACGAAATATTTTGCCTCCTAGATTGGATTGATTCTTAATGTTACACACTTTTTCCTCAGACTCATTCCTGGTCTTTCCATTATCACCATGCATAAGAACATAACATGTATTTATCATCAACTAATAGATTTCTATGTACCGACAACAGTCTAATAACACTTATGCATACTTGAGCATACAATTCAATACTTTCACTCACATGTCTATGAAGATTCTCAGTCATGGTTGTCCCAAAGGTGCTTTTTCAAAAGCAACTGGACTTCATTTTTCCTTCAAGATGTTTCACTTCTCATCCAAGAAGATCCACCATTCAGTCATAACTGAAGAAACTTCTTGGATGAAAAGCAAAACAACTTCCATGAGGGGAAAAGTCCAGCTGCCTTTTGAAAAAAGCACCTTTGGGACTTTCACTCACAAATAAGCTTACACCTTTGCTTCCATTGAGGTATTAACTAACAAATCCCAAAGTCAGATCACTATGTTTACATTATAAATCTCAATCTTTATACAGTATATGGTATGTTCATTACTAAACACACCCAAATACATTGATTTCCACTGCTTATCATGGCTTGGGTCAATCAAATCTTTTACATAATCCTTTTTAGTATTATACAAAAGGTGTGGCTAGTCATACTTACATAATTCTTACATAATTCCCTACTAGTGATAAGGACTCATCAGTTTGAGTACATTATGGCCATTATGCCAAAGTACACTTTTGCTCTCAGCAAACTCACATTATTTATGCAAACTAGGCTCTCATTACCTTGCAGGGCAACATACTGTTGTCCGCATCCCAGCAAGTAGGAGGTATATGCAGAGCATGGACATGCGCGCAGCCTATAAAAGGACATAAAAATAAGCTCTATATAAACCAGCATATATAGAATTAAATACATTTAATCTTTTGAAATCTCTTGCACCCAGAGCTATAAAAATACATTTTATAGGAATTCTGTTCTCACATGAAAGGGAAAATAGGAGCAAATATATTCTTTAAGCAGAGTTTTTTTTGGCACCACTCTACTTCTCATTCATTTGTAAAGAGCTAGGGAGTTGCATACCAGATTTCAGCAGTCAACACTGAACTGACTTATGTCCAATAAGTGTGGTCCCTCCTCCAGCAGTTTCTAAGCAACAGCATAATATAAAGTTATAAACTGCAGCCCATTTGTTCACAAGTGTTCCACCTCAATTGTTTCCTCTGATGTTGCTGGCATTTTCTATTGTGCCTTTTATGATTCAGATCTGCCTGGCTCCCTCCCCAGATTTCCCTTCAAAACCCTGCAGAGAAGGTCAAGAAGGACAGACAGGAGAAAGCCTTCATTCAAGCATCCCAGGACAGCATAATTTTAGCTGTTAAAGATAACTAATGTAATTACTGCTAAAACCCAATCATAACACTGGACAATTTTAAGAATGGGGCGAAAACTGTGCTAATTTTGGAAATTAGTTGGATGTATCTGATTTTCAAAATAAGCAATTAATCACCAGAAGTTCTTCTGCATAATAAACGAAGTAGTCTCAGTTGATGTTGGATGTCTCAGATCATATAATCATATTCCACAAGCATTTGGGCTGAGAGGTTAAGCAAGCTGTGCTATAGAGAGATTGAGGTGAGATGATGCTTCAACCCTGGAATGTGATATAAAATGCCTTTTTAAAAATAATAATAATAACAGAATAACAGAGATGGAAGGGACTTTGAAGGTCTTGTAGTCCAGTCCTCTGCTCGAGAAGAAAACTATACCATTTCAGACAAATGGTTGTTCAAACCTCCAGTGTTGGAGCACTCACAACTTTTGGAGGCAAGTTGTTCCACTGATTAATTGATCTAACTGTCAGGGAAATTTCTCTTTAGTTCTAGGTTAAGTCTCGCATTAATTAATTTCTATCCATTGTGTCTTGTCCACCCTTCAGGTGTTTTGAAAAATAGAATAGAATAGAATAGAATAGAATAGAATAGAATAGAATAGAATAGAATAGAATAGAATAGAATAGAATAACAGAGTTGGAAGGGACCATGGAGGTCTTCTAGTCCAACCCCCTGCTTAGGCAGGAAACCCTACACCTACATTTCAGAATGGTTATCCAATATCTTCTTAAAAACTTCCAGTGTTGGAACATTCACAACTTCTGGAGGCAAGCTGTTCCATGGATTAATTGTTCTAACTGTCAGGAAATTTCTCCTTAGTTCTAAGTTGCTTCTCTCCTTGATTAGTTTCCACCCATTGCTTCTTGTTCTACCCTCAGGTGCTTTGGAGAATAGTTTGACTCGCTCTTCTTTGTGGCAACTCCTGAGATATTGGAACATCGCTATCATGTCTCCCCTAGTCCTTCTTTTCATTAAACTAAACATACCCAGTTCCTGCAATCATTCTTCATATGTTTTAGCCTCCAGTCCCCTAATCAACTTTGTTGCTCTCCTCTGTACTCTTTCTAGAGTCTCAACATCCTTTTTACATTGTGGCAACCAAAACTGAATGCAGTATTCCAAGTGTGGCCTTACCAAGGCATTATCAAGTGGTATTAACACTTCACATGATCTTGATTCTATACCTGTTAATGCAGCCTAGGACTGTGTTGGCTTTTTTGGCAGCTGCAGCACACTGCTGGCTCATATTTAAATGGTTGTCCACTAGGAATCCAAAATCCCTCTCACAGTTTCTATTATTGAGCTAGGTACCACCTATTCTGTACCCGTGCATTTGTTTTTTCTTGCCTAAATATAGAACTTTACTTTTCTCACCATTGAATTTCATGTTTTTAAACAGGACCCACTGCTGAAGTTTGTTAAGAGCCTTCTGTTTCTTGAGTCTAAATTCTGGAGTATTGACTATTCCTGCAATCTTGGTGTCATCTGCAAATTTAATGAGTTCCCCTTCTATCCCCTCATCTAAATCTTTGATGAAGATATTGAAGAGAACTGGACATAAGACAGAGCCTTGGCATACCGCACTGCATACTACAAAAAAACTCCTGCTTTTATAAAAAGACTTGATTTTATTATTTGTGTTAAGGGAGTTCTGGTTTTAATTTTTGTGCACCGCCTAGGGTAATTTCAATGAAATTTGTAGCTATATAAAATAAATTATTGAATTGAAAGGTAGGCTACAAAGTCAGAATGCTAAGAGTAGTAATATTTATAGTAACAATGGACTTTGATCATGAAGCATGTTATATGTTTAAATTGAGGTGTTCCTGCCCTAGGGATGTGTAAAAAGTCCGGAGAGGAAGGTTGTTTTTTTCCCCTGCAGGATGTGTTGATCTTAGATGTGTAAATTTCTTCCTTGGTGTTGTATTTTATGAGGGCTCTGGCACTGGGGTGCAACATTGTGATAAAAGATAATCTTGAGCAGATTTTGTTTCTTGGAGAGAGGTACTTAATTAATTGCAGCCCAAGTGTCAATATGGCTGGAAAAACTTTAAGGGGTTTTTTTTCTTGCTAGATTTTCTGAAATCTCCCAGTTATTTGACTCTTTAGTACAGCAAGCAGAATTTAATTTACTATCTAATCCTCCAGTTAATCTCTTAACATAAAGCCCTCCTTCTTCATCTTCTTCCCCTTAGTTTCATTCAAAAGCTACTGAATTGCATGAGTATTCATATAGTGGGTGGGCAAATGCAATGACTTATGCACCAGCTTAGACATTGTGATGCATGTATGTAACCCAGGGGTGAAATCCTCCCGGTTCGCCCGGGCCAGTCCTTCGGCGTATAGCCGATGGAACTGGCGGCGGTCGTGGCGCGGAGCTTCTCCCGCCTGCTTTCCCGGCCCGGCTGAACGCCGCCATTCGGGTTATTTTTCCCTCTGTGCATGCGCGCACATGCACAGAGGGAAAAACAACCCGAATGATTGTGTTCAGCCGGGCCGGGAAAGCGGTGATTGTGTTCAGCTGGGCCGGGAAAGCGGGCGGGAGAAGCTCCGCGCCGCGACCGCCGCCAGTTCCATCGGCTATACGCCGAAGGACTGGCCCGGGCGAACCAGGAGGATTTCACCCCTGATGTAACCCCAACATTTATGTGAACATTTGTCTTCTACAAATGCCATTCTGGTATGACTGGTTTGTTACGGACAACACTGCTCAGTTGGCAGATAGCCTTTCACTCTCGATTGTAGAGTATAACCATATTTCCTCCCAATGGATTCATTATACTCTGGGAAATAAAGGCTGCATGTGTGGGTAATATAATGGCAGCTTGACATAGAAACCACTCACCCACATAAGCAGGGGTCCATTTTGCTAAATGTTATCATTTGCAAGATGAACAGCCATTTCCCAGGGATGCTTTGATTTGGGTTTCTCTACTAAAGCTGGCCTAAATTTCTCTTTCTATCTCTATGGTTCAAGGGAGGGGTGAGTATATGCATGCCCTAGAAAGGGAGTTGGAAAACAATGCACTTAGCAATAGCACTTAGATTTATATACCGCTTCATAGTGCTTTTACAGCCCTCTCTAAGCAGTTTACAGAGTCAGCATATTGCCCCCAACAATCTGGGTCTTCATTTTACCAACTTTGGATGATGGAAGGCTGAGTCAACCTTGAGCCGGTCAGGATTGAACTCCTGGCAGTGAGCTGAATTAGCTTGCAATACTGCATTCTAACCACTGAGCCACCACAGCTCCTCCCCAGTTTAATCTTTTAGCAAAAGGAGGTCTCCGACCTGGCCATGCCAAGGTGGCAGTCATTTTGTAAATAAGCATCTCCACATTTTGTGTGAATGCCAAATGGTCTGGCATTCAAAACTCCCAGTCTGCTTATCAATCCAAAAATCTTGCCTCCCCACTCAGTTACAGCAATTGACGGTAATCAGGCAATCTCTGTCTTGAAAAAGCTAAGCAGAGTCAGAATGTGTTAGTATTTGGATGGGAGATCACCCCCCCCCCCCAAATCCCAGGGTTACAGGCTGCAATGGGAAGTCTAGGGGGAAGGGAATCTCCGAAGAAGGCAACAGTACACCCATTCCACAACGATAGCAAAACAGCTACAGAATTCAAAATACTATCATTCAGATATCAATCTCAGGTTTTGAACTGAAAATTATAGACCAATCTAAGCAGCATCTTGGTCTTATCCAACAAAAATGCATTGACAAATTGCCATTGGAAACATTATCGAGCATTACAAGTAGAAGTCATCATTGTTTGGACTCCTGAAAAATTCCACGATTACGAAGCGTCTTTTGCAAGCCCCACGACTCCCTGTTGACCCTTCCATCTCCTTTTCCTCCACCTCCCATGAGCCAGAACTGGATGTGCCAAACAAAGAGATCAGCTGCAAGTTAAGTGGAAACATTATATTAATTGGGGGCAATTGGATTACTAAAAGCATGCTTAAGTCTTCTTTTGCTTTCCGTAAACACTTGTGTCTACACATTGCAAGTAACTAAGGGTACATTTTGAGGACAAGGAGATTTGCTGAGGAAGATTGACTTGTTTTTATTGCCCAGCAAGTAAACAATTAATCAGTGGAACAACTTGCCTCCAGAAGTTGTGAATGCTCCAACACTGGAGGTTTTTGAGAAGAGATTGGACAGCCATTTGTCTGAAATGGTTTTGGGTTTCCTGCCTGAGCAAGGGGTTGGACTAGAAGACCTTCAAGGTCCCTTCCAACTCTTGTTCTATTCTATTCTATTCTATTCTATTCTATTCTATTCTATTCTATTCTATTCTATTCTATCCTATCCTATCCTATCCTATTCTATTCTATTCTATTCTTTAAATTTTCCATCATGCTTCCTGGGAATAATAATAATTTAAAAAACCTAATTTACTTTCTAGTTTTTTTCAGTATCTAATTACATCCATGCTATCATGCTGAAATAATAGCAATAGCACTTAGACTTATATACCGCTTCATAGTGCTTTACAGCCCTCTCTAAGCGGTTTACAGAGTTCAGCATATTGCCCCCAACAATCTGGGTCCTCATTTTACCCACCTCAGAAGGATAGAAGGCTGAGTCAACCTTGAGCCGGTGAGATTTGAACAGCTGAACTGCTGAACTAGCAGTAGCCTGCAGTGCTGCATTTAACCACTGCGCCATCTCAGCTCTTAAAGTACATAGAAATAAGTACATAGATACAAAATAATATCTAGAGAGCCAGTTTGGTTAAGGTGCTAACGTAGGAACCAGGAGATGGTGAATTCTATTCCCACTTTAGCCATTAAAGCCAGCTGGGTGACTGGGCAAGTCACTATCTCTTAGCCCAAGCACATCACAGGGTTTCTGTTGGGGGGGAAATAAGAGGAGGAAGGGGTATTAAATATGTTAGCCGCCTTAAGTTATTTATATAAAAAAAGAAGGGCAGGCTAATAATCTGATTAAAAAATGAAGAAATATGATGTTGTCCTATTCTAGTAGGTTTCATCCGCTCAGTCCGCCAGAATCTGTCTTCACATGTTCAGGATGGACAAGTCCCTATCTCATCGAAGGTCGATGACCGAATGGCTACTCTCAACCTGGTTTGGCCAGCCTGTGGAAGCTGTTGCCCGGGGTGTGGCCGCTGTGCATGCTACAGCTGCTACGAGCCACAGGTGAGAGCTGAGTGACAGGTGGGGACCAAAGGTGAATGAGCTGCCCTAAAAGATGCCCTAAAATGAACTGCCGTAAAAGGACCCAACATGCCCCTACACCAGAGGTGCTACCCCTCCCTGAACACCCCATACATAAGTAGCCATTGGAAGCCTCATCCAGTTGAGGAACAAACACAGACTTCGTAAGGAAACTTGTCAGGCTGATCTTTGACCAGGTTTTAGGAAGGAAAATGATCATTATGTTTAACCCCTGTTTGTTGATATTTATCTCTCTTAAACTCTGGAGACAATGCATATAGTTCAAAATGGTGGTGGTATATGCAGTAAGATCAGAATGTTTCTTGAAAGGAGAATAGATCTGACTTTTTATCATCCACAGAAGTCAGAAATTGGTAAGAAAAGTAAAATTTAATATCAGAGAAGAAAATGTGTATCATCTTTTTACTTGTATTTGCATTACAGTGCTAACATCCTAACTTTTCTCTCAGAAAAATGAAAGCAAACAATTTGAGCCAATGGCCACAAAAAGATCTTGGCTAATCATGGACTGGCTGCTATAGTGGGTGGAAGTCATAAACCTATTTACCAAAAAGCGAATAGGGGGAATAGATCCCAATCCCCATAGCTCCTGAAGATGCCATATCTTTTAATGTATTTATTTTCCTAAGACAAACATGGTTCCCCACCTCCTCTTTAAAAATGAGTCTTGCACAGCATTGGACAAATATGACTGAATAGTTATAAAAAGGAGTGATTTACGGCTCTGGGATGGTAAAAGTAGTTTTACAAATGACTTCATTGTTTATTGGGCAATTTCTTTGAGGACTGCAGGTACTGATTTGTGATAAGGAGCCTATTAAATTACAGATGAATAGATGCAATGGTTTTAAATTACATGCATGAAAATTAACTAAGAAAATGAAAAAAGAACCTCTGAAGGATTTGGTTCTTCTACTTCATTCTGTGATTTGGGGAAATTAACAATACATCTATTATGAAATCAGAAAGAAGACATGAGTCCAACAGCATTATTTGATGATAGCAACAACAATTACATCAAGACCAATGGGTTTTTGATATATAATCAGCATTTGTTTTCCCTGGCTCCTTCTACAACATTTCCTGAAGTGTGTATCCTCCAGCTGTATTTAACTGTCATAAACCCCACCCATCATGGCCAACTTGTTTTGAGGAGAGTTTGGGGAAGGTTGATCAACACTGGAGTATGATGTGTTCTCCTTTTAGTGATTTATGTCATTTTTAGCCACTTTGGTGTAGTATTGAAGGTGCTGTCCTAGAAACCAGGAGGGTCAGTTCTAGTAAGGTTCTACATTTAGGCAAGAAAAACAAAATCCACAGGTACAGTATATGTGGTACCTTGCTCAACAATAGTAACTGTAAGAGGGACCTTGGAGTCCTAGTGGACAACCATTTAAATATGAGCCAGCAGTGTGCAGCAGCTGCCAAAAAAGCCAACACAGTTCTAGGCTGCATTAACAGAGGGATAGAATCAAGATCACGCGAAGTGTTAATACCATTTTATAATGCCTTGGTAAGGCCACACTTGGAATACTGCATTCAGTTTTGGTCGACACGATGAAAAAAGGATGTTGAGATTCTAGAAAGAGTACAGAGAAGAGCAACAAAGATGATTAGGGGACTGGAGGCTAAAACATATGAAGAACGGTTTCAGGAACTGGGTATGTCTAGTTTAATGAAAAGAAGGACTAGGGGAGACATGATAGCAGTGTTCCAATATCTCAGGGGTTGCCACAAAGTAGAGGGAGTCAAACTATTCTCCAAAGCACCTGAGGGTAGAACAGGAAGCAATGGGTGGAAACTAATCAAGGAGAGAAGCAACTTAGAACTAAGGAGAAATTTCCTGACAGTTAGAACAATTAATCAGTGGAACAGCTTGCCTCCAGAAGTTGTGAATGTTCCAACACTGGAAGTTTTTAAGAAGATATTGGATAACCATTCTGAAATGTAGGTGTAGGGTTTCCTGCCTAAGCAGGGGGTTGGACTAGAAGACCTCCAAGGTCCCTTCCAACTCTGTTATTCTATTCTATTCTATTCCATTCCATTCCATTCCATTCCATTCCATTCTATTCTATTCTATTCTATTCTATTCTATTCTATTCTATTCTAGACCTGCCTTAGCATGAAAACCAGTTGGATGACTTTGGGCCAGTCACTCTTTCTCAGCCCAACTCACCTGACAGAATTATTCTTTTGGAGGATGTAGAGGAGGAAGGAATATTATGTATGTTTGCCACCTTGAGTTACTTTTAAAATAATAAAGATGTAGGTAATTTAAAAATCTGATAAATAAATAAATTGTGACAAATTTGTCCTTGCTTTTGCCCAAATCCCCATTGTTTAGTTCATAGAGATTGTCTGCAACCAAGTCTACAACTAAAACATAAAGTTTATACATACTGTATGTTGTGTATTCTGGAAGTTTGGCAACATAGCTGGTGCAGCTAAATATTTGCTAAAGAACCAAATCTGCATTTTAAGTAAGTTTCCCCACCACAATGTCTCCTAGTTGATTGAGACAATTCCCAGAATTACCAATCCACTGGGCTTGTTGACTGAGAATTTCAAGAAAAAACAGTTTTACTTCTAAAGCAGGAAAACAGCAAATCAGAGAAGGCTGTTTTGAGGCATATCAGGACATAAGAAGTATGTTAAAAAAATGGATCATACCATGAAAGCTTTTTATTGTTTGCTTTAAGGTTAGGTCATTGTTAATTAATCTGCTCTTAGCTATTAAATTATGGGTGGGCTAGTTAAATGTTTGTGGGGGGGAACTAAAATAATTCAGCAACAGGAATTAGGTGCTGGAGACAAATTTTATAAAAGCATTAATCCAACCTCACTCAGAAATGCTATTTCAAAATTTACTTCCATTTAAATGTGTACAAGATTGTTTATTTAGACTCCGACATCCACCAATCATATTCAAACAGATGGTAGGGGAATCAATATGAGCCAAAAGAAGGTATAAAGAAGCAATTTTAAGTTGTTCACTCACTCATAGTTTACTTGCTTAAAGAGTTTTCTTTGAGGCATTCTGTTCCTCAGCTGAACTTTGGAAACTAATATACACTGGAGGAAACTGAGTATTTGTTGGGAGGGTAAAAAGTGTTCCAGGATGTAGAAATGCCATTCACATTTACTACTCAGTACTCCAAGCTTAGTGAGAGAATTTTATTATGTTCATACATTGATCCCAGCTTTGCAAATCTACATTCTCAAATTAATATGCAGTTCTTCAGCATTTATATTTTTGAGAACTGAAATGCAACTGAAATGCAATGTAGAAAATGGATGTTTTCCTCTTGTGCCTTGTCGGTACCCTGATTTTACCATTTTAAGAAGGCTGATGGTGGCTTGAATATTGCAAGGCAGGAATATTCCTTTCCTATTCAAGTTGCCAATCAAAGTTATCTCTTACCCGGAGGAGGGCACAGAAACATGGGTTGCCTGAACAATGCCCTCTGCAACACCAGTTTGATATGTCCCTGCATACACTTCATAAAGCTTCCGTCATGTGACTATCAAACCATTTGAATGCTTTCACATGGAGCTAAATAAAGAGAGGCATAGTGTTTCAGGAGCGCGATGTCCAAGCGTTTCTTGGCAGACAGCAGCCTCACTCACACACAGGGCTGCCGAGAGGATTATTAAGTGCTGGAACAAGACTAATATGGGCCCTCTCATCTACACATGGAAACATAAGTCAATAATGTCACACATGTCATAGGTCTCAACACATGTGTGTACGCCTTGGTGCTCAGGCCGGCCACTGACCAATCAGCCGCAAAACTTCCGTTGGGCCAGTGGTGGGTTTCACTTACCTTTGCTACCGGTTCGGGAATGGGAGTGCGTACATACGTGCGCACTTTGCACGTGCATGATGCTTCTGCGCATACACAGAACCTTCTGCACATGTGCAGAACATCCGTGATGATGTCTGGGTGGGTGGGCGGAGCCTCCCACCACGGCTGCTACCAGTTCACCCAAACCGGGGTAAACCAGTAGAAACCCACCACTGCGCTGGGCCCTCCGTTATCCCCCCTCGGTTTCCCCCGAAGTGAGCAAAAGCTGGCGCCAAGGAGCGAACAAGAGCAGGCAGGCGGCAGCCAATCACCTAACAACTGTGCGGCTCAGGGACAAGTCTTTAAAGCATCTCCTGTTAGGGGAATGGGAGGCGGAGGCAAAGCCCAAGCAGGGAGGTATATGGACCGGCGAGGGCGGAGCAGCGTTCGGGCGCTGCTTCTGGAGCTGACGGATGCTGGCCCAGCTTTGGCATGCTTCAAGGTTAGAGCTTGTCCACTGCTTTGACACCGGGAGCCTCAGCCTGGCTAAAGCGCCTTTCAGAGAAAGAGCGAGGTTGCGGTCCAGCGTGGCCCACTTTTCCCCTGCAGGGTGACCCAGCCAGCAGCGTCCTTACTCTCATTGTGTCAGGAAGGAGGGAGAGGAAGAAGGCATCCACCCAGTGGGCTGCCTGCCTCGGCCTCCTTTCGACGGAGAAGAGCTTTAAGGCGGATGGTGGGTTATAAAACTGACGCTCGACTCGAAGCAGGGATGGGCGGCCTACGAAGCAAACTGCTCCTCCGTGGGCAGATGGCTAGCTGGATGGCTAGGAAAGTTCCCCGACTCTTCCTTCTGCTGTGGAGGAAGAAAAAAAGCCAAGCTTCAATATCTCGCAAGCAAGGCACTCAGATGCGATTGCGGTTGCAAGAAGCCCCGGCAAGCTTTACTCTGAGGTGGGCGGTTTATAGAAGGAAGGCGCGTTCTCTGAGGGGATTTTAAAAATTTGGTTTTGTAAAAATTTTAAAAAATTCCCCCTGTCATGGGCTCCCTTTGAGCTCCATGGGCCCCGGAACAATGTACCGGCTGCACCCCCCTCTCCTCAGGCCTGTTCACATAAGCAATGAGACATGTCAGGCAGCACAGAAGATGAAATCCAAGCGTTTGTGTTCTGCAATAGACAGTTGGCACAAGAAGCTAAGCTCACTAAGTTTAACTGAAAAAAAAAACCACAGCAGGGTAAATCCAGCACATGCCAGTGTGCCCTGTCCTTGAGTTTAAAAATAGACCGACTTCACTTTCCCCCACCAAAACCTCTCTTTGTGACCAGCTGACTCTGAGTTGGAACTGTAGGCAGTTTTAAAAGAGGACAACATTTACCTGATGCTTGCCTATCTATGCACCAAGCCGATAATGTGGCAAACAAATTAATCTATATTTATTCTGCCCATTTTGATAAGGCTTCCTTCCTTACAAAATATCTTGTAAATTAGAATTTTAGTATTGCTAATCATCCTTCTCAAGTTCCTCAGTAAACATTCTATTTAACTAGGTTCTAAAATTTTCCTGGCAGAAGGAATGAATAACTCTGATTTATTTAAAATAGTGAAATACCATCTGTCATGCAATTGAGATATTCCTACTGTAATCTCACCTAAAATTTGGATAAATTGCTTTTATTCTGCTGAGTTTTTAAGCAAAATGGTAATTTATATCTGGGATGCCATCATAAAGAACCTGGACCAAAGATTTTTTCCCTTAATAAATCTGTTCTCTCATTTCCAAACATATTATGTTTGGAATTGCTTGGAATTGTATCCAACAACATTGTGAGCTAAGCCTGAGTATTATTTCTATTTTACAGGGGGGGGGGGATCAGATGATGGTCATTTCATGACTGTATAACTCAGATGTCTCTCATTTAGATCCTTTTCCTAATTATTGTCATGTTAGTTTTCAGTGGAATAACTATGGAAATTTTTATTGCGTCATTTTTGTTAGGCTTGGAAGTCACCTCGGGAACACTTTGGCAATGAAAGGTGGCTAAAAAATGGAGCTAGTTCAGATTAAATAAATTAGAACTTTGGAACATTCTTTCCTTGTTGGTTTGCCAAGATCAAGCCTACACATCTTCTGGAGATGTGTTAAAATCTTCTTGAGCGTTCTGTTCAGGGTTTATTATTATTATTATTGGAATTATTTTCGGATAAGTGTTTTAAGCTAGTATGGAGTAATTCCAACTGAAATAAATTATAAGTGAGGAAAAACATATATTTTGAATGAGTGAATAAAAAGAAAAACATAACTTTGGAACAATATAATTAGTGCCTTGGACAAATCTGAATGGAATTCAATATAAGGAATCCAAAGTTCTAACCCTGAACTAAGGGGTGGCAGAATGGTTGTAGAGTATGTAAACAAACCAAAAATAAGCTCTGTGTAAGCATGACAAAAATATTTTAACTTCAACCACCCAAGAAGTGAAGATGAGCCCCATCCATTTGAAGATTGATTGATTGATTGATTGATTGATTGATTGATTGATTGATTGATTTATTTATTTATTTATTTATTTATTTATTTATTTATTTATTTATTTGTCAAACATGTACAGGATAGTAGTTGTTTGTATAAACATATGTAAAAAGTACTGATAGTAGAGGACAATAGGACAGTAGGACAGGGACGGTAGGCACAGTGATGCGCTTAAGCGCGCCCCTTACAGACCTCTTAGAAATGGGGAGAGGTCTACTGTAGACAGTCTAAGGTTAACGTTTTGGGGGTTTGGGGAAGAAACCACAGAGTCAGGTAGTGCATTCCAGGCATTGATCACTCTGTTGCTGAAGTCGTATTTTCTGCAGTCGAGTTTGGAGCGGTTTACATTAAGTTTGAATCTATTATGTGCTCGTGTATTGTTGCGGTTGAAGCTGAAGTAATCATTGACAGGAAGGACTTTTTGATATATGATTTTATGAACTACATTTAGATCAGATCGGAGGCAGCGTAGTTGTAAATTGTCTAATCCCAATATTTCAAGTCTGGTGGAATAAGGTATTTTATTGCGAGCAGAGGAGTGGAGGACTCTTCTAGTAAAATATTTCTGGACTCTCTCAATTGTATTAATGTCTGTTATGCAGTGCGGGTTCCAGACAGGTGAGCTGTATTCCAGAATTGGTCTAACAAATGTTTTGTATGCTCTGGTTAGCAGTGTAATATTGTTAGAGAAGAAGCTACGCAGGATTAGATTAACAACTCTCAGAGCCTTTTTGGCAATGTTGTTACAGTGGGCTCTAGCACTTAAATCGTTGGATATGAGTACTCCAAGGTCTTTGACAGAGTGAGGGTCGTCTACAAGTTAGTTTCCTCCAAGTTTGTATTTTGTATTCTGATTATTTTTGCCAATGTGTAGGACAGAGCATTTGTTGGTTGAGATTTGAAGTTGCCAGTTGTTTGACCATTCTGCTACATGGTCAAGGTCTTTTTGAAGGGTAGTAGCATTGTCGGTGGTGTTGAATAGTTTAACATCGTTGGCAAAGGGAACGCAGTTGCTTATAATATGATCACAAAGATCGTTTATGTAGAGTATGAAGAGTGTTGGTCCTAGAACACTGCCTTGAGGGACACCACTGTTGATAGGAGCAGGATTTGATAGGGCACTCCCTATTTTAGCCACTTGTTGTCTGTTAGACAGGAATGCAGTTATCCAATCATGTAGGGGTCCAGAGATGCCATAGGATTTTAGTTTCAGAAGTAGTAGTAGTAGATATTGTTGATATCTTATTTATACCTGCATTCACACACTCTGTGAGAATATCTACACTGAGAGTACTTTCACCTAAGGATGCTATGCTACTCTGAAAGCAGCTTTGAGTGTTGTGTTCCCATAACATCATCAGTACTGGAGAATTGTTGATTTATTTCCTGATGAAACGCTATGAAGCTGCCTCCACCTCCACTTCCCCATTGGGTGCAATTCTTTCTTTGTTTGTCCTTCCAACTTCCTTCCAACTCCAAAAGATCAAAAAATATTAGCTCAATGACATTGCAACTTCTCCTCCGTTGCTCAAATAAAATTGTAATCACAAGAATTTTATCAGAACTCACCTTTTCTTCAGACTGGAAAGGGCCATTCAAAGCTATTAAGTTTTCTTTTCTTTTCTACCAGGGGTGAAATCCAGCAGGTTCTGGAGAACCGGTAGCGGAAATTTTGAGTAGTTCGGAGAACCGGCAAATACCACCTCTGGCTGGCCCCAGAGTGGGGTGGGAATGGAGATTTTGCAGTATCCTTCCCCCAGGAGTGGGGAGGGAATGGGGATTTTGCAGTATCCTTCCCCTGGGACGCCCACCAAGCCACACCCACCAAGCCAAGCCACGACCACCAAGCCACGCCCACAGAACCAGTAGTAAAAAAAATGGATTTCACCACTGATCTTGTCCTTCTGTTCGCCATCCTTCCTGGATGAGAGAGGCTTTTTGTTGTAGCAGGGCCCATGACTACCTAAGAAGCAGGGAGGCCCATGATTTCCACCTCTCATTGTTGATATTTCAACTAACAGAGGTAAAAATATTGTTGGATCATCTCTTAAGTTTTTCTGAGAAACTGGAGACTGACAAAGGGTGGAAGTGACCTGAAAGAGAGTTCTAATGCAATGCTGTGCGCATGTTTATTTTATTTATTTATTTGGGAATTCTTCTATGCCGCCCTACTCGCTAAGGAGTAGGGTGTACTAGTGTTGGCTTCTGTCTGAGCTTTGAACCCTATATTATTAATGGAACTTATATATTAAAAATGAAATCTTATTGTCTCAGTAAAATGTTCAGCGTGTGTGTATGTATGTCACTGAAAATTTTATAGTTCTCGTATGCCAGTGATTTGGTGTCTTTTCAATGCTAAAAACAAACATTTATATGCATATTCATGAAAATGTCCTCAGAGTGAAGGTTAAACTCTTCCATCCTATAGACTAGAGACATACAATCTGCACTCTAAATCTGTTCTAGTGTTTCTAGCTTTTGGGGGCTAAGTTAGCTGAGCACTCTTAGGAACTGCCATTGCCCCTCAAATTCCCACATCTGCAAAAATCCTTATGTACAAGACATCTTGAGTCTATGCTGTGCTATTGCCCTGCCCACTGTTGTCCTGCTAAAAATGCTAATTGTTGTTTTTGGCCATCTGTGATGACCCCCCCCCTCACGTGTTCCCAGATGTCAGTTCAAAGGAGGATAAAACAGTTCTGGGCATGTCTGGAGGGGATTTTGTCAATGGTTCCAAGCAGTTGTTTGAGAAGGATTGGCTGAAGCAATCCTTCTCAAACTTCAGGTGGGGAAAGTATGCAGCTGCAGCCAGTCAGTGATGATGAAGAAGAACTGCCTTCTGCACCTGATCCGAGAACACGTAGGGCAGAGAAAAAGCAGGAACAGTGAAGGTTAGCCAGATTACTCATGAGGAGGCAGCCTCATCCCTCTTGAGTAGCTGGCTATTTAGCATAGCAGACAGATGGAGGTGTTGCTGGAAACAATGTGTTCATTTCCTAGCTGTGTGTTTCCTGGTTGTTGTGATTCCTGCCTTGCTTTGGATTGATACCGATCATGCCCTGTGAACTGCTCTTGTATTGTGGATTTAATTTTGCCCGGTGGACTTGTCTTGTTTGGGAAACTTTCAATTGCCTTGTGGACTCATTGGCCATTGCTCTGGGACTAATGTTGGTCTGCTTTTCGCTGGACTTAATTGGGACCGAAGAAAATTGCTGGGGAATATTAATAAACCTAGCAAACTATTGTTATGTGTGCATGCGAGTGACCGGAACAGTACACCATCCAAAGTTTGCCCATCCATGCTATCAACAAAAAAAAAGAAACCCTACAGGTTTATTGCAGAAATTCAAACTTCTACAAGTTTGCATTTTTGGGAGATAAATGACATCATCTGCATGCCATTTATACTTCATCCACACAAAAAAGAGAGTATAGTAGGAGGGGGGAGAGGAGTACAACATTTGTAGGAAAAAATGAAATATCTTCAGGAGACTGTCCATCCCCCATCCCCCTCCACACTTTCCCTAGGTAGTCCAAGGAGGAGTGAGTGTTATCAAGGGAAGTGGGAAGGTGGGTGATAAGAAGAAGAGGGAAACTAGGAAGATGGAAACTGATACACAGATCCTGAGGAAGGCATGGCTGGCTGACTACCTGATACCTTTAACTGGATCATTTCACATTGTAATGTCTTGTTGCAAGTCCCAATTGCATTATCTCATAGTAACTATTATGAACAGGGGTGGGTTCCACTTACCTTCGTCACCGGTTCGCATCGCGATGTTTCGCGTGCGTCCCCTCGTGCAATTCTGCTTCCGCGCATGCTCAGTAGCTAGAATCAGCCTGAAACACAGCTGAGGAGCTGATCAGCTGTGCTTCGGGTGAAGGAATAAAGATAAGTATAAACCCAGGGGCGGGCGGGAGGGCCCTTTTCCAAGCAGCAGCAGAGGAGAAAACTTCCAAATAGTAAAAAATTCAGAAAAAAATCCCAAAAAAAAGATGGCGGTGCCCACGGACCAGCACCGACCAAACTGGATCTGTGGCACCATCGTGACATCACCAGCGGGTCACTACCAGTTTGGGCGATCCTGTCTGAACCGGGAGGAACCCACACCTGATTATGAATTTCCTAACCAAGGCAATGTAAATCCTCTTCTCTTGAGCATGTCCTTTGTCATTAGCACGCAAGAAATCAGCTAACAAGCCAAAGAATGGTCTTGTGACACCCTCCTCTTTAAAACAGTTCTCATAATCTCTGAATAAGAGAATCATTTTAGCTTTTAATTTAATGAAAAATGATTATTTTTTAAAAAAAATGTAATTCATATTATCTTCTTTAGAATGCATCTCCAAATGGCACACTATATATTTGCTGAATTTGTGAAAGAAGATGTTGAAAGGTGGAAAAATTCACTGCTGTGAAAAGCATGGAAAAACATTTGGATTTTAGATAGTGACAGAGCAGCACTATTCCACCACCCATCCTGGAAAGTTTTGAGTGTGCTTTTAATTCTTTCAGTTTCGTGTGCCAAGAAACAAAGCAACTTCCCAGAATTTTAATTCTTAAGCTTCTTGAGAAAGCCAAGAATGGAAAACAAGGTTTATTTTGCATACGAGTCTGAAAAGGGGCTACTCAATGTTTCTATTGCTCAGTTTCACACACACACATACACAGATATCCTCTTCATAAAACACTAGATGGGATGTGTGAGCTTAAAGGTAACATTCTAAAAGTACTTCCTCACATTTCATGTTTCTTGAACCTACATACCAAATGGCTTCCATGCACATGTAAAAATGCAAAATGCTTATGCCAATTATTTGGTTGCAATGCACCAAACAGGTTTCATGGAAACAAAACTGCTTGTGACAACACACAAAAATGGCTATATGCTTACCATCTCCTAATATTTGTTTCCCCCCCGCTTCTGTTCAATCGTGTTGACTCTGAGACCGCCTGGATAAATCCTTGCTGTTTTCTTAGAAAAGTGTTTTTCTAAGTGTTTTTCAGAAGTATTTGTCACTGCCTCCTTCCTAGGGCTAAAGAAAGTGATTAGACCAAGGTCACCAAGCTGGCTTTGTGGCTTAGGTGACACTACAACTTAAGAATCTCCTGGTTTCTAGCCTGATGCCTTAACCACTATATAAACTGGCTCTCTCCTAATATATTAAAATCTGCAAAAGACAATGTGTCATCTCCTTCGAGATGAAGAGATGTCATATGAAAACTATCAGATTGGCAACAAAAGTGATCTATGTAAATAAGCAGGGCGAGAGATTAAGAAATCAAGATGGAAAAAGTAGGATCATCACCACCCATTTCAAAAACACTACAAAGCTACATGAAATCAATATAATTCCAAATCATTAAAAAAAATCTTAACTAAAAACAAACAAACAAAATGATCGGAGTTTTAAAATCAACAGAATATACAATGAAATCACTACTTGGTTAAACAAAAAACAAAAAAATGAGCAAGTGCAACTCCTGGTGATTTCATGGACAAATCAATGCAGAATTTTTTGTAATATTGTGTTTTGTAAAATTGTGTTTTGTCATTGCCTTCTTTGGGGATTTTTGTGGTGAACTTTCATCCAAGTAGTGACTATCCCCAACTGGTGACCAAACTTCCAAGCCCAAAGAATATCAATCAAGGACTAACGTCTGGCAGTTCTTAAATAAATGTCTTCCAAACTTACATGAAAGCAGGTAAAGAAGGACAGAGCAATGCTTCTTTTGAACTTGTGTAGTTCACACCCTGGAATGCTAAAAGCTTTTCTTTGTGGGGTTGTGCGTGTGTATGTGTGTGAGAGAGAGAGGGGGGGAGGGAGGGAGGGAGGGAGAGGGGGAGGGGGAGGGGGAGGGAGGGAGGGAGGGAAGGAGAGAGAGAGAGAGAGAGAGAGAGAGAGAGAGAGAGAGAGAGATTGATTTGTCACAATTTTTCCATGCAATATTCTCTATAATATCCATGCAATTTCTTATGTCAATTTTCCCAATATAGTCATTAAAGACTATAGGTAGGTAGTGTAGAAAGTTAGCACCCACCAGCCTCCTAGAAGAATGAAATATTTTAGGAAATATTAAAAAGACGGAATATTATATTTCCCTTAAAAGAGAAATAGAAATCTTAAGGGAGACAAAACTCAGAGATTCAGCTCCCTGCCCCTAGCAGATATTTGGTGCCCATTGAGAAAGACTGGACCAGTCTATCTACAAAACAAAAGACCTTTAGCTCCAGGGTGATGGGATTAAGACATGACCCTCCAGGACATAATAGGATTATCTAGCAGCAGGGCTCACTGCATTACAAAATCGCCTGAAGATATTGCATCACCCTCCAGGCTTCAACCAAACTTGATTCAGACAAACATGGCCCCATGTGAGTCTGACTACAGCCAATAGAATACATTCTTGCACAGGAACAGGAAGCTCAAGGGCAAGGTCCAAGGGAGGGTATAAATAACCTTCACTTTCCACTCCATGTGGTCAGCTGCAATAGGACCTCAAACCCATGTGGTCCTGTTCATCATTAAACCATCTTTCCAATCAGCCTCCATGTTTTCAGTGTCTTTCTCCCCACTTGTAACTGAACCAGATGGATATTTCTTCCAACAGTAGATAGATAGGAAGGTAGGTAGGTAGGTAGGTAAATAGGTAGATATTCTACCTTCCCAATGTTATACTTTTTCAGATGCAAATTTCATAAGTGGTTTAGAAGGGAGATTTAAAAGAAAAGAGATGTGTTCAGAGGTAGGATTCAGCAGGTTCTGACCAATTCTGGAGAACCGGTAGCAAAATTTTTGAGTAGTTCGGAGAACCGGTAAATACCACCTCTGACTGGCCCCACCCCCATCTATTCTCTTCCTCCTGAGTCCCAACTGATTGGAAGGAAATGGGGATTTTGCAGTAACCTTCCCCTGGAGTGGGGAGGGAATGGAGATTTTACAGTAACCTCCCCTTGGAGTGGGGAGGGAATGGAGATTTTACAGTATCCTTCCCCTGCCACGCCCACCAAGCCACGCACACCAAGCCATGTACACCAAGCCACACCCACAGAACCGGTAGTAAAAAAATTAGAATCCCACCACTGGGCATGTATTCATCACATTCAACACCTATTGTCATTTTTCTTATCAGCAGCACAGCCATGTGGGGAATGACAGAGAGGTTGCAGAAAGAGGACAAGGCCTTGGTCACCCAGTTTTATGTAAGTGTTCCAGGAGTGAGTTCTAACTTACCTCGCTGCCAGTTCACTTCCTCCCACGCCTCATGGCTGCGCTTTGTGGGCACGCACGTGCTGTGCTGAAAAAATAATTTAACCCCCCCCAAAAAAGCTGAAAACAAGATGGCAATGCATGTGCAGTGCCGGAAACTCGTCTTCTGCGCATGCGCAGAAAAAAAACCCGGAAAAAAATTCCAAAAAACCCCCCAAAAATTCAAAAACAAAAGATGGCGGCTCCCACGGACCGGCACTGATCGAACTGGTTCCGTGATGTCATTGTGATGTCACCAGCGGTTTGCTACCGGTTCAGGCGAACCGGTACGAACCAGGAGGAACCCGCTTCTGAAGTGTTCATCTTCATAAACACAGCATTCATCATATTTATTGGAAAAAAATATTGTGGTGTAGAATGTAACTGAATTAAATAGTAAGGGCAAGACATAACCAGAACAAATATAGCAATCACATAAAATATATAGATTAAACATGACATTTAACAATCTTCCCCCATGTGGTTAAGAATTTTGGCAGTGTGTAAGCAGAATATTTTATGATATTTTTGCTTAATATTCACTCTTAAATCATTCATTAGGTCTCATTTTCAGAATACTTTTTGAACTTGTAATCTGATCAATTATAATAAACATCATCATAATTTCCTTTGGCTTTATTTACCTTTGGCTCCAGGAGCAAAACAGCTCTTGAGCCTTCTCTGGAATTTTCCTACTTTGGCAAGTACAGGCAGACAGTTCAGTCATTCCAATGAAAAGAGCAGGGAATGTGTCTCCAGCCAATTTTGCAGAGGGTCAATGACAACACAGGAGACAAAAAAAGGTCTATTGATTCTGTGTGACAAGCTCCCAAGTTGCCAAAATATAAGCTGAATTCAATGTATATTGATGTTTCAGCATCCTTTTCATTTTGGCAAAGCTTCATTGTTAGAAAACTTTGTTCTGGGTAATTTTATGTCCTATTTGCAAATGACAGGATGTGATTTTGGAAGAAGAGTTTGTGTTTCTTTCTTCAAGATCAGACAGAGAAATTTTTTTATGTACAGCATTCAGGTAGAAGGATATTATTATTTCCAAATAAACATGAGTTCAGACTTTTTTTTAAAAAAAATAGCAGTAATGAGTTTCATATAAAAGGGATTGTGTTTGCAAAGTTTTGTGAGAACCCCGAAGAAGTGGTTTGAGCAAGCATACAGTAAAAGAAGCTTCTTGGATGAGAAGCAACAATGCCTTCAAAGAAAAACCAGAAAGTCCAGTTGCCTCTTGAAAAAAGCATCTTTGGGACAACCATGACCTGAGACTCTCCATAGACATACAACAGCAGCAATCTAGTTTGAGAGATTCTTCCTTTCCTCTATTCTTAAATAAGCAGCTAGCTTGCTTCCCCTCTCTCTGAAGACATGGAGCCGGGAAGTCTGCAAAATTGTATGTACAAAATTGTATTGGAAACAATTTATGTAGTCTTGATCTTGAACCTCTTTGTAGAGCATTCCTCTGGAGAAAATCAGGAGCGTTAACTGTCTAGATTAGGAAGGAAGGATATCAAATGTGACATGGGAGTTTCTAACCTTGGCCACTTTCCCACTTAAAGAATAAAGGGAAGAATTGAAGATACACACACACACACACACACACACACACACACACACACACACACACACACACGAAGAAATTAAATAAAATATATCTCTACAGGGAAATCTGGCTACCACTACCACCACCCTTGTTTTTTTAACCGAACAATCTTTTCGAACTAAGGACTGAATTAGATTGATAGCCATGGGCCAATATCAGACACTATCAGACTGCCATGACTAAGGTGACCAGACGTCCCGATTTTGGCGGGACAGACCCGCTTTTTAATGGTTTGTCCCGCGTCCCGCCCGCCCTCTTAAAAAGTCCCGATTTTTTGAAAGGGGCGAGGGAGGGCTGGGGGGCGGGCTCTCCCCTGCAGGGACGGCCGGCCGCGGCTCATGGGGGGCAAAAGACAAATACAATTTTCGGCGGGCACGGCTTTGCAAGTGCTCTTCACAAGTTTGGCAAGTTTCACAAGAGCCGTTCGCGTGCAGGGCAGTTTATAAATAGCGGCCGCCAGGTAGGGAGCCGGCCGGGGTTGCGCAGGGCTGGGGGAGGCTCGCTAGCCCGGCAGCTCCAGCCGCAGGAAAGAGCGGGGGGGGGTGCCGTACTGGGAAGGGCCAGCAGTCGCCGCCGCCTGAGGGGGCCACCCCCCCGCCCGCCCGCCCGCTTCGCTGCAGGGGACGCTGCACCGGATCCCGAGTCGCGCCGGCTCTCCCGCGGCCACGATGCCCGCCGACCTGATGGAGAAGAGCTCCTCCTCGCCCGCGGCAGCCATCCCGGCCAGCGCTGGAGGAGTCAACGCAGGACGCCCGCCCGCCACCCACAGCTGAGAGGCCTGCTGCTGCTGCTGCTGCTGCGGCTGGGCCCCCAGTCCCGGCGGCGGGAAGGCTGCGGCGGCGGCCCCAGCCTGCTGAGCCAGCGCCGGCCCGAGGGTCATGGATGCGACTCCTTCCGCCCCTGGAAGGTGGAGAGGCGCCTGATGCAGCCCCGCCCTCTCGAAAAGGCCGGCGTCGCGGTGGGCGGGGCGGCCCGAGCGAAGGAGTCGCATCCATGACCCTCGGGCCGGCGCTGGCTCAGCAGGCTGGGGCCGCCGCCGCAGCCTTCCCGCCGCCGGGACTGGGGGCCCAGCCACAGCAGCAGCAGCAGCAGGCCTCTCAGCTGTGGGCAGCGGGCGGGCGTCCTGCGTTGACTCCTCCGGCGCTGGCTGGGATGGCCGCCGCGGGCGAGGAGGAGCTCTTCTCCATCAGGTCGGCGGGCATCGTGGCCGCGGGAGAGCCGGCGCGACTCGGGATCCGGTGCAGCGTCCCCTGTAGCGAAGCGGGCGGGCGGGGGGGGTGGCCCCCTCAGGCGGCGGCGACTGCTGGCCCTTCCCAGTACGGCACCCCCCCCCCGCTCTTTCCTGCGGCCGGAGCTGCCGGGCTAGCGAGCCTCCCCCAGCCCTGCGCAACCCCGGCCGGCTCCCTACCTGGCGGCCGCTATTTATAAACTGCCCTGCACGCGAACGGCTCTTGTGAAATGACATTAGCGGTCTTTTGCCCTCTGCGCATGCGCAGCGTTCTGCGCATGCGCAGAGGGCAAAACCCGGCGTCCAGGCGGCCCCGCCCCCTTCGGTGTCCCGCTTAAAAAAAAAAATCTGGTCACTTTAGCCATGACACTATATCCACATACGTCAATCAGGGGTGGGTTCCACCTTACCTCGCTGCTGGTTTGCTTCCTTCCGCCCCACATGGGCGCCCCTCATGGGCGTGCGCGTGCATGCGCAGTGCAAAGAACCCCGATTTTTTTAAAGCTGAAAACAAAATGGTGATGCATGCACAGTGCTGGAAACTCGGCTTCTGCGCATGCACAGAAGAATTTTTTTAAAAAAAATCGCCCCAAAAAATTCAATTTTTTTTGAAAAAAATTCAAAAAAAAGATGGCGCCCACAGGCAGGCACCGACCGATCCGGTTTGGTGACGTCATCGTGACGTCACCAGTGGGTTGCTACCGGTTCGAACCAGGAGGAACCCACCACTGATGTCAATACCAAATACCGAAGGTTGTAATGTTATTTTTTTTTACAATCTATGTCTAGAGACATTCCAACAGTAGTTAGCATGAAAACAACTACCGGTAATTGTTAGATATTACATCCCAATGTGACTCTGAAAGAACATGTTAACAGTTGTAATGGTGAGCTCAAACTTGTTTTTTCTTTGTACTTACCCATTTCTAAAAATATTTCCAGCCAAAAGGAAGAAATTTGGAGACAAATCAACCATAAGTTGAAATAAATTTACCTTAACCGATTCCAACCTAAGGGGTTGATTGTCTTTGTCTTCATATGTACTAAGGGACAAACTGTTCTTAATTTTAGCTGAGGAAGGAAAAACTTGGTTTCTAACCACTTGTTTTATTCTGTTCTGTTTCATTTATGGCTTTGCGGAAATCAGTTTCCCATGTCAATCTGAGAGCAATTAATGAGTTAGCTTTTAAATTTATTATAACACCCACTTGGGAAATCACCTTTTATAGTTGATTGCTCAATTTTTTCAAGGCCTACCATTTTCCAAGAGCCTGATTTTGATACTCTCTTTTCACAGCATGATCCAGTTGAGGTAATTAGGGTTAGAGAATGGCCCTGAAGCCTTGTAAACTCAACAGCACTTTGAGTTCCTCATCTCATGGCAAAAGAGTCATCACTTTCTTATCTGTTTAGGACAACAAAACAAAACAAAACCTCAACTTCACATATGAATAACGGTGTCAATGACTGCCAGCTAAAGGTCAAAGAGTTCTCTTTTTGAGGACAGATCAGTATTGAATACTGCTATGCTGCAGTTGGTTTTGGTTCCCCTATCTGAGCTGCTTGCTTTCTGAAAATCTGAGGTATTTGCAAAGCAGAAAACAATTACTTATCCTTCTATTCTATAGCACTTGCAAAGGAGTGAAAGTTGCACTATAAAAATATATATTTAGTCATCCCAAAGAACTGAAAAGATCAGAGCTGGGGGAAGAGAGAAATAAACCACAATTACAGAGCTGAGCTTAAGTTTCCCTCTCCAAGGCTGCATTTCCTTTCTTAAGAAGAGATGCCTTTATGTGGCATATTTAAATACTTGCCATTCAAGTAATTAGTTCCTGGGGCAATGAACAAGATCAGCTACCATAAAAACAGACTAGTAACATAAAAACAGGCCATAAAACAGCAGTGAAAAGCAGCAGTTTAAAACAATTAAACCTCGAAAGCTGAAAGGGCTTTTTAAAAGGTTCTCTCACCTGAACAAAATGAAGAGGGGAGCAGCTGCCACAAGAATCTTTGTAGCACCCTTGATGAAATGTATGTATGTATGTATGTATGTATGTATGTATGTATGTATGTATGTATGTATGTATTTATTTATTTATTTATTTATTTATTTAATTAATTTGTCAACAAGTGCAAGGAAACAGGACACATGAAAAAATGGCACAAATAAATGGATATGAAGAAGCAAAATATAGCCATAAACACATAAAACGAGTACATACAAACGGGTACAGTAGGACAGGGACGGTAGGCACGCTTATGCACGCCCCCTTAGGGACCTCTTAAGAAACGTATAAGGTCCACGGTAGACAGTTTAAGGTAAAAGGTATGGGGGTTAGAGAAACTAACAGGTTCAGGTAAAGTGTTCCAGACATTTACTACTCTATTGCAGAAGTCGTATTTTCTGCAATCAAGATTAGAACGGATTACATTTAGTTTGTATCTATTGATAGCCCTAGTGTTATTGTGGTTGAAATTAAAGTAGTCCTTAACAGGTAGGACATTAAGGTGTACTGAGCTTAGGTCAGAATGTAGACGGCGTAGTTCAAGGTTATCCAGGCCTAGAATTTCAAGTCTACTGGAATAAGGAATTTTATTGCGAGCAGATCAGGTATTGTATGATCCTCCAAATTAAGTAGGGTTCTTTTGTATTGATCTATTGTATGATCCCCCAAATTAAGTAGTGTTCTTAGAGCAGGATAGTGCCAGGTTGGAATACTCTTCCACCATGAAATCCCAGTTTAGGATAGTTGGAAAAACATCCCAGAAAAAAAGGAAGGGCAACCCTTTCCCATAATACTGTCAATAAAATGACCTGGATTAAGCTTAATTTGAAAACAGAAAACAGAATAACAGAGTTGGAAGGGACCTTGGAGATCTAGTCCAACCCCCTGCTTAGGCAGGAAACCGTACAGACAAAGGGTTATCCAACATCTTCTTTAAAATTTCCAGTGTTGGAGCATTCACAACTTCTGGAGGCAAGTTGTTCCACTGATTAATTGTTCTAACTGTCAGGAAATTTCTTCTTAGTTCTAGGTTAAAACTTCTAGGTTGGAAGTCTTTGCCATAAAAGGGGGGGAGCTTTTTCTTCCATTGGCACCTGCCTGATCTCAGGTGACAGATGAAATAAGGAATAACCAGATGGACATGGAAATAGCTGTCTCTCTATGTCTCTAGATCAGGGGTGTCCTACCTTGGCAAATTTAAGACCTGTGAACTTCAACTCCCAGAATACCCCAGCCAGCAAGGCCTAGATGGGGGAAGGTAGAGAATTGTTTTTCTTTTGTTGGGGGGAGGGAGGGAGAAGTGACCCACCAGCAAAGTTGATTTTCCAAATTTTTGACATGCCGAGCTCAAAAGGTTCGCCATCACTGCCCTAGTGGGTGGAGTTTTCAGTGTGAGATCATAATGCTGCTTTTGGCATTGTGAAGAAAGTGATGAATTCTATGGACGCTGTTGAATGAAACCCTTGAAGGTTATCATAGATAGTTTTGCAAAAAATTAAGCTTTACATGCACAGATGTAAGATGTGTAGAAATTGTCTTTTTTAAAATTTAACCTCCTTTTAACTTTTGAAGTATTTCCATCATACCTAAATTCACTAATAATAACCTCAATTTGCTGTTTTAACTCAATTTTATTATAATTATGATCCTCAGATGTTTTTAAAGGACATGTAGTCAATATCTACAGGGCACTGAAAAAGCTGTCATTGTGGTATTTTAAATGTTGCTCTTGGTATCCTTGGAAATGCCATCATTGCAACATTCTATTTATTTATTATTCAGATTTATATAGCCACCCATCTCACACAAAACAACCCTGGGTGATGGTGTACAACAGGGGTGTCAAACTCAAGGCCCGCGGGCCAGATCCAACCTGTGGGGTGCTTAGATCTGGCCCATGGGCCCACCCTGGAAACAGCAAAGGACCGGCCTGTGGTACCTCTGCCAGCGAAAACGGAGCTCAGGGAGGCCACGTGCAGCCTGCCTGGGCTCCATTTTTGGCCGCAACGGCCTCCTGTACTGAAATTGGAGCTCCATTTTCGCTGGCAGAGGGCTGCAGGAGGCCGTCGCAGCCAAAAACAGAGCTTCAATGAGTGACGTCGAGCTGATGCGGCCCTCAATGAAATCGGGTTTGACACCCCTGGTGTACAACAATAGAATAAAACAGCAAATAGATAAAGACTATCAATAGTCTTAGATAAAAAGTAATTATTTAAATAAGAATTTATCAAAAAAATTAAAATATTTTTTAAAATTAAAATAGATAGAGGACTATAAGAATTCCACTTCCATAGTGCAATTATTATGTGTACATGAATAGAGGTGGAACCTATTCCCAAAATACTGCTGTTGGGTCACATATAATACTAAGCCCTGTATTTTTTTTTCATAACTACCTGGATTCAGACATGGTTATTCTCTTAACTTGTGTTTGAGCATTAACATAATATAGCATGACAAAAGGCCAGTTTCAATTTCTAGGGAATTGTGGGCCTGCCTGAAAGAGGTTTTGTCCGTTTAGTTAATTGGGCCTAAACCTCAACTAACACAAGTTTTAGCAGCTGGAAAAGCCATAAATGTGTAGCTTTCCTTGAATTGATCCACAAGACAATTTATTTGACCAAATATGGGAATGCATGCTATGACTTTGCAAACTGACAGCCAGAATAACAGTATATACTCCTTTTTGGGCTTAATCTTCTGGGTCAGCTTGATTCCAAAGGCACTCTCTATCAGCCAATATACTGACTGTTTTAACAACCCTGGTTTTATATTTCTATTCATAGATAAGCAGCAGTCATGAACTAAAGTGTTCCTGAAAATTAAAATGCGATGAAAGAATTAAGTCTCTTTGACTGGCAGCAGCAACCAATCTTATGGCTTTGAATAAAATAGTGACACAATAACATTTAGAATAATTTTTTTTTGCTGGAAAAGAAATTAATAGCTAATTCATATTACATAATTTCTGCCAAAACCCCTCACTCAGCTAATAAATGAACAGGGACAAAAGTGAGGCCAATAACCTATTTCTGTACTTTGCGGTTTATGTTTGTCTTTATAAAAAACAGTAATTCCAATATGAAACTAGCAGGATGATTTGGAGTGGAGTAGTTCCAGGTTGGTCTGAAGCCTGATCAGAATCTTTCCTTCTAGTGCAATAATGAATTTACCGGATGATTAATAATATTTTTTTATTTAGAAGTAAGTCCCAGTGATTATAAATGAGTCTCTCAAGGTAAGTGGGGAAAAAAAGGATCATAGCTTTGCGGCCTAATGCTATGCGCCACATGTATTCAGAAATAAATAACTCCTGCTGAGTTAGACAGAATGTGCTCCTATGTAAGCATTTATAGGATTGCATTGGCTGACAGCTTTAAGAAGCTGACTTTGAAAATTATATTGAAATTCTCAGACAGGAATTTCCTGAATTATTGTGACTAAATCAATCATTGTTTACCTCAGCCCTTTATCTATAAAATATTAATGATCGTTATTTCATAAGGATTGGGGGTTGGACTAGATGACCTGCAAGGTCCCTTCCAACTCTGTTAATCTGTTAAAAAAACTTTTTGTTTGGTACAATATGTAATAATAGTAGTTTGTATGCAGGAGATAAAATTACTTGCGTAGTTAGAATGGTGAGTTTTTAAAGTGAACTGTACATTGCCTTGAAAACCTTGAATCTTTCCCTCATAAAAATACTCCTTAACATAAAAACTAGAGTATCATGAGAAAGCAGTGCCCTATTTCTCCAGTTTTAGTTTTTTTCTTGGAGAGGATTTTTCTTTTTTAGCTGAAGTGAATTTTAAAGATACAATCCTCACTTGCAGTCTGAAATATGACACAACTTTAGAATTCTGAGACTATTATGAATTCTGTTCTCTTTGGCTCATAGAACCTGTTTTAATGCAAAACTTTTAACTGTATTATTCATCCCTTTATTAAACATGTGAAATGCTTCACAAAATAGATTCCTCTCGACTTTAACTACTTCATTTTAAAAGAAAAATATAACAACATGAGAATGAAACAAAATTGTGATCCTGGAAAAGGGCACAGGTTTATTTAACAAATTGCTATATTCAATCTCACATACACACTCACACAAGCAGGCATACAAAGGAACCTTTTAGTCCTCAGATCCAAAGTGTTGCACAGCCACCATTATCTCTGCTTTGAAATAATGTGATAGAGATAATGGAGATGGCATAGTTGGAAAGCAAGAAATATAATGTCTAACATGAGTGCATCAGCCGCCCATACAAATTAAGTATTCAATGTTGTATCTGCTCCTAGGTTCAGAGAGGAAGATTTATAGCAGCATTGCTACACTTGGTGACAAGACAAGGACACACGCACATTCACTCACATAGTCCTTAAACACTATAAAGTAAGAAAGTCATAGCTTGGGGTTTAGCACAGTAAGGAAGTTTTGATCCTTCAGAAATAGTACTTTCGGATATTTTATATCAATATCATTTCACACATAGCTGAAAACAAAAGGAGAAGATGGTGCAGATCAGCAGAAAGAAAAGAGGAGTAACCAAATTAATCAGTAAACAATTAATCAGTGGAACAACTTGCCTCCAGAAGTTGTGAATGCTCCAACACTGGAAGTTTTTAAGAAGATGTTGGATAACCATTTGTCTGAAGTGGTGTAGGGTTTCCTGCCTAAGCAGGGGGTTGGACTAGAAGACCTCCAAGGTCCCTTCCAACTCTGTTATTCTATATTGAGCCATGGTGGTGCAGTGGTTAGAGTGCAGTACTGCAGGCTACTTCTGCTGACTGCCAGCTGACTGCAATTTGGCAGTTCAAATCCCACCAGGCTCAAGGTTGACTCAGCCTTCCATCCTTCCGAGGTGGGTAAAATGAGGATCCAAATTGTTGGGGGCAATATGCTGACTCTGTAAACTGCTTAGAGAGGGCTGTAAAGCACTGTAAAGCGGTATATAAGTCTAAGTGCTATTGCTATTGCTAGAGCTAATGTGGAATGAAAACATTAAAGAACTATTCAAGTTTGGCGTGCCAAATAACACTTCTAAACCTCGTGAATGTCTATTTTTCTCTATGAACAAAGTTTGCATATACAAAATTAGATTAAGTATCATCTACTTATTTGCCAGTATGTCTATACTTTAGATTCCCACCCTTTAAAATGAGCGTAGGATGTAAGGGTTGACAGAGATCTTGGAGATATCTAGTCCAACCTCTTGCCCAGAGCAGAAATTACAGCATCTCTGACAAATGAACATCCAATTGCTATTAACAACCTTCACCAAGGGAGAGGCCACCATCTTGTAAGGCAGTTCTTTCCTCCGTTGAGCATTACCATTAGGATTGTTTTCTCTCTGATGTCCAGCCAAAATCTATGCAATTTAAGCCTCATTTTGTCCTCAATTGTCCTCAATTGTTCAACTCTGCTCCCTCTTCTACATGTCAGCCATTTTCTCTTCTCCAGGCTAAACATATCCATTATCTCCAACCATTCCTCATAACACTTTTTTTTCCTCAGACCTTTATCATCTTGATGGCTGTCTCTTGGACATGCTCCAGTTTACCAATCTGGTGTATAGAATAGATGTTCTAGGTGCAATCTGTCCAATGCAAAATTAAGAGGAACTATGATAATAAGGTTATAAATATTAATAAGCATGATAGGGGAGGAATGCAGTGGCTCATGTGGTTAGGACACTGGGCATCTCTCAGCAATGATAATGTTACTGGATAATTGTTTCGGTGCTCCTGACATGGCTATTGTAGTAGTAGTAATAGTAGTAGTAGTAGTAGTAGTAGTAGTAGTAGTAGTAGTAGTAGTAGTAGTAGTAGTAGTAGTAGTAGTGGTAGTATGATAGTGTTTACTGTATGTCTCCCTCAGTAGTGCCTCCATATCAGTATCACTTGCTGGGAAATATATGAAAGGGATGTTGTGATTGCATCCATGCCTTCTCATTGGCATTAGATTAAACCAGGGTGACAACTCCAGATTTCCAGACCTAAAGGAAAATATTTTATTTGTTCAGTAAGAATCTTCTTTATATTTTCAGGTAGCAGAACTTTTAAAGATCTCTACTTGAGATTTGTGTGTGTGTGTGTGTGTGTGTGTGTGTGTTTTCATAAATAGTTGTACTGTATGCAATTATGTAATGTTATTATGAAAATAATTGTATAGGAATCAATGAAAATAAAACTGGAAAATGTGCTTAATATACAGTAATTGTAAAACCACAACAATTCTAAGTTACAGTATTTCAGCAAATCAGCCCATGAGAAACTGGTGGACAAATAATTACCTGAGATTCTTTTCTATCCTAGCATTTTCAATTTCTTTAAATGCCATGGACTGAATATACATTTTCTTACACACATAATAAATTATCGTAGTGCGCTACACAGCCTGTTTCTCGGATATAGCCACCTCTCAGTATGTACAATCATATGAGTTGGGAGTAATCTGCTAAAGAAAGAGAAAATATTAATACATTACATTTCTAACCAGATGCTACATTTCATACATCTAATTTGCACTTGAAGATGACCTTTGGCGTTCCTATACCCCTGCATTTAAAATACCTTACCAGTCTGTGTCACATTGTAAGGTTTTGTTGTCATATTAGTACCCATGGAGTTGGAAAGAATCCTAGGTCATGTAATCCAGCTTCCTGATGAAGCAGAAAGTCCACTACTGAAAATCAATACCTACTACAACCGAGATCCCCAACCTTTCTGGCTTTGCGGACTGGAGGGGATGGGAGAGGGGATGGTTCCATGCGAGAGGCTGCATGTGCATGCAGCTCCATTTGCACAAGCTGTGTGCATGCTCACCTGCCCCTTATGCAAATGGAGTGGACGTGCATGCGCTCGCCCGCTGCTCATGCGCATGGGAATTCACATGTGCATGCACTCGCCTGCAGTTTCCATGGCCCAGTTTCAAACAGCTCATGGCCCACTAGTGGGCCCTGGCCCATGCACTACAATACTAATCATTATCTTTAAAAAAAAAACAATAAATGTAAAACACTTCTAAGAAATATGAGTTCAGTTTTGCTAAGGTAGCCTGTTGTACTGTTGAACAACAGGATCATTGGACATTTTGGGTGGTGAGGAAGTATAACAGCAATTCCATCATTTGTAGCCAGTACAAAAATATTTCTAAAGAATATATTGCATTCTAAAATAAATGAAACTCAAATTCCAAATAAGGAAAAAGAGATGGAGAAAGAATATGGTTTTTTAATTTAATTAAATTTTTTTAAATTTTTTTAATTAATTTTTTTAATTTTAATTAAATTAAATTTTTTTACAGATATATGGTGTGTTATAGTTCTCATTTTGCAACTATTTCTGCCCCATTGAAGTCTTTCTTTATGGTGTTAATCAACCATACATTGCAGGAAATTTTTTTTGGCTGCAGTTGTCTAATTGGAATCTATTATTTGATCAAAATTTTTCCATTTTTCCATTAATATTTTCACCACTGGTTAAAGAAAAAACTTTCTCAGTAATATTTCAACAGTTCATTCAAGAATCTCTGCTTGCTGGCCTGCATCTCCCACATGTGTTTTTTATGCAGCTAAGGATAAATGGTGGCATATTGCTGCCCTGTTAGCTTAGTCCCTACGTAAGAGTCTGGTGATTGAGATAGCCCATTACTTGATGAAGCAGGCTAAAATAATGTTGGCTCTTCTACAATAGAATAGAATAGAATTCTTTATTGGCCAAGTGTGATTGGACACACAAGGAATTTGTCTTTGGGGCATATGCTCTCAGTGTACATAAAAGAAAAGATACATTTGTCAAGAATCATAAGGTACAACACTTAATGATTGTCATAGGGTTCAAACAAGCAATCAGGAAACAATCAATATTGATATAAATCCTAAGGATACAAGCAACAAGTTACAGTCATACAGTCATAAGTGTCATAAATTCTAGGAGTTTCTATAGGAAAGTTTATTTAAAAATCATCTCTAAGACTATGCAGCAACACAGTATTCCAGTCCAAATATGTTTAAGATTTGCCTATCTTTGTTATGTTAAGTTAGATGAGCTGCTTGTTATTGTACTCTATCCATTTTCCATTCAATGTTTAGCTCAACTGTCTTCATTTTTGCTCTGTTGTTGGGGGGGGCAGAGGAATGCCTCCTTGTTTCTATGCTGCAAGACGTGTCTCTGCTTCACACACACACACACACACACACACACACACACACACACACACACACACACACACGCCTTGCTTCATCCTGGCATGTGTTCAGCCAAATCTCCCTCTTTGGCAACAACCAAAGTCAGATGCCTGACCCTCACATGGAGGCCGAGTCCTTGTAATATGGGATTATACATGCTTACATAAGATAAAGAGGCAGGGACAGAAGAAAAATAGATCCCGTGGTGAGGACTGACTAATAAAACTGTTAACTTCTGCAATGGCCTCTGGTTGTTGTTTTTTAACTACACAAGTTATATACTGTTTCTTTTGTCTCAAACAGTAGGTGCTAATAGATGTAGGCGAATACAGTACTGAACTCTTGCTTTTCAGTTTTCCAGAGGATTTCTCCTCCTTTGAAAAAGGGAGCTTTGTTTTCTCCAAATTCATTCTCAGGCCGCTTCATAAGGTGTTTTTTTTTCCCAATTGTGTTTTTGAGCTGATTTGATTGATGGAAGGTGGGAAAGGGTGCTGTTGTGGAGCCTGGTGCTTTTAATTACATATCACTCCATCAGGACATGTCACATCTGACCTATAATAGTTTTACCAGCAATTTTTCCTCCTCCTCCCTTCTGAAAAATAAAAAGTCAAAAGCAATGCCCCCCCTTTTAAACTAAACAAAAATGGTCTGAGGAAAAAATTCAGAGGAAAGCACAAGTATGGATAAAAGTACATAGAGAAGTGGAAAAGCTGTGAAGGTCAAAAGCAGACAAGAACATTTTTTAAGCATTTCTGATATATTCCCTAGATTTCTATTGTCATGACTAGTAACCAATGTTTCACAAATGGTGCACTGGAAAAATTAAATATCCCCTAAGTATCAGACCAACTCCTTGGGAATTAACATGAATGACCTGGTGTCACTCTGAGACGGACTTCTTATTGAGCATTATGGTTATGTAGAGTTATTCCAACCTCAAATGCTAAAATATATTTAGCATCTCTCTCCTCTCAATGTGGTTCATGTGATTTCTACCTTCAGTAGTATGGTAGTTCTCCTCCCAAGTCTTAGATGAAATAGGAAATATGAACAGACAGTTGTTAAGCAAATGCTGTGGTTTATCTGGACAGAATAGATTTCTTATTTTGCCTTAGAAAGGGAAATAGCATGCAGATGGAAGGGATTTCAAGGAATTCAACTGAAGGACCTTTTCAAATGACAAAATTCCAGTGCCTATTAGTCTAGGACAGGGATGTCAAACTCACGGCGTCACGGCGGCATCACATGACATATCGGGACTTTTTCCCCCTTCGCTAAACTGGGCATGGGCGTGGGCGTGGGCAGCACATGACATATCTGGCCCGTGGGCCTGGAGTTTGACAGCCCTGGTCTAGGAGATGAAAGATTTGGAAAAGAATAGACCAGGGGTGGCCAAACTATGGTTCTTTGAGGACCTGTGGACTTCAACTCCCAGAATTCCTGAGCCAGCCATGCATGCATGGCTAGCTCAGGAATTCTGAGAGTTGAAGTCCACAGGTCCTCAAAGAACTATAGTTTGACCACCCCTGGAATAAACTAATAATAAGGAATAAGGAACGTATAGATATGTTTCTCCTAGACTTGAAAAGCAAAACCAGGATTCAATGGGAGCTTAAATGTCATGATTCAATTGTTTTGTGAAAGAACTATTATTCATCTAGGACAGAATTGGGTTACCAGTAATTGATCCATATTGTAATGATGGTGATGAGAATAGTAAGATTTATAGGCTTCTACCAAAGCTCTGGAGAGGTTGGAGATATAGAGGATTTTCCACCAATCTAATAAACCATAGGTTGGTTTTCTGGTAGAGGGAGATAGACATTGTAAATGTTATAAATTTACTGTGGTTGCCTAGAAGCTGTGGTTTGAACAGAGTGTTGGAAAGGAGCACTCATTAAATGTTTTGAATGAAATGTTCTGGCATTTAAAACCATTTGCAATTTTTTTCATTTGCTTGCGTTCAGTTAATATCCAGCAGTGATGGCATTACTCAGACTGTCAATAAGGCAAACCATCTTATGCATAAGATAATTAAACATCTTGATCTTATATGAATAGAAAACAATGCAATGCTACTTGGGCTAGCTTCTTTTTCTTCAGCTACAGAAAGTAATGGTAAAAAAATATACATCTATCAGGAGATGTAATATATAACTATTCGAAATGCAAAATGTGCTATCAGGCCTTAGGAAGTGCAGTCGCTAGCTGACCTTCTCTAGCAGGGGTGGGTTTCGGTTTTCTTTGCTGCCGGTTCGCTCAGCCGGGCGCGCGCATGCACAGTGCTAAAAACACAGCTTCTGTGCATACGCAGAAGCAAAAAACAAGATGGCGCTGCCTATGGCGCCGCCGAGAGAGCTGGTTTGGGGGCGTGGCAGGCCTGGGTCACTGCCGGTTCCAGCGACCCAGGCCACCAAGTTACTACCGGTTCTATAGAACCGGTCCGAACCAGGAGGAACCCACCTCTGTTCTCTAGGCTGGGAAGCTAAGCAGAGTCAGGTCTCAAAAGTATCTAGATATGATTTCTCCAGGAAAAAAATATTAGAACTGTAGATAGCTTGAAATGCTCAGAAAACCTCCTGGAATAAAGCTTCTAGTTCAGCTCAACCAGGAGGAGACTTTATTGTGTTTATACTCTATAAAGCATGGGGAATAAAAGGATATGATAATCTACTGTATGTTAAGGAAGAAAGAAAAGAAATAAGTGGAGTTCAAGTCTAACAATTTGAACTATCATGCTTGCACTTAAGTTCAAAGTTGGTGGCATTTAATTGTACCATAAAATTTATTTTATTTACTTTTCAAGGTCCCCATAGTAGAATATAGCAGGTGGTGGGAAAAAAGAAAGTATTATATTTGCTTCTGCTGGAGAAGCAGAAAAGAGCTGCATCAGATTTCAAGGTTTAATTTGCTTTCAATTGCTGGCTAATAAAGCAACTTTCAATCCAACACAATTGGGATGGCTTTGTGGGTTGGTTGATTTGATCTGCTGTGCATATCACCCCTTGCTTTTGTATGTTAAGTAAGAATTCATAATGGCTTTACAACATCTTTATTTATTCCCTACAAAATATAAGAATAAGCAACAATCAACATAAACAATTATATGAAGAGAGACATGTTAGTCTATGGTAGCTCCAAATCAAAAGAAATCTGATAGCACCTCATTCCTAGCAAATTTAATTAAATAGCATAAGTTTTCATAAGCTGAAGCTACTCCATCAAATGCACAGAGCAGCTATAGTGACGTAGGATTTAAATTAGAATGGGAGAGAAGGAGAGGAAGACCAAAATACTGATGATTCTATCCACAACCAATAGTTATTGTCTTTTATAAATACCTTTCAGCAGTTTTAATATTTTTTTTGTCTCATTTGGGTTTTGAATCCACGCTCACCTTTACATTATAATCCTATTTTTGTTTATTCTCATTGTTTACTGGGAAGTTTACTTTCCAGATAGTGAGCACAGGATTGAAGCTTAAAAATCATAACACTTCTCAATTATTAAGTCTATAATAATTTTAGTTTTAAAGGAACACGGTGGCTCAAGTTGTTGGAATGCTGAGCAGGAGGTTAGCAAGCCCATGTTCAAGACCCGAGAGCTGCCATGGAGCATGGTTGAGCTCTCATTCTTCACTCCAGCTCTTCCTGGGGACATAAAAGGAGCTCCCAACTAGGTGTCTTCAGGACAATGGTGATGTCACCAGCTAATCCTTTCAACCCGGAAGTGCCTTGGTTCTTCTGATTCTGAGTGCAAAAATTACAGTTTTAATATAGCATTGAGGACAAAGTATCTTCGGGCATCTTTGAAAACAATTCTTTTCAAACTTCTTGTAGATCATTAGGTGATTGTTTACCAATATCCATAAGAACAAGCAAGATCATTCTTCTCTCATAGTAGCGAAAGACCTTTTCTCTCAGAACCTTTTCGCTCACTATGATCCTATTTGTCCCAGGGGCAAGAAAGGTATAAGGAGCTCAGTGCTGACAGGATCTGAAAGACAGATAAAATTTACTTCCTGAATAATTCTTTAACATGTGCTGAATTCTATGTACAGGTAGATTTACGACCATAATTGAGCCCAAAATTTATGTGGCTATTGTTAAGTGAGTTTTGCCTCGTTTTACGACCTTTCTTGCCACAGTTGTTAAGTGAATTGCTGCAGTTGTTAAGTTGCTAACACGTTTCCCCACTGACTTTGCTCGTCAGAAGTTCGCAAAAGGTGATCACATGACCCTGGGACACTTCAACTGTCATAAATATGAGTCCGTTGCCCAGCATCTGAATTTTGATCACGTGACTATGGGGAAACTGCAATGGCCGTAAGTGTGGAGAAATGTTCATAAGTCACTTTTTTCAGTGCTTTGTAACATTGAACCGTCACTACATGAACGGTTGTAAGTTGAGGACTACCTGTGATGAGATATCACGAGGAAAGGAAAAGTTGATTCAAATAGAGGGAAGGGAAGAGGAGGAACAGCCAGAAGCATTACAATTGGACACAAATTACGTGAACAGGGCTATTACTTTGACCATTTACTCTTGCAACTTTTATTTAATAAAAGCTGAGCCTCTGACTAAAAGCTGCATTCCATGTCGAACTGCAGTTTCTATCTCTGATCAGATATCTGGAATAAGCAGAGCTCTCGTTTTAGCATTTTTAGTGATCTCTGAGGAATGCTATTAACTCCCTTTTCACGATTTGCACAGAGAATGTCATTGAGAGCCCATCAAAAGTATCCTTAAAAAACAACAACAACAAAAAAAAAACCCTAATGCAAACCCATGTGGGTGGGAAGCATGGAAATAAACAACAGTTCCTTGTGGTTCAGGGCGGTCATAAAATCTGTTATTCGAAGCAGTCAGAGAATGTTTTTTATAAAACCCTTGTGGAATGCAATTCTGGTTTAGAAGCAAAGGCTGATTTAAAACATTGCATCCGGAAACTGGCCTTAAAGGGTGATGACCTTTTGGACACAGCCTTCTTTCAGCATCGCCTGAGATGCCCCACGGACTTACCCCAAAGCATATGATCTGAGGACTGTATTTTTATTCTGGTTCTCTCTCTAAGGAACAGGCGCAGGCGAATGTGACATCTAAATTGGTTGCCAAGGAGACCATCTGAACCAAATATTCCCGGGCTTTCCAGCTTGGCAAGGTCATTCGTTTCTGAGTCAATCCCGAACAAAACATTTTCACATTTGTAAGGAATTAAGGCTACACAAAGAATTGCAATCAACCCACTAGCCAGATGGTATCAGATCCCTTATTTAATTTTATATAAAGTGAATGTGACCAGTTTTTCCAACTGGCCTTAAAATGTTATATGAGTCTAAATTTGGAAGTCAGTTCTCTGTAGGGCTCTTGAAGCGGTGCTCCCATGTATAGAACAAAGTGATTTAAGCATCGTTCATTTTGCTCATTTCTTGCTGCCCTTCTCTTATAGTAAGCCAGCATGTGGGAGAACTGAGATATTCTTCCCTTCCATATTTCCAGTGAGAATGATTTATTTATTACATCTCTGTATTGCCAGATTTAACCGACACAGGGCAGATTGCAGTAGAGGTAATATAAAATAAAATCCCATTTAAGTATAAAATCAATAAAATAACATCAGTAGAATAATAAAATAATACTAATGAGAACTGTGCTGTCAACATGACAGCAAGAAAAGTTTGTATTAGTCAAGGTCCAGAACAGAGGTCTTCAAACTTGGCAACTTTAAGCCAGCTATGCTGGCTGGAGAATTCTGGGAGTTGAAGTCCACAAGTCTTAAAGTTGCCAAGTTTGGGGACCCCTGGTCCAGAAGAATGCTAGGGCAAGAGCCAAATGAGTTCCTAATGGGAAACTGTTATGGACCTGCAGTTGAGTGCTGCTGGCATATTGTTGAAGAAGATTGCTCTATAGGGTACTGTTTATTTATTTATTTATTAGTGAGATTTATATACCGCCTCATAGTGCAAGCACTCTCTAAGCAGTTTACACCATTAAGCAATGTATATATTTACATTGCCCCCAACAATCTGAGTCCTCATTTTACCTACCTCGGAAGGATGGAAGGCTGAGTCAACCCTGAGCCGGTGAGATTTGAACAGCTGAACTCAAATGATCACAGTCAGCTAAAGTAGCCTGCAGTACTGCTCTTTAACCGCTGCGCCACCTCGGCTCTTAGAAATATATATAGCAGAATATAACTCATAACCATCAGTTATTAAGCAACTATAGATTTCCTTTTGAATGAGGAGATCCATCAATTTGCCCAGTTATGACTGAGTTTGAGGAACTTTATTCTGCTACATTTTGGAGCTGAATCACATGAACAGTGTTCCAGTTCATTGAATATATATCAAGTGCCATTTGTATCTTTAGGAGTGTATGGACAACCATATTTAATGGTTGTCCATAGCAAAAATTCTGATAGATTTTCATACCGGAGAGCATATGTATCAATACCAACTTATTTTCTGCTTTTGAACCTTTGGATTTCTTCAGCCATGCTTGCAGCTGTGTTCTAGGAGCAGTGAAACTAGAATGCAGGATGCCACTGCTTGTAGCCAGTCCTGAAATGAGAGACAAAGATGATTTCTTATTTATTTATTAGCTTTTTACCCTATCTTTATTATTTTTATAAATCCATTATTGTTTCTATCACTCTTTTATTCCTCTTTTACTCACTTTGTTATTGTCATGCATGTTTAATGGACCACATTCTGTTCTTGACTTTAGTTGCTTGCTGAAACAAAGGTTTTAAAATACCTTGATTTGTTCTTCCTTAAGTGCCATGAAATGCACCATTTGAATTATGGATTAGAGTGGTCCATGACTCAAATCTATCCAATTCATGCCATTTGACATTACTTAGAGCAGAAGGCAGGTACTAGAGAAAGCAGCTTTGGTCCTTCAGTGACCATGGATTTTGTTCCACAGCCAGAAGACCACTTGAAGTTTAATGGCACATTTTTTTCAAATACAAGGCATGAGTGAAAGCTGGAAACTTTCTTGGAAGCAGAATATATTTAAAGCAGCATATAGCCTCATAGATTTTATTAATAGAGTGATTCAAGGGTAAAGGGAATGTCAATTGCCTATCTATGTCCATTATGTTGGATCATCTCCAACCCTGTTTTCATATTCATTATAAAGTCAGCAACTCAAGCCATCACAGCAGCTTAGAAGTAACATAATACTCAAGGAACACAAGAGAAAGCATGTCAAGTGAGTTATAAAAGACCCCCACCCAACATATAATGATATCTAGCTGCTCTTAGGAAGAGCAAAAAACAGAGAAGCTAAAATATATGCCCCCTACTAATAGGAAGGAGCTAACATGACCTAGATAACTATTCTAAACAACAAGCCCATTCCAATATGTGAATTGGACAGGATAGGAGTCAAGGACAACAGAAACAGGAGAATTCCCTCCACAGACCCACAGTGGAGGATTGCTATGGAAACAACATTTTGTAGGTTGTTAGAAAATAGATGGACTTCTGGATGTTTTTCCATGGAACAACTGATGGATTCACATTCCATCAGGAATTCCATGCCTATCCACAAAGCTTACTGTATTGTCTTCCACAAATGCCTCTCTCCCATTAGCCTTACCTACCTCACGTGTCTTTTGTATGGCGTGCCTTGAGCCGTTTGGGGAAAGGGCAGGATATAAATAGGATGCGATAAAGAAGGGATTAGACTTTAAGCTGATTTTCTATTCATTGAAAGGGGAATTTCTACCAACTCCCATTTCCACCCATGTCTTTCCCCTCCACATTGTCTGCTAGTCTTTCCCATTCTGCCACTTTCCCCATGCAAACTGCTGGAAATGAGGATCTACAGTCCAGCAGAGGTGCGAAACTCTCAGAGTCTCCTACTGCTGGGGTGGTGGTGGTGATGGTAGTGGAGAATGGATATGATTAAACAGGAAAACAAAAGCAGGAAAGCCTACTATTCCTTGAGCAAAAACTTCAATTTTATTTACTTAGTAAAAATTAGGGTCCAAGCCGTGTGTGTGTTTTTAAATGAACTTTTCTTGCCATTTGGTCCTACTGGTATCAATGTTGTTAAGGCTGCCAATTCTTCTTATAATTTCTTTTCAGTAGTAGAACTAACTTGGTAGTAGATCTGTATCAATTTCCACACACACATAACCAAACACACATGCACACACACATATGCACACGCGCGCGCGCGCGCGCACACACACACACACACACACACACACACACACACGGAACACTGTCAGGAGGCAGCCCTCATTCTTCTATTTCTCTTTTTTTAAAAGTTTTTTTATTAATAATATAATTTAAAAAATTGGACATGGTGTGACTTTTCCGGTTTAAACATTTCCGTCAAGTTTTACCTTACAACAAATACAATTCCTTATCGCTATATAAATATATACAAACTTCACTATTCATACACAAAATTTTTTGCCATCTGTGAAGATTACATCAATACCAAATCCATTCCCATTTGTCACAGAGTACTAACATTAAAATTTCTACACTTCCAACTATCCTTCTGTTTCTCTAGCCCGTAAAAGGCCACCGTAGACAGATAGATAAACTGGCATAGTTGGGGATTTGATATGGCAGTGGACTTGCCACTGGAGGCACCAGACATGTGAACTTGGCCATCAACATGTAATAGCAAAAGGCGGCAGTGCTGGGCCATTGGCTTTAGCCTGACTGGGCCATCTGGTGCTGCCAGATTTATCAACAAGATGTCACTAAACAAGTCAGGGTTTTAATTCTCTTTTTGTTGACTTAGAAATAATTCTCGCTGTTTACTAGAGTTCACTTTCCAGATAGCGAGAGCAAAACTTGGGAAAGATGCTTTACAGGGGTGGCCAAACTATGGCTCTTTAAGGACCTGTGGACTTCAACTCCCAGAATTCCTGAGCCAGCCATGCATGCATGGCTGGCTCAGGAATTCTGGGAGTTGAAGTCCACAGGTCCTCAAAGAACCATAGTTTGGCCACCCCTGCTTTAGAATATGCTAAGGCGCCCATGTAGCATTTGTCAGCAATTCTTTGGCTTAACCTCTCTTTCTCTGGTATCAGACCAAATCTGAAGTTCAGCACAGCTCCATCATATAAGCTTTATTCATTAAGCATATACGACAGTGCTAATCTGTGTCCCATGGTCAGACAAATAGCCTTAGTGCGGTCAAAACACATTAATGTATTGCTGACTATTCTAGGATGATGCACTTCGCCTCCTGGACTGCCAAGCATCTTGTGGAAATAGCTGGTGTTTGCTCTTCTAGCATAAGCTCTGGGCACTTGCACAAGCCCTTGTATCACTTTCATATTGCTGTGAAATTGTCCTCATTGGCGCGTCTTATCGCTTCCCTGAACTTACCAGCATTCTCTTCACTTGCCAATGAGAAGGTACCAGATGACATCTTGGTCCACCCTTGTAATTCCCTCATTGCATTTGTTTTGTGCAACAAAGGAAAACAACAATAATAATTATATTATTATTTATTAATAATAATAAAGGTTGGTGTCGCCAAAAAAACTTTGGATTTCTGGACCATGGACTGTACTACCTCCAAGATGGACTTTTGGCAAGGGATGGGTTACACCTCACAAAGACTGGGAAGAATGTCTTCGGAAAAAGACTGGCCCAACTTGTCAGGAGGGCTTTAAACTAAAATCACGAGGGGAGGGTGACCAATCTACAGGATCCCTGGGACCCAACTCCAAGAATGGAACCCAAGCAAACAAAACAAACAACAAACCAAAAAGGGATGGGGAAGAAAACAAACTCAAACGCCAAACAAGAGACAAAGAAAGAACACCCACAATCAGGCACAAAGAACTCAAATGCCTCTACACAAATGCACAAAGCCTAGGGAATAAACAGGGTGAACTTGAAATGTTAATGCACGAAGATACACATGACATAGTTGGAATAACAGAAACTTGGTGGGATGAATCACACGATTGGAACACACAGATAAAAGGATACAAACTCTACAAAAAAACCAGATCACACAAAAAAGGAGGTGGAGTTGCACTGTATATAAAGGACCACTATGTAGCTACAGAGCTACAAGTAACCAAGGAAGAAAACCCATTAGAATGCATATGGGTCAACATAAAAGAAAAAAAGAATGACACAACAATAGGAGTATACTACAGACCACCAAACCAAACAGAAACAATGGACACCCTTTTTACCAACCAGCTAAAGAACATATGCAAGAAAAATAGCATTGTAATAATGGGAGACTTCAACTACCCGGACATCAACTGGAAAACCAACTCAGCACCAAGTGAGAAATCTAACAGATTCCTAACCAGCCTAGCCGACAACTTCATTGTCCAAAAAGTGGAGGAGGGAACTAGAGGGGCAGCCATACTGGATCTAATACTTACAAACAGAGAAGAAACAATAGAAGGAGTCGAAGCTGCGGGAACACTGGGCGAGAGTGACCACGTAATACTAAAATTCACCATAACGCAAACACAAATAACTGAACATAACAACACCTATATCCCAGACTTTAAAAAAGCTGACTTCAATAAATTCAGAGAAAACCTGGGAAAGATCTCTTGGATGGAAGTACTAAAGGGTAAAACATCTCAAGAAGCCTGGGAGATCCTGAAAAACACGATCATAAAAGCCCAGAACACCACAATACCGATGAGGAAGAAAAACAAGAAATCCAAAAGGAAACCAGCATGGCTAAACAAAAATCTCACCGATAAACTGAATGAAAAAAAAGATAAATACAAAAAATGGAAAGAGGGGCACATAACCAAGGCAGAGTACCAACAGACAGCCAGAATCTGTAAAGAAACAATCAGGACAGCAAAGGCCCAGAATGAACAAAGACTCGCAACAAAAGTCAAAGACAACAAAAGAAGCTTCTTCCAACACATTAACAACAAGAAAAAAAATCAAAGAAACAGTTGGTCCACTAAAGAGAGAAGACGGCAAAGAAGTAACAGACAACACAGACAAAGCAGAGCTACTGAACACATTCTTCGCATCAGTCTTCACACAAAAGGAAACTGCAGCTCAACTACCCAGCAACACAAATATAAAAAACAGATTCGAAGCAAGACTCAACCTAAGCAAAAATACAGTAAGAGATCACCTATCTGAACTTAACAAATACAAAGCACCAGGACCAGACGGATTACATCCCAGAGTCCTAAAAGAACTAGCAGAAGTCATTTCAGAACCACTGCACCACATCTTCCACAAATCCTGGAACACAGGGGAACTACCCGAGGACTGGAAAAGAGCTGATGTGGTCCCCATCTTCAAAAAAGGTAAAAAAACAGACCCAGGAAACTACAGACCAATCAGCCTAACATCAATACCTGGGAAAATACTGGAAAAAATAATTAAAAACCAGATCTCCCATCATCTAAAAACAAACCAAGCAATAACCAACAGTCAACACGGATTTGTTAAGAACAAGTCATGCCAAACCAACCTCATTTCATTCTTCAACACTGTGACCAAATTAGTAGACCAGCGTAATGCAGTAGACATAATATACCTGGACTTTAGCAAAGCATTTGACAAAGTAGACACAACCTACTCCTTCATAAGCTAGAAAAAAGCGGAATAGACAGCTACACAACCAGATGGATTAACAATTGGCTGACCAACCGTACCCAGCGAGTAGTCCTCAATGGCTCTAAGTCCACATGGAGAGAAGTAAGCAGTGGGGTACCACAAGGTTCCGTCCTAGGCCCAGTACTCTTCAATATCTTTATAAATGACCTAGATGAGGGAATAGCAGGAGAACTAACCAAATTTGCAGATGACACCAAGCTGGCGGGAGTAGCAAACACCCCAGAGGACAGACTCAAAATCCAGAGGGACCTCGACAGACTCGAACACTGGGCCCAAACCAATAAAATGAAATTTAACACAGAGAAAAGTAAAATTCTGCACCTAGGCAAGAAGAATCAAAAATACATATACAAACTAGGCGAAACCACACTCAATAGCAGCGATTGCGAAAGGGATCTCGGAGTCCTGGTAGACAGCCAACTAAATATGAGCCAGCAGTGTGCAGCAGCAGCCAAAAAGGCCAATACAGTCCTGAGCTGCATAAATAGAGGGATACAATCAAGGACCAGAGAGGTACTTGTACCACTCTATAAAGCCTTGGTCAGACCACACCTAGAGTACTGCATCCAGTTTTGGTCACCACACTACAAAAAAGACATTGAAACCCTAGAGAAAGTGCAGAGGAGAGCAACCAGGATGATAAAGGGTCTGGAAAATAAAACATACGAAGAGCGGTTGCAGGAACTGAGCTTGGCCAGTCTGGCGAAGAGAAGGACCAGGGGTGACATGATAGCAGTGTTTCAATACTTGAGGGGATGCCACAGAGAGGAGGGGGTCAGGCTGTTCTCTATTGCACCAGAAAGCCAAACAAGGAATAACGGATGGAAGCTGACCAAGGAGAGATTCAACCTGGAAGTGAGGAGAAACTTTCTGACAGTGAGAGCGATCAACCAGTGGAACAGCTTGCCAGCAGAGGTCGTGAGAGCCCCAACACTTGCGACCTTCAAGGAGAGACTGGACTGCCATCTGTCTCAAATGGTGTAGGGACTCCTGCTTGAGCAGGGGGTTGGACTAGATGACCTACAAGGTCCCTTCCAACTCTAATAATAAAATCTAAAAAAAAAAAATCTAAAAAAAATTAGCCCACCAACAGGGGGGGAGAGAAAGTGACAGACAACCCCTTGGAGCAACTGAGAGTTAGAGAGTGGCTGTGGCTGCAGAGGACAGACGAGAAATCCCAGTAGTAGTAGTAGTAGTAGCAGTAGTAGTAGTAGTAGTAGTAGTAGTAGTAGTAGTAGTAGCAGCAGCAGCAGCAGTAACAACAACAACAACAACAACAACTAACAGAGTTGGAAGGGACCTTGGAGGTCTTCTAGTCCAACCCCCCTGCTTAGGCAGGAAACCCTACACTACTTCAGACAAATGGTTATCCAACATCTTCTTAAAAACTTCCAGTGTTGGAGCATTCACAACTTCTGGAGGCAAGCTGTTCCACGGATTAATTGACCTAACTGTCAGGAAATTTTCTACTTAGTTCTAAGTTGCTTCTCTCCTTGTTTAGTTTCCACCCATTGCTTCTTGTTCTACCCTCAGGTGCTTTGAAGAATAGTTTGACTCCCTCTTCTTTGTGGCAACCCCTGAGATATTGGAACACTGTTATCATGTCTACTGTTACTAATGGTGTATCAGGGGCATAATACTGTATGTGTAAGATTTACTTGAGGGTGGGAATTCTACTAACAGAGAGTTAGAGGGTGGGAATTCCACTAACAGAAAGCTTCCCCTCTTTTCAACTCCAGAGACAACGGGCATATTCACATTGGCAGGTTTCGCTGGAGTGAGTATGGTCCACCAACCATTTCTCAATGGTTAGAATAGATTAACTCGTTTTCTGTTCACTAGCAGATCTCTCTGTCTGTATTTTCCTAGCAGTAGCATTCCCTCACCTGGGTCAATGATGGTCATTCTGCAGCACTCTAATCTATACCACTAGTACGGTTACTAATGGTGTATCAGGGGCATAATACTGTACGTGTAAGATTTACTTGAGGTACAGAGGTTTATCCAGCAATTTTTAATCACTATTTTTCTTTCCCTGAGGTACTCACTTCTTCACTGAGCTTTTTTATTTTTTATTCTACCTGTACCACTGAAGCACTGGACTTTGCTCCCTTCCCTCCCTCCCTCCCTCCCTCCTAAATAGTCCAAATGAATAACTATTGCAAAGTCTTGAAGTAAAATAAAATAGCAGTTAAAATGTGTTTTTGCAAGTTTTAAAACTGGTTAGTTTCTGCATGTCAGGTAAGTATTATGCCCATTACAATGCTAGAAGACTTCTGCAAGTATGGCTGCACTGCAGCAGACATTGAACCAAACCTGGGAAAATGTAAGCAAAGAGTTTTCATTTTAAGCTGGTTGCTGGGCCTATGTATAGGTGAATTCTGACGCTTTAGGCGTGTATGTGTTTTGTGTGTATTTAACTTTGTTGGGAGGGCACCACAGCAGAATCATCCAAAGTCACAGTTGCCAATAGTTCAGACTGAACATCTGGAAAATCGCTACTAAAGTGGCCAGCCTCTACAGAATGTTCTTATGTTGACCCAAATTTCCAGGTGTTCAACTTAGAATCAACAGTTTACACATAATTAGGTTTATGACTACAATAGCAAAGAAGATGGGTGGAATCAATTGGCATGACCTAATGTCTCAACCTGGTGCCTTGCAGATTTGTTGGGAGAAGAAGTATCATAATTCTCAAGACCATGCTAGAAGTTCAGGCCAGAGGTGGGTTCCTACCGGTGCAGTCCAGTGTGCTGCTCCAGTAGGGACCCGCCGATTGCCCAATTTGCGTGTGCCGGTGCCGTCTTCATCGATCCGTCATGCGCCACCATCTTTTTTATGGATTTTTTTGGCAATTTTTTGCTTCCACGCATGCGCGGAAGCAAAATCTCACAAGGGGACGCATGTGCACGCGAGATTTCGGCGAGATTTTGCTTCCGCGCATGCGCAGGAAGCAAAATTGTGTGAGGGGGCGCACACGTGTAGCAAGCACGCATGCGCACGCAACATGGCAGCACACTGGTAGTGAGGTAAGTGCAACCCACCCCTGGTTCAGGCCAAAGATAGGAGTACAAATATATTGAATTCTGTGCCTTCCAACCTATTGGAAGGTAACAGGTGAGGGAAAATGTATGTTATGGTTAGAATGGTGCTGTTCAATCATCACTCAGTCATCAATTGAGAGAATTATCTACAGCTACAACCTTGTAGCTGTAGATAACTGGGTGTAGATGATAATTGCATGAATTATCATCTCTCATCCTAGCTCAACTTGCAAGACTCTTGAGAACATAAAAAGGAAAAAAATGCCTTTGAGGTATTGTGAATGTGAGAATTGAATTTAATCAGATTAGGAGGATACAAGTTTGAAAAGTCTGTAACAAGTTCATTCACACGGTACATTATTTCCTTTGTCAATTCATTAACTTCAATATTTAATGGTGTTAACAATATATCCCACCATTGACAACTTTCTGTCTTATTTAAAATTGTGTGCAAATGAGTGAGTGAGTAAGTGAGTGAATTCTTATTGTTTCTACTTGGAATAACTGCTGTTCATCTGATCTATATGATAATATGTTAGCAGGAGAAGAATGAGTTTTGTCTGGATATGATAATGATCATTTGGTGGGAGTGGAATATTCCATCTTCCTAGGGAAAGATCTTGAAGGTCAATGCTTATTGACTGAAAAGAAGCCATCTAAGTTGAGCTGGCCTGATCTACAAAGGCTAAGCATCTCCTCATTTGAGAGGGATCTTACCAGTGCTTGAATAAATATTGACTGCAATCTATCCTCCAATTTCTCATAAATGTTCTTCCTATGTTTTACTGCTTCATTCTCAGAATGCATTAGAATTTCTGATGGTAGTACAAGAGTTATTGTTGCAAAATGGATTTTATTGTTTTTTTATTCCCTTTTTTATATTTAAAAAAAAATCAAATAACCGTAGGTTAATTTGGCACAGGGTTTCTTTCAGGAATTTGGTGTTTCTATGTAAGCCATTTGCAGTTCCCCTCCCCTTACAATTTTTTTAAATATTTGTTTTGCTTGCCACTCAAATTAATTTGACCTAAGTCAATTTAATTTTTCTTCCATGAATAAAATATTCAATGTTCTCCACCAAATGCTTTCTGGTTAGCACACACAAAAAAACCCAAGTAAAAATTGAGACTGTATATCCACCCCTTATATCTTTGAATGAAATGGAACAAGTAAACCAAGAGTGAAATGCTACCGGTCCGGCCCGGTCCGGCCATACCGGTAGCGGCGGCCGCCAGTGGTTTGGAGAACTGGTAGCGGCGGCAGGGTGAGACTCTGCCCACCTGTCCTGATGTCGCCATTTTCTTGTTTTTAACCATCTGCACATGTGCAAAGCATTCTGCGCATGTGCAGAGGGTGAAAAAGCATGCGTGAGAGTGGCACGCGCAAAGTGCGCACTTCCGAACCGATAGGGAAGGTAAGTAGATTTCATCGCTGAAGTAAACATAGAAAATTTGAATGTCAACCCAACTCCAAAATTGACACTTTGATTGGTGAGATGGTGGCCTATGAATGAATGAATGAATGAATGAATGAATGAATGAATGAATGAATGAATGAATGAATGAATGAATGAATGATCACTACAAAACCAGGCAAGGTCTGACCATGGTTGGTCATTTAGTGTATTTTAGACCTCTTTGCCCACTTTGAAACACAGGCATTTGGTCTGCCTGCATTATTGTTCCCATAGCTAAATAATATGAAACCTTAATCCTTTCCCTTTCTTAGAACACAGATGATATGTTAGTGAATGTCATATGAGAATAGGTCCTGTACAAATCTTTGGCTCATACACAAATATTGCGCTATGTCACAACTGCTTCTCTAGGGAGCTCTCCACATAGAAAGGAATGTTAAGTGCTGAAAATATTCAACTTTCCTACTTAGTCAAGAGACTTCTTGAGGGGAGCTATCATCCAAAGGCAAATTTGCTCTGCCCGTGTGATTTTGATATTTATTTCCAAGAAGGTGTTCCCATCAAAAGGTGCCTATATGTTTGTGTGTATGAGAGAGAAATAGGGATTGGCATATTCTCCATAGTGGGTGGAACTATCATCCAGGATGGGTGGCCGAGGTCAACCCATCCTGGATGATAGTTCTACCCTACGAGAAGAGGCGTATCAGGTAAGACCAACGCCCCTTCCCAGATGGCTCAATTGGTGACAAACCCCTTGATGTCCTAGTCTTATTGAAATGAATGAAGGTACTTTACATGAAAAGACTAAAAGCTTTCTCACACAATCTTGCAAAGTATTAATCCATTCCATCTAAACCATACTCGTTGGTTTGTTGCACCTAGGGCAATCCTCTATACCAGGGGTGTCAAACTTGATTTCATTGAGGGCTGCATCAGGGTTGTGTTTGACCTCGGGGGGCCGGGGTGGACATGGCCAGGGTGGGCGTGGCCAGCTTGACCTCACTCGTGTCAGGGGCGCCTGTTGTGACCTGAGCGCTCTGCCAGTGAAAATGGGCTCCCAAACTCCGTTTACGGCTGGGATGGCCTCCTGCAACTCTCTGCCAGCAAAAACGGAGCTCGGGAGGGCCACAGGCAGACCTTGCAAGTTCCATTTTCACTGGCAGAGGCACCACGGGCCGGTCCTTCACTGTTTCCAGGGTGACCCCACGGGCCAGATCTAAGTACCCGCCTGACCCAAATCTGGCCCGTGGGCCTTGAGTTTGACACCCCTGCTCTATACCAATGTTTCGCAACCTTGGCCAGTTGAAGATGTGTGGACTTTAATTCCCAGAATCCTCTGGGAATTGAAGTCCACCTATCTTCAAGTGCCCAAGGTTGAGAGACAATGCTCTATACCTTGATCTGAACTTTATAGAAAGCTTACTTTTCACAATAAAGTCTGAATAAGCTGCTAGCCTGTCTTTTAGCTACGACCATGCATATTAAAATAACATTTAAATTGCTGGAGCTTTCTGGAACTATTCATCTGTTTTATCATGCATGTTAAGCACATTAACAAGATAAGGGATCTAACTTTTACATTGTACAGACAATCTTTTTTCTGTATCGAACTTCATTTCTTCAAGGTAATCAGTGGCATGACTAGAGGTAAAAATATATATGGACACCCATTCTCTGTCTGATACTCCCTTGAGGCACAACATCTTTCCACTACTGAACCAGTCTTTACTGATCTTTGGATTATACATTGCCTTCAATCTAGGACTTCTTTCAAGATCCAGCAAGGAAGCTGAATTGGTACTTTCACAGAGCATTTTTTTTTGTTTTTCAAAGAATGCAATTTACACGCTGAAGCTCAAGGCTCCATTGAAATAACCAATGTGCAATCAATTTAGTTAACTGACATTACTGAACTTACTGAGAACTCTTTGTGACTGTTATCATATTTTTATTCTTACCCAATCACTCAGTAGACACTTTTCCTCAAATACCTGGACAGTTGGCACCACTGTGTTTAAGGGAGAATTTCTCATTACAATTTTTTTCTGTATATAGATTACATTGTTGCTGAATTAACTTTTGCATGCTTGATTAAAAAGCAATTTATATATCAGTGATTTTAGTATGAAGGTAATGAATGGAAAATGTATGTAATAAAAAAGCGACAAAATTAGGAAAGACATCATGTTTTTAAACCTAGTCTAATTTTTCTGCTTCATTATTTTCTCCCCTGAATTTCATGCGTAATAACAATAATTTTGTTTGGCAAAGTCCATTATTACTACGGGTATTTGTTATTATTATAGCCAGTTTGAGAGTGTGATGCTATGGCTGCAATATGGGACTAATTACAAAAGCAATCTGAAAGACTGACTTTTAAAATACACAGATATAGATATTGCCTTATCTTGTGTTTTTGGAAGCAAATTATTCTTGCATAGGACTGTTTGCTGTATTACTTACTTACTTACTTACTTACTTACTTACTTACTTACTTACTTACTTACTTACTTACTTACTTATTTCTTGCATGACTGTTTGCTGTATTACTTACTTACTTCTTGCATATGACTGTTTGCTGTATTACTTGCTCGCTCGCTTGCTTGCTTGCTTGTTTTATATGCTGCCCATCTCACCAGCCAAAGTGGGTGGCTTACAATGCCATAAACATACAAAAAATAAAAACATTAATATTAAGAACAATCAAATAAAGGCTAAAAACCGAGAGGACAAAATGGTGTGGGGTGAGCTTTCACCTTTCATTCCAACCAACAACCTTTAGCATGGCATGCCTCTTTCAGGGCACTAGGCCAACCAGCAGAGCCAGATTTTAAGGCCCTTACAGAAGGGCAGGAGAGTAGAGATGGGTCTCGCCTAAAGGGCCAAGACGTTCCAGAGGGGGGGGGGGAGACAGAAGGTTCTTTTCCTAGACCTCAAGCTGAAATTCCTTGGCTGAAGAGTTCGCAGAAGGCCTTTCCTGCCAGAGCAAGTGGGATGGGCCAATCCCATTGGGAGGAGACAGTTCCTCGACCAATCTGGTCCCATGCCACGAAGGGCCTTAATAGTGGTAACCAGCACCTTATCACATCATATTATCACATCCCAATAAACTTTAGTTAACTAATTAAGATTTTTGGCCCTTGTCACTGTAGAAAGTTAGCACCCACCCCTCTCCTAGAAGAATGAAATATTCTAGGAAATATTAAAAAGGCAGGATATTATATTTCCCTGGATGAGAAAAGGAGAAATGTTTTTAAAGACAAAGAGCAGCTCCATGCAGCTCCCTGCCCCCAGCAGATATTTGGTGCACATTAAGACTGGGCCAGCCTATCTACAAGACAATGAGAACTTCAGCTCCAGGGTGATGGGATTAAGACATGACCCTCAGGACATTTATTTATTTATTTATTTATTTATTTATTTATTTATTTATTTATTTATTTATTTATTTATTTATTTATTTATTTATTTGTCAAACATTTATAGGATAGTAGTTGTTTGTATAAACATAACATAAGTGAAAAGTTCTGATAAAAGAGGACAATAGGACAGTAGGACAGGGAAGGTAGGCACGTTGGTGCGCTTATGCACGCCCCTTACAGACCTCTTAGGAATGGGGTGAGGTCGACTGTAGACAGTCTAAGGTTAAAGTTTTGGGGGTTTGGGGAAGAAACCACAGAGTCAGGTAGTGCATTCCAGGCATTGATCACTCTGTTGCTGAAGTCGTATTTTCTGCAGTCGAGTTTGGAGCGGTTTACATTAAGTTTGAATCTATTATGTGCTCGTTATTGTTGCGGTTGAAGTTGAAGTAATCATTGACAGGAAGGACTTTTTGATATATGATAGGATTAGCCCTCTACCCATCTAGCAGTAGGGCTCACTGCATTGCGAAATCACCTGGGGACATTACATCACCCAGCAAGGTTCAACCAACCTTAATTCAGACAACCTCAGCTGTGACCCCTGCATAGCCCCCTGGGAATCTCACAGCAAATAGAATGCATGCCCTTGCCACAGGAACAGGAAGCTCAGGTTCAAAGCCCAAGAGAGGGTATAAATAACACTCTCTCTTCACTCCATGTGGTCAGCTACCCAGAATCACATGTGCTTGGTGGTTCTGCTTCACCATTAAACCATCCTTTCAAGCAGTCTCCATGTTTCCAGTGTCTTTCTCCCCACTTGGAACTGAACCTAGATGAACATTTATTCCAACATCACCATGAAGATGATGATGATTCAGAAAGAAACAGAGTGGAATGTACAGTAGTATTCTAAATGAAATTAGTCTAAGAATGACTTTTCTAAATAAAAATAAAATTAATTTGCAAGTCACAGAATGATAAACCCACAGCAATAAGTTCCCAGCAGGTCTCAGACTGATTTGGAAACCTCTCTGCTCAGTCGTTTCCAACATCTGACAAAAATGACATCCCCTCCCTCATAGCTCACTGGGCAAAGAAGAAGCATCAGCGAAAGAGAGAGAGAAGGGAGTGATTGACTATAAGCTCACAATCTGTTGATCACTGGCTTCGGTTCTGCTCATCAATGGCAAGTAGGTCTCAACATGTCACCTCCAAGGAAATGCTAACCTCAGCAGGAAAAGGTTCCCCACCCCTATTGTTGTTTCTTTATGAAGACATGCTTTTTCTTCATATTCTTGCCCAAGGTTTGCACAACTTTTCAGGATGCACATTAGCAAGAAAACTGGCACAATGCCCGACATCTCAAGAAGTTTGCTAGTATAGGCCCTCTTTTGCATGCAAGGAGAACTGAAATCAACGCCATAATTTGATTTATTCAAACTGTATCATGTTTTGCACAGTATTTCAGAAAGCACCTTAGCACAACGCTTGTACAATTGCTGGAGCAACATCTTGGTATATAGCTGCATGGATTATGACTAACCCTTGCACAATATTGTATAAAACATCACCAATGCATTATGTTCTTCTGTTAGATCCATCTTTTTCTTTGTACAAATTATCAGATACTTCTGCATCTGGGATGGTTAATTTTTAATCCTTCCTTCCTTCCTTCCTCCTTCCATTCCTCCTCCTCCTCCTCCTCCTCCTCCTCCTCCTCCTCCTCCTCCTCCTCCTCCTCCTCCTCCTCCTCCTCCTTCCTGCAGATACAGGATCCAACTTTTCAGATCGATGAATGCCATCTTGCACGATCAAATGTAGCATTCAAGTCATCTCTACATTTTGATGGACATACTGTAGCTGTAGATTCATTTGTTGCAACAACAACAATAACAACAACAACAACAACAACAACAACAACAACAACAACAAAAAGCTGACCAACTTGCTTGTTGCCTGTGCCTGGGACAAGGTATGATAGGGCAAAGGTATGTTGCTGTAGCATATAATGTATTCACAAATCGCCACAGCTTCTTTTATGGCGGCATGCAAGAGACTTTAGTTGGTCTTTAAATGACTTGCTGAGTTTTGTAATCTGAAAGATCCTATCTCTCACATTCATAGTCAAGTATTTCAGCACCATAGGGGATGGGTGGGCGGGCAGGGGAGTGTTTCTATCATCTGTTTAATTTTCTCCATATTGACTTACTTTTTTTTACTTTCAGAGCTGGGGTTAAAGACTGAAACCATCGTGGTGATTCAGAGTCACTTTGGAGAAAATAAAATCATTGACAGTAAAATGCAGAACCGGGTCTTTTGGTTGAAAGCCATGGTGAGTTAGATGTTCCCTTTGCAGTGCGATAACATTACAATGGAGATTGACATGAGAGGCAGGATCTTGGCTGCCAAAATTATGTCCAGATTAAGAAAAGATCTTTGAGATAGTCCACAAGACTCTTTACAACTGGTCCTTGTGAATAAAGCACAGGACTTCCCATTTCATGCTTGCTTGTGAGTTAAGTGGTTGGGAGTCAAAGGAAAAAGCATTTTTGCTCACAGTTGTTAATATAGCCCAGGGGTTGGCAACCTTAAACACTCAAAGAGCCACAAAAGTCCTAACCAGAAGCCCCCCCGTTCAATTCTGGAGCCAACCGGAAGTCCGGTTCCCCCACCATAGAGTCTCCTCCTAGCGCGGCGTCCTTTTTCCTCTGCCGACCGGAAGTCCAGTTCCCCCACCATAGAGTCTCCTCCTAGCACAGTGTCCTTTTTCCTCTACTTGTCATAACAGAAAGCCCTATCAATTGTGGAGCTGACTGGTGACAGGGAGCTGCAGCAGAGGGATGAAAGGGCCACATGTGGCTCCAGAGCCACGGTTGCAGACCCCTGATATAGTCTGTTTTAAGCTCAACCATGTCTCAATTCTTAATCAATCTGAATTTGCCTTTCATTTTTCTGTTGTTTTAGAAAGATTAAAATCTTTTGGAATGACGAATTGCACCGCATTCAGCAAGTGGGTTGCCTTCTTCAGGTTTAAATGTAATTTTTAAAGTTTTTGAAAAATATTACTTTCTAGAATTAGCAGCAATGTTATGCTTAGAGTATTAGAAAGTTTAACAATGGATTAAGGACTCAGCCTCAGATGGATTTGCAATTATAATTTAATTTCTTTGGAAGAATTCCGCTTATGACAAAGTGTCTTTGCTTACCCTTTTACTAGCCATAATAAGATAATGGGGCTTTAAAGGTTGGACAATAGAAAGAGCTAGTGGATAATAAAAGAAGGGAAGGAAATACTTCCAATAGCAATACAGTAAGCCTTTTAATTAAAAACTATGACAAATTTATGAAAGTTTATGAAAATGGTTTTCCAGACTCTTGGAAATGATTCATAAATGGACAGTTAAGAATGCAATGGAAGAAAAACAAGATACTCTGGATAAATTTGAAATTACAGTAATCAGAATGTTGATATCAATGTGGCAAGAAATGAGAAGGGTGTAGAAAAAGATTTACTGGATTTTCAAATGAAACAGGATGATGCCTAAAGGAGGCTTCAATGCCTAAAGGAGATATGCAACAAATAAACCAGAAAAGAGAGATGGAGATATATTTCTTTTAGGTTAGAACCGTGATGGCATAGTGGTTAGTATTGCAGGCTAATTCAGCTCACTGCCAGGAGTTCAATCCTCACCAGCTCAAGATTGACTCATCCTTCCATCCTTCCGAGGTGGGTAAAATGATGACCCAGATTGTTGGGGGCAATATGCTGATTCTATAAACCGCTTAGAGAGGGCTGTAAAAACATTGTGAAGTGATATATAAGTCTAAGTGCTACTGCTATTTTACTGGATTTGAAAAATATTTGTTAAAGCTCAGAAGGACTTTCTGAGAAGTATCAGAGAAGGACAAATTTCTCTTGCTTGATTCACAAAACAGACTTAAAGTTAAAGTTTTGAAAGATCTTTTGGGGAAGAATTTTTTTAAAAAATCATAAGAAATCAAGCTGTGGGACTCTATTTGAAGGTGTTAAGAATTAAGATTGTTAAAAATATAAGGAAGGAATGCAAGGTTTGTTCAATCAAGGTTAAAGTAGATAAATTAGTTATATCTGACAACCTTTACTGGATTTTTGCTGATAAGGAATGAATGACAAAGATTTTGGATTTTGTTTTTAGCTAAGAGATAAGCTAAGAGGTGAGGAGAGTATATGTTGTAATTTAAGAATGGCAATACATTTGCTTACAATTTGACTGTACTTGTTGGGATGAAAGAATGAAGTTCTTTTTTCTTTTTTACACTATTTTTTATATATTTTGTACTCTGTATAGTTTTTATTCTTTTTACTGTAATCTCCAATAAAATTATTTGGGGGGAAAAGTCTGAGATTAAAATATAGGAGCTAACCACCTCGGATACCTTGCTTAGAAAATCCACCATTGGAAAAACTTTGAGATTTTAGTTGGCTTCACTAGTTAAAAACTGGTGTAACTACAATATTGCAATAAAATAATTGAAGTCTTTGGGAACTAATAAACAGCATAAAGCATAACCTTGCCCAGATGACAAAAGCACAACCTTTGCAATTGCAACAAAGGCATTGCAAAGGGAAATGGCTGGAGCTAGAATCGATCAAAAACATTGATACCACTTGTTCAAGCTCGGAACAAAATCCTGGATTTTTATCCAACCCTAAATATTACAACTAGGATATAGAGAATGTAAATGTTTATCAAATTTTAAAATAAGTTTATAATAGTTATAGATGCTCTAACTCTGTGCTTTGGGTAAATTATGCAAAATTGGATAAAAGTAAGGGGCTTTTTTGGGGGGGGGTGTAACAACACATGAAGCCATTACTCAATTATAACAGAGACATTTAAATTGACTTGAAGTGTTTTACATACATTGGATAAAAATAACTTTCTGATATTCGGCATTTATTAATAAAGAAAAATATTCGGAAAGTGCTGCTTTAAATGCTTATCACGTCTTATATGTTTTCCTAAGAACTGCCATAGATCTTGCATCTCAGATTTAGATTTATTATTAAAGTTGGAAGGGACCTTGTAGGTCATCTAGTCCAACCAGTGGTGGGTTCCTACCAGTGCGGTCCACTCTATAGCACCGGTAGCGGCCTGCTGGTGACGTCACAGTACCGGTGCGGTTGGTTGCCAAAGCCTGGGTGCCACCATTTTTTAAAAAAATAATAATTTTTTTTAAAAAAAATTCTTCTGCGCATGCCCAGAAGCCGAGTTTTCGGCACTGCTCATGCGCTCCCTTCCTACCCCACAGTGAGTCCAAGCAGGGGAGGATGGCTGAGGGAGTGCGTGAGACGCTGAAAGAACGGGCGGCAGGAGCTATCTCCATTCCCCTCCCTTCAGCAGTCCGAGAAGCCACGAACGCGCAGTGATGATCCCAGGCATTTTCACACGTTTGAGGCTTCTCGAGCTGCTGAGGGGAGGGGGAATGGGCGGCAGGACCTATCTCAGTTCCTCTCCCTTCAGCAGTCCGAGAAGCCACGCCTACCTGGTCACATGGCTGGCAAGTCACACCCACAAAATAAGCCATGCCCACAGAGTGGTAGTTAAAAAATTAGGAACCCACCCCTGAGTCCAACCCCCTGCTCAAGCAGGAGTTCCTACACCATTTGAGACAGATGGCAGTCCAGTCTCCCCTTGAAGGTCGCAAGTGTTGGGGCTCTCACAACCTCAGCTGGCAAGCTGTTCCACTGGTTGATTGCTCTCACCGTCAGAAAGTTTCTCCTCATTTCCAGGTTGAATCTCTCCTTGATTAGCTTCCATCCATTATTCCTTGTTTGACTTTCTGGTGCCATAGAGAACAGCCTGACCCCCTCCTCTCTGTTGCATCCCCTCTCATCTCATATTCATTTGAACCTACTCTTCACCATTTCTCTTTTATAGCTATGCATATTTCTATTCCATCCTGTAGAGGAAAGCACATGATGCATCTGATGAAGGAGGCTCCAAACAAAAAATGACACAATACAAATTTATGAGTCTTTTAGGTGTGGTAATATTTGGTTCTTTTCCTTATGGAGAGCAAATAGCTCTCCAGCTTTTACTTTCATGTCCTCCTGAAAAGTGTTATCTGTTTCTCTCCTGCAAAACTGGTGTCAGATCACGGAGCCATCATTTGAAAAGCTATCATTTTGCATCATAATGCAAAAATTGTAATGATAGAGGCACTGCTTGTTATCTGAAGAAGACTTCTGAGCACAGGAGTGAAATTCAATTTTTTTTCCTACCAGTTCTGTGGGCGTGGCTTGGTGGGTGTGGCTTGGTGGGCGTGGCAGGGGAAGGATACTGCAAAATCTCCATTCCCACCCCATTCCAGGGGAAGGATGCTGCAAAATCTCCATTCTCACCTCACTCTGAGGCCAGCCAAAGGTGGTATTTGCCGGTTCCGCTACCGGTTCTCCAGAACCTGTCAGAACCTGCTGAATTTCACCCCTGCTTCTAAGGCTTTTCTAAAACATATCCAGAACAACTTATAGTGATGGCATACCATGTTTCTACAAAGAACGGAGCAACAGTCATGTGTTAGTCTTCCCACACTTGTATATCTTTTGGAAGGATTGGGGTAACACTGATCCCCAGGTGCCAAGAATGAAGTGTTTATTCGTTAAGTTTCCTGCTTTCAGACTGGCAGGACATTCTGTTTTTCCTCTCAATAAAAGAAAAACAGTGGCATGTGATGCTTTTTTTTCTTTTAACCTCTTTCAGTTCTGCTGTGAAGCTCAGTGGGGAAAGAATCGTTAACTGTAATAAAGGGCACTGGATTTGCTTGCTTCATAGTTTTTCTACCATCTTTTATTCCTTTTCGTATCGCGGACATTTTAATCGTACGTGCATACTTGTGAGCTGCTGAAAGTCCCTAATGGGATTGCAGCAGGATATAAATATACGGTAATAAATATTTTTTTTCTGACCAAGTTAGAATAGAATAGAATTCTTTATTGGCCAAGTGTGATTGGACACACAAGGAATTTGTCTTTGGTGCATATGCTCTCAGTGTACGTAAAAGAAAAGATACAATTGTCAAGAATCATGAGGTGCAACACTTAATGATTGTCATAGGGTTCAAATAAGCAATCAGGAAACAATCAATATTAATATAAATTGTAAGGATACAAGCAACGAGAGCATTTCACCAAGGCAGCCTTCGCCGGCACCATCTTGGAATCTGTTGTATCTGTTGATCAACAGCATGATTGCAGAGGTTAATACTGAAATGTGTCTCTTGCATAGAAATATGCTTCTTTTGGTTTTATTAATTTTAATGAGAAAAAGTAATAAAGCTGCTGTGGTTGTTTTTTTTTTTTTTACTTAAAACCACAATGCCTTGGTTTTGCTTTTTTATTGTTAATTTTTCTTTGCTGACACAAAACTACAGGTAGTCCTTGACCTATGACCACAATTGAGCCCAACATTTCTATTGCTAAGTGAGACAGTTATTAAATGAGTTTTGCCCCATTTTTAACACACTTGCCACAGTTGTTAAGCAAATCACTGCAATTGTTAGGTTAGTAATAGCAATAGCAATAGCACTTATACTTATATACCACTTCATAGTGCTTTACAGCCCTCTCTAAGCGGTTTACAGAGTTCAGCATATTGCACCCAATAATCTGGGTCCTCAGTTTACCCACCTCAGAAGGATGGAAGGCTGAGTCAACCTTGAGCCGGTGAGATTTGAACAGCTGAACTGCAGCTAGCAGTCAGCTGAAGTAGCCTGCAGTGCTGCACTCTAACCACTGTGCCACCTCGGCTTTGAAACATGGTTGTTAAGTGAATCTGGCTTCCCTGTTGACTTTGCTTGTCAGAAGGTTGCAAAAGGGGATCATATGACATGGGATATTGCAACCATCTTAAATATGGGTCAGTTGCCAAGGGTCTGAATTTTGATCATGTGATCATGGGGATGCCACAACAGTTGTAAGTGTGAAAAACGGTCATAAGTCACTTTTTTCAGGGCTGTTGTAACTTTAAATGGTCATTAAATGAACTGTTGTCAGTCAAGGGCTACCAGTACTGGCGTCTCAGTAACATACAATGTAACAACATTACAGTAAATGAGGGAAATATCAAAAATAACAATTACCTATTAAATTTAAGCCACGAGTTCTTAGGACTTTAAAAAGTTACAAACTCTTTAAAGCTGCTTTTAAATCTAGTAAGAGCCATTTTCTTATTTTGACCTGGAATATATTCCACAGATTAAGGGTGGCTATGGAGAAGCCTCTGTTCAGGTCATACAACACTCCTTAGACAAAAAGCAAGCTGACGCATTATGTATAAGCTTGCTTTGTGAAGTCAACCAGTGCAAATTTATTTTATGTCATGTTGCCCTTCTGTCCAGGAGAAAAACATATTTGTTCGCTTCAAGGCCATTCTGTAAACTAGTCCAGACTGAGAGATAAGTGACATTTGCAGATAAAAATGAATGTGAATGTAGGTTTCTTACCTAATACTCTATCCCCTATTTCACACTGTTCTCATTTTAGTATATGTTCAATATACCCCTGCCTCTTACTGAAATTGAAGAATAAATGCAATTTCTTTGGGCACTTATCTGTGAAATTCTCTGCTGCTGGAACACATTAATTGCCAAACTGTGAAAGGCTTTTTAAGCAATATACATTCATTGTGAAATGCTTATTAGTGCATTTATCAATTTACATTGAGCCTATATTCAAAAAGAAGACAGATGATAATGGGGAATGTTTGCATTTTGTATCCTATGCTATTAATACTTCTTCCAAAAACAGAGTACAAGGTTTGCTAGCAAGACAAATTAGAAGGCTGGTGTATACAGTATATTAGTTCGATGTTGTTTCTAAACAACAAATCTCTTCATAAAAACACAGCCTTTAGATTCCAGGAAATAACTGCCAGAGATTTGACAGCAACATCTAGTGTCTCTTGGCTGATCTTGAAAAAGCAACATCAGACCTTGGACAGGAGACCATCAGAAAATTCCAGGACTTTAGACTAGATTGGGAAATGTTAGAAATATCTGCAGCATTGTGTTGTTCAAGGCTCAGGCTTCAGCAAATACTGTAGGAAAACCCTGCAAAGGATGGCTTCTGTCCTTCTTCCTAACCCCATTTACCAACAATAAATGGAAAATTTACTGCATTTTCTACATGTAATGAAGTAGTATTACACACAAACATGAACACACACATTACACACACACACACACACTTGGGAGCATAGTGTAGACCAGGGGTCTCCAACCTTGGCAACTTTAAGACTTGTAGACTTCAACTCCCAGAATTCCTCAGAAATGGAGGAATTCTGGGAGTTGAAGTCCACAAGTCTTAAAGTTGCCAAGCTTGGAGACCCCAGATGTAGACTGCATGTAGTTTGTTCTGATCATGTGACCAGAAGGGAGGGGCTTCAAGTGGAAGAGTAAGCAACATTCCATCACATTCCTTACTGGATCCTCCCTTAGAGATGCATTGGGGATTTTTGTTTTTGTCTGGAATGTTTTCTCTCTGCCCAATCTAACCCATTTTTACACCTGACGTTTCTTTTGCTACCTTTTCCCATGATACCAAGCTTGGTCTCATTCTGTTCAAACTAATAGGCAGGAAGATGGAATCCTGAAACCTTTTTCATGATTTATTCTCAAAATTCTGGATCTTGGGAGTTCTGTGGAATCCTTGAGATATACCTACTGCTATCAAGCTGCTACATTCTGGACTGGCTATAGTTTCTAAACGCTCTTCAAGGACAGCCCCATGTAAGACGCTTTGCAACAATCCAATTGACTAAGGTTTAGCTGCAGGGCATATTCTATTTATAAGTTAATAGGAAGTAAACAGGAAGTAAGGGACACAAATCTCTTAGTGAGTAAATAAAATACTCTCAGGTCAAGTCCTTTACAAGAGCATAATTCAACAAGTAAGGTCTATGCAGTGTCTATAACAGGAGTTCCTAAGCTTTGCAATCAAAGCTCTCTTTAGTGCAGGGGCTGTCAAACTCGTGGGCCGTGGGCCGGATGCGTCATGCGCTGGCCACGCCCACACCCGGTTTAGTGAAGGGGGGGAAGTCCTGATATGTCACGTGATGCCGCTGTGCTGACGCAAGTTTGACACCCCTGCTTTAGTGTAATCTTAATATGGATAACTTCACTAAAAATCCAAATACTAAAATAAATACAAAATGAACAATGAAAAAAATGCAATGAAAATTTGGGAAAGGTGGATTTTTTTGAATTATTGTAAAATGTACTACTAAAAGGTTATTCACACTCTTTTGGACTCTGCCTGCACCTCCCTAAAGGAGGTATACCTGACACTTTGGGAAACCCTGGCCCATAGGCTCATGCAGAAAGCCACCGTACCCCAACTTGAAGATATCCTATTAACCATGTAGGAACATATCTTCAGAATGAAGATTTCATAGCATTTCATAGCAGACATTCCCATTCAGACATTTGAGACTCAATGGAGGAGGAAACGCCTAAGGAGGTTGGTGACCCTTTGAACTCCAGCTGAGCCATTTCAGGATGACCCTCTCTCACCAAGAAGTCCCATGCAGTCACATTTCTATTTTGGTTGCCAAAAAGTGTTCATATACTTTTGTTGAGCTGGGAGCTTGAGATACGTCAGGATTTATAATTGAAAGCGATTGTCAACCATGAGAGAATGCATCGTGCCACCTTTGAAATGAGTGTGTGCTTTCAAGGCTATTTATGAATCCTCATCAGGGGTGGGTTCTAACTTACCTCGCTGCCAGTTCACTTCCTCTTGCGCCGCGTGGCTGTGCCTCGTGGGTGCACATGCGCGCATGCGCAGTGCTGAAAAATCCGAAAAAAATAATTAAAAAAACAAGATGGTGACCACATGCACAGTGCTGGAAAATTGGCTTCTGCGAATGCTCAGAAGAAGAAAAATTTTAATTGTTTTTTTAATTCAAATTTTTTTTTAAAAAAGATGGAGGCGCCCACGGACTGGCACTGACCGAACCGGTTCCATGATGTCATCATGATGTCACCAGCGGGTCGCTACCAGTTCGGGTGAACCGGTCCGAACTGGGAGGAACCCACCTCTGATCCTCATGACTGCCTAGACTAGTCCCTACAGTTTTCTTGGCAATATTTCAGAAGTAATTTTCCATTATCTGCTTCCCAGGGCTGAGACAGGGCTTTGTGCCTCAAATAAGGCTAGAACTCACCATCTCCTGGTTTCTAGGGAACCTTGAGGTCTTAACCACTACACCAGATTGGCTCTCTCTTTGAAATCAATACCTTTTTAAAACGAAGCAACAAGAATGGGTGTTTGGATATTTGGATAACATTGGCAAAAGTGAAGAAAGGTTTGCTCATGATAGCCAATTAAAATGTGAGGTGATAGGTTTGTTATAAATGAAGAAGTGTGAGGTAAAATGAGAATCCTCAAATGTGGCATCCATTTTCTTTTATGCCCACCACAGCTGTAAATGTTTACTATAAGAGATACTCAACTATAACTTCAGGGGGGAAAAAGAATTGGCTTTAAGCTGTGGCCTTGGCAGAATTAAGTAAAAAATTATGAAGGCAGCCAAACCTACTTATCTCATCTGTACCTTCATAGAGGTTTGTACAAAAACAAAATTAGCTATGTTTTAACTTCAGGTTAAAAATGCATCTTCACCCAATTACTTTAATTGCTCTGTGGTTTGTGTTTTAATCTTCTCAAAGGTATCTCAGTTGCTGGATCTCTTTCAATATACATTTCTCCAAGAACAAGTATACTTGGACAGGTTCATTCTTGAACTGGTATATTTCTAAAGGGAATTAATTTATTACTTCATATTTCAGGTGTAACTCTGGATCCCGTCCATTGAAGAGCTTGCTTAGAAGCCTTGACAGAAATGTTACACAGTGAATTTCCATATGTTCTTCTACATATGGATTTGCCCCTAGGATTTTGATGTAGGGCAATACCATTTAAGGGATTGTTATTTGATTTTGATTTCTGACTGGTCCAAAAATCTATAGCCTTTTTTTTATCCTCCTGCCTCAAAATCTTTAATTATGAACATACTTTAAAGCATTAAAAATAAATTACATAAATTAAAATTAATAAATTTAATTGAGTGGGTGTCTTCACCGTCATCTGGAAATTGGCAGCAATATAACTTGGTTAGTTAGTTAGTTAGTTTATTATAAAAGAGTTTAGCATAATAAATTAGTATAAAACTCTTCTGTTTTGCCAGTAAATTATTGAAAGATTGGTGCTATATGGTACTTTTGGAAATCTCTATAGTAATTGCAGTAAAGGAGGACATGTGGACACAGTCTTTCATATATAGGTATTTTATTATATCTGCCATAGAAAAGTGCAAAAGATAATTACATTGCCTAAAAATGTTCTCCTTAGTCTGGAAAGGGTTAACATGCTCAAATAATTCACAGATTTCCAGGTGTTCATGGTGATGAACCTGATTCATTGGTTGGCTTGTTCTATATTGCTTTTTGGGATGTCCTTCCTTCCCAACTTTTGACTCCTCTTAGTACTTCTTAAGAATTTAAGTAGCTGATTGTAGATCGAAGTAAGCAACAAGTTGCACACAAACTCCAGTGTTGTGACACACACCTTCTTAGATAGTGTCTTCCACCAGCATCCCCTGGAGTGGTCACTAATCAAAGGTGGGGCCAAAGATCCACCGGAATAGCCAATGATCAAAACAGAATTGTGCCAATACAATCAAACGTTTTCTAGAGAGTTGTAATATCACACAGGAAAATAAAAGGAATGGAGGTTGAACTGCAACAGTCCGACGCTGCTTTTGTCAGTTTGAGAAAAACAGGGGATACTCCAAATGCCTATGCCTACATGACTTAATTTTGTCTCTAGTCATTTAATTTAAAAATAATAAATGAAAAAAATAAGATGAAGCAAAGCAGGTACCAGCCTTTGGTACCATCTTTATTTAAACTGTCTGTGCAGAACACAGAGGACACCAAGACATTGCTGGTAGATGGTAAGAGCTTAGTGCTTTGTTTGGAAAATAATTGCAAAGAAAGATAACATGCTGGGGAGGTCCCAAAGGTGTTTTTTTCAAGTAAAAAGTACCTTTGGGACAGCCATGACCTGGATGACTGAGAATCTCCGTAGACATGCTGGGGAGGGTTTTGTTGCAACCTTACATATATATCTTCAGAGGTGGGCTCTTCCCAGTTCGCACCGGTTCTATAGAACTGGTAGCAAACCGCTGGTAATGTCATGGAGCCGAGTTCTGTCGGTGCAGGTCCGTGGATGCCGCCATCTTTTTTTGGATTTTTTTGCTGATTTTTTCTTCTGCGCATGCGCAGAAGCTGAGTTTCCAGCACTGTGCATGCGTGACCATCTTGTTTTCAGCTTTTTTTAAAAAAAAATGTGGATTTTCAGCACTGCGCGTGCACACGCAGTACTTACTCAATGCGCATGCAGCCACGCAGCGCAGGAAGAAGCGAACCGGCAGCGAGGTAAGTTAGAACCCACCCCTGTATATCTTCTAATATTTTGTGTGTTTTGTCTATTGAGATTCTCAGTCATCCAGGTCATGGTTGTCCCAAAGGCGCTTTCTCAAAAAGCAACAGGATTTTTTTTGTTTTTCCTTGAAGACGTTTCACTTCTCATTCAAGAAGCTTCTACAATGAAGAAGCTTCTTGGATGAGAAGCAAAACAGCTTCAAGGAAAAACAAAGAAAGTCCAGTTGCCTTTTGAAAAAGTACCTTTCAAACATTTGGGTGTTTTGTAACTGGCCACATCAACAGCTGCTTTGTAAATAGGGAAGCTACCGGCCAATGAAAATAATTTGATAATGATTCACATGGTGGTCTCAAAATACCAGATGTGCTCATTATTTCCTACTTACAAAGGATGCCTACTTAATGACCATTTGATACAAAGATTCACATTTCTCTTCTCACATTGTCCCCCATGACCAGTATTCCACACTTCATAGCTGCTTCTACATCCTTGCCAAAAAAAAAAAAACCACAAAAAGTTTGGAAGCTTGGATTTAAATAGGGATAATCTGAGCATGTGCAGTCTTGCTATAGCAGATAAATGCAGAGCGATCATAATCCTTTTGTTACATAAAGGTCTAGTATACTTTTAAAAGAAATAGTGAAATAAGAACTACAACAGCATATACTGCACTAGTGAGGCCACATGTTGGAATACTGTGTCCAGTTCTGGCCACTGCAATACAAAAAAGATGCTGAGACCTTAGAAAGTGTGCAGTGCAGAGCAACGAAGTTGATAAGGGGTCTGAAGGCTGAACCATATGTTGAACGGTTAAGGAAACAAGATATGCCTGGCCTATCAAGGTGAAGGATTAGGCATGACTTGATAGCAATAGCACTTAGACTTATATACTGCTTTACAGTGCTTTACAGCCCTCTCTAAGTGGTTTACAGAGTCAGCATATTGCCCCCAACCATTTGTGTCCTCATTTTACCCACTTTGGAAGGATGGAAGGCTGAGTCAACCTTGAGCCTGGTGAGATTTGAACTGCCAAATTGCAGGCAACCTGCAGGCAGCAGAAGTAGCCTGCAGTACTGCACTCTAACCACTGCACCACTGTGGCTCATGTTAGCCATCATGATAGCCATCTTCCAGTGCTTGAGAGGCTGTCACAGAGAAGAGGGGGTTGACTTATTGTCCAAAGCACCAGAAGGCAAGAATGAATGGGTGGAAGCTTGTTAAAGAGAGATCCAACCTAGAAGTAAGGAGAAATTTTCTGACATTGAGAACAATTAATCATTGGAACAGCTTGCCTCCAGGAGCTGTGGGTGCTCCATCACTGGAAGTTTTCCAGAATAGATCAGGCAACCATTTGACTGGGATGGTATAAATTTCTCCTGTCTTAAGCAGAGGGTTGGACTAAAAGACGTCTAAGGTCCCCTCTGGCCCTATGATTCTACGAGTGCCTAAGTAGCTATTATCTCTCTTTAAAAATAAAGAGAGGAATGCTGCAGCATGTAGTGCCAATCTCAGTGAACCATAGAGCTGATTTCTTTGCTCCTGCCCCATCACAAACTATTCATTGGGCAATCATATAGGACAGGTGTGTCAAACTCACGGCGTCACGGCATCATCGCAGCATCACGTGATGTATCAGGACTTTTTTTCCCCTTCGCTAAACTGGGTGTGGGCATGGCCAGCACATGATGCATCCTGCCCGCGGGCTGGGAGTTTGACAGCCCTGATAATAAGGAAAATGCTGACCTATGGAGACACTGTTCTTTAAATCCAATCACAGCTGCACTATGAATACTTCAGCTTCAACCGCAACATTACACGTGCACACAATAGATTCAAACTCAATGTAAACCACTCAAAACTCGACTGCAGAAAATACGACTTCAGCAACAGAGTGATCAGTGCCTGGAATGCACTACCCGACTCTGTGGTTTCTTCCCCAAACCCCAAAAACTTTAACCTTAGACTGTTTACAGTCGACCTCTCCCCATTTCTAAGAGTTCTGTAAGGGGCGTGCATAAGCGCACCACTGTGCCTACCGTCCCTGTCTTACTATCCTATTGTCCAAATTTCCCTGTACCTACTTTGCTTTTGTTTATGTTTATACCATACCTGCTATCTTGTACATGTTTTGACAAAATGAATAAATAAATAAATAAATAAATAAATAAATAAATAAATAAATAAACAAACAAACAAATAAATAAATAAATAATAAAGTTCCAACTACCAATTTCATCTTAAGTTTTTTCTCCCCAGCACATTTCAGTCTGCAGCCCATAGCTGAGACCTGAGAGATCAGAGGATTTTACATTAGGGAGAGTTCAGAATGAAATTTGCCATAGCATTCTGTACCTTTCAACTTGCCTGTATATACATGGATTGGCTTTTTTCCTAGAACATCAATATTTCATGGTTTTAGTACATGATAGCCAGGGCCACAGTATTGCACTGAAAAATATAAAAGAGTAGATTCGGGAAATTAATAGCAGTGTAGGAAAATGTTAGAGAAAGAGGTTTGCTCTGTCTTGGTCCATTGGTTGTAGTCAATAGATCAAGACAGAGCAAACCTCTTTCTATAGCATTTTCCTACACTGCTATTTATTTCCCTACTCTCCTCTTTTATATTTTTCAGTGCAATACTATGGCCCTGGCTATCATGTACTAAGAGTTGGAAGGGTTAAGAGAACAATAAGAGTTGGAAGGGAACTTGGAGGTCATCTAGTCCAATCTGCTATTCAAACAGGAGAACCTATACCATTTGAGACAAATGGCTGTCCAAGCTCTTCTTAAAAACCTCCAGTGATGGAGCATCCACAACTTCTGAAAGCAAGCCATTCCACTGATGAATTGTTCTGTCAGGAAATTTCTCCTTATTTCTAGGTTGGTTTGCTCTCCTTGATTAGTTTCCATCCACTGCTTCTTGTCCTGCTTTGGAGAACAGGTTGATTCCCCCTTTTTTATGGCAGCCCCTTAGATATTGGAAGACTGCTATCATGTCACCCTCCTAGTCCTTCTTTTCATTACACTAGACATACCCAATTCTTGAAACTGTTGTTCTTATGTATTATATTAAATGTTATTATATAAAATATAATATATGTTCATATTATATAGTTTCATAGGATCTGTACATATTCTGCATTGGTATTTCATAGCTTCCCAAGCCTTTCAGATTTGTCAGCCCTATGAGGTCAGAAAATACACACATGGAGGAATAGAATAGAATAGAATAGAATAGAATAGAATAGAATAGAATAGAATAGAATAGAATAGAATAGAATAGAATAGAATAGAATAGAATAGCAGAGTTGGAAGGGACCTTGAAGTTCTTCTAGTCCAACCCCCTGCTTAGGCAGGAAACCCTATACCCGTGATGGCGAACCTATGGCACGCATGCCACAGGTGGCATACAGAGCCATAGTGGAGGGCACACGAGCGTTGCCCACCGGCAAACCAGAAGTGCGGAAAAACACACTTCCGGTTTGCCGATGGGCTGTTTTTTGCACTCCGGAGGGTTCAGGCAAGCTTCCTGAAGTCCCGGAATGCAAAAACGGCAAAACGGGCAAACCAGAAGTACGTTTTCTGCACTTCTGGTTTGCCAGTTTTGCCATTTTTTACATTCCGGGGCTTCAGGAAGCTTCCCTGAACCCTCCGGAGTGCAAAAAACAGCCCAATGGCAAACCGGAAGTGCATGTTTCCACACTTCCGGTTTGCCCATTGTGGGCATGAATGGGGGGGGCAATGGGCATGGGCACGCGAACCAGAAAAGATTCACCATCACTGCCGTAAACCATTTCAGACAGATGGTTATTCAATCTCTTCTTAAAAGCTTCCAGTGTTGGAGCATTTACAACTTCTGGAGGCAAATTGTTCCACTGATTAATTGTTCTAACTATCAGGAAATTTCTCCTTAGTTCTAGGTTGCTTCTCTCCTTGATTAGTTTCCACCCATTGCTTCTTGTCCTACCCTCAGGTGCTTTGGAGAATAGCTTGATTCCCTTTTCTTTGTGGCAGCCCCTGAGATATTGGAACACTGCTATCATGTCACCCCTAGTCCTTCTTTTGATCAAACTAGCCATGCTCAGTTCCTGCAATCGTTCTTCATATGTTTTAGCCTCCAGTCCCCTAATCGTCTTTGTTGCTCTTCTCCGCACTCTTTCTAGAGTCTCAACATCTGTTTTACATCGTGGTGAGCAAAGCTTCATTGTGGATCTATAGCCTCCCTGCCATAGTACTCATGAAGCCAAACACTTCCAAACAGAATTGGAGAAGATTTCCAAAGGGTTTTTGGCCAATACAAAAGCCTACAGCTGCTTCCTTGCAAGGTTACTACAGGACTTTTATATCACAGTAGAGGTGCGCTGTCCCCAAATAAACTTTAAAAAGAAAAAAGAAAAAAGGATGATGCACATGGTAACCCTGATGTCCCTTTGGTAATCTCACCTCTTGTATCACTTTAGTGGGAATCTCTAAGCAGCCATTCATGGGCCTTTTGCAAAACTAGGCTTTTTCTCTTTCTATAAAATCTTAGTATGAGGAACTAATGGCTGTGTTAATGTTTTACAGGAGCAAATGCAAAATCTTGATAAAACATTTTAAGAAGAACAGATTGACTGTGGCATGATTTTTATGAAGCTCACTTTATCGGATGCATGGTCTGTTACCCTCGCTTGGCAGGAACGCTGTTCTCATGTTTATATGAATGCAGAAGGGGGGAAATGTGAATAATAAGACAAGAAAGCAAATGACATGATAGAGATATAGAGCTACAGCCTGTGATATTTTTAAATGCCAAATCAGAGGGGCGTAAAATGCACACATGAGATTTCATGTGTGAATGTTAAATAAAGTTCAGGCTCTGAAGAAGCAAGCATTTAGCTATAGGATAACGAAGAGTCTTTTCCTCCAGTTACATTATACTTTGAATCACACGGAAAGAAGATACCACAATGATTCAGAAGCAGGCTGAATGATTCAGACAAATTACCAGAAAAAAAAAGAAGCGTGCGGGGGGGGGGGGGGAGAGCACAACTCAGCAGTGGAATTTTACAAACTTTTTTTTTTTAAGAAACTATCTTGTTTCAAGAGGAGCAGGCAGATTAACCTGCCCACTGGTATTCTGGCAAAACAAAATTAAATCAGGTACTGGCATGTAAAGCTGAGTTTCACTTCTCATAGTTAATGATGATATGAATATGATAAAATAAGCTGATCCAGTAATGAAACTTAAGCAAAATTCAACTGAGACTATTCATTTGGCTGGCATTGTGTCCTGGCTGTGATTAAGTTAGCTAAGTGAGTATATTTTCTTTCCCTGCTGCTGTTTGGTTTCATTTGCTTTTATATTATTTATTTACCCGTAATTCTATTTCACACTTCTAAAGCACCCATCTGCCTTAAAGAGGGGCTCTGAGCAGTGTACAACATAATATAACCTATAAATAAAACAATGTATAAAAGTAACATTAAAATTAAAAATTAAATTAGGGTTAATTTTTTTAAAAGTATAGAATGACAATTAAACATCATTAGGAAGGGGGGGAATCCCAAAATCGCCTATGAATGGTTACAGATTTTTTCTTACTGATTTTTAGCTGATAGTTACAGTGTTGTTATTCACTTGGATAGTTTTGGAATGAGCCAACTACACAATAGAAAGAGTAACCTCTTTCCAATCTCTTCTTAAAAACTTCCAGTGGTAAGTTGTTTCACTGATTAATTGTTCTAACTGTCAGGAAATTTCTCCTTAGTTCTAGGTTGCTTCCCTCCTTGATTAGTTTCCACCCAAAGGACTAAACAAAACATTAAAAAATCCATTAGTGAAATATAACTGGATTTGAAATGATTTAAAATAGTACTAGGATATCAGATTATGCCATGCAAACCTATAAGAATTGCCGATAATCAATAATGGGCATGCATATGAAGAAGAAGAAGAAAATACAAAATGGGTTATTCAGAATGCAATTGGCATTGTTATTCTTCAAAACAGATTAGTTGTTTTTCAGGACTGTGTTATGATCTTTTAGTCATCTGATCATGAGCGCAGAGAAAAAAAAAGTAAGAGGAACAGCATGTTCCTGCTTGTCAGAAAAATGCTTGTATTTTCGAAATGAATAAAATAAAATGCAGAACTATGGGATATGACCAGTTACTGGATTAAACTCTGCAAATCTTTGGCGTCTGTGGCAGAGAATGTATTAATTACTTAACTAGTCAGATATGCTATATAGATATAGTAACAGGACTCAAGGCTGTTGACAGATTAAAGACACTCTTGTCCTGGATTTTTGTTCCGGATAAGCCCCCAAATACGTCCATCTTGTACAGTGCTCTAATTACCGGTGTTTGCTATTCATTTGCCAATATTTTTTTCTTCTTCTTGCTGGAAAAACAACAAAATGTATTCCTCGGAGAGAAAGAATTAGACTCTTTATTGAAATAAACATTTTCCTGAACATTTTGCTTTGCAGTTCTTTATAAGGTGAAATGCATTAATTATAATCATCTTCTGTAATTCAACTGAGGTTCAGTTTCCAAAATTCACACAAGCTTCTGTAGTTGGAATGCTGGCCCCTAGGGATTGCTCTACTGGTTGTTTCAAGGCTGACAGATGGCTAACTTCTAGTTTTGTTGTGTTGGTGTTGAAAACTCACAGTAAACTTTGGTGATTCCACTGCTCTACCAAACTAACTACTGGGTAGCTGGCTCCCCAGCCAAGTTAGCTAAAGTTTTCAATAAGGCTATATACGGATGTACTGCAAGCCTTCTTTTGCATTGTCATCACTTTTTTGTGTTTGTGCCTACCCAATTTCTTCTTGCTGAGTATTTTGTTTTATTCAGGGTAGTCGTTCCAGCAAATATGATGTGTCAAATGTCTTCTCCTGCATTTAGATTCCAGAATAAATTCCACTTCATACTCTTGTTCCCCAACCAAAGAAACTGGGGGAGGTGGGGTGGGAGGAAGAGTTTCTTTTGAATGCAAGGGACAGGGAGATTCCCCAGAAAAAAAAAACCAGTGATGAGTTGACAACCAAATGCATGTTTACTGAAACAGGCAATTGTTAATGAAAGGCCCCTGGATTACTCTGCTACGCAACTGGGAAAAGCCAACATGATTTTGAGTTCAGCTTTTTATATGGGTGGGCAGGAGACAAACACATAATAGATAGCTATATCAACACCCCCTCCACCATATCAACACCCCTGTCCAGTCTTGGCATCCTCTTGCCTATGGACATCTGCAACCCATTTTTATGTAGCCAGCCTTGGCCAAATCTGAGGAACTGAGTAGCCTATGTTCCAGTGGAAAGTCAGTAGGGCATGACACAACGGAGACCGGAATTCTGGAAGGCAAGATGCAGGAATGGTAACCACAGACTGCTTGAAAGACAAAGCTTGTGCTTGTGGAGGAATGAATTTGTATAAGCCTATCCTGCAAGAGGCAACTCTCACTGCAATTGTCCTGTTAAGAGGCATAACATGTCTAGTATTGTTCTAATGACTGATCCATTTTCTTCGATCACTCGTTCAAGACCGGATGATGCAAAGATGGCCATTGAAACTGAATCTGTACTCACTGGAAGGGTGTCTCTGTGTGCAGTACTTTGAGTTAATTTTTGACTCCCGGTGACTGCCTGGACCAGTCCTTGCAGTTTTCTTGGCAAGGTTTTTCAGAAATGGTTTACCTCCTTCCTAGGGCTGAGAGAGAGTGACTGGCCCAAAACTGACTTTGTGCCTAAAGCAGGACTAGAATTTACCATCTCCTGGTTTCAAAATTGGTGCCTTATCCACTACACTCTCTCTAATCACTGAAAGAGCGACATCCAAAACATGGATGTAAATCAGTGTCAAGTGATGTAAAATTTTCAAAACTTTTGTACAAATTGTATAAATACCATGATTGGTTAAGCCCTTATGCCTAAAATGTGGTGTGGTTATACAAACTCTTAAGTTAATGGAAGGCTCCTGCACGGAATAAAATAAGCCATCTTGGTAAATGTCGCAAAAATGGTTGATTAACCCCGTGCATGTGGAATAACGTTAAGAAAATTCATTTTTTACAGAATCCCAAGGTCCAGGATATTATGAGCTGAAAGGAAACTGAAAGGGTGGCTGAAGAAAGGGACAGCCTTAGACAAACAACAGATATAACAGCATTTATTTAGAAAATATATATAGCTGTCCACTCACTCTCAGTGACTCTGGGCGGCTTACAAAAAAGAAAAACCCAATATACAACAATAAAAAACAATAACCCCCACCCGGGGTGAAATCCAGCAGGTTCTGAAAGGTTCTGGAGAACCGGTAGTGGAAATTTTGAGTAGTTCGGAGAACTGGCAAATACCACATCTGGCTGGCCCCAGAGTGGGGTGGGAATGGAGATTTTGCAGTATCCTTCCCCTGCCACGCCCACCAAGCCATGCCCACCAAGCCACACCATGCCCACTAAGCCATGCCCACAGAACCGGTAGTAAAAAAAATGGATTTCACCACTGACCCCCACCCATCCCTGGTGACAGCAATCATGTAATCCTGACATCTGCTTTCACCTTTGGCCACCAGAACTCTCTCACTCAATGCAAAGTTCTAAATACTATCCCATGTTCCAGAAGCTCTGTTATTATGGCACAGTTACAATATTTTTCCCTTAGTGGACAGAGAACATGTAAATGGCCATTGCAAAGCACTTGTCCATCATTCACAAAGAAATGGAGGAATTAATCTGTGAGATGCCCTAGGGGTCATCATTCATATGATTCCAGTGCTGGTTTCAATCAAACCCAGTTCAACAGATCTACTGCTTGCCTTTCTGCCTTCAACCTTTCTAGACGGTCTATAACAAGGGTGTCAAATTCGCAGCCCATGGACCGGATGCGTCACGTGCTGGCCACACCCACGTCCAGTTTAGCGAAGGGGGGGAAGTCGCGATACGTCACGTGATGATGCCGTGATAAAGCAAGTTTGACACCCCTGGTTTATACTCAGTGAAAGGACAAAACTGCTTGGTGTTAGGAGTATGACAGTGAAAAATAGGCATAGATGATGATATTCAGGTTTACAGAGTAGTGCGTCTATTAATAACGTTTGTGAGTCAGGAGCATAAATGATATAAAAATTGAAACAGTAGAAAAACTGCTTTAGCTGGTGTGGTGTGAGGGTTGGTGCTTTCTGCAGGTGCTCCAGATTCTTGCAATTTGTGTGTATCCGAGCAGGAACGATTACTCCTCCCAATAAATATCTCCATTGCTGGAATAATGTGTTCTATAACAAGCAACTCTTTATTGCAAATGTCATAGTTCCTTTCTACGAAACAGACTGGAATAAAATACACAAAGCAGGACCTCTTCCCCAGCCTCTTTCAGTACCTGGAAGAAAACAGTGCCCAAGGCTCCTTGCATCACTAAGGGATGAGAGGGGTCCCCAGTGGGAAAAGAAAAAAAGGCTTGCGAGTCCCGAAAACCTGCTTGCTCTCAAGTAAACTGTTTCAATTTATTTGCTTTGTTTGGATATTGGGAGAATGCTCTTGTGTGTTTGGCAAAATTAGGAATCAATGTAATAGAAATTGGCAAAGTTTAAAAAAGCACTGAACATCCTTCACATTTCAAGGTGTCTGCCTTGTGAGAACAAACTGTACTTTTGCACTATCGCTTCCTATTCATTCTGCAGAGTACCAGTAACTCGGTAATGAGGGAACATCAAGTGCACATTTTTTTCAACTTAGCAAAGTTTGTTTGCAGAGTCCCTCTGACATGAAATGTAAGACATATCTTCTGAAAAACGAAACCATATATCCTCCAAGGGCACCACTACACATTTCTCCAAAATATCAGAACATATTCATTAATAAATCTGGAGAAGACTGTGCCACACTTTACCAATCCAAAAGGCATCACTATATATTCAAATTTGCTGCAACCCAATATTAAAGATTATGGAATATCCATGCCCCTCTTTCATTCTAAACAAATTGTGTATCTGAAGTCCACTTTGTATGCCTTTTGAAAGTGGTCGGTCCAGTAGTCTGAAATATAAGGCAGGCAGGGGTGGGTTCTACTTACCTTCCCCACCAGTTCGCATCGTGACGGAAGTGCACATTTTGCGTGCATGCGCAGAAGCAAAAAACAAGATGGTGCCGCCATAGGAACCAGCTCAGGGGCATGGCAGGCCTGGGTCGCTGCCGGTTCCAGCGACCCAGGCTGCCATGTTACTACCAGTTCTATAGAACCGGTCCAAACCGGGAGGAACCCACCTCTGAAGGCAGGGGGCAAGCAATTCCTAATGGTTATTCTAATGAGGAATCTATAGGCATGTACAAGTCTTAAAACAATCATTCCACGTAGAGAGGAAAAGCATGGATGCAGATTCCAAAGATTTAGAAGGTTGACTAAGACCTTTCTTTCAATAATTCTTCAGAAACTCCTTCAACATGGCTAACTGCCACGCAGCGATGGGTTCTCACTTACCTCGCTGCCGGTTCGCTTCCTCCCATGCCCCATGGGTGCGTGTGCATGCGCAGCGCCGAAAACCAAGCTTTTGAACATGCGCAGAAGCAAAAAACAGCTTCTGCGCTTGCGCAGAAGCCAATAACAAGATGGCGGCATCTATGCCGCCGCCAAGCTGGTTCGGGGGTGTGGCCAACTGGCAATCGCTCCCGGTTCAGCGAGCAGGGGAAAATTCCCGCTACCGGTTCTATAGAACCGGTCTGAACTGGGATCAACCCACCTCTGCTGCCACGGATATTGCGCCTCTTAGCTGGAATCTAGGTTCCCAGGTTCAAACTGATTACACAATCACATGCCCGATGAGGAGGCAATGTAGTTGCTTCCTCTTCCCCCAAAACATTAGCAACATTTGCACAATTTTTCGGACAGGGAAGGAATAACAAGGATAATAAAAGGCACTTGCCTGTTATCACCTATCAGGCCCTTTTTAATTGGCTGAGAGCTGAGCCCCTCCTGAATTCTTAACAGTTATCCCCAAAACAAGTCTCTGGAGCAATTCAGGCACTTATTTGCTAAGTGGCCTGCAATTCCACAGGTGTAATTTTACATCTGACTCAGAGATCTGTACTTTAATGGTACAAATCTTGAATAGGTCTCCAGGGGCTTCACAGCAGATATATAAATGGAAGTCTTTCCGTGTCTGTTTCACTGCTCTTTGCACTGGGTTTTTTGGAGCTGGCATTTAAGAGGGCTAGAGGGAGGAAGGCTAGCAGTGAAGAGAGGGTGTGAAATCTCTTATTATTTACTGTATGCCTCAACAATTGTAATTGCCCATCAATTACCACCATGACAATACTTCCCCAACGGTGCTTTGGTCTCACTAACCCATTTCTCAGTTCATCAAGTTTTTCCTGAAACTAATCAATCAGAGCAGGCTCATGTCATCCCCACATCTCTGGCCTACAATTGGAAATCCAACAGGTACTCCCAAACTCTGTGATAAACGTGCTTCATCTTGTCAATCTCCTGCTCTAATCATCCAAAGCAGCTCTAAATGGTTGCATGCACTCGTTGCCCTCAGTGAAAGGCACCGGCCAATGTGGTTGTCCGTTCTTTTAGAAGACTGAGAAGAAAAGTCACCTGGGGAGTTCTGTAGGAAATTGTGCTGGCCAACTCACAAAATCAATTCACATTGGGTCATATTAAAAGTCTGACATTGATGGTAGGGTCCCCAAACTGTTCCAGTAAATTTCCATAAGAGGAAAGTAATAACTGGTCAGGCTGCAACCTGTTGAGTGTTCCTCTCTTGAGGGCAAGCCTTGCTGTAATTGCTGTGTGGGTTGGCTCATAGCATGGTACAGGTGTGTTATTTGCATATCAACTTGCTGGTGAAGTTATAGCAATGCTTCAGCAAGTTGTTCTTTGGATGGTAGGTGCCCCGAGGACTTGATGACATCTCTACATTTAAAGTCAAGGCTCAATGAGTCTTTGATTAAAAAGTGGAGAGGCTTTCAAAACTTGATGCCAGGTTATTTGACATAGGCCAAGTCGGTAAAGAGCCACTACAAGGGCCATTAGAGCTCTACTTCATTGTAGGATATATTAAGAATCTTGAAATGTCCTCTCTTCCTTTCTTGTACCAAACAGACTCAAGGAAAGGTTATTTTGAGTTTCTTCCTCACATCTTCTCTTTTCCCAGGACTGAGTTCTCTCTTATTTTGCTTTAGCTTTTTCTGCATTATCTTCTTCAAGATTATCTCCATAACTGCTCTATTGCAACCCTACCCACTTCACTCATGACTACCCATCATTCTGGTTGGTGTGAGGCAGTGGTGGGTTCCTACCGGTGCGGTGTGGAGCGCAGCTCCGGTAGGAGCCCAGCGATGATGTCATTTTCTGGCGCTTCTGCGCATCCTGACCTGTCGGGAAAAAGCTCCCCCACCCGCCCTTGTTTCAATACGGACCTTTATTCTTCCTCCGAAGCACAGCTGAGAAGCTCCTCAGCTGTGTTTCAGCTTGTAATGTCATCCTAAGCATGCACGGAAGTGAAATCGCCCGATGGAACGCTAGTTCACTTCTGCGCATGCTCACAATGTGCACCGGTAGCAAAAATAACCGGAACCCTCCGCTGGTGTGAGGATGCAAACATTTTTTCAAAAAAATGTCAATTTTAAAATACTCCAAGCAATCATCATCTTCTGTGTCCATCTAGGACACAGGTGTCAAATTAGGAGTGTCATGTTTCCATCACATGACGTGTTATGACATTTTTTCCCCTGGGATGGGCGTGGCCTGTGCGTGACACATCCGGCCTGCAGGCCACCAGTTTGACACCCCTGATCTAGAAGAATCTTGGAGGTCCTGTAGACATCTTCCAAGTTCATTGTACTTCAGTGAAATCTTCCTTCACTGGCCACTTTCTTAGCGTAGATTTAGAGTGGCATCCATGAGCTTTGCACATCTATTTCAAATAGTACATGAGAGCATGTTTTAAGTTGGTTCTTTGAATTACCTAAAAAAGGTAGCTTGGCAGTTAAACGTATTAAGACATCTTTTTTTCATAATTATCTCTCATCTGACAGGTGTCAATTTTCCACCACCTCTGAGAAGAATGACCACTTAGGTTTGTGTAGGTACAAATACTTACAGAACCAACTGGATTGCAGAATATGCTACATTTTCTTATTAACTTTGTTGCTTCTCTGTCAACAGTCTCTTGCATTAAGAAAGCTTCCTTCAGTTCTCAGACTCACACTTGCACTCCTTCTGCAATTGTCTTTACCAGTTTGCTGAGGAACCTCATGAGTTCACCAGCACTTCCTCCAGCTTGACAATGGGGAAGTTCAACAATGGATGTCCTAAACGGCTGCCCTCATCCCTCTTGCAAAAAGGGGGAAATTGCCACTGTATAGGGGAGCAACAAATTCACCTCTCATGTTGACTGGAGAATTTGAAGAGAGTATCCAGATACCACCATATCTCTCTTTCAGGAAGGAGGGATGAATGTGAGGGTCCAGGAGATGGAATATCTGCCAGTACAATCCACCCACAAGGGGAAATGGCATAGGTCTACTAGGAGACCATGAGTTCTAATACCACCCTAAACATAAAGCCAACTGGGTGACTGTGGGCCAGTCAACACTCTCTCAGTCCTAGGAAGGAGGTAGTGGCAAACCACTTCTGAAAATACTGCCAAGAACTACAGGAACTTTTCCAGGTGTCACCAGGAGTCAATACTGACCCGAAGGTGCATGGGTGTGTGTTTGTGCACACCTGCACACATTCACTCACAAACTTTACAAGGTCTTCTATGAAACAATAGCTGAGATAGAAATTAAGTGAGCTGCCAAAGGCCTCCTCAAAACTAATAGCGTAATGGAGATGCCAAGGTATGATAAATTGGCACAGCCTGTATTTCTTGAAAAGGTCTTGGTCATTGAAATAGGCATGGACTCTTTTGTATCACTTCATTAGGGTTACATATCTCGATGGTCAAATGGGGTTTGGACAGTCAAGGGTTCCGGTTATTTTCACTACCGGTGCGCATCGCGAGCATGCGCAGAAGTGAACTCGCGTTCCATCAGGCGATTTCACTTCCACACATGCTTAGGACGACATTACAAGCCGAAACACAGCTGAGGAGCTTCTCAGCTGTGCTTCGGAGGAAGAATAAAGGTCCATATTGAAACAAGGGCAGGTGGGAGGGCTTTTTCCCGACAGTTCAGGATGCGGAGAAGCGCCATAAAATGATGTCATCGCCGGGCTCCTACCGGAGCTGCGCTCCACACTGGGTTTGGGGTATAAGAAATGGTAGGGACAACTATTTCCCATTCCACTTCTGAGAACTCCAGTGTATGACTAATTAATTCCAAGGTGATTTTTCCAACAGTCAATTTACAAGATCACACCTCTTAGCTTAAATGGTGATATGTGTGTGTGATGTGTGTGTGCAACTGAGAAGCACATTTTTGTAACTCATCCAAGATCTGCAGCACCTGAGTATTTAGAATGGAGTCTGCAGCACAAAAACATGGAATTATGCTGCTACCAGTTTATATTAATGGAGTGTTTGATCAGTTATCCTCCCATTAAATGAAACTACAGCACTGCGTCCTAATGCACAGGCATGCGTGCATAAATGTGCCAAAGTAGGATTGTTAATATTGCACATAAAGGATGCAATGCCTCAGGGGTTTCAATTACATTTTCTTTCCCCTCCAATGGGAAGCCAACCCCAAAAAATGTTACATGCATCATATAGAACATTATGGAATAACAATTAAACATTATGGAATAACGATTTAAATGCCCAGCATGCTCCCTCCCCCACTTTTTTCCCCTGCTTTGGATTTAAATGTTCTTTTTCTGGCAGCTGATTAAATGTATGAAATTCTAGATGGGTTAGTGACTTTCAGGCATATCTGCATTCCCATGAAGCATAATTATCCTACCCTTAAAGACTATAGGAAAAGATTATATAAATTGCATTCGCTTTATATTCATTGTTGCTGCTAAATCCTGCCTTTCTCGGTGACGTCTTGGTTTCTATAGTAACTAGTGTACTTGAGCAGAAAAATAATGGTCAGAGGAAAACGCAGAAATGCTAAAAACACGACACACATGTGGCAAAACACAGGGCATCTCTCATCCGGTTGCAATACTGTTGGGTAGCATTAAGCTTGTTCCGGCAGTGTTCCTGCTTTTGGAACTAGTATCCAAAATAATATGGCCATTTATCAGAGAAGAGTGAAGAGCATAGCCATGCACAAATTAGAGAACAAAGAGACAGCATGCAGTGCATAAACATGCATAGATAATGTTTATATCTATGTTGCTGGATAAATAGAAAGACAGTAATGTACTTACCATTATCATCTTACATTATTCTGGTTTATTTTCCCAAATATATTCAAAAATCTAAACAAAGCAGTGCGACCCATGCAGCAGTTTGATCCTGACCAGCTCAAGATTGATTCAACCTCCCATCTTTCCCAAGTCGGTAAAATGAGGACCCAGATTGTTGGGAGCAATATGCTGACATTTGTAAACCACTCAAAGAGTGCTGTAAAGGACTATGGAACCGTGTATAAATCTAAGTGCTGTCGCTATTCTGAATAAATACACCCTCCAGCAAAAAGGAGCAGGCAGACTTGTATGAAGGCAATAAAAGCTGTTTGGTAGTTGAAAAGGAAGTAGTAAAACTTAAAACTGTCAGTTGTAAGTTCTGAATTGTAAAGGCATTTTGGGAGGTAGAGATCTCTCTTCCTCTTCCATGCTACAATTGTTAGGTGTGCTCCCTACTTCCGTCTACCCTCACCAATACTCTAGATTTTTGTGCATACAACTGCTCACATGGTAGTTCAAGTGGTGTTCCAGTTGTTTTGGGATTCCACCCAAGGCGCCTATTACTATTGGCACTACCTTTGCTTTCTTTTGCCACAGATAAATATTTATTTATTATTATTGATTATGAATAGTAAATAATAATTACTACCGGTATATTATTATCGTACCATCCAGACTAATAGGTTCGATAGCCTAATCCTGCATGCTTTTTCCAGTTCCCTTTCTAGTTCCCTTGTCTAATGTTAGCCGTTATCATATAGAATAATAGCAAATGGATCCTGTAACATTATCCTAAGACCTGTATCATTCATTCATTATCTATTTATTGTATGCGCCCATCAGCATTTGTATACTGCTTACTCACAGGACTCAAAGTGGCTTATAATATACAAAACTAAAAACACCCATAAAAAGCATTCCCCCCCTCCTCCTCTGCATGCTTATAATCATGGCAAATATCCCCAGCCATGGGCTGCCCTACCTACCTTAAATAATTGGATGTAGTTGCATTCATAAATCAAGTATTTCAAGGCATGAGATATATTATATCTCTGGGAACTCTTCCTACACTGGTAAGCCAACTACTGGTACACTGTGTTGATGAAACTCTCATCTTTCAGCTACTGAGGAGGTGCCCCACATTTCTAGGTGTGAGTTACCAACCAATCTGTCAAGCTGGGAGCAATAAACAGTAGTATAGGAAAACAAGGCAGGAATGTAGGCCTGATTCGTTGCCATAATCAGACCAGTCAATTCTAGCTTTGGTCCCAGTGGGCCAAAAACTCTTGTTGCTTGATCAGTAAATTATGCACTATTCTAAACCAGTTGTAGGGAACCAGTGGCTCTCCAGATGTTGCTGTACTACAATTGTTCTGTGCAATGGATTAGCTTAGTGTTTCTCAAGCTTAGAAACTTTAAAATGTATGGACTTAAAGTGCTTGCTGGCTGGAAAATTCTGGGAGTTGATGTCCACACAGCTTATAGTTACTGAGGTTGCAAACCACTGGTTCATGTTAGAATTAAATAACTGTTGGGAAAAGGATCGTATTTCTGTCAACTACATGGGGCTAACCTTGAAGAGCATGTGGAGAATGGCCCATGTGATACCAGGAACTGCATTGGCTGACGGTCTGCCTCTGGTTGTAGTTGAAAATGTTGGTAATCACCTTTAAAGCCCTTCATGACAGAGGAGGCATGCTACGGGCCCCATCAGCCCCAGGTATTCTGGCTGATGGGTTCCAGGAGAAGAGCTTTCTCTGCCATTGCAGCCAGCTGTCCTCTGGAACATCTACCCCCCCTCCAGGGGCGGGTTCCTAATTTTTTTACTACCACTCCATGGGCGTGGCTTATTTTGTGGGTGTGGCTTGCCAGCCATGTGACCGGGTAGGCGTGGCTTCTCAGACTGCTGAAGGGAGGGGAACTGAGATAGGTCCTGCTGCCCATTCCCCCTCCCCTCAGCAGCTCGAGAAGCCTCGAACGTGCGAAAATGCCTAGGATCATCACCGCGCATTCGTGGCTTCTCGGACTGCTGAAGGGAGGGGAATGGAGATAGCTCCTGCCGCCCGTTCTTTCAGCGTCTCACGCGCTCCCTCAGCCATCCTCCCCTGCTTGGACTCACTGTGGGATAGGAAGGCAGCGCATGAGCAGTGCCGGAAACTCGGCTTCTGGGCATGCGCAGAAGAAAATTTTTTAAAAAATTAAATTTTTTTTTTAAATGGCGGCGCCCAGGCGCCGGCAACCGACCGCACCGGTACTGTGACGTCACCAGCTGGCTGCTACTGGTGCTATAGAGTGGACCGCACTGGTAGGAACCCACCACTGCCCCCCTCCCCGAGTGAGGTTGGCCCCAACCCTCCTGACCTTCCATAAGAGCCTAAAGGCCTGGCTGGGCCAGTTGTCTTGGGACTCAAATGGGGGAGCATCACAGCAGAGTTGGTTCTTTGATTAAAAACTGATCCCACCTCCCCCCCCCCGCACCCATCCTGTTCTCACCCTCCACATCTTTTAATTGGGCAGCTGTATTTGGCTGTGTATTGTATCCTATTTATGTTTTTATCTTTGTACAGTTTTTACATTTTATGGTTATAAGCTGCCCAGAGATACTCTGAGGGAAGATGGACAGCCAATAAAACAAACAAACAAACAAATAAAGTGAGGCGATTCCAGTACTACTGAGGGCTTCACTATTAAAGCGAAATTGATGCTGCTAAAAAGTAGTATCTGAGGTTTGCCACCTCCCTATGCAAAATCTTAACACCAGCATCATGTATCTTTCAATAATTATGAGCTGAGAGCAGATAGAACTGTTTCTTTTTTCTTTTATAGGAAATGAATCACTGATTATAAAAAAAATAGCTCCTGGTCCGCTTCTCCCATCATGCCTTGGAGTATGTGTTATTTGTGAGTCAACATGCCATTAATGGTCTTGTACAAAATGGATCACTGGCATTTGGTATTGTATAATTAAAATCAGATGAAACACAATCACTATCAGCAGGCAACTGACCCAGTCCCCAAAATTTGCCTTATTTCAACATTAATATGAACCACAGTGCTTTATGCCTGTATTTCTTTTGTATTTTTCTTGTAATAGAAGAGTACAAGAAGTGTGGCCTGGGTGCCAAATGGAGCCCCACCCCAAGCATCCCATTTCTTAAATTGGAGGCTTAAAGAAGTTTAATGACCGCAATTATGACTTACAAAAAGCTAAAAATAGTTTGGTAGCACCCTTTCTGACATATGTTTTATTAAAAGGCATAAGCTTTGGTGAGATTGGGCCTTTTGGTAACATTTGCTAATTGGGAAAGGTCTACCAGATATTATTAGTACATGGTTCAGAATGTGACAATTCACCAGCTTCCCACCGCTGGCTTCTGCCAAGTCACCACCACCAAATCTCCACAGGACAACTCCACATGGCCAACTTGGCATGGGGACAACTCACTGAGGGTAGCCAGAGGGAGATTTGGGCAGGCAGGTGAGCAAGCTGGTGAGCAAAGTGCATCAGAGGCAGGGAGGCAGCAACAGCCAGAAATTTCCCATTTTTCACACCCCCTACCACAGATGCCACCATGCCAGACTCTGATCAGAAGAGGCCAAGGATGATGGGTCAGGTGGTGGGCAGGTGTTGGCTGCTGGGGTGTTCCCATTTTCACACTCCCTGCCACTGATGCCACAATGGGTGGCATTGTCGTGCATGAAGCCCCGCACGGCAGCAGTGGGGTGTGTGAAAATGTTAAGACCCCAACCACCACTGCCTCTCTGCTGCTCGTCCCAACCACTGCCCGGTTTGACTGCTGCGGCCACTGTCTCCAGCCTCTTCCATTTGGAGCCTGGTGTGGGGGCAGTGTGAAAATGGGAAGCCCTTGGCTACTACTGCCTCCCTGCCACCCACCCCAATGCGCTCTGCACTCTGCCCACCCACTCATTAGCCCACCCAGCTCTTCCTACAGCCACCCACAGAGAGTTTTCCCCACAGTGGTCTGGCTGTATGGAGTTGTTCTGCGGCAACTTGGTGGCAGTGAGTTGGCAGAGGTGAATTGGCAATGGTGAGCCGGTAGTGGTGAGCTGGCCACAAGTCATCCTACGCCCAGATTGTTTGCTAGCCTAAACTAACATGGTTTTCCCCCTCCTCCTGTGTCCTGGAGGCGCATATGGCACTCAATTCCCCGTTCTAAGCTCCCAGCCTTCTCCAAAGGGCACCCCACCTTAAAACTCTGGAAGTTGTATACCTCTCTTTTAAAATGACAACATTCTGAAAGTTAGGTTGATTGTTTCTTTGCTTCCTTTCCTATTTCAGTATTAACTCTGATAGTACCTCAAAACAGCATTTTTCTCTCTCTCTCTCTTTCTCTCATTTACTTATGTATTTGCTATTGCTTAACTGTTTCATAAAGCCTCCACATAAACAGTTTTTCTTACCTTGCAGCTTTTTTTAAATTTTGTTTTCGCTCTGCATACCTTTAGAATCTTTCATGGAGTATCTCTCTGCTGTCTGATTTGGCCAAATTGCCTAGGCTTGGTAGGTTGAAAGCATGGGAATGTTTCTGTAATCAGGCCCAACACTTTGGACCATTTAGAAAAAAGGATGAATGAATAAAGCAGACAAAAGCATTCAGTGCTGATTGCATTGTCTTTCTACACCACACATCAAGAAAACCATTATGAAAGTGTGCACTGCATTATTTATTTATTTATCTGGGAAATCTATATGGCTACTTCCTTACCCACAGAGACTCAAGGCAGCTTATTAAAGTAATGGGATCAGGATACCCGAGGGATCATTTTTCCCCCCAAGAGTCTCTACCTGTCCAATCCAACTAGCCTGGGCGTGGTTTGCATCCCATCAGTCAAAGAGTGTCAGCTGGCGGGGACAAGTCTCTACTGCAGTTCCTGTTCTGTGGCATAGTAAAGGGCGTGCATAAGCGCACCAGCGTGCCTACCGTCCCTGTCCTAATGTTCCCTCTTATCAGTACCCATCTTATGTATATAAACAATGTTATATCTATGTATATTACCAATACGTACTTGACAAAATAAATAAATAAATAAATAATATTCTGCCTTTGGAAATTATAATGGCCCCAACCCTGTTGGCCTTTTGTAAGGCTTTATATGTAAGGGTGTGTATCCATGCCTGGGGCTCCAAATTGAGTTAAATTGAGTTAAAGCCCCATTTCACGGTTTTACTGCTATTTCAGCTGCTAGATATATTTATTTTTATTCTTTTTATTGATATTAAATGTTTCATTGTTTTAGAACTGTAAGCTGCCAGAGTCACTTGGTTGAGATGGGCTGCCATGGAAAATGAATGAATGAATGAATGAATGAATGAATGAATGAATGAATGAATGACTAAATAACTAACTAAATAAGTAAAGTTGCTGATTATAAGAGCACCTATGCCTCTTAAATCTATGTTGCCTGTTCAGTTATACTATTAATTATGCACCATGGATTACAATCCTAATTTATACACTATTACCTTAGCATTTCTGTTTCAAGCTAGATCTGGTGTTGAGTCAAGAGGGAGTAATTCAATTTATTTATTTGATTCCAGGAATTTGACTAGTCAGGTTCCCTATAAAAGCAAAAGTTCATTATATATTAAAATGCATTATTGTAATTGTGTGACCTTATAATTCTTATAAATGTATAAATGCTAAGTGTATTTTTGAGAAGCTGGGTTAGTGTTTTATTTCAGCAATGATCCTCCAGGACATGTTATGAGTTGCTATAGGCTTTTAATCGTAAGTGTTATGTACCTCACATTACAGAAGAATTTGTTTCTTTTTTCCCTACGTATTACATCCTCATGAGTGTACATCCAAGGGACCATTTATCAGAATGTCTTCTGCATGGCTTTCTTCATGAAATAGCTTGTGCACTTCTGGAAACCTGAAGTTTCCTCAGAAGCTTCAAGAGAAGTCCACATCTGCTAAGAACATAATTTGTTGAGAAGTCGTGATTCAGATAATGAATCTAAATCTAATTATTATAGAAATGATGAAGCAAATTTTCCTGTATATGCCATATGTATTCATTATGGGTTTATTTTCTTTTTGGCAGGTCTTCAAAATTGAAGGCAAGGACACAAAAGTTGAATTTTGATCTGAAGTAACCCTTGTGGCTTGTTCATATATTAGCATACCCAATTGTTTGAACAGAGTTCTAACACCCCTGAAGAAGTAAAAATGGTGCAAGTCAGGATCCAAAGCTCCTTGTTCTTCTCACATACCCACAAAATTATTATGATAATTTGGAAGTTATTTCTCTATGATACCCATCAATAAGAAAAAAATGAAAACAAACTTTCTGTACTTCCTGGGATGTCATATTTCCAGAAAAGTGTACATCAATGAATGTGACAACTCTTTTGCCATCAAATCTCTGTGGGGACTTTGCTACTTACCACTTTGCATGAGATCTTGCTATCATACCCAAAAAGATTGCTGACCTCTGATTTACACTCTGCCAGACTTTAGTGTCCTATGCATTTCTTTTTTTTATCAGTACCTAAACTTTGAGGTATTATAATAGTTAGAGATAATAAAATATTATTTTCATATATTTCTTTCTTTCTTTTTATTTTTTTATTGTTTTTCAACTTTAAGCATCATAATATCATAACACAAATCTATACCTATTCACATCTATTATTTTTGCTCATACAAAACTTATACAATATTTCCACATATTTACAATCTTACATCTTCTTCTTCATCCAACCTTATTTCTTAGTCCTTTGTCTTTCCTGACCCATTCGTACCATTTTGACCATACTTCATAGGAGTCCGAGTTATTTTGGTCTTTGAGTTCAATGGTTAATTCCATATATTTCTAATTGGTTCTCTTAATCATCTTCAGCTTTGTTGAGTGGAGAAAATGAAAGTTAGCATATTGTACAGTATAATATCACAATGAAGCCAAATATTTATACCAGTCAAGAGAGACTTGTTTTTATCTCAAACAAGCAATAAGTGAAATCATATCTTGTTGCAAGAATAGTTCTAGTCACGTATTGTAACTTCCTTCCTCCCTTCTATGCGTTTCAGATTTGCTCTGGAAAGTTCCTAACTCTTCAAAGCGAATTTGTAATCATGTTAGTGGACAGAAGAGAAAACAAGTGTCTCTTCCACTGATGAAAGCCATTCCATCAGCAGAAGCAGCTTAAGTGCTTCTGGAATAGTTATAACAATTCTCAACAACTCTGAATTTTCAAAAAAAAATTGTTACTTATAAATACTCAGCTCACTCAAGGATAGGCACTCTAGTACTCAGTGATGGGCATTGAGACATTTGAAGAGCATCAGCTGCCTACCACTGAGCTGTCTAATTCTTGTTCCGCATCACACACAATAGTTTCACCTCCTAACAGAGATGTTAGGATTGTTAAGAGGTGTCTGAGAAATCTCAATACTCATATCCAAAGACAGATGAATTTTATAATAAACTTTCATGAGCTGCCATTCATCAGAGATAGGAGAAGAGATTTTAGGAGAAGAAAATGTTTGCATTGTAAAGCTATCTTGGAGGTGGGAGAAGCTTCCAATGTAATCTACCAAACCCCCTGCATGGATTGCCCCTGTGACTATGTAGGACAGATGGGGAGGAAGCTAACTACCAGATTGCAAGAACACAAGCGAGCGGTCAGATGAGGAGACCTGAACTCATTGGTAGCCTCACACTGCAATGAACAAGGACACACATTCAATTTTGCAGCTACTAAGATTGTTGGATGAGCAGGCACAAAAACAGCTAGGGAAGTGATTGAAGCCTGGGAAGCAGGCCCCTCGTCATCAAGTATTATCAAGTATTTAGAAGGTGAGGGCTGAGCAGCACAAGCAAACAACAGCCATTGACTTAAAAGCCAGCCACAAACACACCCCAATCAACATACACAGGCACTCTACCACACACAGAACAGCATACACTCTGCTAGAGAGAAGTTCCCTGAAGATGGGCTCCAGTATGAGTCCGAAAGCTCAGAAGACAAAACCACTGGTCCCGGCGACCGACCCAGATTGGACCCTGCAAGAAAAAGATTCCTTTCTTTTCCTAATGAATTTTCTACAGAGTGCTGATTGCAATAAAACCAGCCTGCCATCACCACCACCATCATTATATCCCACTTTTTGGGGGTGACCAAGGCAGATTTCATGGGTTTTCTTTTTTCTATCAACAGAACAAGAACCCTGTAAAGTACATTGGCCTGGCAGAGAGATCAAGGCCTTCCAGTATAATCTAACCCTATGGATCGCAGGTGAGGATTCCAGGGCCGTAGGATATGTTGGATTCCTACCCTCCAAAGCAGCAGGACTTTCTGAAACTGGAGAAGAGGAATTTCATTCCTGAATTCCTGTTTTAGGAGATTTACTTCTTACTGAGATCTGGAAATCCTGATCATGAAAAGCCCACAAAAAAGATATTAGGAGGAGGTGTGTGTGTAAAACTAGGGATTTGCTCAAAGCAACTTTGTCTCTTTGACAAGAGTAAAAAAATAAAGAATAACATGGGCAAGGCTGCTATTTTTCTCCAAGCATGGTGCCAGCATGTGCTGAACTCCAATTCGTAGAATTCCTGGTTCTGGTTGTTCCATCAAGCACGGCAGGAAGACATGCTGGGATTGAAGAATTAAGTTTGGCAGATGCGTATTTTTCTTCTTCTTGCATAAAGTTGCATAATACTCTATTTGATTTATTTTATGTACAGGCTCATATTTTATTTTTGAAGGACGTGTTTTCCTCTTTTTTATCCCCCCCCCCCCAGTTGCTCAGAGCCTTTGAACCATTATCCTTGCCACTAGAAATTCAGGGTGAGGTCAAGTAAATTACATCCATACTTCTATTACATTTGCAATTGGACTGTCACAATGTATTCCATGTGGGTCTTTGTTACAAAACTCGAAGCTTCAATCAGTGCTTAAATGCAGAAGTTAGGCTGCTAACTGGTGCATGATATCAGAATCATCTTATGAGCATGTTGATCTACATCTACATCTACAGAATTTCTTTCTGGGCACAACTTAAGATATTGGACATAATCTCTATTGTTAAGTATAGCTTATGCATGAGGCAGAGGCGGGTTCCAAATTTTTTTACTACCACTCTGTGGGCGTGGCTTATTTTGTGGGTGTGGCTTGCTGCCCATGTGACTGGGTGGGCGTGGCTTGCCAGCCATGTGACCGGGTGGGCGTGGCTTCTCGGACTGCTGAAGGGAGGGGAACTGAGATAGGTCCTGCTGCCCATTCCCCCTCCCCTCAGCAGCTGGAGAAGCCTCGAACGTGCGAAAATGCCTGGGATCATCACCGTGCGTTCGTGGCTTCTCAAACTGCTGAAGGGAGGGGAATGGAGATAGCTTCTGCCACCCGTTCTTTCAGCGTCTCACGCGCTCCCTCAGTCATCCTCCCCTGCTTGGACTCACTGTGGGGTAGGAAGGCAGTGCAGAAGAAATTTTTTTAAAAAATTTAAAAAAAACTTTTTTTTTAAATGGCAGCACCCAGGCACCGGCAACCGACCGCACCGGTACTGTGACTTCACCAGCGGGCCACTACCGGTGCTATAGAGTGGACCGCACTGGTAGAAACCCATCACTGGCATGAGGAACTGCCATTCCTAGTATGAATTCCAGTATGAATTTAGTGGATGTGAAGCTCAGCAGGAGTGCATTTGGTCCCTGTCCTTGCTTTTAGGAGATACATTACTTCAGCCAGGTATTTAAATGTCAATAACGTTCATATAAATATAAATAAATATCCAAGTATATTAATTTTAGTTTCTTATGGAATGAATTTATATGCCACTTCATTCAAATTTATCTGATTAGTATATTGAAAGGCAGATATAAATTGAAAGACATATAGGCACATCTAGAGATAGGCTGCTATTAAACCTGTTTGAAGAAGCATCAACCTTTCATTTGGGACAAAGTTTCCAATATTTCTTTTTCCTAACCAATTCAGGAAAGCATCCCAGTTTTTAGAAAGGTATTATTAGTGTTTCCATAAAACAACAGTTATTATTCGAAGCTCCACCTTCATTTCAGTTCTGAGCAGCTAATGGAGATTGGAAGACTCTTCAGACTTAATTTGCTTATATATCTTTGCCCCTCAAAGTGCAGCCAGTTGTGCCTTTGCCCAAAACATTTTAGAATGTTGGCCTCCTGGGCCACTGCCTAGGAATAAATCATATATCTATTTCCAACTTGTCAGTTGCAAAGGAACAGGACATGCATTAAGTTGAAGTTCAAAGATTTACTGCTCAAGCCTATACACAAGAATCTAGTCAAACAAACTTCGGTACTAAATTTGTGCCAGATAAGGGTCAATGGAATTTAAGAAGGGTTGGACTTGGACCATTTGTGTCAACATAACAACTCTAAGCTGATTATGTGCTTAACTCCACCCCCCCAACACTGCCTGCTCTTCTCTGACATCAACAATCTATATAAAGAAAGAGGAAAAGACTGTTATGGATACTGCATTGGGGGGGGAGTAGACTGAGAAGGAATATTATGGAGGAAAGCAACAGCCAACATAAATGGTCCAGAAACAAGAATGCAGGTAGGGAGAGAAAGGTAAAATAGTCCTGCGAGTTGGCAAGGGAGGTTAAAACTAGCTCATCACCTGATGAAAGATGGCCTAGTTTTTGTGCTTACTTCCAATTACATGCATTATTTGGTGGGTGTCTTGCTAGCAAACAAGAAACAGATGAGTCAAGTAACTAGAATTTACATTTACATCTATATTTCTGAAAAGATTTTCAGTAGAGGAAGTACTATGTCAGAGTACAATAATAAATGTGTGATTAAAACTGCATTCCAAAAATTTCTGCAAGTCATATGTATGTGATAAGGAACTCCTACTTAAAAAGAAAAAAAAGTTTTAAAAAAAGCTTCAGAAAAAGACGTCAACTGGATCATTTGCATCTCATTCAGGGGTGGGTTCTGGTTTTCTTCACTGCCAGTTTTCTCAGTGCGGGCGCTTCATGTGGGCGCATGGGCAGTGCTAAAAAACCAGCTTCTGTGCATGCACAGAAGCAAAAAACAAGATGGCAGCGCCTATGGTGCTGCTGAAAGAGCCGGTTCAGGGGCGTGGCAGGCCTAGGTTGCTGCTGGTTCCAGCGACCCAGGCCGCCAAGTTACTACCGGTTCCATAGGTCCAAACCGGTCCAAACCCACCTCTGATCTCATTCCATTCTTCCTTATTAAGATTGGGTCTCTGGCCAATCTTATAATCCACCAAGCAACCATATAGTGGTTATATGTGGGGAAAATGGCAGCTTGACAAGAATGGGAAAGGTGCAGAGATTAATCAGGAAAAAGGCACATGTGGACTTAGGAAATGAAGGAAACGCAGCATTTTAATGTGTAATGCAAGGATTTCATTGGATGGCATTTAATAGTAATAACCACCAAGACCATCTTTCTGAATTTCAAACTTTATTTAAATATTCCAAGGGTGAATATCTCACTTTCTGCCTACAGATGGCCTACAATCTCCTAGGCCAGATTAGGGATGCCCAGAATCCCGCAGACTTCTCTCTTTTCTTTAAAAAAAAAAAGGTTAATCATGCATCGATTTTGCTCTAAATCCCCTACCACTGTCTCCCTCCCAACACAGATAAACCAACCAGAGTATTTAAACACCGTCATGTGACATCATGACTGCTGTTCTCTCCTTCAGTATTCTTAGTATGAAAACCTCTGCCTCTCATAGAGTCCAATTCAGAACTGCATCCATGTCAGTTAGGATCAGGAATATTACACCCATCTTGCAAATAGGGGGAGGGGTGGTATTAGCATTAGAGTATGCTTCCCTAATACCCTCCATTTGCATATACGATATGCATGTCATACAAGTTCATCTGAGTTCTTGCAGGTCAGTCTCTGGGCTATTACAGTACAGGACTGTCATATAATTCCCTGTAAGGATGCCCAGGGTTGCATCTTAATATGCTGTACAAATTAACAGCTTTTTAAACTAAGGGCTGTTGTTTCCACTGTGATGTCCTGAAAGTAAAAGTACTTGGATGAGGACCAGAGGTGGTATTTTGCCGGTTCGGACCAGTTCGGGCAAACTGGCACCCACGTTTTTGAGGCTGTGCATATGCACGGAAGGAGCGCACGTGAGTAAAGCATATGCTTGGGAGCAGAGGTGGGTTCCTGCCGGAGCTGCCCAAAACGTGCCCGTCGCATCGCCATTTTTTTCTGTGATTTTTGGTGATTTTCAGGCAATTTTGCTTCCGCACATGCGCGGAGGCAAAATCTCACCGAAATCTCACACACACGCGCGTCCCCTCGTGAGATTTTGGCGCGATTTTGCTTCCGCGCATGCACAGAAGCAAAATCTCACAAGGGGGCGCGCGCGTAGTGAGCGCACCCCCCCCGAAGCGTGGAGATGCGCGCGCATGCCTCCGGCAGCGAGGTAAGTGAGCAACCCACCCCTGCTTGGGAGGCTGTGCGCATGCGCAGAGGTGGTTTTGCGCATGCTCACATTTGCGAACTGGTAGGGAAGGTAAGTGAATACCATCCCTGATGAGGACAGAAACGTGGTAATTCTGAGCATGTTTTGAAGGTTTATTTGTGCATCATTTATTACTCAAAATGATTTCTAGCAAATATTAAGAATACACATTTTCCAATACTAACATTGTTCTACTAATAATGAAAGGTTGGTGGTGGGATTTTTTCCCTTCCTTTTTTCCTTCTTTCTACTTGGCCAGGTAGAAAGTTACAACTAACATTATCCAGTGCTACATAGTTGGAAGAAACACTGCCTCCAAACCAGTCGTACAATAAATTCGAACTCGGATTATGTGCCCCAAAGAATCTCAGTACACTCTCTGCACTGAAAGAATTTTCAGAATAGAGAAGGGACTACATACATACATACATGCAATACATACATACATGCAATACATACATACATGCAATACATTTGGAATTTTATTTATTTTTTAAAAAAATATTCCCAATTTGGGAGCACCCACTATGTCTTTACGTATCCTTTGAAATCTCTTCTTTAGTTAAGGGAAACTAACAGCTGACAGAGTTTCTTTCTTATGAAAACCCGTCCTACTTCACTGAATCCAAAGCAGCAGTCCTGCAATTAGCTTAGCCAATAGGAAACCACAATAGCCAATAGATTAAGAACATTATGTAAGAAGAATTATTTTCATCCGTGTCTCTCGGCAACCACTTGTGACCTATAACTAGACGTGCTTTCCAAATGGTTTCTTATCTAGATATAGGAAAGGGGGGGTGGGGAAATAACTTACGCAGTAAATACCATTCTTGGTAATACTTTGCAGCTTACTTGTTCAGCTATATCAGACTTTTCATTCTTCAGTCCCAATACAAACTGAAATACAATGGCACTCTCATGTAGGTTTCTCAGGCATGGCTTGGCTTATTCTTTGCTACAACCGACACTCTGCAACAGTGGTTTGTTTTCACGTTCAGTTCTAGTGGAAGGGTGAAGAAAATGGTTTTTGCAACTGCCTTTTCACTGCCTTTTCTTTTTCAGCAGAGAAAGGAAAGTAAAAAAAGAATTCTATAAGTCCCTTCCTCGGCATGTGACCTTCTACATCAGTGTTTCTCAAACCTGGCATTTTCAAGATGTGTGGACTCCATACTGGCTGGGGAATTCTGGGGGTTGAAGTCCACACATTTTAAACTTATCAAGTTGGAAAAACACTGTTTCTACAACAATTGGAAATTGTCCCCTGGGAGTTGGGCGGCATACAAATAGAAATAAATAAATAACTAAATGCAAAGTACTCCAGGTTGAGAACTCTGGGAGCAGCAGTGTCCAAAACATCTGGAGGGTGCCAGGTAGGATGGTTTATGGAGGAAATCCACCAAGCTTTGTGGAGTTTCAACAAGGCATTCTTCTTGAAGGACTCTTTCTGTGAAAGTTTTTGCTGTAAAGCAATGTTTCCTATTTCCCGCCCCTCACAAATATTCTTTCTGTATTTTCCATGAGGAATACTTGTGTGGTTGCCATATTTGTCCTCTCCATTTTGAGGATAAACTGCAGTGAAATCACACTGATTTTTGGATATATCCAGTTAGGTCCTATCTTCATCTTGCTGAAAGCCCCACAACATACCTCCATGATGTTGTTTAAGGTATATCACTGATTAGCACCAGACTGATAACTGGTTTTCTTAGTTCGATTCCTGCTTATTCAAAATGCTTAGAAAGAATGTTCCAGTTCCAGATCATCTCCACAATGGATGAGTACAACATACTGTACAAATGCATACAAAACACACACACACACTCAAAACATGGTGGTATACACCCAAATTCCAATTATTTCAGTAATCTGTGTCTCAGATTGTACAATTATCTGCATAATTTGTTTTTAGAATAGCCAGTGAAAACTGAACCAGAGAGAAGATGGATAAGATTTGGTACAATTGCCTAAGAACAAATCCACCCACAGGAGGACTAGTAGCCCTCAGTCTAGGCTGAATATCTTTCAAACTGTTGCCAAAATACCTCAGTCCAGACAGGATTTTCCTATCAGTTTAAAGTCAAGCTGGAATGAGCATAAAACAGGAGTAGCTTAAACAGTAAGTCTGAATATGCCCTGGATTTGCTCCATGTAGAATGAGTTTATCTTAGATGAGGAGTCACATATCTATTTAGATGTGCATTTTAATCCCGAGATAAATGACTGAATGTAATGAAGTCCAGGGTTCAGTTACGGTGATGCTTTGGCCAGAACTATTGATCTGCAGTCAGAGATAAACCTTCAAGAAATATGAGACTAATTCAGTTATGTAATGAAGAGACAATCCACTTTTTTGAATCTTCATTAAGAGAAGATGGAGCTCATGGACACCTTGCTTGGATTGTGGCATAAGGGCGTCCTAGTGAATAAATAGTAGCCACTGTTTCTTGGATAATTTCCAGTATAGGTAATTATCAAGTGCAATGCCCTAGTTACACTTCCCTGTAGTTTCAGTTAATCAAATTGCTGTCATACTCTGTGGGGTACTTGCGCTGTGCTTGTTAAATAGCTACAGCGTTTCCCTGCTTTGGAAACTCTGCCTTTTCTTGGTGTGGCTGAATATGCACATATTCTCAGCCCTTTGAGGTAGGCCAGATCGAGAAACAGACACCAGATAGTGTACTGGAACACTACTTGATTGTTGTAGGTATCAAGAGAGAATCTTGAAAGCCTGCCAGAGCTTCCGTTTGTCCCCTCTTATGCCCTAGAGCAGTGTTTCCCAACCTTGGCAACTTGAAAATATCTGGACTTCAACTCCCAGAATTCCCTAGCCAGCATTTGCTGGCTGGGGAATTCTGGGAGTTGAAGTCCAGATATCTTCAAGTTGCCAAGGTTGGGAAACACTGCCCTAGACTAGAGAATCAGGGTTATTTGAAATCTCATCCTCCCACTCCACCTTGCAGCTGTGCTTTGCTGTCTCTCTTATCTGCTGAAGGTTGTTGCATTGTTTTTGCTAATGTTACCTCTGCCTTCACTACGCCTACGCTTAAGAGGTTAACAGAATCCCCAAGAGTAAATCAATATCATTTCCACCAACTTAACAGACCAATGTCAATTTATCTCAACCAGGGAGCCAGATTAAGCCCCTCGAACTGAATTATTTCCTCTATTAATGTTGCTATAAATGGCAGCTAATGATATAAAATATTACGGCTATTCATTTGGACTTTTCAGGTCAAATTTCCAAACAGTGAGTTGCCTCATGCTGTTTTTTTTAAATACAGCCACAGCACACAATTTCCTTTTCACTGTAACACGTGCCCATCCACAGGAAACTCATAACAGGCATGCGGCCTTGTTTGTCAGTTTTAAAGAAAAAAAAATAGGCGTTACTTTTTTAAAAACCCTGAGGAGACAAGAATCTTTTTGGTTTCCTTTTATGAGTTGAAGAGGTCTAAGAATTGAATATTGGTCTCATTCATATATATAGCAGGAGAGAGAGAGAGAGAGAGAGAGAGAGAGAGAGAGAGAGAGAGAGAGAGAGACCCACCCACTCAGAGACACACAGACACAGACACAAACACACACTGCTTGCCTGATGCTGGCAGAACTAGCTCTTCTTTTGGACAGGGTGAAGTTGGTGCCTTGGGCTGTAGGGGAGCAGAAGATTTTGTTCTTTCCTAGTTCTGAACATTGAGAATGTTGGAATTATAGACATGAATGAAGCACCTTGTCTTTTGCCTCAGAAAATCGCTAGCTTTAGCTCTCTTGATGCCAACCTAGGATTCTTATAATATGCCTGACATGGTACTAGACAACAAGGAAAGCCACTAGAGGATATTATTGTATACAGAATGCTACCCTGTTGACATTTCTCTGGGTCAACTTCTCTTTCAGGAAATAAATAGGATTGAAATACATGTGCTACTCGGGCTGAAGAGGTTAGATTTTTTTAAAATATTTCCTCCTCCTCACTGTTTTGTGGGGGATAGATGCTACCATGAAACGAGAGAGAGAGAGAGAGAGAGAGAGAGAGAGAGGGGGGGGGGGGAGGGAGGGAGGGAGGGAGGACTCTTCAAGGGCCTTTCTGAAGGACAAAGAACTCAGAAAACTCCTAAGTATAATAGGATATAGAAATGTCCAACAAAAATGGGTGTTACTTTAAAAAAAATTAACCTTTTTTTAAAACCTATTTTACCAAATGAACTTTTGTTCTCCATTTTGCATGTTCAACAGGCATTGTGAACATGGCCACATTGGGATTCATCCTTTCTTTTTTTTAGCACCTGAAAATGTAATGTTTTTATTATTGCTAGGCCAAAATATCCAGGACTGTTGTTGTGAGAGACCCCCTATGAAGACTGTGTATGTTTGGGAGTAGGCACATTTTAAATAAAAAGTCATCAAGGATTTGATTTTCTTCGTGTAAAGAAACAACAAAGATGCCATTGCTGCAAGTAATGGCTGGATGTTTGCTCTCTGGCCTTGTTCCTGGGACGGGATGCCCCTGAGAATGACATAATAAAGCAGCTAAGAATAGCAGAACTGTGGCATCAATTGGCTTGTTTATTTAATAGGAAAAAATACTTTTGCGTGACGCCCTTCTGTATTAGAGTGTGGGTGAGAGACCACTTCAATGTATGAACCTGTGAAAATTGACAACTGAAATTCTTCTTTAACACAAGCTTTCAGACGCAACTAAACACAAATTTGTGGAGCAACATGGACAACGATTGTGCTAATATTCCCTGAAACATCCATATTTTTTTTCCTTAGCTCCAGTTAGGGAGTCCCATTAAATGTTGTGAATCAGTGCACAACATTTTTGTTCTGTGTAGAGCATTTTCCATTATGTTTTCCAGTTTACTAAAAGATCATAATTTTTGCTTCTCCTTTCAAATGAGGTGTTCATCAACTCTGATATATTTCACTGATTTCGGTTTCCTCTGATCATATTAAAGCATTCATATAGGAACAATGTTTGATGTAGCAGTGCAATTGGATGCGCTATATGAAAAGAATGATTGATTGATCAAGTCAAGCCATCAAGTCAATGAGTCATCAAAACTCCTAGCGAACACATAGATAGATTTTTCTCCATGACAGTCTATCCTTAATATGTTCTTTCAGGTCTTCCAATGGTGCATCTATCGCCCCTGTAACTGAATCCATTCACTTTGTTGCTGGTCATCCTCTTCTTTTCTTTCTTTTCTTTTCTTTCTTTCCTTCCCCTTTTCCCAGCACTGAAACCTTCTTCAGAGAGCCAGGTCTTTGCCTAATGTTTCCAAAGTAGGATAATTTGAGCCTACTCATTTCTGTCTCAAGTAAGAACTCTGGGCCAATTTGTTCAAGATCTGTTTGTTTGTCTTCTTAGCTGTCTACAGTACTCTCAGGAAAGTTCTCCAACACCAAAGTTGAAAAGCATCAATCCATTCTTGCTTCTTCAAAACTTTAACATCTGTGGAGTGTCACAAAGAAAAGCAGGTCTTGCACAATTCTGATTTCTATAGATACAGATACATCACAGCATTTGGATATTTTTTCCAAGCCCTTTATGGCTGCTCTACCAAGTGATACTCTGAGGCATATTTCTTGACTGCTTGTTCCTTTACTGTTGATGGGTTGGTCCTAAAAGTCAAGCTATCTAACACTTTGATATCATCGTTCTCCATTTTAAGGTAGATTTATGTACTTCTTGTCATTAATTTGGCCTTCTTTATATTTAATTTTTCTCCCATGTTTTCACTGTGCTTCTGTCCTCCTGGGGGATGCATATCCTTCCCATTTTGGCAATTCCCATTTTGGCAATTAGAAGATGTTCTGGGATCTGGCATTGTTACATCTTGTTTTATTATTAAAGATAGTACTGGGGACAGCTGTTAAGTACCAAGCTGTGTTTCTTATAACTGTATGTTTTAACTATCACATTTTATGAGTGTAAGCTACTTAGATTCCATATAAAGGAAAGAAAAAGGAATTTGATCAAAAAGAATATTTGTAGCTCAGAGTTGAAGAGTGAGCTCCTTGGAGCTTGGTGGTTTTCTTTTCTTGCAGATTACCAAATTATCAAATTTAGTAACCCTAACAGTAAAGTTTGGTAATCAAATTCTGCAAGAATACTACCAAGTTTAGAGACCATCATGGACCCCACAAAGAGCAATCCATCTGACATTTTCAAGATGGTTTTGCTATAACAAGAAGTAATACTCTATGTTCTATGAAATCTCAGTAACAATTTTAGTATTGTTTTATGCTATCTGTGATTTGTACAGAAATCAGCTGATACAGAATTATAACAATTCAATCTCTCACACACAAAACATGCAAACAATGATTTCAGAAACTAGAGAGAAGCAGGACAGCCTGTCACTTACACATGAGTTATTATTTTTTTCCTGCAACATTTGCCGGGAACATTTACCTGACACTTTGATGGAAGCTGGTACTATGACACTTACTAATCTTAGAATGGAATCTATTTTGAGGCACTGTAGATTTTGAAGGGGGCTATGCAAGGGCTGATGTGACTTCTCTTAGCTACTTCGACTGACCCATTCCTCCATCAGTTTCTAGTTGCCTGCGACAGCAACACTGTTGTTCCCTCAATCTCTTACCTTGGCATAATCTCCTTTGTGGCCATCATACGCTGAATCTAATGCACTGATTGGCTAGGCAGTGCTGAAGAAGATACATATGATTGTAATTTTTTTAAAAAATAAATAAATAAATGGCAAGCATTCCTTGGCCTTGGCCCTGTAGCCAAGGCCGTCATCTGCTTGGTTCAGCTGTCTGTTGTTTATGTGTTGAAAAGAGTGTGTTCCAGCTCTTTCAGTCTGGACTGGCTGCAGGATAGCGGCAACACTTTTATCTGATGGATGTTTGGCCAGTCCCATCCAACTTCCAACTGTTTGTGCTAAACAGCCCCATTATACTGAGGAGTTGTTTCCTGAATGTCAAAGCACTTGCCCATATTAGAAGTAACAATCTTTTCCCTGTCTATTTCCTACTTCCTGTTCCTTTCACCTCAGCCTGCAAAGGATAAGGTGTTTTTTTTACACGCACTACAAGTGAATGCTAAGGAGTGTCAACTTCCAGCCAGGTCTGTCAAGAGTCAATCTTTAGATGTGCATTCTATATATACCCTACTGTGACTAGTACTACCATGACTGTTGAAACACAATGTGTGGGGAAAAGCTTTGTCCTTTCTGTCAGCACCTCACCAGCTCATGGCATTTTCCAATCCATTAAATGTGGGGGTGGGTTTTGAATGTTTGATCCTTTGCATTACTGGTCTAAAACTAGTAATCCTACGCTTCATTCACTTCAATGGGAAACAAATGCAGGGATGCTTGCTGACCCAGTCAGTCAAAAACTGTCTTCGTTGCTCTTCTTCAGGTCCCTCCTTTGTTCCAATGGTCTGATTCTTCTCTTCTTACTGTTTTGCAGTTCATTAATTTCTGAATAAAGACAGAAAGGCAAGGCTCCTGTGTGTTTACATTTGTCCTGCCTAATTGCTTGGAATTGTTATATATTTATTAACTGAAATGGTAAAAATTTAAATACATACCCTCAAGGCTTGTAGGAGGAAGTGGGAAGCACCACTGAACTGACTTTAGAAGATAAGAATGAAAGTTTTATTTAAGGACATGTTGTAACTACTATCTGAGATAAGCTTTGCCTTTGAAACTACTGGAAAAAACAAAGAAATGAACAAAAAATTTATAATCCATGAATGTAGATTAGCTTTGGTCTTATATCTATGTACTTATCAGCTCTATTAACAGTCTTATTTTTCAATTTTTCACTATTGGCTGAAGGGACTTTATATTTCCAAATTACCGGTAAGTTTCATTTCCTAGGATTTGTGCCCAGAAAGATACACAGTATCAGCATTTTCCCATGTAAGTTTGATTTCGGACAGCAGAAAATGAACATTTTAGGGGGAAGTAACTCTGTTTCTCCAAACATTGCTGGTGAGTTCAGGTAGAGGAGACAGAGCCAAGTCTAAAACAAATGTGAACTTTCTTAGTTAACTGAAAAGGGACATAAATCAAAATTGTCAACATTACTGGTTATGAAATGATATTACTGCTAGTGGGGATTCCTAAAATATTTGTCTGCACATTAAAGTTATTCTCTGGAGGAGAATAAAAGGAAAATGTGTTTATAAAGGCTTTGGTTCTTTTTGTTTAAATACTATGTGGAATTTCGTCCTGGTGCATTTAGAGTTTCCCAGAACTGTTTATCAAATGAGTTGAACAGAATTATTTTTTTTTTAAAGGCAGGAAGAGAAAATTGTGCTTGAGTTGAGTTATATGATGTTTGAGTTATAGCTGTACTAGGTTACATGTTTAAATAACAAGGCAGACTTGCATAATTGGTTCTGGCAACTAAAGAGAAGGTGTTGAATTACATGAGTTCTCCTAAAGTTTGCTGAGAGGGAAAACAGACACACACACACACACACACACACACACACACACACACACACACACACACACACACACACACACACACACACACACACACACACACACACACACACACACACACACACACATATATATATATATATATATATATATATATATATATATATATATATATATATATATATATATATACAAAAGCACAAGCAATATGGACCCACTTTTCTGGAAATATGATTTCCAGCTCTACAGAAAAATATTTCTATTCTTTGTGATATACAAAGAACCTTTGGTAAATTGAAAACAAGCAACATTGTCCAGGCAGCCTTTATTTCCACACCAACAATGTGGAAATAATTTAAGTGAATTGATGTTGGTGGGTGGATGAATTATATAAGATTTGGGGGGTTGGAAAAGAAAGATGAGGAAAATTATGGGGAATATTATAGAACTACTGTGTGGGATAAAAGTGGAACTGGCAAAGAAAGTAAGTGCAAAAATTATTCAAAATTGTTCGTTAGATGTTAAAATTAATAATACTTATTTCTGAGTAGGCATAATTAGGATTACATTGTTAAATGGAACCAGTTATGAGAAAGATAAAAGAATATCTACATGGGGGGAAAGTTGCATCTATATGGAGGGAAGTATGAAGTGCGGTACCCCAAGGCTCTTAAAAATCTTTGTTTATTCTGACCTTTTTCACTTCTGCACATCTCCTTAAGCCACTTTATAATTTGACTTTACTTCTTCATTAACCCATGATCTAAAAACAAAAACTATGATGCCAGCAAATAAAGGCTCTTAAACCTTCATTGATGAAGATATTGAAAAGTACTGGACCTCTTCAGTACTCTTCAATATCTTCATCAATGATTTAGAAAAGGGGAAAGGGGAACTCATCAAATTTGTAGATGATACCAAGCTGTCAGGAATAGCCAATATTCCAGAAGATGGTCTCAAGATATAGAAGGACCTTGACAGACCTGAAGACTATCTATCTAAGAAAATGAAATTCAGTGCTGAGAAAAGTAAGGTTCTACATTTAGGCAAGAAAAACCAAAAGCATGGGTATAGAATAGATGGTACCTGGTTCAATAGTAGTAACTGCGAGAGGGATCTTGGAGTCCTAGTGGACAATCTCTTAAATATGAGCCAATGGTATGCTGCAGCTGACAAAAAAGCCAACACAGTCCTAGGTTGCATTAACAGCAGGACAGAATCAAAGATCATGTGAAGTGTTAGTACCATTTTATAATGCCTTGGTGAGACCACACTTGGAATATTGCATCCAGTTTTGCTTGTATGTTATTAAAAAGTTGTTGAGACTCTAGAAAGAGTGCAGTAAAGAGCAACATAGATGATTAGGGAACTGGAGGCTAAGACATACAAAGAACGATTGTTGGAACTGCATATGTCTAGTTTAAGAAGGACTCTAGGGGTGACATGATAGCAGTGTTCCAATATCTAAGAGACTGCCACAAAGAAGAGAAGGTTAACCTATTTTTCAAAGCACAAAAGGCAAAACGAGAAGCAATGGATGGAAACTAATCAAGGAGAGAACCAATCTAGAACTAGGGAGAAAATTCCTGACAGTTAGAACAATTAATCAGTGGAACAACTTGCCTCCAGAAGTTGTGGGTGCTCCAACACTGGAGGTTTTTAAGAAGAGATTGGACAAACATTTGTGTGAAATGGTATAGGATTTCTCACTTGAGCAGGGGGTTGGACTAGTCACTAGAAGACCTCCAAGGTCCCTTCCAACTGTTATTCTGTTATATATGGCTTAGTTCAAAAAACTGCTGATCGCTACATGAAAGGGAAACTTATTGCATGACTAAAAATGTGGAACTGTCATTATTCTTTTAAAACTAATAGCAACTCATACTGACATCTAACTTCCTCCTTTTAATGCATTTTATTTCCATAATCATCAGCATGGTTGCAACTTGTGCATTGCTTTAAACTGGTTTCAGTAATATGCACCCCGTGCATTCATTCATCTTTTAAGAATTGTTACCATCATGAAACGATCATGCTGTAATTTTCACTTTTTTGAGAAAAAAAAAAGAAAGTAAAAACAGCCTCACCGTTTTCTTTTACATTTTTCTTCCTTTTTTACTGCATTATCCCAGAGCCAAATTAGGATTCACAAAAATTAGTAAAATATCTGGTGTAAGTAAAAATTGTTTGTATATATCAGACATAATAGAAGGTGTTAATAACTTGAGAGAACCATGAGTTATGGAGATCACAAGAGTCTGCTTGTTGATTTACGACCTGTGTCACCCATTTCCGCTGGGAATGAGATACAAGTATGTGTTTGTAAAATGCACTCTGATGGTGCCTTTTATTGCAAAAATGCTCAAATGACAAAAAAAATAAGCATTTTGCGAGAAAATGCATATTGAATTACATATTCCAAATGATACTGCAATATTCGTTGGCATCATAACTTTTGTTTTTAGATCTTGGGTTAATGAAGAAGCAAAGCCAAATTATAAGGGTTAGCTTATAAAGTGGCTTAAGGAGTGAAAAGGGTCAGAATAAACTACTTTTCCTTGGCGGGTTCAAAGGAAATAGGCCCTGCTTGAAAGAAAGCTATTCCCACCAGAAAGAAGGTACAGATGGACTTAGTGGCTGGTTCTCAGCAGAAGTTCTAGGTCAAATCCTGATCTCTGACAGCCAGGGATGCAGTTGTAGCTATTTTGGTAGGCTAGCCCCTTAACGGTCACTTAATCCCTGGGTCAACATCCAACACCAAGTCTTCTTTCATTTAAAGTTTCTTGAATAAAATTCAATGATTAGTTTCCATAAAATGCTAATAATAGTGTGATTTATTTCATACCGGCATACGTAGTATATTGTACGAAGCCTGTTTTTCGTTCCCTGTGAACCTCTTCCTGCTTGCCCATGGCTGAGCGCTTTTAATTTCCTTTATTTATTTTAACATTTTGATTGCCTTAGAGTGGAATTCTGAGTTTCTTGGAGGAAAACCACATAAATATAAACTTTTTTTTCATGTAATTCAGAAGAGGCAACCAGATAAACTCTTTATGGATTCTATTATTTTGTACTGTTTTGTAGATTATGACTACAAGAAATTGGGGGCCAGGACAAGGTATATATACAATCTGGAGTGGAGACTCTGGGGTTTTGAGGTACCAAATAACTTCCAATCATATTTTTGTATATCCCTGGCAGGGGTACAAATGCCGAACACCTGCTTTTTAAAATGAGATATACAGGTAGTCCTTGACTTACAATAGTTTCATTTAGTGACCGTTCGAAGTTACAACGGCACTGAAAAAAGTGACTTTTGACCATTTTTCAAACTTACAACCATTGCAGCATCCCCTTGGTCATATGATCAAAATTCAGATGCTTGGCAACTGACTCATATTTATGATGGTTGCAGTGTCCTGGGGTCATGTGATCACCTTTTGTGACCTCCTGACAAGCAAAATCAATGCGGAGGTCAGATTCACTTAACAACCATGTTACTAACTTACCAACTGTAGTGATTCACTTAACAACTGCAGCAAGAAAGGTCATAAAATGGGGCAAAATTCACTTAGCAAATGTTTCGCTTAGGAACAGAAATTTTGGGCTCAATTGTGGTCATACATTGAGGACTACCTGTACATGAAATCAGTCCCCAAAACCCTCAAATATGGCTGAAAAATTCTAAAACACATTCAGAGCAAAGAATTGTAGAAACCAAGTGGGTCATTTGAATGTAACCCTTCGCAGCCTGTAGGTTTTGGAAAATGTTAAACATATCCTAGCTATTCAGAGTATTTTGCCACTAAGGTTATAATTGTATGCACACTCAATCAGGATCAAATTTCACTCAACAAAATAGTACAAAATCTTATACCAAGGGCATTTTTAAATAATTCTGGAAACAATTGCCATTTGAAAATGGCAAGTGAAAAGATTCAGGCCAACTTCTACTTAGAAAAGGGAAGGGTACTTCTACAACACTGAAAATGACAGCTTTGCCTTTTATAGATAAAACCACAGGGAAAGTGTTGAGATGAAGCATGTCAGAGGAACAGAAAAAACAAAATATAGAAGCAGCACAAATCTCAGAATTTTAGAAATATCAGGAAGTACACTACAGTGCAGAAATAAATCCCACATAAAATTAAAACCTGTCATGGCTACTGTTTCTCTCACAATGTCTTCTCATCAGCCAGTTCTAATTTTCTAGATATCTTTCTTGCTTTCCTCCCATGGGCATTCAAATAAGCAGCTGTGTGTGTGTGTGAAAGGAAGGGAGAGAAAAGAGTTGGGGTTGTTGGTATTATTATTACTACGTTGGTTCCTTGGAACAGACACATTCATGATTTGCTATCTTTTTAAATGTAATTTATCTCTTTGCCCTCTTTTGTATTCATCTTCCTATATATTTTCATCAACTCTGTGTTTGTAATTTGTTTGTTATTTATAAATGATATACAGCAGCTTTTAGAAGGCCCTTTAAATCCATGAAAATAAACATTATAAGCAAACAAATAAATGCTTTCTTGTCATTAATTCAACCGAATATCTTTTTTAAAAATCCGTTTAGCACCACTCTTCTGTTTTAAAAGGATTCCATGAGAAGGAAATTAAACTGTGACAATATAAAGCAACAGTTGTCAGATTAAAGCAATAAAACAATTAATCTCCCTGTATTTAAGACCGGAAAGTGCATGTATATACATAGGATAACAAGAATTATTTGCCTTTATTTGCCTGCAGTGGCACAGTTGTTAGAGTGCAGTACTGCAGGCTACTTCTACTGACTGCCGGCTGCCTGCAATTTGGCAGTTCAAATCTCAGCAGACTCAAGGTTGACTCAGCCTTCCATCCTTCCGAGGTGGGTAAAATGAGTACCCAGATTGTTGGGGGAAATATGCTGATTCTGTAAACCAGAGACAGCTGTAAAGCACTGTAAAGTGGTATATAAATCTAAGTGCTATTGCTGTTATGTCCTCCCAATTCATTTCATGACACAGAGGTAAAACCTGTAATGAGCAAACATCAGAGCAGCTTTGTTTACTCATGATAGAAGATATGTAGCTTCTTGCTATTGGGGTCTGATCCAGCAAAGTTAAATGTGAGGCTGTAAATATATTCAGAACATCACTCTCCCACTGCTCCACCTTTTCCCATCCCAGTTCACTGGCTACATTTACAGTAGACCTCGATTGTATGTAGGCATTTTTACAGTATATGGAGAACTATGTGCATAATAAGTGGGTTGCAGCAGACATTAGCATCCTCTAGTACAGGGGCGTCATCACAGCGGCATCACGTGACGTATTGCAACTCCCCCCCCCCTTTGTTAAACCGGACGTGAGCGTGGCCAGCGCGTGACGCATTTGGCCTGCGGTCCACGAGTTTGGCACCCCTACTCTAGTAGGTTCTCAGTCACACAGCTACCCTGTTACATTACAATACTACATAGTGGTAATACACACATCTCTGGTTTTCTCTCTTACTCATAGGGTTGGAACTAGTCCATGTAAATAGTCTCCTAAGACTATTCTTGAACGTGAAACTTACATGTTTAGGACTCTGCAATGCAATAACATTTTGGTCATATTAGCTAATTGTGACTTGGATTGTCTCATCTGTACAGATCTGCTGCCTATTGGATGTCTGGTAATTCTGTTTGCCTATTCAATTGATAAAAAGAACACCTGGCCCCCAGAGTGATTAAAAATACATATAATTTTTTATTCATTCATGAACCCAAATGACCAATCAGTTCTATATAATCCTTCCTTATTATATTTCAGAAGGGGAGGTTCAGTAACGTGAAGATAGAAATAAATGAGAAAGAGATATTACTATCCCAGCCCCTTTAATTTAGATGTCTTCTGGCACTGGTTTTTACTGGCCTAAATGATTAAGACTGCAGTTTGTAAACCATCTATAGTCACGAAAGGAGAGTAGGAGGTACATGGTTTCATAGAGGTTATTGTATTGTACCAAGGGAGACTGAGGTTCTAGTCCATTCTCAGCCACCCCAACATTCAGGTCTCTCCAATTTACATGTATTATTTCTTTCCTCTTTCTTACTCTTCCCAGCCACTCTTTATGAAGATATCTAATGAAGGTATCTATTTGAGATTCGGAGGTTAGTGGCCTGCTTCTTTACCCATCCAATCCTCTTAACAAACTCCAAAGGAAAAGTCATTAACACACATAAGAGGTAGTGAGAATAAATGATTGATGCTCCTTAAAATGATGTAAGGCCCTTTGTCTACAGAACAAAACAGTGGAACAGCTCTGCTGATTGCAGTTTATGTGGACTAGCCCTTATTTTCTGGTTCCCCATTCTGAGAAAATACACTCTGGAAGAAACTGCCTTTATAAAATGATAGCGTACACAAAAGAGAGGCATGAGTGACGGCATCCTTTGAGAAAGATCAGTTCAGGTTCTCGCTCACATTTTGCTGAACACAGATGCTGGAGAATAGATGCAGATATACGAGAGAGAAGCCAATCTCCAGAGATGCAGATGTAACCTTGGTGTTTCCAAATTACTCTAAGCCTAACTGTGACTAACATATCTAATAATCCTCCCTCCTCCTTGTCACACAGTGATTTATATTGCCTGTTATATGTATATGCAGGGAGAAGCATCCCTATCTAATATAATGGTTTATTCCTGAGCACGTGATTGATATGTTCTTCTACGCATGTGCGCATTCCATTCTTTACTTCTGTTCCTGGCTTCCATTGAAGCAAGATCTATTTTTATATCAGAGATGTAGAATAATGAGGATTTATTGTTTTGTACCGAAATAAATATTTTTACTTAGGCTCTTAAACTGCGGTTTCTTTTCTAATGTTTGATGTCCGGGAAAAGATCTATTTCTCCTTTGTGAGATTAATTTTCGCCTCTGACACTCCTATTATTCCAACAACAACAACAACCCTGTGAGGTGGGTTGGCCTGAGACAGTGAGTGATTGGCCCAAGGTCACCCAGACAGCTTTGAGGGCTAAGGAGAGACTAGAACTCATGTTCTCCCAGTCTCTAACTTGGTGCCTTAATCACTAGACCAAACTGGCTCTTTCCTATTAGGGGTAAATATATTGAGTACTTTGGACTACACTTTCCGTAATACCAGGATATGGGTCATGCTGCCTACAGTCATGTTTTCTTCAATTTCTATGCTGGCTAGAATTAGCTAAGAACTGAAATCCAAATCTTTTGGAGATATCCAATTCTCCACCATGATAGATAGCTAAACAGGTCTGAATAATTTTACCTAAGGTCAATACAGTATTTTATGTTGCTTATCCATTCACAGAAGAAGCTTAACTATTAATATCTTTCTGTTGCTCTATAGCAGGACTTATAGCAGTATGTGGAAGCTTTTAGCAAACATTTGAAATGACTTAAAATGACTCCACCCTGTCAAAAGAATGGATTTACTGAACTCAGATGATAGGGCCATAAAAATAATGCATTAGATAACAATAAATAATAACTTTGAAAATCTTTCCCTTTCTTGTGACAGCATGCAAAGAATTGATGGCTTCTGTTTTATTAACATGTTCCAGGAAGCATCGAAGAAATTGAATAACCAAGTGGATTTCAAAACACAAAGAAAAGTACAGGTGTACACTTGCCTTCTTAGATAAATAAACTACCAGCACAGTAACACATTAATTTCCTTTGGTTCCAGCATATGAGGTATTGTTTACAGAAGCCAAGATAGTGAATGGTTATGATGAGTGGATGAACATAGTTGGCAATGAAAAGAGAAGAACTGAAACTGCAGTTCTGTACAGCCAAAAAAGAAAGAAAGAAAGAAAGAAAACACAGGACCTGCACTTCTGGGGATGAAATGCCAAACTGAGGGGAGCCAATGAGCACAGCAGAATGAAGAGTTGTTGAGTAGTCTGGCTCTTCATAATTCCTTTCCGGAAAAGGAAATGCTTGAGATTACCCACAAGTGCTCTAGACCCATTGGTGGCGAACCTATGGAACAAGTGCCGGAAGCGGCACGCCGAGCCATCCCGCATAGGACACGCGGCCTTGCTGGCTCTTCTGCGGCGTTCCTGTGCACACACATTCACCGGCCAGCTGGCCTTCGCGTGCGCAAGGCCGGCGAAACCCAGAAGAGCAGCGTTCCGGTGCACATGCGCGCGCCGGCACCAGAACCTCCGGGTTTCCTCTGCACGCCTGTGCGACGACCAGCTGTTTGTCGGGTGCACGTCTGCACCAAAACCTGGAAGTTCGGATGCTGGCGCATGTGTGAAGGCCAGCGAGGCCGGGGGGTCCAGGTGGGATGGTTTGGTGTGCCATTTCCGGCATGCAGGCAGCACGTGGGGATGCGAAAAGTTACCCACCACTGCTCTAGACCAGTGGTCCCCAACCTTCCTAATGCCGTGCCCCATGCCCCGCCCCCACGCCCCCACCATGCCCCACCCCACCGCCACCATTTGGGTTCTTTTACCCTCTGCACAGGCGCAAAGCATTCTGCGTATGCGCAGAGGGTAAAAGAACCCAAATGGCAGCGTCCGGGCAAAGTCTCCAGATCCGGGCAAGGTCTCCACTTGCTTCGCATGTTGCCTCTGGGAGCTTTTCGAGCCCCGTCACGAAAGGCGTGCGCGACTTCGGCGGGGCTGGGACAGGCGGCTGCCTGGAGAGAACCATCCCCTAAGCAGAGTCTCTGCCATCTACCTGTAGCATTCAGGGTGAAGGGGTTGGCTCTCTCCAGGCAGCCGCCTGTCCCGGCCCTGCCGAAGTCGCGCACGCCTTTTGCGACAGGGCTCTAAAAGCTCCCAGAGGCAACATGCGAAGCGAGCAGGGCTGGAAACCGTGATGCCCACACCGGGATCCCCCACCACCCAAAGGCAGGCAGAGGTGCCATGGAAAGTCCGCCAGGGCCAGGGCTCCATCTGCGGATCTTGTCTTTATCGGCTGGGGCGCCAGCCCTCCCCCTTCACACGCTCTGCTCCGGCGGGGTTGATGCTCCAGAAAAGGGCCCCTGGTGGAGATAAACACCTCCCCCACTCCTAGCATGGAGGCTGCACCCCCCCATTTGTCTGCCGAAGCGCATGCAGCAAAAGGACCCCCGCCTCTGCTCCAGTCCCCTCGAGCGGGAGACCTCGGGCGCCACGGCCCCAAGGGAGCAGGAGGGAGTCAAGTCAGGAGGGGGAGCAGGAGGGAGTCAAGCTCCGAGGGGGCGGGTGCCAGACAAGCACGGGAGGCAGGGAAAGGTGCTTCATCCACGCCACCTTCCCGCCAGCCAGAAGGGCTCTCCTGCGGGCCTGTCCCTCGGCCGGGGAGGTGGGGGAAATCAGACACAAATACCTCTCGCTGAATTGCACCTCTCCCGACCAATCGGAGGGCTCGGGCGAGTTGAGCCAATATGGCCAGGCTTGTGGCAGTGGGGGAGAGCTGCGGATGCCGGGGCGACCCCTGGAAAATGGTTGTTCGACCCCCAAAGGGGCCGCAACCCCCAGGTTGGGAACTGCGGCTCTAGACCATTTCTCCTCATGAGGAGACCACAAGACTGTAGTCTCCAGTAGGTTTAGAGCTCTGGGAGATGAGGGAAAGCCATCTTTGCTGAAACGGCAGTTGGTGCCTTCAAAAAGCAAAACAAAACACTGGCTTCACATACTTCCTATTCTAATCACTTTTGGAAATTGCCTTATTAATTGCTTTTCAGCTATTAGGAACCTTTGGCTCAATATGTTTTGGCAGCATCTGGGGAGTTTTCGTCAAGCCTGAGTGAAATATGTTTTAAATATAAGTTTAAGGATATTAAAAATATATATATTTGGATTAAATAGCAAAAGGGGTTATTAGAATGTTGATTTTGGAAAGTTACAAATGGGCTAAGGATCCAAATGGATTTGCAATAAGATTTTGAAATTGACAATAAGAATCTTTCCTGTGGGGAAAATGCTGTTGGTTTGTATACTTTAAAAAAAACATGATAGGATGGGACTTGAAGGTTGGACACTAGAGGGAACCAGAAGGAACTAAAGATTACAATTAAAAGATTACATTTAAATTTGACTTACTAATACAGAATGGAGCAAAATACTTAATATTGGACATATTGAAGCATATTTGTGAACAATGGACCTACAGGTTAATTTTAAGAGTGTCTACCATTATAAATAGACTGAGTTTAAAAGATGTTATGGAAGAGCATCAAGTTTTACCAGACAAGATTAAGACTGGTTTGAAAATGGATTTAAAAACAACCAGCTACAAGGATGATATGGAAAAAGATGCTACACTGGATATACAAATGAAACTGGCTGATTATAATTAAAAGGGATAGATAAATAGCAACCAAGAGACTATTGTGGATAACTTGGGAGAGGCTGGGAAAGAAAGAGTAAAGCGGCCTCATCAGATAGTTCAAACAGGAATAGAGTACACCAACACACTTTCCCAAGCAACAGGTGCATTGCTTCCTTGTTGTTCCAAGAAGCCAGCTCTATATCTAATCAGTGAAAGATTGACTTTGACTGTTGCTAGAGGAGACCCACGCAGAAGCTCCTCCTCTCTTCCTCTTTGAGTACAGTACATTCACTTTTGTTTCTCCTTGTGTGAATAGGCATATCAGACGTGAACTCATTTAGGCTCACATTCTATCAGTGGCTTGATAGGAAAATGAGAGATCATTGGAGGTCTCAATATGGATTTCTGACCACCCCCCTTCCCCATTACTTGCATCCAATCTTTGGTGCCCCTTTCTTCTCTCTCTGTCCCCCACCCCAAGCAATGACCTTTTTAGAGGAGGCAGAGGTGAACAGGAACACTTATCTGTAAACATACACACATAGGAAATACCGTATTTTTCGGAGTATAAGACGCACCGGGGTATAAGATGCACCTTTGTTTTTCGGGAGGAAAATAGGGGGAAAAAATCTGCCTACCAGGTATTCATCTGGCTAGCGTCCTTAGTCTGGTCAGCTTCAGCACATTATTTTATCCCCTGGTTAGGACTTAAAAAAACCTTCTTCTGAGAGAGTAACAATGAAAGAGCATGCAAGCCAGTAAGAGCTGGGAAGATCGTTAGCACCTGGTTAGGGCTAGAAAAAAAAACTTATTTGGAGCAAGTAGAGCAATGAGAAAAAACCCTGAAAGACTTAGGGCTGAAAAAACATTCTTCGGAGAGAGTAACAGTGAAAAAGCCTGCAAGCCAGTAAGAGCTGGGAAGATAGATAGCACCTGGTTAGGGCTAGAAAAAAACTTATTCGGAGCAAGTAGAGCAATGAAAAAAACCCTGCAAAGACTTAGGGCTGGAAAAACATTCTTTGGAGAGAGTAACAATGAAAAAGCCTGCAAGGTAAGAGCTGGGAAGATCTGTTAGCACCTAGTTAGGGCTGGAAAAAAAAGCTACATTCGAAGTATAAGACGCACCCAAATTTTCAGCCACTTTTAGGGAGGAAAAAGGTGCATCTTATACTCCGAAAAATGCGGTATGTGCCAATCGAGTGGGCTTTGAATTCTATGAGATACAGGTCCTACAGCTGGCAATCTAGACTTAGCAGCACTCCTGCAACCTCTTTCTGATGGAAAGCATGTTTCTTTCCTTTTAAAACAAAACATCAAAATTCACAGCATGCCATGTGGCTTACCTAGTTTGTGATGATGTTTCCAAATAATATCAACCTGCAGTACTAGAATACACTGTAATATACTATCATGTAAAATCTTTGCGAAGGATCATGGGGAATTAAAAGGTTGATGTCATTCTGAGAGAGAGAGAGAGAGAAAACAAACATAGGAAGAATAAAATCAGAGGGTGTTATGTACTTAGGTCATCAGAACATCAGCAGTGCCCAACACTGTGGTGCAACCAACCTGCACAAGGATGCTGACATCAAGTCTAAAAGCCATTGATTTTTATGACTTCCAGGAAACCCTTTTTGAAACCAACCAAGCTCCTAACTAGTAATACATCTCGTGGTAAAAAGTCACATGTGCTATGTTTGTGACTCCCCCATCCCCACCTTCTATGGTGGTATTAGGTAAAGGCGCTATGAGAATTTACATAGTAATTTCTAGATCCAGCCTCCTGGTTTAACCCAAAGTGATGGACTAGGGGGAAAATGGGGATAATTTGTTTATTTATTTATTTATTTATTAGTGACATTTATATACCGCCTCACAGTGCAAGCACTCTCTAAGCGGTTTACACCAGTAAGCAATGTATATTTATATTGCCCCCAATAATCTGGGTCCTCATTTTACCGACCTCGGAAGGATGGAAGGATGAGTCAACCTTGAGCCGGTGAGATCTGAACCGCTGACCCGTGGATCACCGTCAGCTAAAGTGGCCTGCAGTACTGCCTCTAACCGCTGCGCCATGATAGCAGATCTACGCTAGGTCTGGAAGGGCCTCCAAAGCACAGAAATAACACAGTAAGCTTTACCCAAAAGTTAATTGGGCTGGTTGTTTTCAGCGAACATGTGTGCAAAAGAACATTTGCACAGTTTGTTCCATTGTTATGTAAACAATGCATGCAGTGACTTGGTAGAAAGAGACAGACAGAAGTTTCTGCCTTCTAGAATTTTGTCTTGGTCCTGCCTGCCAAATGAGGAAACATTCCTCTGCAAAACATTTACAGCCTTCCTGCTGTCCTTTTCCATCTCCTGCCCCCTCCTTCATTTGCTTGTTGATAGTTGGCAAGGAGATCAAGAGAAACTCGGGGCATTTCCTGTCAGCTCATTTAAAGTGCTGCCCAACTATCCTTGAGCCAACAGTAAACTCTTCTTGTTGTTCAGTTATTCAGTCATATCTGACTTTCTGTGACCCAGGGGAGGACATGACTGTTTCCCCAAGACTGTCTGTTTCTTTGAGTTTGGGGAATTCATGCTTATGCCTACAACACCTCACCTTGTATTGGCTTCTTTGCCATTGTATTTCTCCAAGCATATTTTCCAATGACTCTTCATATTGTGCTTCCTTTAAACTTCAACTTCATTATTAGTACTCCTGGTGAATGGTCTGGTTTTACTTCATTACATTTTGAATGATTTGTTCTTTTTGTAGCCTAAGATATTCTCAATCACAATTCAGAGGGACCAATTTTTCTTTCTTCTGCCTTTCCAATAGTCCAGTTTTCACCATTCTCTGTTACCAGTGCAAAAAACATAGCCTTGACAACACATATGTTTATATAATATTGCAGAATAATAGAATAGCAGAGTTGGAAGGGACCTTGGAGGTCTTCTAGTCCAACCCCCTGCTCAAGCAGAAAACCCTATACCGTTTCAGAGAAATGGTTGCCTAATCTCGTCTTAAAAACCTCCAGGACCCACAACTTCTGGAGGCAAGTTGTTCCATGGTTAATTGTTCTAACTGTCAGGAAATTTCTCCTTATTTCTAGGTTGGTTCTCTCCTTGATTAGTTTCTATCCATTGCTTCTTGCTCTGCCTTCAGTTGCTTTGGAGAATAGGTTGATCCCCTCTTCTTTGATGTCTATGAACTTTTCCTATGTTGTCTAGATTTTTCATAGTCTTCTTCTAAATAGGAGATATCTCATTATTTTATGGTTACAAGTTACCATCCCTCTGAATTTTTGAGTATATATATATACTCAATATCAGCATTTATATATATATATAAATATATATATATAAATATATATAAATTTATATATATACTCAATATCAGCATTTATCAGCAAAAAATGCTGATAAATGAAAATAAAGGGAGACTATTATAGATCTATTTTTTTGCTGATAAATGAAAATAAAGGGAGACTATTATAGATCTATTTCGAGCTATTTTGCTCTCATATATATATATACGAGAGCAAAATAGCAAAATAGCAAAATATATATATATAGCAAAATATATATATATATATACGATATAATAGCAATATATATATGAGAGCAAAATATATATATATATATTGCTCTCATATATATATATATATATATATATATATATATATATATATATATATATATATATATATATATATATATATATATATATATATATATATATATAATGTTACTGTTCAACTTCTTTGCATTGTTGCATTAGATTGACATTGCCTGTTAATATTTTTAATACTGAGAAGCAGACTTTCTTCTTTCACCTGCAACAAGAGATTTTTTAAGTCTTCCTCATTTCTAGTAATTAAAGTGATGTCATCAGTATATCTAATGTTATTGATGTTTCTCCCAATGATTTTAATTTCAATGTCCATTTCTTCTTTTCAAGCATATCTGATGATGTACACTGTATATAAATTGAATAAGTAAGGTGGCCCTATGAACCTTTGGCGTATTCCTTCCCAATTTTGAATTTAATTGCTTCATTTTCTATTCCGAAATGGTTCTTGGACATCATACAAATTCTTTACTAAACAGATGAGGTAGCCCAGCATTACCATGTTTTTAAGGGCATTCCTCCATTTGTGGTCTACACAATCAAAAGCCTTAGTATAATTGCTAATGGAAAAATAGATGTCATTTTGGAATACCTTTGCCTTTTTTCATCATCCATTAAATGTTTGTAGTATTATCTTGAGTGCCCCTGACTCTTCAGAAGCTAGGATGAACATCTGGCACTTCTCATTCTATGTTTTGATTAAGTCTAGATTACTAAGAGAGATAAGTGCCATTGGTCAATAATTGGAGCATTCTTTAACCTTGTATTGAAATGTAAAGTGATTTCCTCCCCCCCATTTCTTAGCCATTGTTGTTCTTTCTATACCTGCTTACAAATGATAAGGAGCACTTCAAGCTCAATCACCATCCTGCCACAGATAACTGGTTCACCAAAAGACAGCAAGTGCAGGCCATGTTTGTTTGCTTATATCCCACCTTCATTATTTGTTATAAATAACTCATGGCAGGGTATATACCTAATACTCCTTCCTCCACCTATTTCCCCACAACAACTCTGTGAGATGAGTTGGGCTGAGAAGGAGAGTGAACTAGCCCAAAGTCACCCAGCTAGCTTTCATGCCTATGGCAGGCTTCTAGCCTTGTACCTTAACCACTAGACTAGTGATTGCGAACCTTTTTGTCCTTGCATGCCAAAAGGGTGCGCATGTGCAGGACAGCATGCGGGAGCGTGCCCAGACCCATAATACAATGCATGCCCTGCCCACCTGCGCATGCGCGCACCACCCCCCGCACCCCATTTTGGGCCTAGCAAGCCTCCCTGAAGCTTCCTGGGACAAAAAAAGGGGCATGGGGGAAGCCGCACCCCCCCGCGCTCCCCCACTGTGCATGCCTACGCTGTTACAGGTGTTATGTTGGCCTTGCATGCGGTTTTATTCCTCTCTAGCATTCATCTCCATTGTTCAGTGATGCATTTCCTGCCCCTCTAGGATTTACCTCTATCTGCTCCTGTGAGGCACTTCCTGTTCCTGTTGGATATAGTTATATTCTCGATGGCTTGTATAGTGTTTTAACTGCATTTTGATTAAACAATAGCGCTGCAGAGACCTGAAAATCAGCTGGCCGATGGGAGGTGGGCGTGGGCATGCACAGTGGAGCTCAGCTGGGTGCCGGCTGGCATGCCGGCAGAGAGGCTTCCACGTGCCACCTGTGGCACGCGTGCCATAGGTTCGCCATCACGGCACTAGACCAAATTGGCTCTCAATAAAAGGATTAGTACATCTTCCCCACATTCCCCTTCTCTTCCAACAAATGTTTTTGATAACTTTGGAAGAAGAATATTGTAAAAAAAATTGAGAAGGGGAAACAGGGTGAAACTAAATCCACCAGGATAAATGTTATTGCCAAAATTTTAGAGTTACTTTTGTGACAATAATAACCACCAGTTACAAAGCAAAAAATAAAAATAAAAAAAATATTTTCTAGAATGGGATAACTATATTCCGGCTAAGAAAATTACAGTATGGTTCAAAGAAAAGAAGGAAAACATGTGAACATATATACCAATCATTCTAATTAACATAGGCTGGTGCTTGGGACAATGTAAGTTAATGTATCTGTGAAAACATAGTCCAAGCTCCTATTCTGCATAGTTAGATGCAAAAGTTGTCCACAGTTTAGACAGACATCACAGGGCAAGTGAAGCTAAAATGAACTATTGTGCTGCATTATACAATCCCCTACCACCTCATGCCTGTCACCTATTAGCCAGTTTACTTTTAAACAGGGGTACAACATAAAAAATGTGTTAAACCCATCTCTAAAAATAACCCAAATGAAGAGCTGATGGGCATTGGGAGAAGAAGAAGGAAGACCGCCCAATGCTTTGCACAACCATCTCTCATACACTGGGCTCACTGCCTGATGAACACCTGACAGACACCTGGGAAGTTGTTCTGAGATACAACTCCCATCTGCTATACCGCATAACCCATTTCCATATGTTGGGCATCTGAAGTAACTGGTGGCAGAGTTGCACAGTGCACGGGTGGGTTCCTCCCGGGTTCGTACCAGTTCGCCCAAACTGGTAGCGAGCCGCTGGTGATGTCACGTTGACGTCACTGAACTGGATCGGTCAGTGCTGGTCTGTGGGTGCCGCCATCTTAAAAAAAAATTTTTTAAATTTTTTTTAAAAATTTAATTTTCCTTCTGAGCATGCACAGAAGCTGAGTTCCAGCACTGTGCATGTGGTCGCCATCTTTTTTTCAGCTTTGTTTTGGTTTTTTCGGATTTTTCATTACTGCGCATGTGCGCGCGAAGCACGCACGTGCTCACGAGACACACCCACGCGGCACGGGAGGGAGCAAACCAGCAGCAAGGTAAGTTGGAACCCATCCCTGGCACAGTGTGGCCTTTTGCCTTCTCCCTGCATGGTTCAGTCCCTCTGGGGCAGGGCCCTTTTCATTTCACATTGTTTGAAGACTCATTAAAGGAGATCCCTAAACACTGTTTAAACCATAAATGTATAAGCTTCCTTTGGAGACTCTTCTTCTGAATCAAAAGATCTCAGCTACAGAAAGCTGCTGAGTTATTTGGTCTGTTAGCACTACCCTGTTTTCAGCTACAGCCAGGTGATTTTTTTGATCATATGAGTTTTTATTTAAATTTATTTATTTATTTATTTATTTATTTATTTATTTATTTATTTATTTATTTATTTATTTATTTATTTATTTATTTATTTATTTATTTATTTATTTATTTATTTATTTATATAGATTTGTATGCCGCCCAACTCCCGGAGGATTGCCAGGATCACCTTATTAGTCCCCCAACAGCTGTGTCTGGAACATTATATAATGTGGATTCCCTGAAAATACCACCCGAAGAACTTAATACCAGCTAGGGCCTGGGGGGGGGGGGTGGAATCAGAGTTTCTGTAATGTTTTTGTGATAACTTTGGAAGAAGAATATTGTAAAAGAATTTGGGAAGGGGAAACAGGGTGAAACTAAATCCACCAGGAGAAATGTTATTGCCAGAATTTTAGAGTTACATTTGTGACAATGATAACCACCAGTTGCAAAGCCAAAGAAAAGAAAAGAAAAGAAAAGAAAAGAAAAGAAAAGAAAAGAAAAGAAAAGAAAAGAAAAGAAAAGAAAAGAAAAGAAAAGAAAAGAAAAGAAAAGAAAAGAAAAGAAAAAAGAAAAGAAAAGATTTTCTAGAATGGAAATACTATACTCCGGCTAAGGAAATTACAGTATGGTTCAAAGAAAAGAAGGGAAACATGTTTAAGTTCATTGCGCTGGAAAGTTATACTGCCCAAGGAAAAGCACATGCCTTTTTAATTTCAATGCAATTCTTTTGCAGGAGACTTTTTTTTTTTGATGTATTACACCTTCACGTCACTCTAAAAATGACCTTGCAAATACTGTGGCTTTTGCCCACTGTGGCCCAGGGGAGAATGACCTCTTTTCTCAAACATTTCCTGTTTCAGATCTGCTGACTGATACTTGGTCTGTTGTATGGCTTCTTTCCTTTCCTTTCTATGTTTTATCTTCTTGATTAAATCCCTAAGTCTTTTGCTCTTTATTTGAAGGTAATGATAGAAAACAATGGGGCAGAAAGTGCTACCTCTGAGACATGATAGCATGTTTGCATAGGGCCGTGAGTTTTGCATAAGGGCTCACAAAACCCCAAGGCAACTTCTCCCAAAAATGCAATATGAGAAGCAAGACAGATATGCTGCTATCTTAAAAAATCAATGAATAAAGATGGAAAATACAGAGAGCAGCCAAGGTTCTAACCTTATGCACTTTCCTGAGAGTAAATCCAGTAAATGCAGTGGGATTTATTTTTAAACATGCTTTAGAACTGAGCTGCAAAAATAAGGAATTGCTAAGTTACATAGAGCACATCACCTAATTATTTCAACTTAATGATGCCAAGGCTTGAATTGGCACTGTTTGCTTGCAGAACAGGTGCTGTATCACTTGAACTGTGATAACTCCCACTGGGCTGTTAATCTACTCCATCCTTTTAACTTTCAGGGCAAAAATGTTCATTAAAAAGTTCATGTATTTTTTTTTGTTTCAATTTTGTATAGCTGCCCATTTGCCAGCTCTTCTGGCTGACAACCAACATTAAAACCAGCAAACCCCTTCCCCCAAACACACACAAAGATCACATACACACGAGTAGCATATAGGCTAACTGGGTATTTTTGCCCAATGGAATATCATTTTGCTAAGAATCTTTCCTTTTAAAAGTCATGTAAATAAAAATATTCCCAGTTCAAATAGCAATATACAAACACATCCAATCTCTTCTGTACAGTTGCTGTTCGTGTATGTATATATAGTTCATTCTTTAAACTTCAATACATTTTGTCTTCAGTTTCAGTCTCTCTGCAGTGAATTACTACTGGCTGTTATTTCTGATTTGGTTGTATTCTAAATAATGTACAGTAGGTGCTCATTTCCATTTCATTCTCCATAAAATGCCTATTTATGAAACAGCAAAACAATATCCAAGCACATGCTGAAATTTAGAATCAAACCAACAATTATTTTTCTTCTTTTGTACTTTGGGGAAATATTGCTAAATTGATTTTAAAAATGGTACAGTATGTGCCGTAATGAATGTTAATATGTGTGAATGTGTATCCAGGAAAGGAAAATGCACGTTTTTCTTTCCAGAAAAGGAAAGAGCAATTGATTACGTATAGTGATAAAATTCATAATAAAGTATTTTCGCTTATATTTTATCTAGAAAACTCAGTATTATTTTCCAGACTTCTCCACAGATTAGCTGCTAGAACAAGATTTTAAAGGTAGGAAAGATTGTGTGAGGGTTTTTAAATACCCGGTCGTTATTAATTAAGAATATCTCTTAGCAAATGGCAGATTGTTGATGACTTTGTCCAGCTTCAGAAGCTAAAGAGCATCAGGCTTGGCTGGACTGGAACAAGAGATTAACAGAGAATCCCAGGGCTAAGGCCTAGACAGGTGGAAACAATTGGAGGAGAAATCAATGCCAAACTATTTCTCTATAGCTCCCAAGAAACATGTTTGGACATGTCTATGAGAAGTTGTACTCAACTTGACAAGGACTACTTTTAAAATTCTTGATTAGAGGAGACCACCTTTTCTAAAATTCAAACCTTTTATTGTCAGAGTACAACATCTGTACAATGAGATTGGCTGAACCTCCCTTTGTGCACCCCCCAAACACAATACAACTATGATTGCAATGCTAAACTATTTTCACATGGGATTTTGGAATTTGTAGTTCTATGTGTTATAAAAATAAAGCTATTGTAATAGCCTGCTATGCAAACATGACTATCACATTAAGTCATAATACTGTTGATTTGGGAGGAATTATATGTACCATGTACACAGCAATTATGCTTTGTTAACCTGAGTTAGAATTTAGAGCAGGGGTTCTCTTTGTGATTCCATAACACAATAATTACATGAGTTTATGTGACACTTCAATAAAATAAAAGCAGTAAGTTCACTAATGTTCGAACTGGGCAAACAGCACATGTGCTATTTACTTTTAACAATTAATTTTTAATCTCTGTATCAAATGAACCAATGATAGGTCCTAATGGAATACTTTTCATTAGATATAAGGTAAAAGAAAACAAATAACATTTAAAGCTGTATTTTGAATGGGAAGTAAGCTCACTTATTTTTGCAATAATTCCTGGAAATCCAAAGCTTCATTTTGTAGACAGCTATTCTTAGAATAGAATAGAATTCTTTATTGGCCAAGCATGATTGGACACACAAGGAATTTGTCTTCGGTACTCACCAACTCAGGAGTAAGGATGTTTCTCTGTCTTAAACTAGTTTTTCTTAAACTGCTCCTAAAATACAGCAGCTTGCAAAATGCCACAGACTTTAAGTTGCTTTTCCACACAGAGCACTAGGCTGGATGGAAAAGAGAAAATAGACAGTGAGCCTTTATTCAGTGGGACTTTGTGGGAAGATATTCCTTTCCCTATTCTTGCAATTTCCGCCCCACTGCTCTTTCCTCCCTTTCTCTCCCTCCAATCAATCCTCTCTACGAAGTGAGCATCAAGTCAAAAATGGTCAGAGCTCTGCTTAGAAAACTTGTGGCCTCCAGGCATGATGATTCCTCCTTTGAAAAGCAAAGCCTGTGTGTGTGTGTGTGTGTGTGTGTGTGTGTGTGTGTGTGTGTGTGTGTGGAGAGAGAGAGAGAGAGAGAGAGAGAGAGAGAGAGAGAGAGAGAGAGAGAGAGAGAGAGAGAGAGAGACTACTTTAGCAAGCCTGCTCAGAAAGAATTGAGAGGAAGCATCATTTGTGTCCATTATTTTGCAACTTACAGTATTTGGGAGTCTTGGCTCAGATTTTGAGAACAGCTCAAAAACTGTTTAAGGTGTTTGTCCTTTGGAGTTACAAATATTATTGTGTCTTCCGAAAAAATGTGGGTCAGTTTACTCTGCTTCTTAGTCTTTCTTATACCAAGCAGGAATATAATATCTAGTGAAGAGAATTGTAAGCATCTCCTAAAAAGTATCATGATCTTTTCTTTCTTATTGGAGAAGGTGTTTGTAGACTGAGTTAAGTACTGACTTTCCATAAGCATGTGCAGGGATTACTGGGATTGCTCCTACTGATAAAGACCTCAGAAATAGCCAACAAGTCCAAATTATTGTTTGCAGCAGGCATCGTTCTCAGTGTAAGGGATGTTGTGGATGCAGAACCTTAGCCTTAAACAGGAGATGGGAAAACAATTTATTTCTCAGTGCCATTCACCTAAAAATATGGTTCTGCTTTAGTTCCCCCACCCCCAAAAACAAAACCAACCAGAATGTGAACTTTACATTCAGCCTAAATATCCTTTTAAAACCAAATCTAAATCAATCTGGCATGTTCTTTGCATGGGCTACATATTTTCATATATGTATGTCTGCATATCTATCTTCCTGAAACCCAAGAGCGAGGCCATCGAACACATAACTACTGATGAAAGTTAATTACTTATATTTCTCATCTATGCATACCAGCTATTCTCTTTCACTCAGAGAAGATCCACACCTGCTCATACCACACACACAGAAACACACACACAACCTTCCTTTCAGCAAAAAAAAAAAGGCAAACCAAAAAAAAAGAACAGGATGAAGGGAGAATGGAAGGAATAGCTATTCTGAAAAAGGAGGCAAGAGAAGATAAGGAGCAAATAAAGGGAAGAGCTAATTGGACAAGAATGGAAAGGAAAAAGGGAGTTCTTTTTAGGCACTGAGAGAAAGGGTTTAACTTTGCTAGGCAAGCAGCCCTCCAGAATAATTGCTCATCTTCAAGATAATCTTCAAAAGCATGCAAGGCCATTTGCCTCCTTTTCCCATTCCTTTATTTTCAAAGGCTTCCTTTATTCTTATCTTGTGAGAGTTTTCTTTTCATGCAGGGTGACTTCATCAATTCACTGGTAATTATTTGGGGAAAAAAGATCTCAGCCGTCCAATATTTTGGATAGGCAGGGGAACTTGGCTTCCAGATTACAGAAATATTTTTTTCTACAGTATCTGTCCTGAATATCCTGCACTTAAATTCAGTAGAGAATCCTGCATTTTTGTATTATAATACGGTAGAAAAATTATCTCTATCCATTTTCTATTGCATCCATAATTTTAAATATGTCATTATTCCTACTTCTGCTTTCCTGCCTACTTTCTAAACTTGAAATTTTTTACCTATGTTAATATTACATTATCCTATGGACAGAATCATACAAGGTATTCAAAAAGAATGAACCGATTTCATGATGCAATATTTTATTAAGGAAAAGTAATACAAAACTCCAGCCAAGTCACAAGTATTCTATTAACAATCAACTTTTATTTCCTGTCTTACAAGTGTTCAATGTGGCCACCACCTGCAGCACGGGCAACATCAATGCGATAAGAGAATTCCTCCCAGGCGCGTATCAGCATATCACAATCCACTGAGTTGATCGCGTTATTCGATGTTTAAGGTCATCGAGGTTAGTGGGTAGCGGTGAAACATAAACGTGATCTTTTACTTATCCCCACAAGAAAAAATCACACACGGTTAGGTCTGGGGATCTTGCAGGCCAAGCACATAGAGCAAGGTCTCGGCCCCCCCAATGCAGAAAGCCTTTCCTGAGGACTCGCCATTCCGAGGGTAAACAAACAACTGAACGTTGCCAGAAGAACAATGCAACTACATCGCCCCTGTGGCAGCCATTCAAAACTTAGATCTAACTCCTCTTTCAAATGGTCACTGACTCATTACATGACGATGCTTGAGAACTGAAGCAATGCATCATGAAATCGGTTCATTCTTTTTGAATAACCCTGTATTTTGCCTTTCCCCATTTTCCCCATGTAGTTGCAGTATGTTGTTTACATACAGTATATTTCAAACACAAACCAAATATTGTTTTGTCCTCTAGTCGCAATGTATGCACATGAGCCAAGCTTTTTGAGCTTAGGACAAGGGCGCTGTAGTTTTGCACAAAGTGCCAGAAACATGAATACTTGCAAAAGGTGATGAGTTTCTTTGTGCCATAGACGCGATGTTAAAAATACAGTCATAATGTGATGTTCTTAGTGTGTCCTGCTTCCAGGGCTTCCTCCAACCCTTTCAATAACAATAGAATAGTAAGGCAGAAAGCTTGGAGATCTTTTAATACAAGCCCTAGTGCCGGAACAACTGTGATTTCAGATAGCAGGATAAAGAAATGTCTTACTGGATTCCCCTCTGTAAAGCTTCACCTATTGGTTCTTGCATTGCCCCCAGGAGTTATGGATAATAAATTCACACTCCCTTCAATATGTTTTTAATATGATTTTTATTAAAAGGGTTAAAAGCAAAAATAAAACTAATACAAACTAGATTAGACTAAGAAAATAACAGAAAAAGCTGGAAGTGCATTTAAAAAAAGAAAGTAGAAGTAGGGGGGAAAAAGGAAAGATATGAGGAAAGATATAAAAGTATAAAGAAATAGCTTCTGATATTCTTCGCAGCAGTTGTAAGGACAATCATATTTTAACCTTTTCTGTAAAGTTATATTGTGACTCTCTTCTTTCTTTAATCTGTCCTGTCTAATAATTATCAAAACCATACATTGAAAGTTCATTTCTTTTTTATGCATAACCAATTTTTAGCCACCAATAAATGTTAGGTATTGTCCTTTCTTTAATCAAAGAAGTCAGTTTATAGATTTGAGATAATTTCTCTGGCACAATGTACCAAAGATACATCATTTTATAAAAATTCTTTTTATAATCAAGTGTTTTTCCATTGATCTACCTGTATATTATAACCAAAATCCTTAGTCTACTTTATCATACATTCTTTGACTTGTTCTTCCTCCATTTCAAATTTCAGCAAAAGTGTATACATTTTAGCAATTACATGTTCATTGTGGTTGCACAATTGTACTTCAAATTCTATCTTACTTTGCTCTATAGTCTATACTCTATACCATGAGTCTTTTTATCTATTTTGAATCTGTTTGATAACTCTAAAGGGGGATGACTCGACCCTTCTGCTATTAGTTTTTCTCTTGATTTAATTTTATATTCCCATTGATGATTTCCAATAATTCCTATTTGTCTTTACCTGCCTTTCTCTTCTGTGGAATGCTTCTTGTACTGAGAACCAGACAGTTGTTTCAAGCCCACTCTGGGTTTAGAATCTTTCTCAGTATGGCATATCTACTACAATGATTTTTAAAATTTATCTACTAATAAAATGATTCTAATTTTATCATACTATAAATATCCTTGCAATCCGGTTGTGACCTTCTAACTTAAAAGTGTCTTCTTCTTTCACACCAACATCCATTCTTTCATCCAAACCAATCTCCAAAATACAATTTCAATCTGGTAAATCCTGTCTGCCTCTGTCCTTTGCATCCTATAATGCCTTATATTTAACTTGTAGTTGCCTCTGTAAAAGGTTAATTTGCTGGATAATAGTTGTCTTTCCTGGAGGATTTTTTTAAATTCATCCTTTTTTTTAGTCTCATCCAAAATTATTTGCATTTTCTTTTTAAGTTCATTATTAAGTTATATAAACCATCCTCTTACAGAACGTTTACTTCCATCCTAAACCATTTCTTACTTTCTGTGCCTTTATTATTTTCAAAATATTCTTTTAAATCCTTTTAGCAATCTTCCAGCTGCTGTGGCCTAGAGGTAGAGCTCTTGCCTCACAATCAGGAGGTTGTGAGTTCGATCCTAGGTAGAGGCAGATGTAAGGGTCTCCTGCTTGGGCAGGGGGTTGGACTAGATGACCTGCAAGGTCCCTTCCAACTCTATTAATCTGTTCACTATCATTTCCTTTTGTAACCACATTTCATTCAATCTGCACATAAAAGAGCAATTTTTCTTTTTAAAAGTTAAAGCCACTGGATTGTGATCTGAAAACGTGTTTGATAATGTCTCTACTTTATGAACATTAATAGCCAGAGTTTTAGAAATCCAAATTGTATTTATTCTTGAAAAAGTTTTCTTTTAGAAAAATGGGCATATTCCTTTCAATCAGCATTTTTATATCTCCATACATGAACAAGCTCTAAACTATTAATTAAACAAAAAAATGATCTGTGGTAGCTTGTATTTTTAATATTTTTCTCAGAAGTTCTAACTTTTTGTGCAGAAAGTATCCCACTCAAATCTCCCAGGAGACACCAATTTTCATATGGAAATTCCAATAATTTGTCCAGAACTCCTTTATAAAATGCCGTTTTATCTACATCTGGGACATAAATTCCCAATATCAAAGTCTTAGCCCTCTGTAGATTAACTTCCACCCCAATGTATCTGCCATGATCATCAGTCAATGTAAGTTTTTAATATAGCTGAGGATTTACAGTATATACAAAATAACTCAATTTTTTCATTCCTGCTGAAATAAATTGTTCATCTGCGGTAGATGTTTGTCACTCGAAAATGATTTCATATCATTTTTCCTAATATGCATTTCTGGAAAACAAATCACATCATTTTAACTTTTTCAAATAATAATAAAAACGTATCATTTGAGAAGCATTTCCTTCATTTATATTCCACATTAAGCATTTATAATCCACAGTTACACCACAATTTTAGAAAAGTCAATAGCTATAATTCCCAATATAGAATCATATTGAATGTCTTATGGTATCTGTTGTGGCTTTTGTTTAGTCATAACTGTCATTGTCACTTCTATTTGTAGTTCCTCCAATTCTTCTTTAAATTTCCCCCCAAAATCCCTTGTTTTCTGCACAGAGTTCAATCTGTTTAAAAATAAAAATCACCCCTTCCACTAAATGGAATCTTCTTCCGTTTTAAGTTCGTCTGTTAGAAGAAAATACTCTTTTCTCTTACTTAGCATTCAACTGGAATTTCTGTTAAGTACAATTACATCTCAATTAACTTAATTACCTCTAGTTCCTGGTTGGCCATTTGGCTTTTGATTTTAGCAGGCATTTAACTGGATGAAGGGGTGGATAAATATTTGCTATATTTTTAAGGCACTTGAAATAGCTGAGGAGAAAAATCAAGTGAAGAACAAGGAAAAAACCACATCATTTTACCAAGTAATAAGTATTAAGCAGGAGAATTTTGATTAAATTCAGAATGCAGGATGTAAAACGAACAAATGTATTTTATAGGCAGGAACTTGTTTAAAATGCTCTTGAAATGTTAATATGCTCTTGTTCTTGAAATGTTGTACGCCGCCCTGAGTCCCCAGGGAGTAGGGCGGCATATAAGAACACTAAAAAAAGAAGAAGAATATGTTCAAATGTTGCAAAATTAGTTATAACGTGAAGAAATTGGAATAGAGAGTATCCCCCATCTCTCTCTCTCTCTCCTGTAATGGTTGAACCTGGACTCATCCCATACATTTGCTAGCAGATTTAGGACTGATTCAAATAATATTTTTTGTGTGTGCAAAGCATATTCCATTTATAGGATTGGCTGCCCAAGAGATCCTGATGGCCACCACAATTAATTTAAAAGTAGGCTAGAAAAAAATTAAGAAAGGGAAGTGTTTCAAATGTTGTTGGCGATTAGAATGTTTGAGTCTGAAAGAATCTCAAAACAACAATTGCAGGAGCACCAAGGAGAAGCAGGGATTGCCTGGAGGCTGCCAAGAAGATAAGAAAAAACTGGTTAGATCAATCCAAAGTCTACAGTACATAGTTTAGCATTTTGTTCCTAGTCAATTTTATTTAGAAGCACAGAAGCAGGAAAACTCAAAGGAGAACAGTTTCCTCCAGCCACCAATGTTTCTATTAATACCCAACTTTTTAATGGCTTATTCAGCAAACCATTATTAAGTAGACCATGGCTTGGTGTAATATGATTTATAATAAACTCTGGTTTAATGAATGTTGGATTACAAACTGTTTCAAGCTGAGGTTCCCATTTTTGAGAGACAGCTTGAGAGTGATATTTCTAAGTGAAAAAGATCAGAATGAAGGACCAGGAGAAGCCAAGACAAAAACTAAATTTAACATAAATTAGCAAATCAAAAATTATTCCTTGGGTATCTGACAATTACTTCATTTTATCACAATTTGCTAACAATGTTTGCAGGACATTGGAAACTATGTACAACCTCACAAGCTGTGTACCCCAGCTTAGAATGCTGTACAATCAGGCCAGAAATGTATTAACAGGGGAGATCAGAGCAGCAAAAAGAAACTACTCTGAAAAGCTAAGGAACCAGTTCTCAACAAATGAACCAGCAAACATGTGGAAAACTCTTAAAAACATCACCGGCTACAGCAAACCACCTTCCCAAGCTGAAGGAAATCAGCAACTGGCAGATGACCTGAATGTGTTCTACTGCAGGTTTGAAAGGAAACTACAGCCACCTATCTCCACAATCTCCATCCCAGACACACCAACAACAGCCAAACCTCCTACAACTGAACCCATCCCATTGGGTTCACAGCCCCTGGTGATCACAGAAAAGGAAGTGCAAGATCTATTTCACAGACAGAAGCCGGGAAAAGCACCAGGTCCAGACAAGATAACTCCTTCTTGCTTAAAAGTCTGTGCTGACCAATTGGCCCCCATCTTCACCCAAATCTTCAACAAATCACTAGAGATATGCCATGTTCCCTCTTGCTTCAAACGCTCCACTATCATCCCAGTGCCGAAGAAGCCCTCCATCAAGGAACTGAATGACTACAGACCAGTTGCTCTAACATCTGTAGTTATGAAAACCTTTGAAAGGCTAGTGATGTCCCACTTGAAAACCATCACGGATCCACTGTTAGACCCCCTGCAATTTGCATACCGAGCAAATAGATCAACAGATGATGCTGTTAATATGGCTCTGCACTACATCCTACAACATCTTGAATCTCCAAATACCTACGCAAGGGTCCTCTTTGTAGACTTTAGTTCAGCATTCAACACCATCATACCGGACATTCTTCTAACTAAACTAAATCAGCTAGCGGTACCTGAACACACTTGTAAGTGGATCACAAGCTTCCTAACAGAAAGGAAGCAGCAGGTGAAGCTAGGCAAAATCACATCAGATACCTGTACAATTAGCACAGGGGCCCCCCAAGGCTGTGTACTCTCACCACTTCTCTTCTCTCTATATACCAATGACTGCATCTCAAACGATTCATCTGTTAAACTACTGAAGTTTGCAGATGATACAACAGTGATTGGCCTCATTCGAGACAACGATGAAACCGCATACAGACAGGAGGTTGAACAACTAGTCTCATGGTGCGACCGGAACAATCTGGAACTGAACACATTCAAAACCGTAGAAATGGTGGTAGACTTCAGGAGAAACCCTCCCATCCTACCACCTCTTACAATACTAGACAACACAGTATCAACAGCAGAGACCTTCAAATTTCTAGGTTCCATCATATCTCAAGACCTAAAATGGTCATCTAACATCAAAAACATCATCAAAAAAGCACAACAAAGAATGTTCTTTCTGCGCCAACTCAGGAAGCTCAAACTTCCCAAGGAGCTGCTGATACAGTTCTACAGAGGAATCATTGAGTCTGTCATCTGCACCTCTATAACTGTCTGGTTTGGTTCTGCAACCCAACAAGACAGACACAGACTTCAGAGGATAATCAGAACTGCAGAAAAAACAATTACTGCCAACCTGCCTTCCATTGAGGACCTGTATACTGCACGAGTCAAAAAGAGGGCCGTGAAAATATTTACTGACCCCTCGCATCCTGGACATAAATTGTTTCAACTCCTACCCTCAAAACGTCGCTATAGAGCACTGCACACCAAGACAACTAGACACAAGAACAGTTTTTTCCCGAACGCCATCACTCTGCTAAACAAATAATTCCCTCACCACTGTAAAACTATTCACTAGGCTGCATTACTATTACTATTAGTTTTTCTCATCGTTCCTATCACCCATCTCCTCCCACTTATGACTGTATGACTGTAACTTGTTGCTTGTATCCTTACGATTATTTCATATTGATTGTTTCCTGATTGCTTACTTGAACCCTATGACAACCATTCTTGACAAATGTATCTTTTCTTTTATGTACACTGAGAGCATATGCACCAAAGACAAATTCCTTGTGTGTCCAATCACACTTGGCCAATAAAGAATTCTATTCTATTCTATTCTATTAGTAAAACCTCTTGCAAGTAAAAAAGGGATGTATATAAATGTTTCCATGGCTCCTTACTTGCTAGTCTATACAAGAGCATTATTGAGAAAACTTCTCAAAGATGAGAATGTTCATGTCGATTGCTTGCTAAATGTTTCGGTGTTCCAACTATGAGTATCTATGGAATTGGCAGTGTAGGAAGCAGCATTTTAGGGGTTCTATTACAAATCAATCTGGCTTAGTAATGTCTATGGGCAGCATCTCTCCAGGGTTTGAGGTAGATTTTCTCAGTCTTACTTATAGGCCTCAAGAGATTGAGCCATAAGCGCATTCATTAAGCTAGAAATCTCTTCCTGCTGATGGCCTTCCAGATATTGTTCAACTTCAGTTTGCACCAGCTATAGCCAGCATAGCAATGGTGATGGATGAGCATCAGCTGCCCATCTGTGCTTTAGAGAATCAAAAGAAACGTAATTAATTAGTTATTACTTAGTCCTGTTAAGCTGCTGTCTTTGAAATCTAAAAATTCTATTGGCTTACAGTCCAGGGACAATTTAACCAGACGCCTGGTGTGTCTGTACACACACACAAAAGTTCAAACAAAAAGCGACTGTGGCGAGGAGGAAAGGTTTATCATTACAAATATTGTAAGGAGTAAGGCAGAGGTGTCCAATTATTACGTTAAGTAGAGTTAATCGAACGGTACCTAGCACTACCCTTTGAGTGCTATCTTTGTAACCTTAGGCTAAAATCTTTGTAAAACCAGAAATAATTAATGTGCTGGGCCCAATTCCAAGCCAGATGAATCTTTATGTTGACCTGTAAACAATTGCAGTTTGAATTAAACAATAACTACTGATAGCTTAGAACAATGCTTTGAGAAAGCTGCTTATACTTACCCATAGAAACAATTCCCTTGAGTCAAATCAATTAACTGGAAATTCCTAAATTAAAAATATGGTTTTTTAAAATAATTTGAGAATTATTAGTGACCTGCTTTCACCACAGAAGTGTGCCAATGTGTAGCCTTTGGAAAAATATTCACGTGGTGCAAATGCTTTTAATCAGGGTCTTTTCAAACAAAAGTCTTCTTTTTGTGATACACACACATTTTGTGATAACTGAGGGTACAGTACTGTTAAAGTTGGCCTGGTAATAATGTAATTCCTGCAGTGAAGTTCATTTTTTGTTTAATATTTCCACATTGACTCTAATTTTTCTCCCGTCCTCTCCACTGCAATAAAGAGAGAAAAGGGAAGAGCAAAAGTAGGGAAAGTTTTTTGGGGGCACCCAGACATTTCCTCCTCGATTAAATTTGTTCACTTTGTGTTCATTCAGTTCCTGGTTTGGTGATAATTTCAATGATCCTTTTTGGCTGAAGTGCGTCAAGTACTAAATTGTATATTATTTTATATTTGTTTTCATCTTTTTCACAACAGTTGCATTATTAGGGGGATATTTTTCTTATAGTGTTGAAAAGAATCTTGTTTGTTAGATATTTTATCCCTTCTCAACAGTTTTCAAATATTTGGAAGTCAATATGTGGATAAGATACCCAATAAAACAATAAAAATTGGAAAGTGAATTTCCAATTAGTTTTCCATAGTAACAAATAAGTTTAATGTGCATCAATATGATTTGATTTAATTTTATACAGAAATATATTAGCATTTTGATGGCTCTAATAAAAAGACATCATTGTACTGGAAGTATATAGCTAAGGGACTTCATTTATCAAATGATAATCTAACGTTTAAATATACTCTACATGTTCTAAATAATGAAAAGATAAACGAGGTTTCCCAATCAAAATTCCACTTTGTTTTTAATTTTAATTTCTTCAATAGATTTGGTAGATATGGAAGTCAAACTGAAGGATGCTAGCTATATTTTTCCCCCTTTTTTCCCCTTTCATAATTTAAGCCTTCCAGAGTCTTAATGCCTAACATAATTACATTCTACTTGAGCCTTTTATAGTAAAGCAAAACAAAAACCCTAACGATAAATTATGCTTTTAGAATTGGGCGCTATCTGAGAGCACTCTGGATAGAAAACAATAATGGGTCCAAGCAATGGCCAAAGGTTGGCCAACATCTCTTTTTCGAAAAACAGAGATACGTATAAGAATTAGGCTAAATAGTCTTACCTGAAGAAAGCCAGTTTGGTGTAGTAGTTAAGGCATCAAGCTAGAAACTATTCTAGTCTCACCTTAGGCATGAAGCCAGCTGAGTGACCTTGGGTCAGTCACTCCGTCACTCAGTCTCAGACTTAGGAAGAAGACAATACAAAACCACTTCTGTAATCTTGCCAGGAAAACTGCAGGAACTTGTCAAGACAGTCGCCAGGAATAATAATTTAAAACACTGACTCAGAGGCACACAAAAAAACCCCCCACCACCTTACCTTATTACTCATTATTGCATTTATACTCCATCTTTCCTCTGGGTGTTGAAATTGCACCACCCTCTTGCCATCTTTTCCCACAACATCCACCTGAGGGGTAGACTATGCTGAGAGAGAGAGAAACTATTTTTTACTTGGCCCAAGTTATGTGACTGAGGGGGATTTAAACCAGCATCTCCCTAGTCCTAGTCCTGCACCAGAACCCCTACATCACACTCTTCACACAGAATTAAAACCATATTTGATTGTATAAGAGCTCATTGAGGTAGCAATCAATATACTCGCGTGAGGATGATTTTTTAAAAAATATGGACTTAAACATGGACCTTAATGTTAATATTAGAATACTATAGGACTTTTGTAACGACTTTTGTTTAATAAAACAAAGACTACTAATATTCTGTCACCCAAGACATAATTATTACTTTACTAATCAGCTCCATTATGTGCTGTCAGTTTTAAAACATATTATCTTGCACACATTTGTTCCCCAGTGTCACCTTTTTTTTAGTCTTGTATACTGGATTCAACAGGACACAAGATGACCTAAAGTAAAACAGTAGTAACCCAGTTATTGCCATCAAGATATACAATGGTCATTTTGCCCTCTTTTATTCCAATACAGCAGTGGTTCCCAACCTGTGGTACATGTACCACTAGTGGTACGCGAGGGCCTTCCAGGTAGTACGCGAACACTTTCGGGGTCATGAACAATTTTTAGTTAGTTATTTTTTACTTCACAAAAATGTTTACTGCCTAACACAAGATAATCTGGCAACGATTTGCAACTGTTGCCACACGCCACCCACCTGGTCCCAGCGGCCCGAGAATCCAGTTGCTGGATGCGCGGGGCCAAAAAAGGAATGGTACAATTATGGAAATAAAGTGATATCTGATCGAATTTAGTTTCTCTGGAACCAGGTGGTACGCGGCGACTGTACGGGACCTCCAAGTGGTACTTGATCACAAAAAGGTTGGGAACCACTGCAATACAGACTTCATGGTAGGATTTGTTAGCTTATGGAATATTTCAGAGGGCTTAAGAGCCTAATGTTTTAGATAAGAGTTGGAGTCAAAGGTTTGTCCCTTTCTTCTACTGGATTCAGTTATAACCCTATAATGCATTTATACTTGGGGGAATATGATCATATCCAGTCCTAGATCGTAAGGTTGAGATATTTTATTTTTGTTCTTCCTAATAAACTGGGTTCTGTTGTTTTACTTTCTGCCATAGCCATCTCCCAAAGAGAAATCCTTTCAGCTTAGTCTGCCTGCATGATGACTGTTAAGAGCATGACTACAGTACCATTGAACTGATGAATGCACCATTCACTTATTGCTCGAGTTATGTGGAGGGTTGCAATGAATCATGGGATTCACTGTCTCTTTGCATCAAGTTAATTTTCTAAAATCAGTAGTTACAGAACTTCAAAGTCTTACAGTTCTTTCTGTCGGTGAAGATCTATGAACCTTGAGGAGCAAAGGAAATTCAAGGTCTGTCTTTCTTCTTGCAGTTCAATGACTCACCACATGGGGCAGATCCCTAGAGCTGTTGACAGTAATTGACCCTATTTCTGGCCACCATCATTTGGGCAGTGGGAGCATTCCTTGCTTGCACTGTTCAATGAATGTTTTGCCCCCAAGCACAGGTTTGCAAAACTGTAATGTATTTACAAGACAAGAGTGTCTTCCACCCCATACTTTCTGATCTTGATTTTAGCTTCAACTTTCTCAGGATCACATGCTCCCATACCAACTTTCCCCAAATCTAATATCTTTGAAATTGAACTCTAAAGAATTGGGGGTGGGCACCTGGTTGTGGAATACCTGTTCTTCTCAAAGGACTCTGTACTCATTCTCTAAATCACACACACACACACACACACACACACACACAAAATACTAACAGGATTAACAGATGTCCCCTATTTCACTGGTTGATGGACCACAAGGACGGATAGTGAAGAGAGATTCCAAACAAGGATTTTGTTTTGTTTATTGGCATCTCATCTTTATTATTTTTACAAATAATTCAAGGAGGCAAACATATCCAACACACCCTCCTCCTCCTATTGTAGCCACACCACCAATCCTGTGAGGTGGGTTGGGCTAAGAGAGAGTGACTGGCCCAAAGTCACCCAGCTGGCTTTCATGGCTAAGGTGGAACATAAAACACAGTCTCCTGCTTTCTAGCTTGGTGCTTCAACCACTAGACCAACTGGCTCTCAGATTTTCATGTGAAATGAGAGATGACACATTTCATGCCTATAGGCAACTCATCCTCTGACCCAGAAACCTTCATTTGGGCTTTTAGGTATACTACATTTGCTGTACTTGTAAAATATTTTAGTTGATCAGATATTCATGACAATTTCAGAGATTGTAGAACTGACCCTGGTATTGAAAACATTCACCAGGGCTCTACATTTCAAGTGAAACATGTGACTCCAAATTCCCTTTTCGTATCGCTGTTACAGAGACCCAGTTTGATGCAAGGCACCAGTCTAGAAAATGGGAGAATGTGAGTTCTATTCCCGCCTTGGGTATGAAGCCAGCTGGGTGACCTTGGGCCAGTCATTCAGTCTCAGCCCCTAGGAAGAAGGCAGCAATGGCAAACCACTTCCAAAGAACCTCACCAAGAAAAAAAACCTGTAGTGACTTATCCAGGCAGTCTCCAGGAGTAAGACTAACTCAAGGCATCAAAATAATAATTCTAATAACACATGCTATTAATAGGTAAATGTTGCCTGTGATTGCTCTGCCTTTCAACAAACAGCCTTCCTATGCCAACCAGCCTTTCAGTCTTACAACAACAACCCGAGGAGGTAGCACAAGCCAAGAAGTAGCCTTTTGTCAAATAGGAAAGATTAGAAAGCAGCAATAACCGAAAAGCTGAGCATTCTTTTACGGTCCAGCTGTCCACTCATGTGACCAAGCCGGAAAGAAGAGTACAGTAACGAAAGCTGAGGTAAACATTGGAAGGCAGGAAGGAAGGAGTGTTACAGGCATTGTAAACAATGCGAAGGGGCAACCCTGGATTTACAGGCACACACACCCTGTCTTATTCCATGCTAAACATCACGATTCTTTTCGGTCCGGTCCGGTCCTAGTCGGGCGGAAAGCAGAAAAGGAGGACGAAAAGCCTCCAGCGAGGCTAGACCAGAGACGCCATCTCGTGCCAAGGGCCTCGTGCTTCCAACTCTTTCCCCTCCGAGGGAGAGTCAAGAGGTCGGGCGAAGTCGCGTTCCTGCCTCACTCGGAGAAGAAAGTAAGTCCCTTCTGGGCTCCCTGATCTTCTCCCCCCCCTTCCCTTTGCTTAATGAGGACGAGGGGAAAATTTCCCGCCTCCTGGCACATGCTGGAGCCTTTGGCTCCCCTTTCCCGCTTCCCGACGGCGGCGGGGGCTTAGCCAGGCAGCTGTTCCCACCTCCTCGTGCCTGGCAGCCCCTCTCCGCCCCTCGCAGCTCTCCGGGCCGCCTGCCAGCCGAGGCTTCCCGCCCTCCCTGCGTGCCTGTGTCTCTGCCGAGCTGAGGGAAACTGGCCCCTCCTTTTACCCACGTCGACCCCTCCCTCTCTGCCTCCTCCCTCCACCCGCCACTCCCCCCCCCCGCCAAAGCTGAAGCGGAGCTGGTGTTTTTCCACTCACCAGGATGGGTGATGCTCAGCGCTCGCTCATTAGAGAACAGACACGAGAGGTCAGGAAGAAAGCGCTTATAAATTACCGTTTCTTCCTCCCCATTGCTGTTAGTCTGTCTTGCCGCTCGCGCCAAAGCACATAAGGACGGAGGCAGAGACCGCCAAGACGCTGGACAGCTACCTGGTCGGAAAAGAGCAGCTGCTACAGGTACCCAAGGCGGGTTTTCGGTCTTTTTGGAGGGGGAGAGAAAGCGAGCCCGACCCTCGCCTTCTCGCCCTCCTTTCGGGCAACCAGGAACAAAGCAAGGCATATGAGGCGCCCCCTTCCCCCTTCCCCACCCACCCCACGTCTTTGTTATTTCCTCCTGTCCAGCACCAGAAGTGAGGTGGGGGGAAAAACCCCCCACAAACCAACCTCCATGAAGGAATGGTGCTTTCCCCCCCCCCACTTCTTTGTACCGGGTTCCCAAACGATCCTTCCCTTCCATTGCCCGCCTTTGCTTCCTCGCGCCTGCCTTTCGCTCCGCACTTTCCCCGGGTCTTGTTTCCGAGCGATTCCCCCTTCCCCCCTTTTTTTCTTTTTCTTTTTTTTCCCCTTCTCTCTTTATTAGAGCATGGCGGTTGCCTTTTGTCTGCGTTTGATAAAATGTGGAGGCGCGGGCACCTTTCTGGTGAAGCCGAGGGCTTTTTTTTTCCTCGGCGGGGTTCTTTCCTCATCGTCCTCAGCGGTCAACCTCCGATACCTTACGTGCACTTTGGAATAAAACACACACACATACGCAGAGAGAGAGAGAGATATGTACAGGGAGGGTTGAAGCGGCATTAGCCACTTGTGTGGCAACGCTTTCCGTCTGATTTCTTTCGTTCGTGCGGTGGGGTGATTCCCCCCCTCCTTCCTCCTCCCTTTACATCTGCGAGCAAGTGCTCGCCTCTTCCTCCGCCGCCCTCCTCGCGCTTCTTCCTCCGCGCGACGTGCGATTGAATTCTATCGAAGCACCCGTCTCGTTTTTTTAAAAAAGCAACACACACTCTCACACACACACAAACACACAAAGCGAGGCAGCAGACGGCAATTAGAAAATTCGAACGCGAGCATTTGCTACAGCCGCGGCTTGCCGGCGCATCTTTTAACAGCTCTCTTGCGAATTCGTTCATTCATTTTTTTTTTCTGGAGAGGAGAGGCACTTAAAAGAACCGCCCTGGGTATTCTTAGAAACTTTGCTGGCAAGAACTGAATCTCGGACGTGCTTCGGGGTAAATAAAAGTGATCCCGAATTTGCCTCGCTTGCTCCTGGAATCAGAAACCAGCCTTCAAAGGGGGTAAAATAACTCATTCGTATTTAACCAGGTTAACAAAAGGGAAGTGGACCGACTTTTCGAAAGGGCATCGTCTAAATTTCCGTATAAGAACCTAAAGAGGAAACAGCTTTGCGTGTCTACTTGGATCGGCAGATGGCTTGCTGGGCACGTTGTCGTTTTTTCTCTTTTTTACCTTTTGCTTAACTGGAAAGCAAGGTGATCATTGCCTATCGAATGCGTTTTTGGAATAAGGAAAACAAAAACTGGAGCTAATGCTTGGAAAACGTTTGTTTGGTTTTTTTAAAAAAATGCATTACTGTTGTAGTTAATACTACACCCTTGGGAAGAAAACTCAGTAGGACTTCCAAATCATTACTTTTGAGTTTGCTGGGTTTTTTTGCATTTCAATTTTTTTTTTAAAAAAAAAGGCGAGATAGGTGTGTCGTTGAAAAAAGCAGTTTGATAATGGCTTTTGTAATCGAGTTGCAGCTTGCTAACATTCTGTAATCTTTTAAAATGGTGTTTCACATGAACCAGGTTTATATATATATACACACACCACACACACACACACACAGACACAGAGTCTCATGTATAATGTTTAATTGTAAGGGGGAAAAACCCTACACATTATTCTAGGTCAAATCTTTGTGTCCTTGGGACATGATCTGGTATATATAGCTTTGTATTTGTGTTTGAGTGGGTAAAATTATCCTAATAGAAGAACTCAAGAGTCTGTTGGAAATGTTTATCTGTAGACATTGCTTGGAAGTTTGATATATTACAACAGAAAAAATACGTTTACATCATATTTGAGATGAGAGGGTCATATACTATGATAACGCTGCCACTTGCTTAAGTTAAGTGGTAAAAGTGAAAGCGGTTGAGAGAAAGTCGTTAATATTAGTAGCAGTAAACACATTTTGTCTGCTTTCCGTATTTGATTATTCTTTTATCTGCCTTAAGTATTGCTTAAAAAAAGAACACCTTAGCTGCCTCTTCAAGTTTTCCATGACTCTTCCAGTCATAATCTATTCTGGTCCCCAAGGTCTCCCTTTTTCATTTTCCTTTACCACCTTCTTCTGCTGTAATTTGTCACTCCGAAGTGATATTATTTATTAGCCTTCAAAATCAGCTCTAATATTTGACATCCTATCCTGTAGGGGGCAGCAGTATGAATTAGGCAAAGATACTGTTATATTTTACTACAATAACACACAAGAGAAGAAAGAAAAAATATTTTATGTGTTGGTCCCGAAATATATCAAGCCATGTTCTAGTATGGCACTTAAAGCAGATCTAGCTTAGGAAGGTACTTCGTTTTAGGGATGGAAATGCATGTGTTTTAGGAGTTGGCATAGCAAACATATTTATGAACTCCTGGAATAGAGATTTAAGTGAACAAAATGATCAGAAATATTAGTTTATGAGTTCTTCATGAATGTAATAATTAGGGATGTTGTTTGGTATTTACGCTGGAAAAAAAACCCTAATATACTTATAAGGGTAACATAATTTTATCCCTTCACCCATGTTAGAATAGAATATATTCGTTTTGTTTAGCCCAACCCTGCTCTTTTTTATGTGGGAGAAGAATGAGCTTGAAGTAGGAGTGGCTAAATAATATGGTTTTAATAATAGCACCTCTGAACATAAACAACCTAATGTTCAGGGCAAAGTTCACAATGCAGAGAAGATGTGTGATTTGATATTTTCACTTTTAATGGAGTTTTGTTTTTATTAAAATGAAGTTTGAAGGATTATCAGTGGGATCAGTGAAGGAGTGTAGCAGAATTAGATGTTTATCCCTTTCCCGTCATACCATTCTTCATTATGTAAGGTGTTGAAGTTTGCCCTTTGGGTAGTTGTGAGAGCAAAGTATGCAAATAGTTTTATAACATGAGACATTTCTTTCTCTTTATGAGGCAGTTAAAAGTGTCATAATGTTAGGTAATATACTAAGATACACTTTGTTTCATGTTCAGCAATATTGTAAAGCTTAGTACTTATGCCACAGCTTGCCTGGGCTAATGAGAATTTGTAGCACTTTTCAACAGGAGTTGGTTGGAATAGCTATTGAATGTAACTAAAACCATGTCAGACTAGCATTTTCTATATTGTGTGGCTGCTGCTCGGCTATTGGCAGATCATTCTTAGGCACTGGAAGTAGACTATATCTCTATGAATATGCTACAATTATCTTCTACTATTTCACTCTATGTGTGTTTGTTGGATACAGTTGAAGTTGCAGTTAAGTGCAACTAAAGTACACTAAGCTAGAGAAGGCTTTTTTAGAGCAGTCCTGTGTCAATTTTAAACGTGACTAAACACATTCATACACACACATGGTTATTAGATCATTCTAGTCTGAAAATCTCATAGGTCCCGTGATGGCGAATCTATCTCTCTGCGGGCATGCGAGCCGTCGCCCAGCTCAGCTCCACCGCGCGTGCCTCCCACACGCATGCACGGAGTGGGGTCATGCGCAGGGAGCAGGGGGCAGCAGGGGTGTGTGGCGCCCCCCCCATCCCATTTTTGGTCCCAGGAGGCTGAAGGGAGGCCTGCTAGGCCCAAAACGGGGCATGGATGTATGTGGCACCCCCCCAGGCCCGTTTTTGGTCCCAGGAGGCTGCAGAGAGGCCTGCTAAGCCCAAAACAGGGCATGGGGGGTGGCGATCCCCTACGGCCCATTTTTGGTCCCAGGAGGCTGCAGGGAGGCCTGCTAGGCCCAAAATGGGCTGGGGGGGTCACACGGTCATGTGCGGGAGGGCAGAGACAGTGTGGGGAGTTGCATGTGCATGCACAAGGGGTGGGGGAAGCATGGGGGGTCGTGCACGCATGCGCAGGAGGGGCGCATTGCATTATGGGTGCCGGCACGCGCTTTCAGCACACAATGAGAAAAGGGTTAGCCATCACTGTCATAGGTTGATTGGCTTGTGAATTTGAATAAATTAGAATTATTTTCTTCTTCTGTAACACATCATTACCCTTATTTGTCTGAGTATTTATTAAAATATTCCATATTCAAAAGATATCCATGACTTTTATCCTCTGTGTATGGCATACTACCTTTTGAAAACAGGTGGCCAGTCAAATTAAGATAGAATGGTGTACTTGCTGTTGAAAATCCATATCTCCACAGTATTAGAGCTCCATAAAACTGCTTGAAAGTTTGTAAACGCCTGTATACATTTATCCATTAACTTTATTGTCATAATACAAGCATTAAGCCTTCCTAATTCCTCTGTCTGGAAATTCTGCTTGTAATTTCCAAAAGAAAGTTTAAAATTATTTTCATTCTCACTGAGATAGCACTAATACAAATACATCTGTAAAATTTATTTTTGACCAATCTACCTCAATTTGCCTTTCAAATGATTTAAGAAGGCTTCTAGAAATCTTAGGCAAAATTCTTATCACAATGCAACTGGAAGAAACAATCTTGGGAAGCTTTCATTTGTCTAAAGATGTTGCATCAACAAGGATTACTGTAATTTATTATGCTTTTGGAGAAAAAGAGTTGTAGATCATGGTTTAAGTTTATGTATAACGTATAATGGGGATGTGGTGTCTCAGTGGCTAAGATGCTGAGCTGTCGATCGGCAGTTCGAATCCCTAGCGCCATCTAATGGAGTGAGCTCCCGTTACTTGCTCCAGCTTCTGCCAACCTAGCAGTTCAAAAGCATGTAAAAATGCAAGTAGAAAAATAGGGACCACCTTTGGTGGGAAGGTAACAGCGTTCCCTGAGCCTTCGGCATTTAGTCATGCCGGCCACATGACCACAGAATCGTCATCAGACAGCGCTGCCTCTTTGGCTTAGAAATGGAGATGAGCACCGCCCCCTAGAGTTGGGAACGACTAGCACATATGTGTGAGGGGAACCTTTATATATACTTTATAACATATATGAGTAGGGCACTTCAGTAGAAAGTTACTTTTTAATTACATATCCTTTAGTACAGCCGATAAATTAATATGAACACAGAAGTTTATTGTTTGTGGAGATTCTTATTCATCCAGGTCATAGTTGTCTCAAAAAGCTTTTTCAAAAGGCAACTGGAAAATATAAATAAACAGAAGTTTATTTTGTGGAAATGGTTTAAAATTCTGCTGTGTTTGGTAGTCTACACTCTGATTTAGCTTTTAATCTCACACAATAAAAAACTCTGGCTATCTTGCTGATTTGATATTTATAACTTTATGGTGACTTAATTGAGCCAGATATTGCAAAATCACGTAGCACATATCTAGGATTTCATGCTTTGTTTTTGTTTTTTTAAGAAGTAAAAATTCAGGTATTTTGTTATTTACACAAAATAAACTCAGATTTCACATCTTTTTCCTGTATCTCAAACCAAAAACCAGCAATGAGAAAGGCAGAAGAAAGGAGAAGCAAGGCAGCTTTAGGAGATAAGGGGAACTAAAAACCTAGGATCAGAGTTCAAAGCCTTAAACAAGTAGACCAGATGTGAAATTTAATACAAGCATCATGGCTAATACATATTATTCATTTCTTGACTGTCGGGTGAAATTATTTCTCCACACTTTAAGTATGAACAAATTCTCCCATTATAATGCCTTATAAGTACAGAAAAAAGGATTACTAAATAATTATTTCTAACTTAACTACTAATTAATAGATTCAAAGTGACTAATTGCTACTTCAAGGAATAATGAGAACAAGACTGTGTAAAGCTACTTCTGTGCCGCAAGTGTCATAAATAGGTAATAATATTTTATCTTGTTTTTCTACTTCAAAAACAACAACACTTAAAGCAGCCCAGTATTATGTGCTATGAAGTTGGTGTCAACATTTAGCAACTGCATAGATAGATTTTATGACAGTCTCTCCCTAACCTTGTCCTTCAGGTCTTCCAATGGTATGCCCATCACTACTGTAAGTTTCCCAGGTTGGGGATAATTGTCATGGAGATAATCTATCTACTTAGAGTTGACATCAACCTATAGCACATAATCTATCAATATGATAAACTACAGTAAGAATGCATGGACATCTACTAGGGGGTGGGAGAACAAGTGATGAAAAAAAAGAGCCGAGGTGGCGCAGTGGTTAAATGCAACACTGCAGGCTACTGCTAGTTCAGCAGTTCAGCAGTTCAAATCTCACCGGCTCAAGGTTGACTCAGCCTTCCATCCTTCTGAGGTCGGTAAAATGAGGACCCAGATTGTTGGGGGCAATATGCTGAACTCTGTAAACCGCTTAGAGAGGGCTGTAAAGCACTATGAAGCGGTATATAAGTCTAAGTGCTATTGCTATTGCTAAATGTGTATGATGACATCTAAACATAAACCATTTGACTTATTTCTGTGTGTTCAATGCCAGATTGCTAGCACAAAAGGGCAAGATTTGTTTTATGACATCATACACATTATCATTTCCACTATTGTGATTACTTGAATGCCTGTCTTAAATATGTGCTTGACTCTGCCTACCGTGTTAGTTTTGGTTGGAAAGGAGCAGCAAAATCTGGCCCTGAATTTGGGGATCATGTGCCTGAGAAAAATATTCCTCCCATGAATTTAGAAAAGCACTCTATTCTTTTCCTGAATTGTTTACCATCAGACTTGAGATTTTAAAGCCCTTCTTGGCATGGATCCATGTTACTTGAGGAACCATCTCACCTCGATGGGACTTGCCTGCTTCATCCGCACTGGCAGAAGAGACACTGGATCCCATCAGTCAAAGAATTTCTGCTGGTGGGATCCAGGAGAAGAATAGCACTAGCACTTAGACTTATATACCGCTTCATAGTGCTTTACAGCCCTCTCTAAGCGGTTTACAGAGTTCAGCATATTGCCCCCAACAATCTGGGTCCTCATTTTACCCACCTTGGAAGGATGGAAGGCTGAGTCAACCTTGAACCGTTGAGATTTGAACTGCCGAACTGCAGCTAGCAGTCAGCTGAAGTAGCCTGCAGTGCTGCACTCTAACCACTGCGCCACCTCGGCTCTTCTGTGCCAATGGCTCCTGCCCTTTGGAATATTAACCTGAGGTGAGATCAGCTCCCATCCTTCTAACCTTCAGCAATAGCCTTAAGAACTGGTTCTACCAGATGGCTTGGGGTCCCACTGGGGGAGCATCACACTGGATTAATCACACTGGTTGATTAATTAAAAGCTAATCCTACAACCCTGCCCCCAGCTCCCTCCTTCCCCATTCTGTGTCCATTATTTTACTTTGATGTTATTGTCATTTTATTGGGTTAGGAATATTTATTGTTGATTATTTAAAAAAAATATATGATGTAAGCTGCCCAGAAGTGCTTCAACATGAAATGGGCAGCAAATAAATTCAACCAACCAACCAATAAATCAAATGAGGGCAAGATAATAGTTTGGCTTGGGAATCTTAAGCCTTGCCAAGAGGAGTTACACTCCAGTGCACCATGGTTACTGTTTAGAACCAGATTGCTTGGGGGGGGGGAGAATCAATGTGTTTGTGACATCAGCAATCATTATACCAATCCCAACCCTTGAATCAGAATTCTCTGTACTCTTAAGGAATGGCACAAAGAAACCTGGGACAGTGCCTGTTGGTGTCACTATGTACTACTTTCTACTCTCTTATCTCATACTGTGTTAAAAGAAGAGAAAAAGAAGGGAAGAGTTAGAGGAAAGAAGAGAAGAAGAAGGCAGGAGCATGAACTTTGGATAAAACCATAGGTCAAAGGCAAGGAACGAAACTCAAAAGGGATAAAGAAAGGGGAGTGAAGTGAAAAAACAACTGGAATAGAAAATACAGGGCTGGCTCATTTACTCAGATAGTTCAATTATAGCTATAGTCATCATTCTTCATAATATTGGCATAACATTTATGCCAGTTACTCAGCCAAAAACAGGGAGCACGGCGTCTTCATTCCTTGGAGATGATCAGAGATATAAAGGCTTCATTCACAAATCTCCCCAAGTGCTGCTTAGCTTTTAGAAAATTCAAGTAAAAGAGTTGGGTCTATTGACCACTACACAAATTTAGAGCTAATTACTTCTGTTCATTATGCCAAGTTGTTCACAGTTCTTGAACTATGAACATTGTAGAAATGAACTAGTCTGTTCCTATAATAAAGGTAGCATGGGAAGGATCTTTAGATCATGACTGGGATTATTCATATAAGAAGCTTACACTTTTCTTTAGCTTGTTGCATGTGTGTTGATATCTTGCTCAAAAGTTGTGACATGCCTTGGGGATTGTAAAGATATTTTGGTTACTTTAATATAATTTAGATGTGCTTGGTAAGTAACTACATAAATACCATAACTTTTTAACATTATGTTTGTTTCAGTATGTATAAATAAGTTATGATTTCAACTCACATTTGAGCCCATGAATAAACTCTATACCTATCCAGTGATCATATGTAGCTAGCTTCATAGCTGCCAGATTTATTGAGTAGTTGTTTGTTAAAAGGGCATGAATAGTTAGAAACATAATTCCAGGCTAGATTATAATACAAAGAGAGCTACATAAAGTGGTAGTAACAATGTTGTTCATGTAGCACCTCTTGATAATTTAAGTTTTGGGCAATTTTATTCTTGCTATTATGGACTGTTGCTGAATTTTATTCTTTAATATACATATTTGTGCCAGGAATAAGCAATAAGCATGGTGTTAAATAACATGTGAAACACTTGTAATGATGACAAGATACATGATTTTCTTAAGTAACCTGTAAGTATACCAGGTGGGAATTTTATCTTTTTGGTTATCCATTGATTGGAATTCGAATGGACAGTTTTATGAGAAGAGAACTACAGTTTCAACTACTCTTGGTTTAAATTATTTTAAATTTTTAATTAAATAAATTATTTTGTTTCTTAATTTATTTTCCTTTTGTATGATATCCTATGTGCTAAATATTAAATGGCATTTGGAGAAACCGAAACATCTGAAAGCACTACTGTGCTATGCTCATTTATAATATAGTCAGAACATCAGCTTTAGATAAAATTTAAGGTAGCGTATTGACTGAAAAATTCTGAGAATCATAATTGTGGCCCATCTTGAAGGCATAGTTTACAGAAAATGGGAATGAGGGATAACAAATTTGTTGTTCTTTCAGTATCCTTGTAGCATAACATTATTCAGTGGTTTATCTAGGTATAGGTAATCCTTGACCTATGACTTTAATGGAACCTGCCCATAATTGTCATAAGTTGTGACAGTTATAAAGCTGGTTGTGATTGACCCAACTCTACAATTTTTTTTGTGGCGGTCATTAAGAGACCACGGTTATTAAGCAAATCCATGAAAATCCATGATCATTAAATGAACGATGCGATCATTAAGCAAACCACTAGTTTGCTATGGGTATGATTTATGATTTTGCCGAAAACCAGAAGTGCTAGTTTTCAGCAAAATAGTCATAAAATGTGGTTGTGTGACTATGAGACACTGGGAATAGTTTAAAAGTGGTAGGAACAGATAGGGGCAGTGTTTAAAAATATAGGATTTTGTGTCTGCTGTCCTTATACTTTCTCAACGATCATGGGCTTTGGAAGCCATACTGGAGAAGGTAGACTCATAGGTAGGTAACAGAACTATGGAATGTAAGAGAGCAAAGTAAAAAGTATTTTATTAGCCTACAGAATTCTTGAGAAATATCCTGTGGACTCTGAAAAGCAATCTCTTATGCCAATCTCTGTCTTAATCCTCGATAATTGGTAATGTAGGAGGGGTGGAATTGTTCCACAGACCAAACAGGAGGATAATTTATTCAAATCCCCTGACAAGAGATTGAAACATTTACTGCTTCACTCACAGATACTAGTAAACTAGAAAGAAGCTGTAAATACCATGTTTCCCCGACAATAAGACCCTGTCTTATATTTTTTGAACCCCGAAATAAGCCCTTGACCTTATTTTCAGGGAGGTCTTATTATTTTGGGGCGCGTGGAGCAAGACGGGGCTCCTCTTGCTGTCTTACCTGATTTCCAACTCTGTCTCCCTAACCCTAACCAGAGGAAATGGCGGGGACCGGCTGTGCATGTGTTTCAATATTTTTGGGGAGGGCTTATTTTTGGGGGGCTTAGCGCATGCGCTCAAAAGCCCGATTGGGCTTATTATCAGGGGATGTCTTATTTTTGGGGAAACACGGTATGTCAGCATTTAATTTTTAAGTAATATAGGTAGCCCTCAACTTATGAGCACAATTGAGCTGAAAATTCATGTTGCTAATTGAGGCAGATGTTAAGTGAATCCCCCCCATTTTACGACCTTTCTTGTCACAGTTGTTAAGTGAATCACTGCAGTTCTTAAATTAGTAACACAGTTGTTAAGTGAATCTAGTTTCCCCATTGACTTTGCTTGTCAGAAGGTTGCAAAAGGAGACCACATGACCCCAGGACACTGCAACCATCATAAATATAAACCAGTTGCCAAGTGTCTGAATTTTGATCATGTGACCATGGGGTGCTGCAACGGTCCTAAGTGTGAAAAATGGTCATAAGTCACTTTTTTCAGTGCCGTTGTATCTTTGGACAGTCATTAAATGAACTGTTGTAAGTTGAGGACTACCTGTACTTGAGCAGGGGATAAAGCCAAACTCTGTGCCTGCAATCGGGCAGGTGGTGCTATGAAAAAACTCTTTAACACTAAACAGGCTCTATCAGTCCGCTATCAGTCAGAAATAGATGAAATGGATGAATTACCATAATCTGGAATAAGATACCTTCCTGTATTCTAGATCTTTCCATTCTAGAAAAAAGCTTGTAAAAACAAAGGTCACAGAAAGCAAGGGGGGAAAAACCCTTCTATCATGTTAGGTAGTTCAGTATTGGAAATAATGTTCATTCACAGATTTCACCTTGAAATCAATGTAATTTTGAAGCAGCTTTCCAGAATTTCATGCTGGCATATTACATTAAAGTAGGACATTAGAGAAAATTATGGTATTACAGTCTTTACCTCTAGCTGTTCCTTAAATTGCTTCTTACTTATGCCCAAAGGATCTTCATTTGTTTCCTCCCCCCATTTGCATCATTATTTTTCTTTGTTTTGCTTTGCTTTGCTTTGCTTTGCCCTTTTCTGTTCTGTTTTGTTCTGTTCTGTTTTGTTCTGTTTTGTTTTATTATTTTTTTCTTTTTCTGAAACAGGAAGAGAAAATCCTTTCTGGAGATACTCCTCTTCATGTAAGTGTTTTTTATGCTTGTTAATAAAAACATTGTAATATTAGCAATATAGGCTTAAATATTCAGGATCCAGATGTTCATCATCTGCTCATAGAAATATAATAAAATCCATATCCCCAACATACACATCCATGATATGGAGCTGAAACAAT